>CM070610.1:21914672-23114672 GCA_036346395.1 Hsuehochloa calcarea | reverse complement strand
AGGGTACCTCAGGTACATTCTCTCTAAAAAAGATCAACCGTTGATTTGTAAGGGGCAACTTAGGAAGAAAAAATATTGTAAAATGGGTAATTTTTAGTCATTGTTCTTTGACTTAACGTTGTATATTCACCCTAACCCTTATGCTTGCTCGCCTGTCTCCATCTTCTGGCGTGCCGGCGCTCCTCCAAACAACTGGGATCAGCTTATTATAGGATGTTGTTTCAGCCCTAGTTGTTCTAACTTTAAAGTTGGAGTAGATTGCAGTAGCTAGAGCATTCCATGAACAAGAATTAAAGTTGGGAGTAGATTGCAGTAGCTAGAGCATTCCATGAACAAGAATTAAAGTTGGGAGTAGATTGAAGGCCCAGTTGCATATCATAGCGGATTTTCCTCCAACCGTGCTTTCATAGCGGATTTGCCAGGATTCAGAGGCTTGAATTGCGTGACGTCCTGCCTGTTCGAGGAACGGAATGAGAAACCGAAATGATTCGGTAAGGATACAAAATTACTTATCTAACCTTTTCACGTAATCTTTTAGTTAATACGTACCTTGCCCATGGTTTTAAGTACATTTGCGTAGGTTCGTACCTTCAATTGTGTATCATCGAAATGAAACTAATAAACGGCTCACGTATACCTTCCGAGCACCGGAGAAACTAACAATACGAAGCTTTTTAGGATTCAGTTTTTTAATCATAACACGCGTAACTAAAGAGTTTGCATTTACTGATTCCTAATTTTCAGTTCAAGAGCTGTTTTTCCTACACGTTTCAAAAAAAAAAAGAGTTGTTCTTCTACAAGTGCGTAAAGCCATCCTATTCCTGGATGCGCATCTCGTTATAAGACAACGTTAATCACACGTCTTAAGGTTTGTTTATGAAGTTCATTGTTCTGGATCCATATGGATAGGCCGGGAATTTGAATTAAAATCACGATCTATCAATGTGGATGAGTAAGGATTTGGACTCAACCAAACAAAGGCTTAGAATAAGAACTAGCCGGAGAACATTATCGATCCGATGAGATGGTGCTGGAGGGAGAATCAAATGCTCGCCTTATGCGTGTGCGTGCATCATCAAAGATGCCTCACTAGCAATCAAAGCAGCAAAATTCTTGATTCCACCCGGTGCACCATGAGAGAAGCATAACGACACCCTCGCAGAATGAAGTACCCATCCATGCACCAACCTGCAAGCACTCACCCCACTGAGATTAGTGTTGTATGCAAGGGCCGTTTTGTAATTTCTCGATTAGAGAAAAGTAGAAAATAGAAAATAAAAGGAAAAGGTGGGGCCCACCTATCATTGGGAGAGAAGAAGAGATAAGATTGGAGACGTCTCCAATCAGTGTAGCGCTCGGGAGGGGATCGATCCCCTCCATGGTGGCGTAGGTACAGGCGTAGGGGCGGCTCGAGCGGATTTCGTGCCAGCCGTTGGCACCGTCGTGGGCTCCTCCTCTTCTTAAGGATTCCTCATCCTCCTTCTTCCCGCGTGGTACATCAAGTTCTCCTTGTTTGCCTTTGCTCTCCTTTCTCCCAATTTGATCACGGGGCTTGGGCTGTGTGAGCATTGACCACGGCAGCGCCGGTGGTGAGGTTCGGCATCCTTGCACCACCTCCTTGTTGAAGTCGCCAAGGAAGCTAGGGTGGTACGCCATTGTGGTTGGGTCTGGCCGGCTATGTTCTTGATTTGGGTGAGAAGGAAGGTTTCGGTGTGGTGGATTTGCTCCTTGGTGCATTCTGCTGGTGCATTTTACTGTTGATTCTTGTGATGCATTTTTTGGGTATCTTGACTTCACTTTTTGGTGTGCCCTCGAATTGTGAAGAGCAGCATTGTAACTCTAAGGACCACGCCCATTCACCGCGGCACAGTAGGGCGATTGGTTTTCTGAGACAGCGCCTCGACGTGCCTTGCCGACCGATTCTGTGTCTTTGAGTGTCATCCGCTCAGTGAGTTTGTAATTTTGTTTCGTCACTATTACTTTGTGGAAGTGTGTCGTGATAGTATAATTCAGATTATATTGTCTTTGATTCATCTCTAGCACAAGATGACTTTTCATGGTAATATTGTGGGCATGTGAATTGCTCGATGAGAATTGTTGTTCCTAGTGAGATTAGGTTATAAATCAGAATTGAGCTTGTTAATTGCATACTGTTGTCAAGTTGATCATTTATCTCTATTGATAGTGTCACATAGCTCTGTTTTTTATATTGTGGTTAATTTGATTAAGTATAACTATGATGTTGCACATTAATATGCGTGTTCCTTCTATTGGCCGAAAGTGTTAAGTGTTGTTATTGTGACTTATGTGATAATTTGACGTATGTTCTTGTCACCGTGGTAAGGCAATTAGTTCAACTTAAGGTCTTATTTATTTCTTAAAAATTGTTATATCTAATTAATGAAAAGACTAGACAAAAGTGATGAGGAAGCCAAGAATTAATTATTGAGACTATTTAAAATCTGAGCAATATGCTAATTTTAGTTGTTCACATGTTCTATCTTTTGAGCATATTATCATGTTTAATTGACATAAAAAGATTACATGCTAAACTGAATATTTATATATCATTTTTGTCATTTATATGCTGCTGGAAATATGACTTTATGATCATAACTATTGCTAGAATAATTTCTAAATATTTGCTAAAACTGCTAAATTTACAACAATTAGAACATATGCATACGGGCTCTCCGGCTACCGTCGGCTTGAAGAGAACCACGGACGGCAGTGACAATCGAGTTTTTGGCTCATTTAGCCTCTTTTTCAAACGAAATAGCAAAAGTAGTCCCCTGTGAACAAAGTGACAAAAATGACGACTTTATCGTGCTATTTTACCTCGGAAGCTACCAATTTGTGTCGGTATCATATCAGAAAGATTGAAACGTAAAATTCTAATTCATAAAACAAGTGAACGAGTTGCGTGTAGTGCAGTTCACCTGCAGAAGCGAATCTAGTTAAATTGTAGAATCCAGTTAAGGATCTGAAGATTCAATTTTTTAACCCATGTAAGATGTGACTGAATTGAATCGAATCTGGTCGCGCAAATGCTCGAGGAGATTCCTTCAATTGGAATTGGACTAGTTTTGGAGCCTATCTTTACTGATTTCGAATATTCAGATAGTATGAATTCAGTTTATCAGGCTGTATGAAACTTTATCGCATATGTAGTGCTTCTTTTCTACCAGTACTTTTTCTGTATAACATTTCTCCCATACCTCTATGCTCCAACAATATCATCCAGCCAAGTCAGGCTCTGTTGTCATTCTCACTTTATGCACCTATGATTATCTGAGAGAACATCGTCTGATCCGATGAGACCGGAAGGAGAACCCGATGCTCACGTTCTGTGGGCATCACTAGCAAAGCAGAAAAATTATTGATTCCAATTTCCACCTGGTGAGCCAAGAAGGAAGAACATTATATCACCCCCCACAGGAACTCATCACCCGCCAAACGAGCTCACTCCGCCCGAAAACCCCGGCGGCTCTCAGGTCGCCGGCGAGATGAGCGGCCGCCAGCCCGACGGGAGCTACGGGCCGGAGTACGGCCCCTTGCCTCCTGAGCACGAGTACGCCTTGTACCATCACTTGCCGTCCAGGGGGAGGGTCCCTTGGCCTATGTATCATGGGGTAGCAACTAGCAACTCTTTATCTTGTTCTCCTTTCTTTGCAAATTTCAAAGGGACAAGATTTCATATGCAGCGACTGCTGTTGTCTGCATGTTGAGTGAGTGTTTCTTTCCATCTTTCTTTGTATGTTTGAAAGCATGATTTTGGATTTTTGATCCAGGATCACCCTGGGAGACTACTTGGGCAAGGAGTGAGAGGACAACCTTTTCGACTTTCCAGGTACAACTCACAGACACAAGACGCTGTTCTGTTTCTCTTTTCCACTTGAGCTTCAGCTTCAGTGCCTTTGTGTTTGGGTAAACGGAAGCCATGATGAATCCATGACAGTGGACACTGTCATCACCATTAGCATCTGTCACAAGAGCCATCTATGACCTGTCCCAACAGTCATGATAAGTGTGTTGTGCTCAGGTCTCCTTTGCAACCATATGCACCATTCCGACTCCTCCGTTTCAACGATGGCGGCGGTGGCACAATGATTAACCCGAGGCCGAGGCGAGAGAACCCTGGACTCACCGACGACGAGTTCAGGAAGGCGATGGAGCAGCTCAAGAAGCAGACATTCAGACCCCCAAACCCTCAGAAGACTGCTGCCTCCCAGAGAGGAGGCAGAGGCATCTTCCATACCAGGAGTGCAAGAACTGAAGCACCTCCAAACACAGAAGAGGAGAAAGCATGCACCGTATGCTTGGAGACATTCCTGCCTGGAGAGCAGGTGGTGGTCACACCCTGCAACCACATGTTTCACCAAGGGTGTATCACTCCCTGGATGAAGGGGCATGGCAACTGCCCCGTGTGCCGGTTTGCGCTCTGCGAGGGCCGGAACCTCGCCGACGGCGAAGACAGTGAAGTAGACCTGGACCTGCTGGCAATGATGAGGGCCATGGAGGAGACCTTCAGTCGGGTCACACTCTCTAACATCATGCCATACCACTAGAAGAATCAACATCAGGTCATGAACATACACGACATTACAGTATCACTAGCATGGCTGCGTTACTTCCTTCCATAACTTTACAGTATTATCAGACATCCTGTAATAAAGTACTATTAGCATCGGATGTTTCCATCATGATTCCTACCTGTCACAGTTCTTATTTTCCATTGTCAAATCAGAAAATGCATGGCAACACTACAAGCGGTAAATCGACGAACTTCACGCATCAGAGGCAAGGCAACAGAACTCACTGTAAGAGATGTGACATATTTCTTCTGAAATGTATATCATACTCCCAACTTGTATCATGGTAAGGAAATATCAAAGCATCATTCTAAGTTTCTAACTCATGCCAAAGATTTCTAAGCAAAGTAGCAGACTCATGTTTACAGTAGCACCAATAGAGGGGATGCTATGAAAAACTTTATCTAAACATAGGAAGACAGTCGAGATAGAGGAGAAAACAGTATGCTAACGATAGGTGGAAAAACTGTAAGCTGACGGTTACCCGAAGCATTGCTTCAAATCTTATATCAAGCGTGCTCCGATTACCAGGACCCTCAGAGCAAGGGATTGTTTTAGCATCTGAAGTCATTTACAGTTTTTTACATCAGTACGTCTTTGTACGGCTGCTCTTCAACTGTCTTGGATCAGGTTGGTGGGTTCACTCAAAACATACTTGGGTAGTTCATATTTAGAGCCTGAAATGTTAATAACCCTATTAAATAACCTGAAGGCATGTTAAAGAAGTAAAAGAACAAAACAATCAGACAAAGTAGTTAATAGCACAAAACAAAACGAGAAACTCCAAACATAAAGAATGTTAATCTTACCCCTAAGACTGCAATAGAATGTTAAAAATATGTCTTGCTCACTGATATGCTAACTAATTGGTTTAGTATAAATTACACAAGCGTCAAAATTCTATGTCATTGTTAACTAGCAAGGCAAAGCTGTACATATCTAATCAAGAAACGGTCAGATCAAGTGCAAGAAATTATGTGCATCAATATGTCTTAAGGGAAAACCAATTTTGTCATCCATGCTTAATTTGGACTATCCATTTTATAATCTAACAGCATAATTGAATGTGTCATTGCTTAACAACTTTGAAGGATCCAAATTTCTACACAGCGGTAAGCTGTTCAACTATCTCATACTGCAGGACCTTCACCTCACAAAACAAAACTGAGATTTCAACAAACCAAGGAAAATTCATTAGGTCAGTCTAATTGTTCTTCATGGACTCACCGATCATGCTCTCCTCTCTTCACAAAACTCTGCATTCACCATGTCACAAACTATTCCATACCATCTTCCATGCAGTATTTGAGAAGTGCAAAAACAAACAGCAAGTCCATTTTACACTCCTGTTGCCACTCCATAGCACTATCCAAACAGCTTTTGCTCTCCAATTACACAAGTGGTAGCGACTCCATCCTTCCCCAATCTTTCATATTCCCCAAGAATCATTTCCTTAAAACCCCACCACTCTACAAGGAACCCCACAAAACAAATAATTCCGTTCACTTGCCAAAATTGAATGCATTGCATACATGCGATTTTCACCAACCATCGAGAAAACAAAAAAAAAAAACAATTGAATCGGCTAATTGGACTCTATCCAACTCACAATTGGACCTAGAATCATTCAAATCCCTTGGAAGATTTCACCAAGACACCAACTACCTACGAACCAAGAATTCAGTTGGACAACCTAACCAAGCTGGAACAAAGAGCTCAGTTTTGCCGAGTACACCCATTCCCAACCCACAATTGGGTGCAGCTTACTCCATCTCAACCCGTAGTTGCATTGCGTCGCAACAGCAGAGCTTTCTAATAAACCAAGAAAGTCCGAGAGCCAAGAACCCCAATTCCCCACGTAGCACAGAAATCGCAATTTTTTGTTGCCACAAACACCCGATTCTGACCGCACGGATCAACAGAGAGCGGAGAACTGAGGGGTTGGGACTTGGGGTCGTGGATTCTTACCGCCTTCGGCGCCCTGAGGGTGGATCCTACGCAGCCCATGGAAATCTTCTTCTTCGTGGTGAAGGGCTTTTTGGGGAAGCAGCTTCAGAGTTCTGGGGTGCCCTGGCTTCCGATGGAAGAAAGGAATAGAAAGCGACAGTATTTTTTTCCCCCAATATTTCCTTCTATCGTTTTTAGGTTGTGTCAAACCTACCACATTTTAGCGGTTAGCAAAGTGGAAGGATAATATCGAAGCTAATTTCATATACTAGTAGTGTGTTCACATGTTGCAATAATATTTGTAACAATATTTTAAAAGAGTGTGAGATGTACCAACAGATAGGATGTTAAACCGTATCGTAAATATCAGTTTTTAGCAAGCACATCGATGGTGACAGTGGCGGCTGATCGAAGATATAGAGCAAAAACAAGGTCGAGGGGGGACGATGGATGATGGGGACGGGAAGTGGTAGGCGGCTAGAAAGGGAGGAGCAGTTGGGGTGGGCGAGGAACTCACGAGTAACTCAGGTTTATTGGAATTTTTTCTGTATGAAAAACTGGGACGATCGTTCCGCTGCGTAGGAGTAAACTCCTTCTTTTATTAGTTAATAAAAACTGTGATTGCCTGATTTTGCATTTCAAAAAAAAAAACTATAAGAGGTTCACCGGTGGCACTCTGAAAATTTGGAACATAGAAATTTCGGACTAAATTTTTCGCAAGAACCGATCGATTCCCACATAAATCTAGGAAATTCATTGTGTTCCAACTGGAGCCATACTTAAGAGCCATATCGAAAATAAATAAGGACCTGTTTCAATGGAAGCAATCAATTTAAGGGCATCTTTGGAACGGACGAACAGAAATAAAAAATTGTAGGATTAGAATGTCTTGACTTGTTGAATCCCACAAGAAAGAAAACAACGTGGATTGTCAGAAGATGTGCTTAGATGCCTCATCAAAAAAAGATGCCTCAAAAGAAAAAATGCATGAACTTTGAGATTGAATGTTAATTGACTAGAGAGAGAATCGAGAGACGAACAGAGAAGGTGCATTGGAACTCTCGCAGGAAATTGGGAATATGATGTTAAACCTCTTGCTAGAATTTCTCCAAAATTTATGGCAGTTTTTCCTATCATATGAAATCGCTTCGAAGCAATCCTACAAACCAATTGAGATTCCTGACCAAGCATGCCGCATCTGTGTCTATTGGATATAATTCCTCCGGTTTTTACTCCAAATTCCAAAATTCCTACAAACCAATTTTGAAGTTTCTTTTCTTTTTGCGAAACTGCTAAGAAATTCATGTGTTCCCAAGGTACCCTAGAAAGGTTACTAGAAAACATCTATTGAGATGACAATGATTACATAAAATTGGGTCGGATAGTTTAGATCAAGATTTATCAGTAGAGAATTAATAAAACTTTTGGTTTATACCTGATATTTTCTAAAAGTGTGTCAATTTTTATTAACATTAGATACGTTTGGGGATGTGTATGCCTCGTTTGTTAAATGTAGATCCGACGGATGAAATTTTGGCTTATCTGTAACAAAAGCCAAGCAGCTGATGTATATATACAGTAGACAACCCTAAACATGGCACGGTTTTAGGGCTTATTTGGATGCTAAGGTAAAATCTCAGAGAAGAAAATTCCTGACGGGGATTTTGAGGGTGTATGGAATCCTCTCAACCCAAGGGGAAATCTTCTCGCCTAGGAATAAAATCCATGTTGCTGTTTGGGAACTACATAGATAAACATCCCAACTAAAAAAAAAAAAAAATGAAAAATGAAAAATTATATAAAATTCAGAAACAACACACAACTAACAGTGTACTTGCAGCAGCCAAATCAAATCTTCAATCCAACAAAAAGGAGCACATATAATAACTAACAACGAAAATCTTTCCCATCCAGAAACAATGACACGACGGTTCTTTGATTCTGAAAGATGGCAAAACAAGGCAGCTAAGTTTACTGGTTGACCACAATCCTCTAAACCGCAATGAATCCACTAGTATCAGGTTATCTTGCAATGATCATTTCAGCTATGTAAAGAACAGCAAGAGCACACACTGATGCAAATCCCAAGTACATAGTACTAATTCCAAACTTGTTGCCGACACTCAAGAAGTACAAGCCAATAAAGAAGTTGGATACCTGCAGAGAGAAGGGGAAAAACAGATAAGGATTCACTGATGTCGGTAAGTCAAATAGCACAACAGTATAACAGATTAATTATCCTATAACACTGCTCATCTTGGCAAGTAGAAAGGATTATCTGTGTTCAATGTTCACTATCACACAATGAAGCAGAATGTACAATACTTTCTAGTTTCAACTATCTACCAAAGCAGACAAGGTAGTACTCAGCTGTCATCCAACACAAGACCATTCACCAGAAAAACTAATTTTCTATAGTCAGCTACTTCATTCACTATGAACATGCAATATTTCAAGAGAACTAATTAAATTAGTGATCCATTCATAATTCTTATTCTACCATATTTGCAATTGCGGAAGGAAAAATGGAAATTAAAAGACAACTTACTTATGGAGCAATTTCACTCTTAATCCAAAGCAATCGAACACTTGGGTTTTTGGTGTTGATAAAATTTCTCTATTCAACTCTCATTTGAAGAGTCGTGGGTTTTTGGTGTTGATAAAATTTCTCTATTCAACTCTCATTTGAAGAGTCGTGGGTTTTGGTGTTGATAAAATTTCTCTATTCAACTCACATTTGAAGAGTCGAGTGCCTTTGTCTTCTCCATATCCGTTAGGTCTTCAATTGATCCTAGTGCAGCAACACACTTCCCAATAGAAAAATCATCACTCTGACTATGTCTTGTTGTTTCATTTAGTTCTTTGGCAAATTTTTTGGTTTGCTCCTTCTTGAATTCCAAGTAGTTCTCAAGGACCCCGGCAATTTGATTTTGCTTTCTCTTTTTCCCATTATCATTTCATTTCTATCTAGACGAAATAGAAGGAGCACGTTTCATTTCTTCTATTTCTATATGAACACTAGATGATGCTTGAATGGTGGAACATCTCCAGTTAAATGCCCAGAAACATAGACAGGTCGTTTCTTGCAAGTGAGACGCAGCTACTTGTGCCAAGTGTCTTGGAAAATGACAGGAATCCTGAAGGACAAACGACAGTGATGTTACTATGTTAGAATGCAGCCAGCAATAGACTTGGAAAATTGAAGAGTCATGAACAGAAGTATTCTAGGAAATGACAACACAAATTGCAAAAAAAATCCTTCTTTCCTTTCATCAACTTTTTAACATTTGAAACTATAATATGAATGAGAGAGAGAAAAAGGCTACTGCGTGCTGAACTGCTGATCACTGAGAGGTTTTTGGACCTGTGCTGTCAACATTAGTAATAAAATTATGGGTTTACCACTAATGTTAAACTTCAGGTCCTTTTTGGCCCTGAGTTACTAGTGATAAAAGTTGAGTGTGTTCAATTGCTAAAATTTCAACCAGACAATGCATTGTTGGATCTAATACCAGGGATACCTTCGATTTACATTAGAACATGAAACTGTCACTTAGTTTGCGCCTTTCACATCCTACACTACATGTACACTATCAAGGCAATTTTCAGAAAAAATAAGAAGGCATCCACACATTGAGAGTATCTATTCCAGATACAGTGGTGCGATGTCAGACCGAATAGGTCCTAAATTCTCCTAGCAATTGTACAGATAATTCATTTCATTTCAAATTTTGCTCTCGATTCTACATATAATCCGTTTCATTTGCAACACAGCTAAAACAAAAAACCTGCAACCCGCAAGTGATAGGCAATTCATATTAGAACATGTATAACCACGCTCTTAAGTCGGAAACACTAGCGCAAACGATCACGGAGAGCACTGAGAACAGAGAGGGAGAGAAATCGATGATCCCACCAGAACTTGGGGAAGTCGGTGCGGCGATCCTGCATGAGCACCGAGACAGCGGAGAAGCGGGCGACAGGCGTCCGCTGGAGCTGCACGGGCATGCCGACGGCGCCGACGAGGCGCACGGCGTTGGCCACGCGCGGCTGGAACAGGATGGTGGTTGGCCGGGGGAGCTCGCTCGGGAGTTTCTCCCTCTGCCACCCCGGCCCCATCTCCTCCTCCGCGGCCGCATCGTCCCGGGCTTCTCCGAGGGGGGGGGGCGTCATCGGCTCGGTGCGGCGGGCGTACGGGCGCTTGGACGTGGAGAAGGTGGTGGAGGTCGAGGAGGTGGAGGAGGGGAGGAGGCGGTGCTTGAGTTGGCGGGAGATGTGGTGGTACATGGTGGGCGGTAAAACCCTAAACCCTAGAAGCGGAGGAGGCGCTGCTGGTGTGGAATGGACCGGGGCCGGAGGCGGAAGACCGAGGAGGGACGGCGATGCGAAAGGAGTGGGAGGAGGAAGATGCGGGGGAGGTGACGGTCGGGAGGGAGGCGCTCGGGGAGGAGATTCGGAGTCGGGAGGGAGGTAGAGGCGACGATGAGAAATAACCCAGCATCAGCTGACGGCGATTTTCTCCCCCGTGGATTAGCCCGGGTTGGACCGAAATCTCCACGTCCCGGCGTTAACCAAATGCCCCTACAGGCCGGACCGGGTAATTTTAGCACGAGATGTTTTTTCCCTGGAATTCGGCGGAGCGACAATTTTTTAACACACCACATAAAAGCCATGTTGATCCATACAAAGTTACAAACTCCAAAGTGCATGACTTTATGTATATGATTCTGCCAATAATACTGTGTGCAGATGCAATGGTAACATCACTTCTCCAAAAACAAGACAAGCCTGCCGCCGCTTCTTGGAAACAATACTCTTACCATCTTACGCATTGATCTAGTCCGTATGACAAATGTTTACGCACGACATAGGACGAATTTTGGAATTTATGTAAAATTCACGTGGAATTTATGCAAAATTCAAACAAACAAACTTGCCACTGATAAACCCAAATAATGTAGGGCTAAGGCACATGAAGCCGTATATCTCAAGATAAAAACTACAAAACGGTGTATCGTTTGACGGTATAGATACTCTGCTCCAAGTCTCCTTCGTCGCTCCCACAGCTTCGTGCCGCTCCTTCCCTCGCTCGAGTGCTTTAGCTCTCTCCTTGTCTCTTGTCTTCTCAGAGCTCCGACGAGAGGAGCGATCGTTCCGTCGCTCCTGACAGGTTCACTGTTCCCCCCTGGTTGTAGAGGGAGGCTGGGGAGGCGACGGCGAGTGGCATTGGGTGGTGGCAAAGGGAAGCACAGTAAGACATCGGCGCTAGAGAGTGTTAGGTTGGGCGGGGTGAGGGTGGCGGGGTAGGGGGAGACAGTGGTGCGGCGAGGCGGCGAGGTTGCGCCAACCGCTGGTGGGGGGAGGAGGGGCGCGGTGCTACAGCGGTGAGGAGGAGAGGGGAGAGGAAGAGAAGGGGAAGTTACAGTGGTGGAGGAGAGAGAGGATAAGGGAAGTAGACACGGTGGTGAAAGCTATACCATTGGAGTGGTCTTCTGACGGTTTAGCGTGTGGTAGTTGCTCTTGTATCTCAATTGTCTTCCACTTTGGTGGTGAAGGCTATACCGTTGGGGTAGCCTTCCGACGATATAGTGTGTGGTAGTTGCTCTTGTACCTCAATGATTTTCTAGTTTGGTGGTGAAGATTGTACCGTTGGTATGACCTCCCAATAATATAACTTATGATAGTTGCTCATATACCTCGTCTTCCCAGTTTGGCATATCGTATAGAGCAAAAAAAATGCACATGAATCCGAGCACGTGTATGATTCTTCTCCCGAGAGGCGGCCTTTGATTTATGGACTGGTGGGCCCTGCTCAAGTTCGGCTCCAGCCGGTTCCGTTGTTTGTGTTAACACTTTGTGGAAACGAAATGATGCAAATCCATGGGTCCCGCAGTGTCAAATGATATCCCACGCAGCACGGCTGAATGGGCCAAGAACTCAGAAGGGCGCATCTGAAATTCTGGATTATGAGTCCCCATCTTTGCATCAGTTAACATCGTTTCACTGGAACGCGTTTACTTCTTTTTCATCTGATGGCAGCACCAGCATGGTTCCGAAAACCGATGGTAACTAATCGTTACCGTTCACTTTACTGTAATACTACCGCAAATATTAACACAAGGGTAGCCACCGCCCACCGGTTCTAATGACCTGGCGGAAGACAACAAACTAGAGGTACATCTGGACTAAGTTAAAGATACCATCTATCCCTTTGTATATAACGAAGGGCACATAAAGACCGCAGAAAGCAGCCTCACAAGAAGAGTACAACGCCCCCAAGGGCCTTCGCTCTAGACCACCTTGCACGGAGCGAAGGGTCCAGAGCCTTCACACCGAGACCATCTCGTATGGAGTGAAGGGAGTCCAAGTATGGTGAACTAAGTCCACAAAAGTTTACTATGTACCAAAAGTTACACCTAAGGAGGTACAAAGACCCTGAAACCTTTATAGATATAAGATCTTTTTAGGGTGATACTGTAATCTCATGTACTGTGGATGTAAAGCTGTAAATAGACTATTTCCTCATATAATAAAGAAGGATTTTTTTTTACAATAAAGACACACATTTAATACACCTTAATATTGTTTCCCACTTTTAAAAACCTTTGTGATTTCCCTATTCACACAGCAGAAAGCCTGAGATCCTCTTTCTCTATTATCTAGTTTGTAGAAACACTGGTTTACACACGGTTATCAGTTTTCATGTCCTGACCAACCTGCACATGCGTGATCGTTGCGACCTGCGTATATATAGCTAGAAGAAAGAAAACCCATAAAGTTCATAAATGTATTTGAGATCCGTGAAGCTCTATGATAATGGTAGCCATTAGGCTATTTGGCTGCTTCCTGCTCACATATGAGAAGGTTGAAAAGTTGTACATAGTTGACAAACTATATTTGTGAGTCACTTGGGCACTGCACTGATTGATGATTACAGTGATGATCATTGTGTGAAAGAGACACATTTCAACGGCCAAACAGCTGCCTGATCTAACAAGGCCCACATGATTTAATCATTTTAATAGAGCTTTGTTTGACTGCTGACCTTTCCCATCCGTGATCCACGGAACATATATCAGTTAGCTCTGCTGGTCTAATATTCTTTGATTAGCAACAGTGTAAAAGCTACTGAAACACACGGTAAATTTAGTTTATTATCCTCCATGGCACGGTTTTTGACCTTCCTAGTGCATCAAGTGCATGTTCTAACACATGACACTCGAAGCTTCTCCTTGGTCTCTATACCTCAAGAGTAAAAAATCATCCGGATTCGCAGCGTTGTTCTAAAAACAGAGGATCCAAATTCATGCGAATTGCCGATGACATTCTAACATGTTCAGACCCAGTTCAGAACACGAGAATTAAACTATTCCTTGCAAAGTTTCTACGAAACTCATACGCGCACCTAGTACGTCTATTTCTTTTTCTTCCAAAAATTTGGCAGCATAGCAAGATAGTGATGTGTTGATGGTCTTGAGTTGAGTTTTTAACTCATTTAGTACGGTTTTGAAGTGATACAGCAAACATAAACCGCCCTCTTCACCCCCATAAAATAAAATAAAAAATAACACTTTTATAATACGAAAACACTGCAGTAGAGGCCCTGCCACGTAGCATGGTAGAACACATAACACCCTCACGGCGGCAGCGCCTGTCGCGTGCTAGTCATCGCAGCCACCGCCGCTAATCCATCCATGGCAGTGCCGTGCGTATGTGACTGTCATGATCTAGTTAGCGATGATCACCGCCACGATTTGGGTGCGCGAAAAACCACCTGTTACGGACTAGGTGAGCGGCAGATCCTTATCGTGATATTTTCGTGTTATAGATGTTATTTTTACTATTTTATTTTTAACAATGTTATTTTTACTATTTCATATGGAAAAAAAAAGCGAGAACATGTGGGGCAAGCATTGATGTAGGTGGTCAATTGGTTGACTTGGACCGGAGAGATCAGACAGGCTGGAAAGGTACGAGACCGCACGCGGTGCCGACAGCAGAAAGGCGCATCGCCGTGTCGCCTTGGTGAACACCGTGCGAGAAGAAACTTGATTCTGCTACTGTCGTTTAATAAGTTACACTTGTAACTTTGGGATCCGTTGTTACAGGAAATCAAGAGGTTTGTTCTTTATTATAATGTCTACCTTAAATTCCAAAAAAAAAGGGGGGGATGTTTGAAAGTGAGAACAGTCACAGACAGGCTTGGTTACTGGATTTTTTTTTCCCCTTGCAAAAGGGTCGGTTGAGAGAGTTATCCTTGTGGCTCAACAACCAAGAGATCACGGGATCAAATGGCAGAAAATCCAATAATAAGCATACATAACGTGTAGTTAGTGGGACTTAAACCGTTGCTATTAGCCATACGAGGCAGGCTAGCCATCAGTTTTGCTTATTTACTAAAATTTCGGCTGTGACCATAAACGGTTTCTTGAAGATCCAATATAATTATGGGGAAATGCATGTCCATGTGTATATGGACATCAACGTACTATCCTATCCATTCAAAGGGTTTTGAGATTTGTGTAAAGATATTGAAACTATTAAAGTACGATGATAAAGGTATGGCGACCCTCGTTCCTCTTATATATACATAATTATTAATCATTTTATCCAGCTCTCAAAATATTAATCATTTTGTGCAAACTACTTAAAAAAAAGGAACATGTAACCACAAAGAAGAAAGCATTTGCAACAGCACAAGAAAACTCAAATAACACAGCATTGCACCAAAAGAGACCGGCAGGAGAGGGATCGAGATCTTTTGCATTGAAATATTTAACGAAGAGATCTACAGGAACATAACATTATAAGCGATCTTTACCGTTCAACGCTGAAAATCTAGACCAACTGCTACGATATAAAAAAAAAAAAATCAACGCGGTACTTTTGTTATCGAACGCTGCATAGTACTCGCCGCAGAGTACCGTTCATATTATCACCCTTACTGTTACTCTGCCGTAAAGCATCCAGATCCAGCGAACCTCGCTCCGCACCAACGACATGACGTCGTATTCGTATATGGTCATATTCTCACGCGTTGCCCCTCTTGTCCTTGTACTAGTTTTTAGTGCTTGGAATTGACTCAGGTCGCGCCCTGCGCAACCAAACAGCATCTTAAGTGCGCACTTACATGGCACGCTGTACCTCACATCACATGAGGCCCAATCATGCTGGAGAAGACCCCAAAAGAATAGAGACGCCTTTCTGATAGGAAGAAACAAAGAAATCCTTCTTTGCCTAGAAAGCCAGACAGTCACTCACTCCTCTCCACTGCATTGCGTTCCACTTGGAAGAGCTCGAGACTAGACACAGAGAGAGAGAGAGAGAGAGATGATGATGGCATGGAGGTTGCCATGTGGTTGGAGATTGCTGTTCTTGATATTTCTTGGCCTGCTTGCTGAGGTCCATGTCTCAGGGGATGAAGCAGCTGCTCTTCCTAGGCTCTTCCCTACTGAAGGTAGTATGCTCAGCAGCTGTGCTGCATTGTTCTGTGTCATGTGGTGCTTTCTTTTCTCTTCTGCGTTTGGTTCACTGGTTTAGAGAGAAAGGCATATGTCTGTGTAAGCTGACCATGTTTTTTTTTGCTTGCCAGCCGTCTTCTCTTCTCTTCTCTTCTCTTTCTTTCTTCTTCCTTTGGTTTGGGAGTCACCTTTGCTTGGAAGTCTTGAGTTGGATAAGTACTGCAGGAAGGAACCAATACCTCAATTCTAGTTTCGAGAAATTAATATGCAAGAATCTCTAAAGAACAGAGGAATAAATTTTGGTATGTCTTCCAAAGGAATGCACACCATGAAGTAGAGAACAATGTGCACGCTCTCGTTTGTTGTGTGCTCATCCACACACGTGCATGTGGAAGATTTGAGCTGAAAACAAGTAATGGAGAGGAAGGAAACGCTCAAGATGTGCTCCTGCAAAGATTTTGCAGCAACTAGAAACTCTTATTGGTCCCATGACTCTTGATCTTACATGCTATTCAGTTCTTGAAAATATGGGTTTGCAAATTTTGCAGTGCGCTCTCTTCGCCTGATCGCCGCCAAGATCGGGGTGTCGCATTGGAACTTCTCCGTCGATCCATGCAACTCCGGCGGCCGTGGCGGCTTTGGGGAGAATGTCAAGTGTGACTGCTCCTTCTACAACCATACCATGTGCCATGTCACTGACATGTACGCATGACTTCTTGGCTTTACTCATCTTCTTGTACAATATTGGGATATCTGCGTTGCAACACTTCTTTCTGAGGCAACTAGAGTAGAGCTGAACACATCATTTTGCCACATTTCGTGCTCTAACATGTGCTTTGGGTTGTTTTGATCATCTTTGGAGATTCCTGAGGGGACAGAACCTCACTGGCAACCTCCCGCCGGACTTCGCCGACCTCCCCAATCTCCTCCAGCTGTAAGTACTAAACAACCAGTCAAACTAATCTGTGCCACAAGTACTTAAGCTGCTAAGCAAATAGTAGCACCATAATCCATATTTCCATGTTGCAGAGATCTAAGCAGGAGCTTGTTACATGGTGGAGTGCCTTACCAGTGGGTCCGGATGAAATTACAAGGACTGTTAGTGACCTTACCCTTTACTTACCCCATTGTTCTCTTGATTAGAACAGCAAAATGTAGCATATGGTGTTTTTGGAGTCTCAAAAAAAAAAATTGCCACTGTAGACAGTTTTTTTTTTTGCAATTTGTGAAGGAACAGTTTCTGTCTTATCAATGTAGCATGGACTGGACTGTTGGCAAGCAAAACATCATAGATAGATAGTAACAAATTAGGCTACTCACAAGCACATTTTTCAATGTGTGATAGCTTTGGTGCACTTAAGTCCTATATCAAAAGGTTACACGAGTGTCGGTCATCTTTTGTTCAGTTCTACTAACCTTTTCAGCATTTAAGAAATTGTTAGGATGAATGCATGAATAATACGTTAAGCAATAAGCAACATTTTCCGCGTTGCTGTCTTGCTGATGCAATATTAAATTCTTAGTCATCTAACCATGCCGTAGGCTTCTTGTCAAAATATTACACCCTCCGGTTAACAAAAACAAATCGTTGTGTAATGCGTGCAGTCAAACTTTGAAAACTTTAGCTATTGATATTTTTAAAATATTTAGATTAGATACATGAAAATCATGATTCGTCTCGAAAAGTACTTTCATAATATTATAATATTATTTGGTTTTACAAATATATTAATATAGTAATTAATAGTCAAAGTTGTATTTTGGGTCCGTGTCGATATCCAAAACGACTTTTTTTGTGAACTGGAGGGAGTACGTCGTGGGGGAGATCCATGACAATGCCCTTAATACTGACAAAACAGATGTGATTTTCTGATGATAGAGAATCAAACCACATTCCGTTGATCGTGTTGGATCTGAATTACTGGTTGTTTCTTTGGATGAGACAAACATGGTTGAAGCAAAATAACTGCACCAGAACAACATTAGAATTGAATTGTACAAACTAAGAAAGCAATACATACTAGAAAATGTATGGGTCATTGTCTGCTTTGGATTATTAACTTCTCAGTCAGAATGTTTTTGCACAAGAATCCCATTAAGAGTTTTCCTTGAGCTCAGTCTCCCATGCGTGCGGAGGATAACATCTGGGAGTAAACTGTTGGAGAGTTTGTGTTGGAGTCGGATATCTCGATGTATAAGAATCGGACTAGGTTTTTGAGACTATAAATAAATGAGGTGTAGATCCTACCCTCATTATGAACTAAGGTTTATAATATGCTTGTCCCAAGTGATTTAAATTTTAAATTTACTGTGTGTGTCAGACACAAAAATGGGCAATTTGGCATGATTATAAAAGTAACAGGTAGTGTTATTGTAGAGCAGCATCACACAGCATGTTGTTGATCTGTTCATGCCAAGTCATGCAGGTCGCTAATGGGAAACAGATTGTCAGGACCCTTTCCCATGGCTCTTACGAAGATCAATACCCTGACTAACCTGTAAGTTAGAAGTTTGACGAAAACAAATTGAATTCACTACTTTAGGAGTTCTCTCTTCTAATTATAAGTGGCAAAATTAATCCGCAGGAGCATTGAAGGAAACGAGTTTCATGGGCTTATCCCACCAGAAATCGGACGTCTCACTCAAATGGAGAAGTTGTGAGTATTTTTCTTTGTTCACGCTGCATGTACAATCGACATAATTGTTGGTAGAGTCTGGAGAACGTAGTTCCTTAAGACCTCTATGGTCTATACTGATATTAAAAATCAGGATAATATCAACCAACGAGTTCACTGGACCCCTGCTGGCTGCTCTTTCCTTGTTGACCAATTTAACCGACTTGTAAGGATACCATCATCTTTCTATTTCCCCTGTTGAGCTCAGCACACTCCTTTTGTAATGTTCAACTATTGAAATTCGTAACAGAAGGATTTCTGGTAACAATTTATCCGGAAGAGTTCCTGATTTCTTGGGGAAATTGACAAACCTCGAAAAATTGTGAGTCAGTGAATTCGTGATGAAACAGGTTACTAATCCACAGATACCACAGTTATGTTCTTTATTTAATGTAATTCCTCTTGGTGCAGACAAATCGAAGGATCTTTATTGGAAGGGCCTATTCCCTCAGGCTTCTCCAAATTGACCAACCTTTACGATCTGTATGCCAGCGCAAATCTTTGAAATTCTCATAATTATACCCGCATAATGCACTTTACCTTTTGGGTATAATTTTGTCACTAAAGTGGTAAATCCCGGTTGTATTTGTGTGTTAACCAGGAGGATTAGTGATCTGAGAGGTAGTGGATCAGCTTTCCCAGATTTAAGTGGAATGCAATTTATGAAAACACTGTAAGTTCATGATTTGCTGGAGTTTTCGAGCTTTTTGTCTATAGGTTTTCTTATAATATGAAATTGTTTAAATGTAGGATACTTAGGAATTGTTCGATCGGTGGAAGCATCCCATCTTACATTGGGACCATGGAAAATCTTAAGCATTTGTAAGTTCATCATACCATTTTTTCTTGATACAATGATTCTGAACAAAATATATTGCATCAGTTTTGTTCCTTGATCTAGTAGTAAATAGTGGAATCTGAGGTCTTGTTCTCATTGGCCTCATGTGGATTCCATATAGAGCAATGCAGCATATTTGTAAACAGTACATATATAAAATTGAAGGGTGGATTCCATATAGAGCAATGCAGCAGTTTTATTCACATGTTTTATCATCAAAGTTCGCTATGCAGGGATCTGAGCTTTAATAAACTGACTGGAGAAATACCATCTTCTTTTGCTAACATGGGAAGGGTGGATTACATGTAAGTTGTGATATTTAAGATAAAATTGAACTAAGAACGTGCCATTTCATTGGGCTCCTTTCTTGAATGCACCTCAACCAAAATTGTCTTGCAGATATCTAACTGGAAATTCACTCACTGGGAACATACCTGGATGGTTATTGCGAAGGAACAACATTGCGTAAGTTACTGTGTACACGCACACTCTGAAGACAGCAACATTGCATCATTCTTAGATGATAATACCTACCGATATCCATGGAACTCTTGACACATTTTTTTTCCACTTTTAAGGCAATCATAAAAGTTTAGAAAATATGAGCTAATTTGCCAAGACATATAATGTTAATTTTTAGATGTAAATTATTACCTGTGTATTTTCCCTGTTGTATAAAGGATTACCTGCATATATGCCATACATGTATTTGTATATATATTGACCTATTGGCCTCATAATGAATGCAAGCACTATTCATAACATAGTATCAGAGCGTACCTAAGGTTTTTTTTTCAAGCCGTTGTTGGTTCATCTTCCACCGCCGCTCGCTTTGCCATCTCCACCGCGCTTGTCGTTGTTATGTATATGTGTATATGGCCCATGGTTGTATATGGTCCACGAGGCCCATGTGCTATAGGGTTTCTACTGTGTAGTATATATACTTCTGTGTAGTATATATACTTTGGATATTCATCTAATAGATGCAGAGAGGTTAACTTGTATCATGTGTCAGAGCCTGCCACCGCGTTCTACCTTCCACCGAACGATCTCCTGCCTTCGTGCGTCATCTCTGTAGGGCGGCGTGGTCCACAGCTCCTCTCTGCTTCTCCCTCGCCTGGGTTCGCTTGCTTCTCCTCCTTCCCCAACGCCGGCTCGCTCACACCTTGAGGCCAAGCTAGCCCGCGCCGCCGGCTCGCCCGTGCATGGAGTCTTCCCCAACGCCGGCTCGCCCACGCCTTGAGGCCCTACTTGCCTGCGCCACCGGCTCGCTTGTGCTTGAGGCCCGAGCCTCGCTAGCCCGCAGCGCCTCACTGAGTCTTCCCGATCTTGGCTCGCGCGCTTTGAGGCCCTGATACTTCTGCGCCCACGGCTCTTCCTCGACGCGGCTACGCTGCACCGATGCTTGGAGTTTTCTTTTCACTTGGCACACCTGATTGCTACTTCTACTGTGCTACTGGGCACACCTTTGTGGAGGAGGCACTGCTCTGCTACTACTACTGCTCTGTTTCAGCTGTGGACGAGGCAATACTGCTTCTCTGCACTGCCTCGGTTTGATTGCAGAGTTGGTGTAATGGCTGATGGTATCTCTGCTTCTCATTCTCTCAGTATGGGAGGTGCTTTTCTAGCCTCAGATATCAAGCTGGATGGTCAGAATTATCGTGAGTGGTCGTCATCAGTTTACATGCTTCTTCGGTCTATTGGTCCTCTCATATATTACGGCGGAGCCTCCCACTGAGAAGAGTGATGTGAAGGAGGCTGCTGCATGACGAAGTGTTGATAATCGTGTTATGGGTATTCTATGTCACAGTGCTGAAATTTCAATCAGAATGGATTTCATTGATCTTCCGAGTTCTCGCAAGATGTGGGAGTATCTTCAGCAACGTTATGAGCAGACCAGTGCGGCACGTCGATTTTCTCTTCTACAAACTCTTCATGATTTACATCAGCAGGAGATGTCTATTGAGGAGTACTATTTCACTCGCATTTCACGACAACTGACCTCCATGGTTCCTTTTTCCTGTGCCGGATGTACTGGCTGTATAGGTAAGACGGGTCATGATCGCGAGATTTAATGTTCACCTTTGTTATGTGCCTTCGCCGAGAGTTTGAGTCTATTCGAGCTCAACTCTTTGGGACGTGTTGTCCTTCCAACCATGGAGGAGGCCCTTCTCGCGTTGATTCCGAGGAGACTCGACTTCGCTCTTTGTCCTTGATTGACACCATCTCAACTGTTCTTGCGTACCTCGTCAAGAGGTTTATCAGCCTAGTTCACTCCCTTATGCCACATCCAACCAAACTTTATGCCCTCACTGCAAGAAGCCTGGTCATCCTGTTCAGAGGTGCTACCGACTTCATCCAGAGCTGTGACCTGCATCTCATCGTCGTCGTCGTGGTGTGGTTGCTGCCACCACTCCTACATCTGTTGGGGATTCTGCTTGTCACTCAATTGGGTCAGCTTCAGTCCCAGCTTCAGGCTCTTCAAACTCAAGTTCAGCAGCAGTCTTCATCTGATGCCCCTCCTAATGGGTCGGTCAGTCTTGCTGTAGCCTCTTCTTCCGTGTCAGGTACTAGTCTTCCATGGGTTTTGAACTCTGGAGCTTCTTTTCATATGACATTGGATAAGTCTCATTTTGCATCATGTTGACCTATTATGGACGGTTCCTGTGTTACAGACAGCCGATGGCACTTCATGTTCAGTCACTCATCAGGGCACTCTCTCTACTTCTCGTTTTACTGTTCCCGATGTGTCATTTGTACCTTAGCTTTCTATGAATCTTTTGTCTGTTGGTCAGCTTGTTGATATGCACTACTTTGTTGGGTTTGATGACTTTACTTGCTATGTGCAGGATCGTCAGACAGGAGTTCTTGTTGGTACTGGCCATCGCCTTAGAGATTCTTAGGGTCTCTACTCCCTTGATTGTCTGAGCCTCCCATCTTCCTTCGCTCATGTGGTTTCAGTTCTTGCGTCAGTGTATGTTAGTTTTCCTCAGTGGCATCATTGACTTGGTCATTTATTTGGTTCTCGTCTTTCTACATTAGCTCGTCAGGGTGTTCTAGGTCGTGTCATTGTCGACACTATTTTTGACTGTAAAGGTTGCAAGCTTGGTAAACAGCTGCAACTTCCATATCCTACCAGTACAGCTCGGTCTAGTCGCCCTTTTGAGTTAGTTCATTCTGATGTTTGGGGTCCTGCTCCTTTTGTTTCCAAAGGTGGTCATATCTGTTATGTAATTTTTATTGATGACTATTCTCGATATAATTTGGTTTATTTTATGAAACATCGTTCTCAACTCTTGTCCATTTATCAGTCTTTTGCTCGTATGTTTCTCAACTCTTGTCCATTTATCAGTCTTTTGCTCGTATGTTTCACACCTAATTTTCCACTCCTGTTCAGACTTTTCATTCTAATTCAGGGGGGTACTTGTCACATGTCTTTTGTCAATTTCTCTCCGCTGAGGGAATCCTTCCTCACCTTTCCTGTCCTGGTACCCATGCTCAGAACGGCGTTGCTGAACGTAAACACCGTCATCTTATTGAGACCGCCAGACTCTTTTACCGCATCTCATGTTCCACTATATTTTTGGTCGATCGGTTTCTATATCTATTTATCTCATTAATATATAGTTATCTTCTCGCCTTCATGGAAAGTGTCCTGGAGAGCTCTTGTTTTCTACTCCCCCTCGGTATGACCATCTCTGAGTTTTTGGTTGTACCTGTTATGTTCTGCTTCCGCCTCGTGAGCACACCAAGTTAACAACTCAGTCTGTCGAGTGTGTTTTCCTTGGATATAGTCTTGAGCATAAGGGTTATCGTTGTTATGATCCCTCTGCTCGGTGTATGCACATTTCTCGTGATGTTTCTTTTGTTGAGGATCGTTCCTACTTTTATTCTTCTACCACTCGGTCCTCCTCTCCCGCTGAGTCTCTCTCTTTTCTTTACCTTCACCCATTGTTTCGTCTGATACACCTTTCTGTGGAGTCCTCTTCTCCATCCTCAGTCGTATCACCGTTTCCTCTTCACTGTACTCGTCGGCCTACGGTTCCTCCTGATACTCAGTCTTCTACTGTTTTCCCCTCTGATGGCATGGCTAGTACTGATGATACTCTTTATGATGATCCTCCACCGGCACCGTCATCTCAGTATGAGCTTCGTGATCGTACTACTATTGTAGCTCCTGACATATATGGTTTTCTTTCTGCTGCTGTTGTGCCTGAGTCTCACACTTATCAGGAGGTTGTTGTTCATCCTGAGTGACAGTTTGCTATGGTTGAGGAGTGTTGAGAGGACAAGGCTCGAATAGTTGCTCGTGGTTTTTAGCAGGCACATGGTCGTAATTATGACGAGACATTTACACCTGTTGCTCATATGGTAACGGCTCACACTTTTGTTGTTGTGGCTGTTGTTCGCTCCTAGACTATCTCTCAGATAGATGTGAAGAATGCTTTTCTTCATGGTGGCTTATAGGAGGAGGTTTATATGACACCACCCCAGGGAGTTGTGGCTCATGCTGGTTATGTTTGTCGCCTTCATCGTGCTTTTTATGGCCTCAAACAGGCTCCTCGTGCTTGGTTTGAACGGTTCAGTTCAGTTGTGTTAGCTGCTGGTTTCTTCCAGAGTAAGCATGATCCCACATTGTTTATTCATACATCTCCACGTGGTCGTCCTATGCTTTTACTCTATGTTGATGACATGCTGATTATCGGAGATGATAAGGAGTACATTGCTTTTGTTAAGCAACTGCTCAGTGAGCAGTTTTTGATGTCAGATTTGGGTCCTCTCCGTTATTTTCTGGGGAAGATTGAGTTTACTTGCACATATGATGGCTACTATGTATCTTAGCAACACTATATTCAGGATTTGCTTGCTTGCTTTGGTCTCACTGACAGGCAGTCAGCTGCTACTCCTATAGAGCTTCATCTTCAGCTTCGTCCAACTGTTGGCACTTTGCTTGAAGACCCTTCTCGTTATCGTCATATTGTTGGGAGTTTTGTCTATCTTGCAATAGCGTCCTGATATTACTCATTATGTTCATGTGCTCAGCTAGTTTGTTTCTACCCCCACGTCTGTTCACTATGCTCACCTACTACATGGGTTGCGCTATCTACGAGGGGCTGTTGATCGTTATATTTTTTATTCTCAATTGAATCAGCTTCAGCTTCGTGCTTACTCCGACTCGACTTGGGCGAGTGATCCTGTTGATCGACGATCTGTCTCCGGCTATTGCATATTTCTTGGGTCTTCGCTTATTGCCTGGAAGTCCAAGAAACAGACTACGGTTTCACGGTCTAGTGCTGAGGCTGAGCACTGAGCGCGCCGCTACTACTTCAGAGATTGTTTGGCTTCGTTGGCTTTTAGCTGATCTTGGTGTGTCATGCGATACTCCTGCATCTCTTTTGTGTGACAACACTAGTGCTATACAGATTGCTACTGATCCAATGAAGCATGAGCTGACTAACCACATCGGTGTGGATGCATCTTTCACATGTTCTCATTGTCAACAGAAGACTATTGCTCTTCAGTATGTGCCCTCTGAGATTCAAGTCGCTGATTTCTTCACTAAGGCTCAAAACTCGAGAGTAACATCACTTCCATCTCTCCAAACTCAATATTTCAGATCCTCCCGACCCATGTTGAGTTTGAAGGGGGGTGTTATGTATATGTGTACATGGCCCATGGGTGTATATGGCCCATGAGGCCCATGTGCTATAAGGTTTCTACTGTGTAGTATATGTATTTTGGATATTCATCTAATATATGTAGAGAGGTTAATTTGTATAAGCCGTCGTCGTCGTCTTCTGCAGTCGCAGCCGCCGCTGGCTTTTCCATCGCCGCCTCGCGTCCGTTGCCGCCCGGATCCGTCCTCCGCTCGTCACCACCTAGCGGCGTCATCGCGCAGCCTCGCCGCTCGCACTCTTCACCGCTTACTCCCGACGCTCTCCTTCATCAACCAAGGCGTCACCTCGATCCACCGGCGCCGCTGCTGGATCCCCTCGATCCGTCGGCTCATCCGCCTCGATCCATTGGATCACCGCTTGATCCTCCGGATCTTCCGCCCGATAGCCGCCTCACTCGTGGCTGCCTCCCAAAAAATGGGTTTTTGATGCTGTCGGTTCGTTTTGACGCTGTCGGTTTCGTTTTCTCGACCGATCGGGAAAAAAAAAAGAAGAAAGAAAGAATAAGTTGTTAATGTTCAATTCATTCATGATGTAAAATACTAAAGATAGTTTTCTTGATTGCATGCATGTTTAGTTAGCATTTCCTTATAATCTGTTCAAATATGCTTGGGATAATGAAAATAGCTTTCTATAAGTTGAGTTTTCTTCTCTCTCTCTCTCTCAATAACTTTGGTGGCTGCATAGGGAAATTGCTCGATGCCCATATGTACATGAATCTTAAAATTTAGAGATTAGAGAATGCAATATAACTGTTAAAACTCAAAACTTTCACTTGGTAGTTGGGGTATAATCGAGTATAACATAAAATGATTAAATGCAGGGATATATCTTTTAATAACTTCACGATGGGGAGCTCAGGTCCTAGCCAATGCCTTCAAGGGAGCGTGTAAGAAAGCTTTAGCAGATTTCCCGGGCTTCTTGCCATTCGCAATACTTACGGAAATACTAAACTCTTTTCCTGTGACTCTTCCAATTGCAGCAATCTGGTGGAGAGCTATTCACCTGAAATGAACAGTTTGTAAGATTCTTTAGCTTGTTGCTTCAAAAGATCAAAGAACTTTAGATCAATGGACCAGTCCAGACATGATAATATCTTCTTTGACTCTGGGTAATTCTACCATCTGTGCAGAAATAATGTTCAGCCATGCTTGAAGAAGAATTTCCCATGTGCTGGTTCGAATGGACAATGTAAGTTGATGCCCAGCGTTGCTTCACAGTTGGTTCTAAATTACTGATGCATCATAAAGCATGGCTGTAGAGAAATAAAGAACATATGGTTTGTTTATATGCATTTCATATGGCTGCTCATAATTGTGACAAACAAGGCTAGCTTTGCCAATGAATCGGGAGAAGTTACAAATTGCTATTGCTGGATTATAAAATCATCAGGATAAACTCTAAAGAAACACAAGCAACAAAATAACTCACAGGGAATGTAATTAGTTCCTGTGTAAAGGTGCATTGGTTTTAACCACATAAGACAAGCTCTACAGTTATTTTGCTTCTTGGTTTAACACCGAAGTTGCATGTAATATTTTTCTATGCATTTTCACAGACAGATCTTCCTTGCATATTAACTGTGGTGACAAAGAAGCAATCATTAATGGAGTAAAATACGAAGCTGACATGGTACCAAAAGGTGCTTCCGTGTTGTACGTAAGCCCAGGCTCAAACTGGGCATTCAGCAGCACTGGGAACTTCATGGACAACAACATCAATGATGACAACTACATTGCTACAAGCACATCCAAATTGACCATGCCCAACTCAGAGTTGTATGCAAGAGCCCGCCTTTCTCCTCTTTTGCTCACATATTATGGGCTTTGCATGCATAGTGGGAGTTACACAGTTAAGCTCCATTTTGCTGAAATTGTATTCACAAATGACAGCACATTCTGTAGCCTTGGCAAAAGAAAATTTAATGTGTTCATACAGGTATGACCAGATATTCAATCATTTCCTTTTTAGTAAAAGTTGTACCTTCATTAACAGTGATAGTAATAACGCGTTCTCTAATCTCAGGGAAGAATAGTGCTAGAGGATTTTGATATTGAACAATCTGCTGGTGGGGATGGAAAGCCAGTTATCAAGACTTTTACAACATATATCACAAATCATACACTAGAGATTCACTTCTACTGGGCAGGAAGAGGGACAACAGGCATTCCATATAGAGGGTTTTACGGCCCTCTAATATCTGCAATATCAGTAGTTCCAAGTATGACATTTTAACATATGAACTTGTGGATTTTGCTAAATGTGTTCCACTAATCACTGTGAGCAAGGGTACAGTATTGAACAATGAACAGCATGTGACGGCGCCCTTTGACTGCTTGTATTACAGTTTTGAAAGAAAAATGCTCTATTCTTTACTGATCTGATGGTTTTGGTTTATGTTTGTTCATGTTCAGACTTCCAACTTCCTTTGGCTGTTCAGCCTCCCCAAATTGGCAGTAGCACAAAGACATCAAAGATATCTGAAGCTTTCCTGGTTGGAACCCCAATTCTAGCAATACTCACTGCTCTTGTTGTCGGCATTTATTGGATTAAGCAGCGGAGGAAGAGCTTGATGCATCAAGGTGCTATAAGAATTTGTTTATTCACCTTATTTCAATTTGTATCTTAGATGACAAACTGGTATCTATCTTTCACTTTGCTTCACCATACAAGTACACAACATCTATAGCGTCTGTTGGAATGGGACTTGATCTGCCGGCTGTGGTGGCGTTGAGGAAGGAGGTCCCGGGCGGTGTTAGCACCGGCGGGAAAGGATCCTGAGTGTCGGGTCGGGGGCGTGCTGGCACGAAAAACGGCGGCGTCGGGGGCGACCGTCCCAGATCCGGCTGCGGGGAGGAGCAACGGCGGCGGCCGGAGCGGTGGCGGATCGGGGCGGTGGCGGCTCAAGCGGGAGGAGAGCAGCAGTGGCAGCGGGAGCAGAGCAACGGCGGCAAACGGAGCCCTAACCCTAGCCTTGCTCTGATACCATATTGGAATAGGACTTGATCTATTCCAATGGGCCAAAAGGTCATTATAACATGTACAGGGTTGGTAAACATGCAAAGAACACCCTAAGCTATATACATACCTAATAGTGTCTATCTACGTTCCGCTGCTCAGCAGCACTAGCAATAGCAACATGACTACTATATAGGAATATAAACCAAATGGAAATCGTATGCTTCATTTTATTTCCTTAAGAAAAACTATTTATGTTAGGATAGTAAACCTTCTGGTATTTATGTGGGAGCAAACAAATCATCCCTATCTATTTCTGACCATATGAAAACCATTTTTTAGATCTCAGAGCACTTGACCTCCAAATTGGCTCTTTTACCTTGAGACAAATCAAAGCAGCAACTAGGAACTTTGATGCAGCCAACAAGATTGGTGAAGGTGGTTTTGGTTCAGTTTATAAGGTCAGTCACCATAATTTCCCATACTTAAATTCTGCAGACTATGATACAGCTAAAGTACACAATTTTTATAAAACGGAACATTGCCTTTGCCGGCAGGGTTTGTTGTCCGATGGCACCATCATTGCTGTCAAACAGCTATCATCAATGTCTAGACAAGGGAATCGTGAATTTGTAAATGAGATAGGCATGATATCTGCACTCCAGCATCCAAACCTTGTCAGGCTGTATGGCTGTTGTACAGAAGGAAACCAGCTCTTACTAGTTTACGAGTACATGGAAAACAATTGCCTTGCACGTGTTCTTTTTGGTAATCTTACTTCCTATATTTATGCCCCCAATTTGTGCTACATGTTAGAACTCATGGACAATTTCTATGATGAGGTCCAGTTGAACAATATAGGCTGAGATTGGATTGGCCAACAAGACGTAAGATTTGCCTGGGAATAGCAAGGGGCCTAGCATATCTACATGAGGAGTGTGCAATAAGGATTGTGCACCGAGATATCAAAGCTAGCAATATACTGCTTGACAAAGATTTGAATGCTAAGATCTCAGATTTTGGGCTAGCAAAGCTTAATGAAGATGATCACACCCACATAAGCACAAAAGTAGCTGGAACCATGTAAGTGTTTTCAATTCCATACACTTTCCCCGCGAAATGTAAAATTCCATCCACACGTTCCCATTGATCTACAACAAAAAAGGCTTTACAGGAGAAAGCAGTTAGAAGAAAAGGTAACAATGAGAAGTGCAACTTTTACCTACTGCAAAAACACAGAAAACCCTGAGAAAAATAGAAGCTAACATCAGTTAAGATAGTCAGAAACACACATAAATGTAGGGCCTAGGGCCTAGGGGTGCTTCGCTGCATATAAACACAAATGAGAAAAAGATGCAACCAACTGTAGATTAACAGCTTCCAAATATTGAGATGCTTATACTTTTTTTATCCAATTCCCATTTGAACGACTATGGATGGAGATTACTTTTCTGCATACCTTCTGAGTGATTCCATGAACTGCACAACTTACAGCTGATTTGGTCATTTCTTTTTATTCTTGCAGTGGATACATGGCTCCTGAGTATGCAATGCGTGGTTATTTGACGGACAAAGCTGACGTTTACAGTTTTGGTGTTGTTGCTTTGGAAATTGTCAGTGGAAAAAGCAACACAAACTACAGGCCAAAGGAAGAATTTGTTTATCTTCTTGATTGGGTAACTTCCAAGTCTTTATCCCCTATACACAGTAATATGGACCATATTGGATATAGACTTGCTAATTGCTATATGATCACCTCATATGCAAAGCAATTAGTGTATGCCTCAAGACAATTATTTATGCGAAGAAAAACCAGTTAAACCGTACTATCGAAGCATAATTTAATTTTCATTAACACTAAAATGTTTCATGACAGTGACCATGGAAGCACCTGTAAGATAACCTTATTACTTGAAAAACATTAGCTCAACCCTGTATCCCAAGTTCCCAACCTTCTGTCCTTTACTCCTTTCTAACCAAACTTCTCCTGGACACAGATGAGCTTGCCCTAACTCTTTAACCATCATAATCTAAGTATCCAACCAAACTTCTTCTAGAAACAGATGAATTTCCTAACTCTTTTAATCAAATTAGGGTCAATTTATTTGGTCCTCATCTAAAGGAATAGATAGATTCTAGATAATCACACCAGATGATGGAGATTTTTGTGCTTTCAGAATCGTTTACATTAATACAACAGAATTAACTCATAAAATGACATATTCATTACTAGTTTACTAACATTACACATATTGTTAATTTTTATGATTTTTGTGAGAATGAGAGGGGGAGTGCAAATGTGAAGAGTTGTATTGCAGTAGCCCAATGGGCAATATATAGAATACAAGGGACACAAGACTAAACCCTAGAACAACAGAAATAACACAAAAAAACCTTAACACCCCCCACCCCCAACCCCCACTTCCTCAAATGCAAAGCGTATGCAATATCATTGCATTTGAAAAAAGGTAGACACTAAAATAGGGAAAATCCAAAGTCCAAGTCATGATAATGTTGTCGTAGCGTGCAACTCTTGGAAAATATGCCGAGTATCAAAAGATCTCCCATCTGGGGTCGTGTGACAGCCCATAAAGCACAAGGTGCAGGAGCTGAGAAAGTAGAGGCGCAAGTGGGAGCAAAGTTGACCGCGGCAACACGACGAAGAAGATGAAATCGACAGGAATAGAGAGAGCTGTCAAATCAAGCCGTAGAGGAATTGATAAAAAGCATGGCAGTACAGATCGAAGCCCGAGACGGCGGCGGCGCAGTGCACAAAAAGCGCAGCGGAGGCGCAGTGCAGAAGAAGCGTAGCGCCCTTAGAAGCTCAGGGCGGCGGCTCAGAGAGAAGCGGCGGCATCATAACGACTTCTACGATCTGCAACGGCTCGGAGAGAAGAGCAATGGCTGCTGCCATGCGAAAAAGGAGTGGGTCAGGAAGCAATCGACTGACTAACAAGAACTTTGTGGACTCGCACGACTTAGATGAACTCAAAGATAGAGTGTTACGGACTTGGATGGACTCAAAGGAGCAGCATATACTAGCAACAACACTCTTTAATAGCGGGGGAGAAGCTGCAAGAAGCCAGAGTGGGAGAAGCCGAAGCCAACAGCCAGTTGTACCTAGAGGCTAGAGAAGCTGGGGGTGGTTGAGAATCCAGAGCCGGTGAAGTCGGAGAAGCTCTGGACAGATCTGGCTACTAACTTTGGAATCAACTCCGTTCTCCCTCTCCCTCTCTTGCTTCCCCTCCAGCTGTGGCCGACGGCGGGTGGAGCCACGACGACCGGTGGAGGGTGGAATTGCGAGTGCGGTCGAGCGGCGTCCCCTTGCAGCAACCCGCCAAGAGCCTCCGCTGTGCGGCGTGGAGGAGGGAGAGAGCGTCGCAAAAGCCAACGAGGGGCTCGCCATCCCCGCGCAAGCTGGCACCCAAGAAGGTGAGGCCTGAGAAGCTGAGCGACGGCAGCAAGAGGAGGCTGCAGACGACTGGGTGCGCGGTGTAGTGAGCCGAGGCGGCGCGGGATCTGAGATGGGACAACGGCGGCCCGATCTGGGCAGGGAGGAGGCGCACGGAGCTCGGGGATGGCCGTCGGGGGCGCTCAAGGGCGAAGCGCGCGAGCAGAGGAGGTGCACGGAGCTCGAGGCGGCCGCGGATCCGGGTCAGGCGGCCAGATCCGAGACAATCCGGCGCGGATCCAGGCGACACGGGCTCGGGGGTGGTGTCGGCGTCAGCTCAAGCTCCGTGCGAGCAGAGGTGGCGCGGCGGCGGCCGGATCCGGGCGAGGAAGAGCCCGATCTTCTTTGGATCGACGAGGAGGCTCAAGGAGCGTGTTACTCTGTTGCTTCTACAAGGGCGTGGCGTGAGCGGTTGGAGGATAGAGTGTGAATCTTAGTTCGATACCATGTTAGAATGAGAGGGAGTGCAAATGTGAAGAGTTAGTTGTATTGCAATAGCCCAATGAGAGATATATAGAGTACAAGGGACACAAGACTAAATCCTAGAACAATAGAGAAGTACGACAAATACTCTTAACAATTTTTACCTCTAGAGTAACAAAATCAGGACGTCACTCGGAGTAATAGTAGACAGAAACAGTATTTTTAAATTAAAAAAACATGTAAAGCAAAGGATATTGGGCTATATGAATCAAAATGCTGAACTCTGACGGTTCATGCTTTATTCTCAGTTTTTTACATACATACCTTGAATGAAGTAAGCAAGCTAATTGCATCTCTCAAATGTGTTTCAGGCTTGTGTTCTACACGAAATGGGAAGTCTCTTGGAGCTGGTAGATCCAGACCTAGGATCCAATTACTCAACAGAAGAGGCACTCCTGATGCTGCATGTTGCCCTCTTATGCACCAATGCAGCACCGACACTCAGACCAAAGATGTCCAAAGTCGTGAGCCTGCTCGAGGGCCATACCCCCTTGCAACCCTTGCTGTCAGACGTCAGCCTTGCTGCAAACAGCCTGACGTCAAGTGGTTTACGCAGAAACTTCTGGCAAAATCCAAGCGAGAGCCAGAGCATGACGGCGCAAGCATCATGCAACAACACTAATGACTCATCATCTTTAGATATTGATGGTAGCCTGAGACCTTTGGTGAGTTAAATGTTCTGTGTTTCAGCTATGTGTACCCATAAGAACCACTAGGGCTAGGCCAGTATGTGTTAGCGCTAGCAGTACAATGCAAAAGCCAAGTAACGTACTAATGTCTAATCCTGCTAAGGAAGTGAGTACTCTCTGCTTCAGAACCAATGAGATCATTAAGATGATGACCATGACACAAGACCAGGGTTCCCTATGGCTTCTGAACTCTGACCTTGCTTTCGCTTTTGTTTCCATTAGGGTAAATTGCAAATTCACCATGCACTATTTCATTTGATAGCATAAATTTACTCTGTCATTATGTAAAGACGTATTTACATCAGTTTAGAGTACTCAAGAACTCGGCTCACCTCAAACATAATACCAGATCAATAAGCACCATCGCAATGATATTGTTATTTCATTATAAAGATGTCTGCTTTAACAGATGTTCTGGCAAAACAACTTTTAAGATTGGAGCATCTGAGGAGATCTCAAGTGTATCCCCATGCTGAATTGAATACACTACATGTGAACCATCAATATACACAGCACCCTCTTGATTGTACCAAACAACAAGCGTGTGTTGCCCTTGCTTAACTAACCCATGCAGCAGTGGCCTGTCGGCATCCCTTGGCAAAATGGGCTCCCTTATCATATACTGAAGCTCATGGCTTGATATTGGCATCATGAATCCTCCTGCTGATAGCATGGCAGCAGTTGATCCGGTAGCTGTTGCGACCCTGAGACCGCTTGACCTACAATTAATTAATTGCGAGCTCTCTCCAGTGTTGCTTATTTTTCTGAAATGGTAATACCAGTCGGAATTGATCATTTTTTTTTAAAAAAAAAATGGAAAGACTCAAAGACAGTACCTGAATGAGAAGCGTGATACACTTGCAGGACAGGGGTGTGACACCAATATATCGTTCAGAGCATAAGTTGGTAGTTGAAATCCATTTAGTTTCACTGATATCCTTGACAGCTCTGATGGGTGCCTATTACCATGAAGGGTTGCATCAAGTATCTGGGAATGTGTCATGTTCAAGGGAACAAAAACATTCAAGAAATTCATTAATGTTTTGATGCTATAGAGGAAAGCAGACTAGCGTGAAATTCCGTATTAAACGAAGTGAATTCCTCAAAAATCAATCAAGATAAGAACACTTTGGAACAGAAGCTTACCTGCTCAAAGTTCTTGGCTGTAGCTGCACAAAGATATCCTGTGCTTCTTCTTGCATCAAATTTGTCAGCTAACTCATCTACCTGCATGGAAGGTATAAAACCATATATATACCTAATCAAGCATGCATATAACTATCAGTCTGCTTGGAAGCATGCAAAGAGGAACTAATGTAAATGATACAAGTTAACAGGCATGGTTTATGTGATTGATTTCAACATATGATCCTCGTCAATCATCCAAAGAACTGACCTCACCGGGACAAGTAGGATCCGAATTAACACCTATAATAGGAATTGAACTATCCAAAAAATGGCTAGCCCGCAGAAGAGTGCCATCACCACCAACAGTAATCACAAGATCCACATCACGTATTGGATTTGACAAATGATTTCGCTGCACTGAAATCCAGTCAAGGGGCTTGCGCTGTAGTACGCTCTTACAGAGATTGATTGTGTCCTTGTGAACTCTGCATCTATCGTCCAGATAACTTAAGATCTGCAACACCACACCAAAATGGAGATAAGATGCATCGAAACCCTTAATCCATATCAGCAAAACTATACATGCAAACAACAAAGCAGGAGATGAAACTCAGTAAATTCAGCTAGCTGCGCAACTTTTCCCAGTAATATTATCAAACATTGTCTTCACAGTCAAGAAGGCAGACATTGTCTTCACAAGAAAGAAGGCAAAACTCTTGATAACAAGCAGTAATTCAGGCTAAAACAACAACCGGAAGCCCCTATCTTAGCCAAATTTTCAAGACTCAGGCCCGACAAGGATTCCTGATTCCCACCAGTATAAGGAACACTACTCCTGGACACCGACCAGAGCTCACACTCCGCACACGCATTTCAACAAACAGCTGGTGTGCTCCATGCTAACACACGGAAGGACCAAACGACATGCAATGTCACTAGGATGAAGATGACAATCCACAGCAGAAAATCTCAGGGTTCCTCCTACTACTGCTAGTACTGCTACATCGCTTCAAGAACAGGCATGCAGCTTGGTCCATTTGAAGTTTTGAACCAAAAGGAACATCAAAGAAAATCATACGGCCGGACACCTTTTGACTCCAAACGAGCGCACCACCAACAATGGACCAGCGCAAGCACGATTCTTGAAACCTACCACCAGCTCACCACCACCATCACAAATTCATAATCCCTGCACGGCGAGCTGAACTCCACCGCCATTTGGACCCAATGGGGGTCCGTTGGAGCACGGGAACTTGGGAGCCCCCCGGCACCCAGTCCTGCCCATCGACTACCGTGGACACCAGCACAATCAAGGTTCTTGAAACAGAGAGAGAGAGAGAGAGAGAGAGAGAGAGAGAGAGAGAGAGATGGGACCTTGGGGTTGGCCGCGCGCGGCTGCGGAGGCAGCGGCGCGGTGGTGGGGGAGGAAGTACCGGAGAGCGGGCGGGGAGGATATACATCGAAGGGCTTGAGGAAGAGGAGCACGCGGCGCCGCGCCATTGGAGCGGAGGAGAGAACGAGGCGGCGCCTCTCTTTGGCTCTTTGCCTTGTCTCTTCGCTTCCGCGGTGGCTCGCCTACGGAGGGTTTCTTCGCACGGCCAAGCACTGCACTAACGTGGACAATAACAATACGCCTTCAGAATCGGATTACGTAATGGCTCATATACGTCTGCAGCATCCGTTCACGGGGTTATTCGTGGGTCCCTGTTCGTGCGTTGCGATAAGATGCATATTTTGATTGAAATAATTTTTATATTGTGTAAAATGTATGTACAAAATTGAAGTTTTCTGAATCAGCTCTCACTGAAAATTTTCAGTAGTTGAGAATGCAAAATAATTCTGCATTGCATTCCATGACTCAAAATTTGTTTAAACAAAATATCAAACAGTTGTTCAAAGCAAGCAAAAACAAACACATATTTATATTGAAAAATTGTAGGGACACATTTGAAGTTAGATCAAACAATTCTAATAACTTAAGTTATGCACGCATTTGCGATCAGAACTCAGAATCAATGATGTTTTTTAGATAAGTCAATCATACATGTTCATGAATGCATTTATTCCGTGTATCATTGTGTTCTAGTTAGATACTCGTGCGTTGCAACAGATAAAAAGAATTGTTTATGAGATAGGACACGCTCCACGAGAGTGAGCAAAAGTGGGAGGAGACAGAGGAGGAGTTGAGGGCCGAGGCACGGAAGGGGCGTGGCGCAATTAAAGAGCGATTCTGGTGGGAGGCGAGGAAGGAGACGACACCGCCTCCTCCCCGGACAGCTGCGTTCTCATTGATGAGGAGAACCAAGAGGTATGAGTGCCCCTTCAACGCACAACAGAGCTGGCCCTCGCGGATCACCCCAGACGCAAGCAGCACGGATGTCGAGTGCCGGCGAGGCGCTCCTGGTTGACACCATCGCAGGCGGCGTTGTAGACATCACGGAGTTTTGTTCAGTACTTTTCTCTTGTCTTTTTCTTAGCGTTTTTTAGGCCAGGAGGGTGTGGGGCACGCACGGGAGGGGTGGAAGGAGTCGGTGCGAGTATATATATATATATATATATATATATATATATATATATATATTAAAAGAAGAAGTTTACCCGCGCGCAGTGAGACGATCGTTCCACCCATTCCTCTTCCATTCGCATGCGCCAACACTAGGGTCCTTGTTGTCAAGAGTCTCCGTGTTGATTCCCCGAACCGCTCCACCCCCATGTCTTCCATCTCAACTCCCCACATCTCACACCTCCTCCCTACCATGTTACACAGCCTCACGGCCCTCCCTGCTTTCTTTGGGCGTTAGCGTCGATTACCATCGTCTCCATCTCAACCCAACGCCACCTTACCTCAACTCCGGCTCCCCCTGAACCCAGCGCCGCTGTACCTCATCTTCCCCATCGACGCAGCGTCGCCTGCCCCAACACCTCCTTCCCCGAAGCCAGTACCTCCTCCCCGAAACCCGACGCCGGCTTCTGTGTTGTCTCCCTTGAGCCCAAGGTGAGTGTAGGGAACGCGGCAATGCTACGATAGCACAAACAAAATTTTTACCGCGTAACCAAGGAATCACCGCTAGTAAAAGATCACGAGATTACCGCTAGACGCGCCGACTCGTAGCGGAACTAGAGTCGTCGTAGCGAGTTGATGCAGTCGTAGTCTCGTACTCACGACGCGTCTGCTCCTCCGATTGGTCGTACTCACCACGCGACTTCTCATCCGACTCCGGTGATCGTCACGAGTCGCGGATCGTCCTAGTGCTAATACTTCGCAACAACACCTCCGAGGTATCCACACGTACGGGGCAGGATCACCACGCGCTGGAGTGCTAGCACCGGCAGCGTGGTTGAGAAAGATGTGGCTATTAGGGTTTCGGGAGTTCTTCCAAAGAACATCATCGTCCCTCACCCTATGCCACCGCCCCTCTTTATATAGGCATCCATGATGGGTCTCGAACTCGAGGCCCATTAGGAACTCGCGGCCTATACGAATTCGGATCACCATCCAAAATAAATTCTAGCCCTTTAAGTGTGCGACCCTATAGGTTCATGTGTAATTGGTTATGACTCGAAAACTCTTTTTCGACCACCAGTCGTTAGCGGTACCTAGCAGCACATAACGATTCCCAAATACACATAGAATATATCGGACGAACCTTGATGTAATATGATCTATGATCAGGTCCTCGTCACTTACGATTAGTTCGTATCTCCATACGATCATATCGTATTTGATCCCGACCAGTTCGTAACTCCTTACGACCAGGTTCTTACCATTCTGTGATTACGTTCAACCAGTCTACGATCAACACGTATCTCCATACGACTAGTCCATAACTGATCGAACTAAGCGACCTACTCATGCATTCTCCCTTTGCCTCACGATGTCTGGTTGAACTCCAGGTGAGATATGGTGTCATCCATGGACTATTCAATACTTTCTCGATCGAGTGTCGGATAACTTCACGTGGTCGACACTTCGACCACTAGTGACATGACCATGCACTTTCTTTGTCCGATCACCACGAGCGGCCCAGAGACATCTCCCCTGTTATGTTAGGAGGGGCAAATCCCATCTCGACCAGTCACATCCCTCCGCATGTTTCATAGCATATCCGAAAGCTACCTTTATGACTACCCAATTACGAGTAGCGTTTGGCAACCCCTAAGAGTGCTATTACACATGTAGGGAACCATGTTGACCTCAGGTCTAAGGATTATACATCTGTGGATATCATGGGGATATGCTCCAGATCTTAGGATGATGTGACAATTGGCAATGGCGTTAACGGTTTGTCGTTTCACGGGTTTTCGATAAAGTTTCGGTACTGTTCAGGCATTCTGGACAGGGGCGGTCCGACCGGCCGTAGCATGGCGGTCCGACCGGTCCCAAATCGGTCGGACCGGCCATGTGCGTGATCGACCCAGTAGTGACCGTAAATGGTCGAGCAGTGGGCCAAAAATAGAGGGTGTAGGCAAGTGAGGAGATCCCATTGCTCTAAGTCCCATAATTTTGGAGTCTCGATAAAAATTTCTATTGGTTTAAAGTTTCCGATGAGGTTTTGGATTCTGAGGGTTGAAAATTGGCTAAGTCCTTTGGTGATCGGACCGGCCTATGGTGGCGGTCCGACCAAGAAGCAAACGGATCGACCGCCCAGGGGCGATCTCGACCGGTTGTCACTGAACGTCGGCCTTGAGGCGATGTTGTTCGTTAGTTAGGTCAAAGTCATGGTTTTCGCATATGTGTTGCATGATGCATGTTTTGACTAACGTGAGTCAAGTTGTGAAGAACTTGTTCCCGGTTTGGATTTGCTTTGTCTATTGGTGTGCAGGTAGCTTGGAGGCCAACGACGGTCAGCGGCAAGGATGATCGGGACTAGGCTTGGAGAGCTGAGGTCCAAACGATCGGGGAAGCCGGGTGAGGTCAATGGAGTCAAGCATGGCACGTATGGACAATGACGACCGAACAGGCGATTCGGTCTGATCGGTTGGATCAAGCGGCGCGCTGGTCGGTGCAAGTGCCATGGTGGTTCTGGTGGGAGCCGGATGGGAGAGACTTGCCGACATGTTGAGAGCCATTGATCAACCTACACGTGGCGAAGCATGGGAGGTGCTTCACAAAGATGGGACTCGATCTTTGCGAAAAGATCGAGAAGGGGTATTTTGGTAATTATATCAAATACCGCCTTGGTGACCTTTGACGAGCATGGCGCAAGATGGCGTGGAGAAGCGGAGTAGGTCAAGAGGAGATGAAGACGGCGCTTCGAGAAGCGTGCGTGTGTGACCCGTTTATTTTGGGCCTTAACGGGAGCCCATTTGGGTTACTCTTCTAGAAGGTTTAAGTCTCCACTATAAATAGGAGGGAGGTGGCTGCACCCCCAACTAACCCTTTCATTATTGAAACCCTAGTTTTGGCTTAGGTGCTTAGGGAAGGTTTAGTGGAGGTTAGGGTTCTAGAGAGAGAGAGATGTTTTGATCTTGTGTCCATGCGTATCTGTTTGTTTGGCTGTAATCGATACGTTATCAAATCAATCCAAAGAAGAGTTCTCTCCAAGATGAGATCATTTGTCTTCTTTCTCTCTATTTTGAGTTTTTGAGGTGTTTTCTTGATTTCCGAGCTTTTGATTGCTTTACTGTCTTGATCCACTCGATCGTCACTTGGAATAGTTCCCAGATATCCTTAGGGAGGTGTGTTCCAATTTTGGTCGAGTTTGATTGGATATATCAAAAGTTAGATCGTGTTTCGTTTTGGTTTCAGATCTGGAACAGTGCCTCTGGAGAGAATCGGTCAGACCGCCCCTCAGTGCCGGTCAGACCGGTCACCTTTGCAGGTCAGACCGCTAGCAATACGCCGGTCTGACCACCCGTTGGTTTTGGTTCTATTTTGCTCTTTTGCTTTGGGGATATAAGTTTGGATTCAATACTAGCTTTCCGCTGTACTGGTATATAGATCTTCATAGCTTTCATAGCTATTGGAGTGAAATTGGATTGAATCCATTCTTTGTGAAAAAGTGAGCGTGCTCCTATTCACCCCCCCTCTAGTCGCCTTTTCGGTCCAACAACATCATCATTACTTGAGACCAACTAATGACACAAAGATTCATAACAATCTCAATAGTATCTCAAAGATGGGTATATCCAACCCCATGTTCTCTAACATGTGCTCACATTATTGATTCGATATCCCTATATCCATGACCGGTGAAACAAGATCATCAATCAATGCATGTGCTAGTCATAGAGTCGCTGGTGTTCCGACCAGTGACCTCCGACTAGGGATACATTTAGAATGACATCATATAAGTAAAAGAGTTCCACCAACAAGTCACATACTTATTGATCTATAACAAATGATTCATTCAAGGAACACGATAACATATTATCAAAATCATGAACATAATGAAATATCATCATCTCTATGATTGCCTCTAGGGCATATTTCCAACAGTCTCCCACTTGCACTAGAGTCAATCATTTAGTTATCTAATACTGATAGCTCTTGTGTACGCATCATGCTTTGGCTGTGGGAGAGGCTTAGTCAACGGATCAACAACATTTGAATCCGTATGAATTTTGCATATCTTAACATCTTCTCTATCGACCAGTTCGCGAATGAGATGATAATGCCTGAGTATATGTTTGGACTTCGATGGGATCTAGGCTCCTTAGCTGCAACAAGATGGCTCCATTATTGTCACAATAGAGATCCAATGGGCACAAGCCACTTGGAACTACACCCAACCCAATAATGAAATTTCTTATCCAAACACCTTCCTTTGCGACTTAGAAAGCGCAATGTACTCGGCCTCCGTCGTAGAATCGGCAACCGTTTCTTGCTTGGAACTTTTCCAGCTCACCGCTCCTCCATTCAAAATGAATACAAAACCAGATTGCGAACGATAATCATCTTTGTCGGTTTGAAAGCTTTGTTGGACCGTAAAGGTGACTAGAGGGGGGGTGAATAGGAGCACGCTCACTTTTTCACAAATTATGAACTCAATACAATTTCACTCCAGTAGCTATTAGAAAGCTATGAAGATCAATATACCAGTACAGCGGAAGACTAGTATTGAATCCAATAAAAACCCCTAAGCAATGCGACAATAATCAGCAAGAATCAAAGCAACACAAGTACTGGCGGTCTGACCTCTGTAGTGAACCGGTCGGACCGATTGCCGGGCGGTCGGACCGCTATTATACTGGCGGTCGGACCGCTCCGAAATCGGTCGGACAGGTGGTGACGGGCGGTCGGACCGGCGATCTGAACCGATCCAAACGATAAATCGGCCGATGACGAAGTTGCAATTAGGTCTAACTTTTGATTCTCAACTCCAAACTTCACGAAACTTTGCACACACCTTCTCTATGCTATTGAGGACCTATTCCAATCGAATATTATGATAATTCTTGGAACGATCTTGAGCAATTGTCAATTGATTAACAGAAGGTCTAAAACCGGGCAAGAACGAAAACTTGATCCTAAAGCTTGTTCGTGAGAGATTGATGATCAAGATGATGCTAGATAGATTCACACATATCACAGCAAGCTAATTCACGTGAAAGAATCAATCACAAACTCGCGGATCAAAGAAAGCCCTAAAAACACGAAATTGAAAGCAAGAACGAAAAGAGACTTATCTCAAGCAAACCTTGCATAGATTGATTTCGTGATTGTTGCTGGATTACATCCACACCATCATGGATCAGTGGACAATCAAAGATCACGAAATTCACCACAAACCATCAAGAGCCCTTGCCTCCACCTCAACTCCCTAAAGACAATTAGGGTTTTGAAACATAAAAGGCGAGAGAGAGAGGTGCACCACCATCTCCTCCTATTTATAGTGGAGGCCTAAAACTCTTAGGGTTTGACTTAATTGGGCTCCCGTTAAGGCCCACTAACAAACGGGTCACACACGCACGCTTCGCAAAGCGCCATCTTTAACCTTTTGACCTAAACCGCTTCACCATGCGCCATGGATTCGCCAATAGGTCACCCTTGTCCATCTTGTGTCACGCTTGAGTCGTTGACCTCACCCGGCATCATCAATCGTTCTGGACCTCAACTCTCCAAGCCTAGTCCCGATCTTCCTCGCCGTTGACCGTCGTTGACCACCAAGCTACCTGCACAACCACAGACAAGAAAACACGTATTCGGGAACAAGTTCTTCACAACTTGACCCATGTTAGTCAAAACATGCATCATGCAAATCATATGCCATGAAACCAATGACTTTGACCTAACAAAACAACATCGCCACGGTTGGCCGACGTTCAAGTAGAAACCGGTCGACCGCTCCGGTGAGCGGTCGGACCGCCTTGGCGGTCGGACCGCTCCCTGTGAGCCGGTCGGACCGCCCCTTGGGACTTAGCCGAAATTCATACTCCCAAATTCCGAAACCTTCTGGAAATTTTAAACCAATAGAACTTCTTACTGGAGACTCCAAAAATTATGAGACCAAGTGCATTGGGATCCCCTCACTTGCCTACAACTCCTATTTTTGGCCCAGCTCATTTTGACCACTTTGGTCATCGCCGGTCCGACCGCCCCACATGGCCGGTCCGACCGATTTGGGACCGGTCGGACCGCCGTGCAAGGATCGGTCGGACCGCCCCTGTCCAGAATACATGTAGCTTTGTCGAAAACACGTGAAACTACAAACCGTAAACGCCATTGCCAATTGTCACATCATCCTAAGATCTGGGACATATCCCCATGAAATCCACAATCTCCCCCTTGATGAACACATTGGCAATTATCCAGAAAATGTAAGTAAGAGGTTTGAAAACGAGTTTACTCGCAGTTTTCGCACAAAGGCACAACTTGGTCCATAAGCAGGAATAAGCAATGAACATGACCAAGCTGGCATCAGAATAGTATAGGCATGTGAAACAAGGCAAAAGAAAGCATAAAAACTTTGATTTCCAGAAAAGGGTCAAAATTCTCACATAAGGTCCATATGAAAGAACAATTGTTCAACAGACCTATGATCATTGTGAGGATAAAAGAATGCAATTCAAGTTCAGAATATTCAATAAGACAATAAGAATGCAACTCAAGAACTCCCCCTCACTATGATCCTCAAATTTCAAATTTTCAGTTTCTCCCCCTTTGTATAAACTTCTCCCCCAATAAAGAAATATCTTCTTATTAACACATCTTCTCTTCTTATTTAACACATCTTCTCCCCCTTTGACAATGGATTCATCAAGGAATCACGCCTTCCTCTCATCCGAGATAACAAATAGAAAAGAAAGGAAGAAGCGAAAACAAGAGAAGCATAAAGAGGAATATGCATGAAGTGCAATGGGTGGCTTCATTTTTGTATTTTTAAATTTTTGATTACAAGAAGCTTTGGAGATTACCCAAAAGAACAAGCTAGTATCTCTAATATTGCACAAACAACATATCAAGCTGACAGTAGCTAGCAAGATCATGGTAAGACATATATATCAAAGCTAAGCACAAAGGCTCAAAAGTAAAGCGATAGATTTGATCAATTTAAGCAACGCTTCAAATTCAAAAAGTTCATCAACAGGATCCTAAAGTGAAATTGGCCATGTCAAAATGTCAAAGTGAGATCAAAAATCTAACAAAGACCACATTAAGAGTCAATCAAGTCCCGTATTGAATCATTTTGCTCAATATTTTATAAACGCCCATTTGTCAACATTTTTCTCATTTGCATTGAATATTGAAGTTGACTAATGATCTAACTTAGTGACAAGATCCTGGACTAGGAGCCATCCACAAACTCATCCTAAGCTTCACCAAAAGTTGATTAAAGGTATATCTTAGTAAAGAAGATCCCGGACTAGGAGCCATCCACAAACTCTTTCTAAGCTTCTACCGGGCGACAAATCTTGAGGTTCATGTCATTTCGACAAGCGGTCCCCATGAGATCGTCTGTTCATCAAACTATCTCCAAGTTCATGTCACTTGACAAGCGGTCTCGTAAGAATAGTTTGGCACAATTTAAGCATAAGACAATCTTGATTTTCATTTTTCACAAGAGCGCTTTAGAATCTCAAGAACACAAAAGCTCAAGTAATGGTCAATTTTAGATCAAAGAGCTAACAAAGCAATTCTGACAGGGCCAATGTCACAAGAGGAGCACTAATTGCGCAACTCGCTAAAACATCCACAAATTGCAATTTCTTAGTTTGAGTTGTTTAAAAGATTCTAGCTCATATAGCAAAGACTTAGCTACACATGTAAAAGCATGATAATTCTAGCAAGTCAAAGAACTAGACATGACATTGAGCAAGAATTGAAATACAAAACTCAAAGGGTAATAGGCAAAGCTTCATCAATTTTAAAAGATAAGCAGAAAATCTTATATTACAATGCATCTTTTTGGAGTTTTCATACCACTTGTTGTAACCACTTGTTGTATTTTTCATATGAATGCAATATGACACAATGAGATGCAATTAAAAAGCCTAAAAACCTAAAAAGTTCGAAAAGATCACTAAGTTCAGAAAAAGAACAATAAAAGATCAAAAGAACAAGGAAAGATAAGAAAAAGATCAAACTCCCCCTCAAACCAACCCATAAGGATAAATTACCCCTAACTCGCTTCTTAAGGAGGAAAATCTGGTTTGATCTAAAGGCTTGGTAAGAATATCTGCCAATTGAGCTTCGGACTCTACGAAGTGCATCACAATATCACCTTTTTCAACATGATCTTTAAGGAAGTGAAAGCGAATGTCTATGTGCTTAGTCCTAGAATGTTGCACTGGGTTTTTAGCAATATTAATAGCAGAAGTGTTATAACAGAAAAGAGGAACACTAGCAAAGTTTAACCCATAATCTTTCAAAGTGGACGTCATCCACAAAATCAGCTCTGACAACTAGCGACTACATACTCCGCTTCAAAGATGGATTGTGCAACAGAAGACTGCTTCCTAGAAGACCAAGATACAAGAGAAGTGCCTAGGAAGTGACAGGTGTCTGAGGTACTCTTCCTATCTAACCGACAACCCGCAAAATCAGAATCTGAATAGCCTCTAATGGACAAAGCTGAAGAGCAGGAATACCAAATGCCATATAAGAGGGTAGAGTGTAAATACCTGAATATGCGCTTAACGGCTTGGCGATGGGAAGTTCTGGAGGCGCTGAAATCTTGCACAAAGGCATACCGTGAAGTGAATGTCCGGTCTCGAGGTCATCAAATCTGAAGGAGCCGATCATGTCTTGCGGTACTCGCGTTGATCCACGACTTCTCCTTCCTCATCTGGATCCAAAACAGTCGAAGTTGCCATGGGAGTGGAAATTGGCTTGCAGTCACCCATGTTGAAGCGTTTGAGTAGATCTTTAGTGTACTTCGTTTGATGGATGAAAGTTCCTTCCTTGCATTGCTTGATTTGAAGTCCCAAAAAGTAATTAAGCTCTCCCATCATACTCATCTCAAATTCCCTGGACATAGTGTCAGAAAAGCTGGAAACAAGAGCATTAGAGGAACCACCAAAAATAATATCATCCACGTAAATTTGAGCAAGCAAGAAGTAATTTCCACGCCTAAGAATAAATAGAGTTTTATCCACTTTACCCATCTCAAAATTATTTTTAAGCAAGAAGGTCTTAAGTCTATCATACCAGGCTCTAGGGGCTTGTTTAAGACCATACAAAGCTTTGGATAATTTGAACACACGATTTGGATACTTGGGATCCTCAAAACCAGGGGGTTGCTTAACATACACTTCCTCATCTATGAAACCATTTAAAAAGGCACTTTTAACATCCATCTGATATAATTTAAAACCTTTTGATGCAAAGAATGCAAGCGAAATGCGAATGGCTTCTAGTCTAGCAACAGAGCAAATGTCTCATCAAAATCTAACCCCTCAACTTGGTGAAACCACGAGCTACCAATCGGCTTTATTTCTAACCACGAACCATCCTCACCTTATTTATTCTTAAACACCCAGCGGGTTCCTATAACATTATGACCACTAGGAGGTTCTACTAGGTTCCAAACTTTGTTTCTTTCAAAATTCTCTAACTCCTCATGCATGGCATTTACCCAAATAGAATCGGATAAAGCATGTGATATATCGCGGGGTTCAAAAGAAGCAACAAAAGCGGAATGAGAGTAGAGATTTGGATCATTATACCAGAGCGAGTGACTCGCTCATGTAGATTACCTATTATCCATTCGGAGGATCTTTGTCTTTGAATGCGAAGTGGGCGCCGGGTGAGATCTGCTTTCTTCGACCTCCGCAGTCTGCTGATGATGAAGATGCAGCAGAGCCTCAATCAAGGTGAAGTAGACGTAGCGAGTTCTTGTATCGATATGGGCGCTTGATGAGCGGCAGATGAAGGAATGATATTAGCCGTCCTCATCTTCCTCCACAAAAATGCTCTCTGTCACTGTAAATCATCTCAGTAGCAATAGATCTAGCTCGGGGCTAGTCTCATCAAAAGTGACATTACAAGTCTCTGAATAATGTTAGTCTCGATATTAAAAACCCGAAAACCCCTCGAATGAGCAGGATAACCCAGAAATATCCCATCAAAAGTTCTTGATTCAAATTTATCTAAATTGCCTGTCTTAAGAATAAAACATTTTGATCCAAAAACTCGAAAATGCGAAGCAGAGGGTTTTCTACCAAAACGAAGCTCATAAGGAGTCTTGCCTAAAGAAGGTCTCAAAAGACACGATTTGCAATATGCAAGCAGTAGCAATAGCTTCGGCCCAAAATCTCCTCGGTGTGCTATACTCATCTAGCATTGTCCTAGCCATTTCGACCAAGGTCCTATTCTTTCTTTCCACCACGCCATTTTGTTGAGGGACGTGTGGAGAGGAGAAGCGATGCTCAATACCACGCCAAAGCACAAAAGAAGCAAAAGAAGCATTTTTGAACTCCGTGCCATTATCACTGCGAATCGCTCTCAAAGCACCGGGAAGGTCGAAGCCAAGCGAAGAACAAGGTCATGAAAATAACCAAAAGCTTCATCTTTTGAAGTAAGAAAGAACACCCAAGTATATCTAGAAAGATCATCGACTATGACAAGAATATACCATTTTCCACCGATCGATCGGACTCTAGCAGACCAACAAGATCCATATGAAGCAACCGTCACGTCCGTCACCATAACCATAGTCACGAGAAGGGTGTGTGGCGGCAACTTGTTTGCCATGCCTACAGTGCACATCTGACATCCTTGATGACTTTGAGTTTGGGCAAACCTCTCATGAGATCAAGGTTGCTAACTCGTGTCGATGATCAAAACCAATGTGCCCCAAACGTCGGTGCCAAAGCGTAAATCGAAGAAGATGTAAGCAAACATTTAAGAGATCCAAAGAAGAGATTCTAAAAATCACTCCAAAATTCTACCAACTCTAGAGATTCCAAACACAAGCTCACCAGTAGAATCAAGCACACGACAAGCATTTTTCTTAAAAACAGTCTCATACCCATCATCAAGAAGCTGAGAAACAGAAAGGAGATTATACCTAAGCTTGTCCACAAGAGCGACATCCTTTAGAATAAATTTATTGTTCACCCTAATTGATCCTGTTCCTTCAATTCGTCCTTGTGTATCATCTCCAAAGGTGATGAAGTCATCACCTGTTGCCCGCGTGAAAGAGGTGAACCATTTTGAGTTTCCGGTCATGTGGCGTGAACATCCGGAGTCGACGAACCACGTGTTCTTCCCTTTTCCACGGTAGTCCTGAAAATCAAGGAACAAAAGAACGATGTGTCTCAATACTGGGGTTAGATAAACATGATTTAGGAATCCAGTACTGAGACACACGTCTGCAAGGAGTATACAAACCAGAAGTACTATCCTTGATTTCATCTAACATTCGGTTATGAGCAATGTTTAAATTAAAATGAGACTTCAATCGTCCATGGGCTGGTCGACCGTGCTGGTCAAGCAATCGAGCCGTGACCAAAACGGTCGACCGGTGACACCAATGATCGACCGCCATCGATAAACATTAGAATTAGGATATCTAGAAACATAATGATTTGCATGAGAGAAAATCCTAATCCGTGTTTATTCTTTTCGGTGTTACCATGTCTCATAGAAGCTCTAGGTTGCATGAATGAAATTTTATCAAAATTTTTCTTATCATTTTCAACCTCATGCCAAGAATTCAATCAAATGCCCACCTTTCTTACAATAAGTGCAATGGTACTTGGTACCACTAGAAGAAGCACCATTTGAGTTAATACAAGGTTGGGCAAAACTGCAGATTTAAAAGATGTTTTTGCGAGTTGGGTTTTGAATTCAATTAAACCTTTTCCAAGACTTGAATGACTTTTGGGTTTGAATTGTCTTGAAAAGAATTGAATCCTAAACCTTGCTTCTTATAAGGAGTTTTAGACTTGTCAAGAATCATGTTTAATTGTTTCTTACCTTTAGAAAATTTCTCTAATGTATCATGAAGGTAAGCATTTTCTTTACTCAAGTTAACACAAGCATCACAAGTTTTATCCATAGATTTTTCCTTATACAAAGCAATTTCAAGCTTAAGAGCGGAACAAGAAGCACAAGTAGTATTTTCAATATTGTCCTTAAGCTTAGCATATTTAACTCTAGCAGCTTCTAAGATATCTTTGATTTCACGTTCCTTTTCTAAACATGAAGTGCAAGGGCTAGAATCAAACACATCAAAAGCAAACAATTTACTAGATTCTAAACATTTTTCACAAGGAGCACTTTTAATTTCATTTAGTTCAGATCTAGCATTCTCAAGTTGTTCTATGCATGTCATCGATGCTCTCTCCAGGACGCATCTCGAATTTATTGTATTCACGCTTGTAAACAGTTTGACGCACCTTTTTGATTTGGGACGAACCCTCATGATATGTTTCGAGAGTGTTCCAAATTTCATGCGCAGTTGAACGATTACAAATTCGATCATATTCTTGTCTACCAAGTGCACCATATAAAAGATTCTTAGCCTTATTGTTGTTAGCCAAAAGAATTGCAGAAGCAGGTGTAGCAATTTCAGGGATAACCAGCGGGGCTCTAACAACATCCCAAATAGCTTGTCCCTCACTCTCAAGAAAGACGCGCATACGATTCTTCCAATAGGCATAGTCGTGCCCATCGAAGATATGCGGTTTAGTAGAAAACTTATCCATCGCCAAAGCTCAGTGACCGGTTAAGATCAAGATTGAACTAACGAGCTCGATACCACTTGTTGGACCGTAAAGGCGACTAGAGGGGGGTGAATAGAGCACGCTCACTTTTTCACAAATTATGAACTCAATACAATTTCACTCCGGTAGCTATTAGAAAGCTATGAAGATCAATATACCAAGACAAATGGAAGACTAGTATTGAATCCAATAAAAACCCTAAGCAATGCGACAATAATCGCAAGAATCAAAGCAACACAAATCTTGGCGGTCGACCTCTGTAGTGAATGGTCGGACCGATTGCTTGGCGGTCGGACCATTTTATATCTTGGGTCGGACCGCTCCAAATCGGTTGGACCGGTGGTGACGAGCGATCGGACCGGCGATCTGAACCGATCCAAACGATAAAATCGGCCGATGACGGTTGCAATTAGGTCTAACTTTTGATTCTCAACTCCAAACTTCACGAAACTTTGCACACACCTTCTCTATGCTATTGAGGACCTATTCCAATCGAATATTATGATAATTCTTGGAGCGATCTTGAGCAATTGTCAATTGATTAACGAGAAGGTCTAAAACCGGGCAAGAACGAAAACTTGATCCTAAAGCTTGTTCGTGAGAGATTGATGATCAAGATGATGCTAGATAGATTCACACATATCACAGCAAGCTAATTCACGTGAAAGAATCAATCACAAACTCGCGGATCAAAGAAAGCCCTAAAACACGAAATTGAAAGCAAGAACGAAAAGAGACTTATCTCAAGCAAACCTTGCATAGATTGATTTCGTGATTGTTCTTGGATTACATCCACACCATCATGGATCGATGGACAATCAAAGATCATAAAATTCACCACAAACCATCAAGAGCCCTTGCCTCCACCTCAACTCCCTAAAGACAATTAGGGTTTTGAAACATAAAAGGCGAGAGAGAGAGGTGCAGCCACCATCTCCTCCTATTTATAGTGGAGGCCTAAAACTCTTAGGGTTTGACTTAATTGGGCTCCGTTAAGGCCCACTAACAAGCGGGTCACACACGCACGCTTCGCATAAGCGCCGTCTTTAACCTTTTGACCTAAACCGCTTCACCATGCGCCATGGATTCGCCAATAGATCACCCTTGTCCATCTTGTGTCACGCTTGAGTCGTTGACCTCACCCGGCATCGTCAATCGTTCTGGACCTCAACTCTCCAAGCCTAGTCCCGATCTTCCTCGCCGTTGACCGTCGTTGACCACCAAGCTACCTGCACAACCACAGACAAGAAAACACGTATTCGGGAACAAGTTCTTCACAACTTGACCCATGTTAGTCAAAACATGCATCATGCAAATCATATGCCATGAAACCAATGACTTTGACCTAACAAAACAACATCGCCACGAAGTTGGCCGACGTTCAAGTAGAAACCGGTCTGACCGCTCCAGTGAGCGGTCGGACCGCTTCTGGCGGTCGGACCGCTCCTCGTGAGCGGTCGGACCGCCTTGGGACTTAGCCGAAATTCATACTCCCAAATTCCGAAACCTTCTGGAAACTTTAAACCAATAGAACTTCTTACTGGAGACTCCAAAAATTATGAGACCAAGTGCATTGGGATCCCCTCACTTGCCTACAACACCTATTTTTGGCCCAGCTCATTTTGACCACTTTGGTCATCGCCGGTCCGACCGCCCCACATGGCCGGTCCGACCGATTTGGGACCGGTCGGACCGCCGTGCAAGGACCGGTCGGACCGCCCCTGTCCAGAATACCTGTAGCTTTGTCGAAAACACGTGAAACTACAAACCGTAAACGCCATTGCCAATTGTCACATCATCCTAAGATCTGGGACATATCCCCATGAAATCCACAAGCTTACATCGGTGTACCCTTTACAACGAGCTCTTCATCACCGCCATAAACTAGGAACACATCCTTAGTTCTTCTCAAGTACTTAAGAATGTTTTTCACAGCTGTCTAGTGACCTTCACCAGGATCAGCCTGGTATTTGCTCGTAACACTTAGAGCATATGATACATCTGGTCGAGTACAAATCACGGCATACATAATAGATCCAATGGCCGAAGCATATGGAAACTTTATTGTGGGTTTTGAATCATGTTTGTATTAAGGATTTGATATCTTGGTGAAATCATGGAATGAATTGTTTGCCAAGAGAAGGTGAGGATTTCACCTACAAGGTATGGTTTGTGTACTTTGGATGATTTCACCTACAAGGTATGGTTGTGTGCTTTGGATTGTGTATTTCTAATTCAAATAACTAGATGTGTGGAAATCATAGGGACATACTTATGATCTTAGGATGATGATAAAATTAGGAATGGTGGCAAGGGTTTGTCTAAACACCTATTTTCGGTAAAGTTTAGATCTTTGCCAGTTGTAGGCGCCGGATCGGCTGTGGTGGCGGTCAGGGCCACCGCCTAGGGCGAGCCAAAGAGCCTGATCAATGACCGCCCAAAAGGTAACTTTCGAGTTTGGAGCTGGGTCAAAATAGAGGGTGTAGGCAAGAGAGAGAATTCTTCTACTCATTTTTTTAGAGCTTTGAGTCCAAAGTTATATTCATTTTAAATTTCCAGAGAGGGTTCGGATTTTTAGGGAGAAAATCTGACTAAGTCCCTGTGCTGGCGGTCCGACTGGCCAAGGGGCGGTCAAACCAGTCATGGGTGGCGGTTTGACCAATTTTATCCTATTCGCTAGCCAGCAAGGCGACGATGTCCGTGGGTTGAGTCAAATTCATGGTTTTCAGTGTATATGTGCTGCATGATGTATGTTTTGACTAACATGGAAAAGTTGCCAAGAACTTATGCCCAGAATCAATTTATTGGTCTATTGTTGTGCAGGAGGCTTGGAGGTCAACGACGAGGATGATCGGGACTAGGCTTGAAGAGGTGAGGTCCAGAACGATCGAGGATGTCGAGTGAAGTCAGTGGACTCAAGCATGTGGCAAAATAGACAAGGATGGCCGAATGGGAAGTTCGGTGCGACGGGTTGTATCTAGCGGCGCAGGGGTCGGTGCAAGTGCCAAGGCGGTTTTGATGGGGAGCCGGATGGGATAGATATGCCGACATGAAGAGAGCCGTTGATTAACCTACACATGGCGAGCGAAGCATGTGATTGCTTCATGAAAATTGGACTCGGTCCTCTGGGAAGGATAAAAAAAGGGCATTTTGATAACTTCACCAAAATACCGCCTTGGTGATATTTAGCTAAACCGCAGCGCCAAACGGTGTAAGAAGAGACAGTTTAGGTCTAGAGGAGATAAAGATTATGAAGAAATGGATTCAGAAAGCCCGGTTTGTTGTCCGCTTTGAAAAGCGTGCGTGAGTGTAGGCCCGTTTATGTGTGGGCTTAACGGGTACCCGTTAGGGTCTTCTCTCTTAGCCTGGCCTCCACTATAAAAGGAGAATATCCATATGTGGAGTTCTCAAATCCTTTTAAGAGAAAAATCATAATTTGGGATTTTGGGATTTTGGAGTAGTTGTGGCTAGGGTTTGTGAGAGGTGAATTGATTGTGTGTTCAAGTGTTGACCTTTTATCCTCCATGGTGGAGTATTTATAAACCAATATCCATATCGAATCAATCCAAGCTAGATTTCCTCAAGATGAATCTCTTCTTGTTCTTGCTCTCACTTTGGTGACTTGTAGGATTTTGGTGTTCCTTTGGTTTTTCTTTGGTTTCTTACTGTGAACTTACTTGCTGTGATATGTGGGAATACATCTACGATCATCTTGATCATCATCTACCCACATGCAAGTTTTAGAATCAAAGTTTGATTTGTCCTAGGTTCTTGTGCCCTCGTTCCCTCATCTAAGAAAATCATGGAACTTTGGCCTTGATCTTCCCGATCGTCAATTGGAATAGGTTTCTTGCCTTCTTGATGAGTTATGGTTGAAATCTGAGGGTATTTGGATCACCGGATCAAAAGTTGAGTCGATTTGTGATTTTAAAATCGTGCTAATTTCATAGTTCATCGTGTTGGAGGTCAGACCGCCCATCCTGAGAGGTCTGATCACCCAACTCACTTTGATTTGAGTTTTATGTGTTTTTGGTTGTTGTGTTTCGGTGTTTCGATTGGATTCAATACAAGACTTTCGTTGTGCTTGTACGTTGACCTTCATAGCTATTAGAGTAAAAATTGAGTTGAATTCGATTAAGGTGAAAAAGAGGTAGTGCTCCTATCCCCTCTCCCTTATCGCTGTTTTGGTCCAGCAGGATGCATCAGATAGTTTCTAACAATATTTACTTATGGCTAAATGTAGCTAAAGTTTGCTTTTAGTCCAAAGTGGAATACCTTTTTGAGTTAATGATTCTAGAGCTATTAAGTCAAAATACTGGAACTGCTTTTCCCAAAATAGGACTGACACGTTGTCCTTTCGATAGCCTCATGTTAATTTTCTTGTTTGTACTACTCTCACTTCTTAATAAAATTTTGTCGCAGATCTTCCACCAGCCCGGCAAAATAGGATTGAGATAATAAGCACTATTTTCTAGCGATGTTAGCAAATCAACATGCATGAATGCTGCTAAGTAGTTCAACTTCAAACTTGGTTTTATAACTTTCTTATCTTGACATTTGGTTCAACATCAAGCACTATTTCCATAGCGGCCAAGAGTACGTTACTACCATCATGTGGTGTGTTTTCTTCACTTTGTGAGCATATTGCCATGTGAGCCTCATTGAACTTTGGTATTCATGCCAAACTAAGAGATGGGATTTGGCACTGATAAATCATAGTTATGTTCTCTTAAGCCCAAAAAGTAGATAGTTGAGAGTTGAGTGTAGCAGAATATCAAGAAAGTGCGGAACTCAAGCATGAGTATAGGATATCACTAATGTCATTTATTAATGTTTCTCCTTTGTTTTTTCATAATCTACAACCATTGTTCATATATGCACCTTCGTCCAGTCCTGTTTGGTATGATCAATTTATGAGTTTGTGTAGGTGAAAGAAATGCTCCAATAGTTGTGCCATTCGCCATTTGCCAATCATCTTTAGTTTAATCACCTGGTTTTATGTTTTTCTAGCCCATGAAATATCCTACAATATGTTTTATCCACGTGCTTTATAGACATTTATTTTCAGGATTATGATTGTCTCATGATGCCTGATTGCTTCCTGGCTAATATTGCATTGTTAATCTGAACCTCTTTGACCGTCTTTGTTACGGGGAATGCTTGTTCCATATATATAGTTGTTTTGAAAAGTGAAGAAACCTTACGTCACAATTGAGTTGTATTTTCAGGGTATTTGTGGATGGCGGTGAGTAGTGACTACCTAGAGTATAGTGAGTTCGTGGCGACAATGACCCACCTACATATGTTGTCCAGTGAGGAGGACCTAATCATTGTTACCACTGTCCATGTTCTACTTCTTCAACAAGGACGACAGTAATGCGACAAGCTGTTGGACGCATTAGCTGATGAGTCTTGCAAACTGACAACGTTGCGTTGAACAATATTTTGCAGGAGGTTAACATACACAAGGTACTATATATACTCCAATTTTGTGCAATCTGAATATGTGATTACTGACAGGATGGTCGAATGAGTCTATACGAGTTTGTAGTGATGATAAAAACTCAAACTAATTGGATGAAGGTTCGAGACAGTGAGCAATAGTCTGATCAAGTAACTTCAGAGAAGATATTAAATTGTTTCGTTTTTTAGCAAAAGTATATTGACATTGTTATTTTAGAGTTGTGCATAAAATAATTTAGATTGTGTTTTCAAATTCATTCCAACGTTATATGTTTTCCTGTTTTTTATATCAAGCCAATGGGTTTGGACTTTTATTTTGTATGGAAATTCCAACTCATGTTCATAATCACGGTATGTTAGAACTCAATAACCCAGTCGAATGTTTGGAGTACTAGCCGAATGCATGTCCGTTGGAACAGAGCTTAAGTAGATGATTCATTATACCATAAGTTCTAAATGCTAAAAACAAAATAATGTAAGTTTAGAACATATGGTATTGTTTATTTAAGATCCGTTGAAACGCACGAACACTTTAATATAATAATAATATTAAAAGAAAAAATTTATCCCGCGCAACAGGATCATGGTCCCACCTTCCTCTTCAATGCGCCAGAAGGTCGTCTGCGCCCCTCCTCGTGAAGCACAAGCGTGTGTGCACAGAAACCGCTTCTAGCATCCCCTTCATGGTTGTCTTTGGCCTGTGCGCGTCGTTGGTGGTGAGACTTGTCCTTCCTTCTTCCTGGGATCTTAGCAGTATTTTCACAACGGCTTTTGGAGGGTGCGTGGCGGCAGCCTCAAGCAACGCTATCAGTGATGAAGTGGTAGCACCTGCTCGGCTGTTGTCTTGGGAAGTCAGCTGTTCCCCTTTCAGATTTCTTATGCTTCAACTCTGTTGGACCGAAAAGGCGACTAGAGGGGGGTGAATAGGAGTACGCTCACTTTTTCACAAATAATAGATTCAACACAAATTTCACTCCAGTAGCTATGGAAGCTATGAAGATCAATATACCAGTACAGCGGAAGACTAGTATTGAATCCAATCTAACCCCCGAGCAAAACAACCAAAATCAATCAAAACTCAATTTCAATGTGTTGGGCGGTCGGACCTCTATGTCAATGGCGGTCTGACCGGTCCATGGGCGGTCAGACCTCTATGTTAATGGCAGTCTGACCTCCAGCCCGATGAACAGTGAAATCAGTCAAAAAACGAAGTTGCAAATAGGTCTAACTTTTGATCTACAACTCCAAACGCGATGAAACTTGGAACACACCTTCTCTAGGATGTCAGAAACTTATTCCAATCGAAGATCGTGAAGATCCTTGGAAAAGTTACGATCTTTTTCCGTTTGAGAGGAGGATGGTTCAAAACCGAGTCAAAACGGAAACTAGATCCAAAATCTTGCTCATGGGTGATTGATGATCAAGATGATCCTAGATGTGTTCCCACATGTCACAGCAAGCTAGATCACGTGGAGGAATCAAGTAAAAACTCACGGATCAAAGAAAGACTCAGAGTCACCAAATAGAGAGAAGGAAAGCAAAGAGATACATCTTTGAGCAAACTTTCCTTGCATTGATTTGATATGGTTTGGGCTTACAGCCACTCCATCAATGGAGAACAAAGCTCAATCCAAGAGCACGAAATCAAATCAAAACTCTCTATAACCCTAACCTCCACTAACCCTCATAAACTAGGGTTTCAATAACAATGAAAGGGTTGAAGGGGGTGCAGCCACCTCCCTCCTCTATTTATAGTGGAGGCTTAAACCTTCTAGAAGATTGACTCAAATGGGTTCCCGTTAAGGCCCAACACAAACAGGTCACACACGCAAGCATTTTAAAGTGCCGTTGTAGGACCGGAAAGGCGACTGAGGGGGGGGGGTGAATAGGCGCTTTCAAAACTTTCTCGCCTAAATCAAATTCCACACGAACTTCACTCCTTTAGCTATGAAAGCTAAGAAGATCAGTAAGCACACAGCGTAAGCCTTGTGCTGAATTCGACACACCCCGACAACCACACGACACAAAAGTGGAGACTTAAACTCAAAGGGTTGATCTGGGCACAGGCGGTCTGACCGGCTACCAAGGCGGTCGACCGACGTTCAACCAATGATCGACCGGCAACTAAGCGGCGGTCGGACCGGTGGACAGCAGTTCGACCAGCGAGCAATGGTCTGAAAATACTGGTGGTCGGACCGCGTTGAAACACCTGGCCGGACGGTGAGTCCAATCTTGAAAAATCCTACCCAAATCCAAAACGAAATTTGATCCAACTTTTGATTCAACCAATAAAACTTGACCAAATTTCGAGCACACCTCCCTAATGATATCGGAGACCTATTTCTAGCGACGATCCTTCAGATCCACTTCAGCGAAACAATCTCTCAAGGATTAAACAAAGAAGTGCACAAACCTTAGAAATATGAAAATCTTTGATTCAAGACTTGCTTGTGGGGATTGATGGTCTAGATGATTCTAGGAGTATTCCCACACATCAAAGCAAGACAAAATGGGTCAAGAGACCAAGCATAAACCCTTGAATCAAGGAAGCACAAAATTCATTCAAATGAGAGAAGAACACAAAAGGGGAGACAAATGATCTCACAAGCAAGCATCACAAGATTGATTGATCTCACAAGATGCTTACAAAGCCACTCCAACAAGGAGGACAAGAGCTCACCCAAGGAGCAAACAATCTATCCCTCTCTTCCTCTCCAAACCCTAACCCTAGAAAAGCAAGGGGGAAACCAAATGAATGCCTCAAGGGGGTTTTACATCTCCCCCCTTCTATTTATAGCAGAGGACTTAGAGTTCCACTTTTGGGACCCACTCACACATGGGACCCACACACTCATCAGTTGAAGCAATCGCCTGCTTCACCACGTGTAGGTTGATCAGCGGTTCTCATCGCGTCGCCAAGCCTCTCTTGTCCGAATCCCATCGGAACCTCCCAGAGACTCGCACCGATATTCGCACCGCCTGATCCAACCAGCTGTATCGAACCACCCGTTCGATCCATCTTGTCCATCCTGCACCATGCTTGTGTCACACGACCTCAACCGGTATCCCTGATCGTTCTGGACCTCAGCACTCCAAGCGTAGTCCCGATCCACTCACCGTTGACGTCGTTGACCTGCAAGCCACCTACACAGCAATAGACAAACAAACCGTTTCCGGGAACAAGTTCTTCACAACTTGACCCACGTCAGCTCCGCAATGCAATATACAATAATAAAGCATTGATAACTAAACATCAACCACATTGAAACCACATCAATGCAAACTTGGCTCACCACCAAGTCAAAGCCGGTCTGACCGCCCCACAAGGCCGGTCCGACCGATTTCAGGCCGGTCGGACCGCTCCCACAACGGCGGTCAGACCGGTCAAAAGGACTTAGCCAAAATTCTAGCTTGAAAATCCAAACCTTCGGAATTTTCAACTCAATAGAACTTTTGACTGGGAGCTCCAAAAATGATGCAACCACATCCAGGAGACTCCCCTCACCTGCCTACACAACCTATTTTTGGATTAGCTCCAAAAACCAATTTGAGGTCAGGCCGGTCCGACCGGCCACCACTGCCGGTCCGACCGTCCCACGGGCGGTCCGACCACTTACACCACCGGCCGACCGCTGTGGTCCGACAAAGATGAAGCAAACCCCGAAAACGCGAGATTTTGCAAACCAACAAAGCCATTGCCAATTGACTCATCATCCTGAGATCGTGCACATATCCTCACGATATCCACAGCCGTCTTCATCGCCCCTTGACCTAAACCGCTTCTCCTTGCGTCATCTTATGCCGCGGTTTAGCCAAAAGCAAACAAGGCAGTATTTTGGTGATATTACCAAAATACCCCTTTTCGATCCTTCTCCGAAGACCGAGTCAAATCTTCGCGAAGCAGTTGCATGCTCCGCCACGTGTAGGTTGATCAACAGCTCTCTCCATGTCGGCAAGTCTCTCCCATCTGACTCCCACTGAAATAACCATGCCACTTGCACCGACCCCCGCACCGCTTGACCAAACCAGTCGCACCGAACTGTCCGTTCGGTCACCCTTGTCCATTCTACACCACGCTTGAGTTCGTTGACCTCACCCGACATCGTCGATCGTTCTGGACCTCAGCTCTCCAAGCCTAGTCCTGATCATTCTCGCCGTTGACCGTCGTTGACCACCAAGCAACCTGCACAACAATAGACAAGCAAATCGAATCCGGGAATAAGTTCTTCACAACTTGACTCACGTTAGTCAAAACATGCATCATGCAACACATATGCACTGAAACTCATGACTTTGACCTAACAACCAAACATCGCCGCCACGAAGGACGACGAAACAAGTGAAAACCGATCAGACCGCCACCATGGCGGCCCGACCGCTTCTGGCCGGTTTGACCACACTGCTGGCGGCCGACCGCCCACCGACTTAGCCAAATTTCCTCCCTGGAAATCCGAAACCTACTCGAATTTTCAAACCAATAGAACTTTTGCTTGAAGACTCCAAAAAATATGAGACCAAGTGTAATAGAATCTCCTCTCTTGCCTACACCCTCTATTTTCAGCCCAGCTCAGAACTCCTCTTTTTGCATTTGGCCGGTCCGATCGCGCCATGGTTGGTCGGATTGCATTGCCTTGCCGATCCGACCGCCGCCGACCGGTCGACCGCCAAAGGCCCGACAAAGATCGAACTTTTGTCAAAAACGCTTGATTCGACAAACCTTTAACACCATTGCCAATTGTAACATCATCTTAAGATCATGAGCATATCCCCATGATATTCACAAACTCTATTAATAAGAATCGTTGATGCTCGACTGTGGAAATTTGAAAACATGCTTGCTTATGACACCATCTTAGTCGCTCGTCCCGCGCCATTCTGTAATACTCCGGAAATGGATCGGTAGAAAGAAAGAGGTCGGAGAGAGCGAAAGAAACTATTTTCAGCGGAAAATTCCATTCGTCGGGGGGGGTTTACGTTAATTTAGAGCAACTTTGGGCGCAGTCACGACCAGAGGCCCATTAGTGGGCCGCCACCCCACTAGTGGCCGCCAAAGGGGGCACCACTTCCCCAAAACCCTACTCCCTTCCCCTTCCTCCCCAAGCCGCCTCTTTCCCTTGGAGCCGCCCCATCTCCTCCTCCCTCCTCCTAGGCGCCTCCCCTCCATTGGTGGCTGCCATTGAGATCCCCGAGCTGCACCCCGCCTTCCACGTGTTCCTCTTGGTTCTTCCTCCGCCGGCGATTTCGCTCCAATCGGGTTCGTGGAGTTGGAGCTGGCCAAAGAAGGAGAGGGAAGGCTTTGGGAAGCTGTTCCTCATCGTTCTTGGGTCTACAAGGGTAACGAGAGACCCCATCGCTGTTTGATTGCGTTAGAGTTGTCAATTTCATGTTTTGGTAGAATCGCGTATTTCTGTTAGTAGATCGGTTCTGTACAGTAGGTTGCAACTCGGTTTTGGGTGCCTTAGAGGCAGAATTGGATGATTTCGCCTTCTAGAGTTTTGTTCCTTATTTCATTAGCTTTCTTTTGGCACCTGGATCACGAATTTTGACCCAGTAGATTAAAAGTTATGGCTGTTTTACTACGCGCTGGTCTGTCTGTCAGAACTGATGGGTTTGGTGAGTTGCACCTAGGTTTTGATCTAGTTAGAGTCAGAATCAGGTCGGCCACCCAACTAGGTTTTTGAATATAATTTCACCATGTTTCCAGGCTGATAAAAATCACTTTATTTGGATCAGTGGTTTAAAAGTTAGAGCAATTTCTTTAGGGCTGATCAGATTTCTGGGCAGACTGCAGTTGTAGTTTTTCAATGGATGGTTAGACCCCTGTAATGGCCGAATTAGAGTTTACCCTCAACTAGAGTTTTGTAGCCAGTTAAGTTAAGAAAATTTGAGCACTGGTTTCAGGTCTTTTGGACTTACGGTTTTTTATTGGTGAATTTTCTAGTAAAACTGCCAGATTAGGGTTAATTGAAATGGTTGGGTAAATGGATCAAATTGACTTTTATTTGGTTAGTTTGGCTAGAAGATTGAGGGAGGACACGTGTAGCATCGCATTATTCGTTGCCCTCATTTCGATTATATTTTATTGTAGGCGGTGAAGCGGTGAGTGGAGGGGTATCACAATTACCTCCCAACCCGTTGCAGCGCGGCAGGCAAGTAGTTTGTATTCCATGTTTGATGTCACGTATGATGTGTGAATGAATGTTTACATTTGTTCGTATATGTAGATGAATGCCATGTGTTCTTTTCATTTATGAATACTATTCCATATTGACATGTGATCATCATGACATGCATACAATATTTTGGTAAGACCCATCAATTCCAGTATGGGCACTTGAAATCCCATCAATTCCAAGATGGGTACGTGAGTCCACCATTCCAATGTGGGCCACGTTACGTGAGTCCACCATTCCAATGTGGGCCACGTTGGACGATCGTATGAAACGTTCTTCATACGAATACTTTAAGTGAACACCGACGGTGCTTCACTCGCTATACCAGATATGCTACAATATGTCCATTTCCTTCAATGCACCATTCCACTTCATTCATTCATACATTCGTTTCAGATATATGTTCAAATTGTGTTTGTGATATATGGCTCATTGTATGTTTGATTGTTACATACAGTTACTTGCTGAGTCTATTGGCTCATTCTTGCTTTACTGTCTTATTTAGGTAAATGACGAGGAAGAATGATCTTATGGAGGACTCACTATCATTTATCAAACAATTTGAGGACTTTTATTATCATTAATTATGATTTGTGTTGCAATGTAATAAGCCCACATGGCCTTGTTTACTTATCTTCTCGAATCTGTTTACTTCCATTTCGTTGAGTAAGACCGAGGACGAATGTTTGTTTTCATACATTCACAATAACCGCTACTTTTTGTTATGCTACTTGATGTTATTCATTTGAAGAGTAGAGATTGTAGGTGACATCTTGACTTCCTTATAGTCAGGGTGTTACAGTTGGTATCAGAGCGGGCTTTAGGTCCATGGTTCATTCAAACATATTAAATTGACACACTGTGCACATTAGGAGGGGTTGGGTAAAACTGTTGCTTCCGCATTCCAATTGTGGTGACTCGATTAATGAGTCGTTGTTGAGTTGTTTTGTGCTATGATGTGTTAAACTATGATATGATGTGATATCCTATATATCTATGAATTATTCTATGATTGTCATGAGATGATCCTATATATATTCATAATTGATTGCATTAGTTATGCGTATCGGTAGCGGACGTCGAGCAGCTGAGTTCGTGGTTGTCGTCCTGGGATTTACCAGGCTACACCACTGTTCGTGTTGTAATAGTAGAGAAGTTCTTACCCCTGTTCCAAAGTTCTGTGTTGAGCCTGAGCTCATTGATGATGTTGTTGTCCTTCTCAAGTTTGTATCTGGTTTTACGTTGTAGTTTCTGATAGTTCGTGAATTTCTTTTGAATGGAGGGTTATAATGAAGTGGGCAATCTCTAGTAGATTTCTGATCGTTCTTTGAAACAATTATTGTTCTTTCTACTATTGTGATATTTCTGCTCCACGTAAGCATAGTTAAATTGCAAGATTTACCTTTTCACGGAAGTTCTGCTTTACCTCGTTGGAAAATTCAACCCGAGTGTTCGCTTGAGGTTTCTGCAATGGCGATTTCTTTTGCAAGTTCTTTATCAAGTGCACAATGATCTTGCATATTTCTTTTTGGGATGCTTTAGACAGAGGTTCTCTTCTTTGATTTCTGATTTTGACAAATTCTTGTCCGGTGGTAGTTGATGAATTTCCCTTAGGTTCATGATTCATGGTAGTGATGAGATCCAATAGGTCTTTAATGGTTCTCTGAAAATATTATTATTTTTCGTGTGTTGAATTTCTTTTATTTTAAATGATCTTCGACGCTTGGCAATATTGATATTTCTATGTTTGTTCCTTCCTTCTCATTGGAAAATAGCGACTCGCTTACTCGCTTGATAGTTTTTATAATGAGAGTTTTCATTACAAGTTCATTAACACGAGGAAGCATTGGCTCCATGTATTTCTTTTGGATCATTCCGCCTTGAAGTTTAACGATCTCTTTTCGAGGATTAGTGTTAAAACCCTTTGGGGTGCCTTGTGGTGATTAAGTTGGAGATGGTAATCAAACAAATCGGTTGGCTACGGGTTCCTATTGGTCCCTAGATGTTTTTCAAAACAATTCTTGTCTTTCCGATTCTTTGAGCTTTCTTTGCTACTTGTACGATATTATTGACAAGATCATTCTTTTGTAAGAGTCCTATCTCTCTTGTTGTTTAAGGGACCGATTAACCGTTTGGTATTTTGATAACGGAATTATCTTCTACTAAGTTTATTGAAGAAATTTCACTCAGTTCAATTCTTTTGGAGTAGTTGGAGTGTTGGAGTTTATAACCTCCCTTTGAAAAGGAAAAGTGTCGCGACCTCTTTCTAATGTTTTGTGGTGTGGTGTGAGAGGTTTGTCTCACTTTGTGGCATTCGTACTAGGTTCCTTTTCGAGAACAAGTTGTTATTACAATTCCATTTGATCTTTGAAAATTTCTATAACCCGATTTGTCATGTTTCCTTTAGAAGGTTTATTGATATGATCAAGAATGTGAGAATAAGGTTGATTCTTTTATAGAGAAAGAAGTTTTAACCACCTTTCTTGATGTTTCCAAAATGATTCAATTTCGAGTTTTGTGTTCATGACCTCTTGGAGGTCCAAGTTTATTTTGATAAAAGTTTGCCGCGTAAACGATTTGTTGCAAAGTTATAATGGTTCTTCAATGATGCGGCGTTTTGATCTTGAATGCTCGTTGTTCTTATCTGTAAAGGTCCGACATTCTCTTCTTGCGAGGCTTATGTTTTCAATTGTGGACTCCACCTATGTTCAATGAGTTCATTGCCTAATTGGTTTTCCCCTTGGTTCTGTGTTCGTTCACAGTGGTAAGTGATTTCCAGCTTGGTGAAAAGCGTTTTCACGTGCCTCTTCTTTTGAGATATATTCAACCCATTCTTTTCGCGTTGGTCTTTCGAAATGTTTTCTAAATGTGGTGGTGAGCTCGATGTTATTACTTGTAGTAAATTGATCGCCTTTGGGTGACATCGTTCAAATAAGAATATTTCAAGTTTAGCTTTCACGGTACCTTGGAGCTCGTGAATCAACTGCAATCGAGATTATTTTGGGTAACTTGAGGAATTGGATTAACCTATTGTTCTTTAAAGATTTCGTGTGATTTAGTCCGAAAGGTTCCTTGGTTTGAGTTCGCAAAGTGAGGTTGCAATAAAAGAAAATTTTCGTTGATCTCTTCGAGACGGTTAATCCATTTGCTTTCCGTGAAATCTCGTAAATGGAAATGTTTGAGTTTTGTGGTTGAGAACATTTGGATCTCGTGTTTCCCAAGTAGATGAACTGTTTCGAGCCAGTTGGCATGTTGAAGGATCTTATCGATTCTTAATTAAAACTTGTGGTTATTTTGAAACGTCCCTAAATTTGTTGCTCTTTCCGCTCAAGAGATGGCGAATTTCAAACGTAATATCTTTCTTTCGTGTCATTTGTCATTTACTATTCTCTTTTGAGGATGTGTGCCTCAATTATGAACTCGACTTTCGCTTTCCAAGATCACCTTTATCGTAATATTTCTTTTGGTTTCTCGCCGTGATGAGCAACGTCTTTCTGTGTGAATAAACTTATCTTTGTTCGCCTCTTCCATTTGAGAAAGGATCACGCTTTTGGGTTGCAAAGTGTTTGCAAAGGATAAGTTTGGCAACTGCTTGGTGGTGGATGAGTAATCGCAATATGATATTTTGCTACCAAGTTATCGGAGGAGTAGTAGAATGTGAAATGGTTTTGATCTGTATCCCTTGGAGGGAAATTGATTCACCGAAATGTTTGACTTCAAGTAAGCTGAATAGTGTTACTACCGAATAACACCCTAGATAGTGAAATTCTAGAACTTCAATTCGTGATTGAAAAGTTAGTGATTATCGGAGGTAAGGAAACCTTCATTGAATTTTAGAGTAACGCAATTGAATAGCATTGCGAGATGGTGTGGGTGATTTATGATGATGTCATTGATGGAGTATGTTAGAATGGTGGTACTATTGGAGATTTAATTCGATGATTTCACTATCGCTTATAAGAACAATCTGTGTAGAGGTTTTGGAAGTTAAATTTGGGTTTGCATGGTTATGTTAGACCTTTGGTCATCCAATGATTATGTGTAGAGAAAGTGGAATAATGGAGCTTCTGATCAAGAAAATGATAATTGATAGAACCCTTTTGATGTAGTACATGTTTGTGCGAGTTAAGGATTCTCGAGTTGTTGTTCTTGGAAATTGGAGGTAATGTGATGGTTTGAAGCCTATTCATGGTGCCTTGAACGCCTTCTATTAAATCGATTTTGGTTAGTAGAATGAATTGTCTAGAGTATTCGGTGGATTCAATTTAGCCTCTCCACAATTGTGTGGATGATGTCCTTCATTTGATCATAATTTGATAATGTTCAATTAAGAGGTTTAATCTCTTGTGGTATGCGATGAATTCAAATTAGAGAAATTTTATTCCTAGAGGAGAGAAGTCGTGGAAAGGAATGTTCATCGATAATGAGGTGTTTTCTTGATTCTCGTTTGAGTTTTGTGTCGTTGACTTGTATCTTCCGCAATTTTGAGTTGGCGCTGGGTTGGCGTGTTGATTCTTTCCAAATCCGATAAACCGCAAGTATTTGGTTTGAGCGTTCGAGTGATTTCTCCTTTGGTGGTCGTGGTGTTCCTTTGTAAGTCGCTTATTTGGAGAACGGATTTGTTTTCGAGATGATTGTCAAATTTGGAATCTAACCTTTGGTGGAGAGTTAGCATTGAGTGGACGCGATGAGGACTCTCTATTTTCAATTGGATTCTCTTCGTTTTGAAAGTTGCGTAAATTAGAAAGTTGGTATTTCGCTTTGACCGTCTCGGCACACGCCAAGCACGCAACGTCGGGTGTGTTCTCGTGCCGAGTGGTCACCAACTATTCAAGATTCGAGTTAAAGTTTAAGACGTTGACCATTGAGTATGGTCTTACCTTGATCCTCTTCGATGAGGATACCTAGAAAGTTTAGGTTGAATGTTAGGTCGCGTCGATTTGGGTCTTTGGGTGGTGGTTTTCTAGTCCGAAGAGAGGCCGTTTGAGAGCCGGAGACCCTCGTGCGCGATAAGTATCCGCACTGCTCGGTTTTGGTACATGTTTTTCGTTAATAATTCCATGCAGATTTTCTTTGAATAAGATTCGTGTTTAGATTCGAGGTCGAATCTCATTATGGGGTAGACTGTAATACTCCTAAATGGATCAGTAGAAAGAAAGAGGTCTGAGAGAGCGAAAGAAACTATTTTCAGCGGAAAATTCCATTCGCTCGGGGTTTACGTTAATTTGAGTAACCCGGGCGCAGTCATGACCCAGAGGCCCATTAGTGGGCCGCCAGCCCACTAGTGGCCGCCAAAGGGGGCACCACTTCCCCCAAAACCCTACTCCTTCCCCTTCCTCCCCAAGCCGCCTCTTTTCCCTTGGAGCCGCCTCATCTCCTCCTCCCTCCTCCTAGGCGCCTCCTCCATTGGTGGCTGCCATTGGAGATCCCCGAGCTGCACCCCGCCTTCCACGTGTTCCTCTTCTGTTCTTCCTCCGCCGGCGATTTCGCTCCAATCGGGTTCGTGGAGTTGGAGCTGGCCAAAGAAGGAGAGGGGAAGGCTTTGGGAAGCTGTTCCTCATCGTTCTTCGGGTCTACAAGGGTAACGAGACCCCATCGCTGTTTGATTGCGTTAGAGTTGTCAATTTCATGTTTTTGGTAGAATCGCGTATTTCTGTTAGTAGATCGGTTCTGTACAGTAGGTTGCAACTCGGTTTTGGGTGCCTTAGAGGCAGAATTGGATGATTTCGCCTTCTAGAGTTTTGTTCCTTATTTCATTAGCTTTCTTTTGGCACCTGGATCACGAATTTTGACCCAGTAGATTAAAAGTTATGGCTGTTTTACTACGCGCTGGTCTGTCTGTCAGAACTGATGGGTTTGGTGAGTTGCACCTAGGTTTTGATCTAGTTAGAGTCAGAATCAGGTCGGCCACCCAACTAGGTTTTTGAAGATAATTTCACCATGTTTCCAGGCTGATAAAAATCACTTTATTTGGATCAGTGGTTTAAAAGTTAGAGCAATTTCTTTAGGGCTGATCAGATTTCTGGGCAGACTGCAGTTGTAGTTTTTCAATGGATGGTTAGACCCCTGTAATGGCCGAATTAGAGTTTACCCTCAACTAGAGTTTTGTAGCCAGTTAAGTTAAGAAAATTTGAGCACTGGTTTCAGGTCTTTTGGACTTACGGTTTTTTATTGGTGAATTTTCTAGTAAAACTGCCAGATTAGGGTTAATTGAAATGGTTGGGTAAATGGATCAAATTGACTTTTATTTGGTTAGTTTGGCTAGAAGATTGAGGGAGGACACGTGTAGCATCGCATTATTCGTTGCCCTCATTTCGATTATATTTTATTGTAGGCGGTGAAGCGGTGAGTGGAGGGTATCACAATTACCTCCCAACCCGCTCGCCAAGGCAGCAAGTAATTTGTATTCCATGTTTGATGTCACGTATGATGTGTGAATGAATGTTTACATTTGTTCGTATATGTAGATGAATGCCATGTGTTCTTTTCATTTATGAATACTATTCCATATTGACATGTGATCATCATGACATGCATACAATATTTTGGTAAGACCCATCAATTCCAAGATGGGCACTTGAAATCCCATCAATTCCAAGATGGGTACGTGAGTCCACCATTCCAATGTGGGCCACGTTACGTGAGTCCACCATTCCAATGTGGGCCACGTTGGACGATCGTGATGAAACGTTCTTCATACGAATACTTTAAGTGAACACCGACGGTGCTTCACTCGCTATACCTGATATATGCTACAATATGTCCATTTCCTTCAATGCACCATTCCACTTCATTCATTCATACATTCGCTTCAAAGATATGTTCAAATTGTGTTTGTGATATATGGCTCATTGTATGTTTGATTGTTACATACAGTTACTTGCTGAGTCTATTGGCTCATTCTTGCTTTACTGTCTTATTTAGGTAAATGACGAGGAAGAATGATCTTATGGAGGGTAGTTCATCACGATGCACTCACTATCATTTATCAAACAATTTGAGGACTTTTATTATCATTAATTATGATTTGTGTTGCAATGTAATAAGCCCACATGGCCTTGTTTACTTATCTTGCTGAACTGTTTACTTCCATTTCGTTGAGTAAGACTGGAGGACGAATGTTTGTTTTCATACATTCACAATAACCGCTACTTTTTGTTATGCTACTTGATGTTATTCATTTGAAGAGTAGAGATTGTAGGTGACATCTTGACTTCCTTATAGTCAGGGTGTTACACATTCTTCTTAAACAATGAATTAACTTCCATCTTCGTCTCCTGATGTTCTTCCTGTCCATCCTTTCCAACAGGAGCTTTCCTCGTTAGGGTGTGTTTGGTATGTATCATCTTATATTCCCCTGTAATCTAATATTCTTCTCAGTCTAGTTACTGGTAAACACATTACTAGTAATCTAAGATTCCAATTTTGGTTGATTTCAAGGAAACTACATATTAGTCTTTATCATAGTTCAAATATTTCATAACTCGAACCACCAAGGTCACAAAGTTAAATTACAGGATTTGAAATTGATGAACCATGAAGGTTAAGATATATAAATTTTGAATTTACAATTTAAAATTCCAAATTCCAAATTCATTTTTTTATTCAAAAGTTCAAATTTGGATTTTGACATTTTAAAATTTGACTTTTTGAGTTTAAGTTCTAAGATTTAAATTCTCTGAATTGGAATATCTAAAATCCATAATTTGATTTTTATTAAATGATATTCAAAATCCAACCTTGAAATTTTGAATTTTCATATTAAATTGTCTGAATTTAACATTCCAAAATTTAGGGATCAAATTTTGATATTTTGGTTTTGAAATTCATATTTTGGGATTTTTTTAAAAAAATTCCATACATTGGATTTTGAATTTTGAAAGTTCAAAATTTGACTTTAATGAATCAAAAGCATATGATAAAAAAACACAATAACCAAGAATCATTTCCCTTGGTAATCTAAGATAGACACCATTTTCTACGTGAAACAGATTCGTAGAATTGATGGAAATATGTTTCCCAGGGTAATTTTAGATTCTTGTTTCAGATTACTGGATGTTTTATCAAACAAGGTGATCTCATATGATTACTAAAGGATTCCTGGTAATCCTTGGAGAATTCGCCAACCGAATGCACCCTTAGAACGATATGGCACAACACGATTCCTAGAGTTGCGTCTCAACGAGTCACCACTCCTACTAGTTGTTTGTGTTGTCAGCCTACCAAAAACTCTGCAAACATCATCCCGAAGCTTACCATCATCATCCCGCACCGCGGGAGTAGGGCATTCAATCTCTGAATGGCCCATTATTACACCACTAGAGAAACAAAAAAATAGTAGCTTCTTATACTTTTTAAAATACGGTTCGATACCGGTAAATAACAATTTACTTTGGTACGGTAGCGGTAGATATTATATTTACCAAAGTTGACGCAAATTGTTTTCAGTGCAAGAACAAAACAGGGAACAAATATTTACCAAAGTTGATGCGAATTGTTTTCAGTGCAAGAACAAAACAAGGAACGAGACTATAGTCTTACGAGGAGAAATTAATTAGATGTATGTCTTCGGCTCTTCTTGTGAAGGTCCTAGCAGAAAAAATCTTAGGGATTAGCTCTACTCCTCCAGTACATGGCCATGTTTCTAGAATCCAGCTTATGAAAAAGTGATTAATGGCCCACATAACCAGGCCTGGAAGCGCCTAGCAGCCCACTGCGCGCTCCACCTCACCGCTCACGTCCCCAGCAGGCTACTTCCTTCCATTTCTTTGGGTTTTTATTGGTTTTCTTCCAGTTTTCACCAAAAAAAACCGAATCCTCTGAATCAACTATTTTTGTCTACCGTACCGAATCCCGATCAAACCGAGTTGACCAACACAGTTTGGTTTTTTCAGGTTTGTTCAGTTTAGTGGCACGGTGAACAACCCTAGCATCCCCATCTCTCATTCATCCAATGGGAAGATCAAGAATATGCACCCAGATTTTCATCCTATCAAAATGGACCACCGAAGGACATAAATCCACATTGAAATCCTAGATAATCACAACATGTTACCAACCATCCATGAGGTCCATCAAGAACTCTACAATGAACAGATTCTCCACCTTGTCACCAACAGACATCGCTGCCAGTCCCAGTGAATTACCCCACGTCGGCCACATGGCCACAATGATGGTTTGGATATGCAGAGTACTCGGTGATAGCACCTTGAGTGTCACATAGAATTCCTTCATCTCCGTCGGCTCATCCTCCTCGTCCTCGTTGCTCATCCCAACCTCTATGGTTTCATCGGTCACGAGATTTAGCCTTCCGAACACAGCAGTCACTCCATCCTCCCCACGGTGGGAATCAGCAGGGATCTTTACTAATCAAGAGTTGTTTCCGGTTCCTGTGACACAATCTGCAACTCTAAGGAAAAGAAAACCAGCTAGGTCTATGAAGAACAGGAAGATGTAGGATGGTGATGGGGTGGAAAATATTGTCCTGGAGTGGGGTGGTGCTGCACTAGCCATTGTCCCGGTTGGGGCTTGTTATCCTATGGCTAGTGTTTTTGGTGACATGGGATGACGAGACTGATGGTGATGTGGATGGTTCTAAGAAGCAAAAGATGGAGATCTCAAACTGAATGACACTATCAATAAGAATTGAATCATCTGTATTACTACAAAGGGGAGCTGTGTGCACAATAAAATGAGTCTACTATAGTGAATATCGCATGACACTGTAGCAAAGTACCTATATTTTTTTAATGTGGAGCCATTTTTTATGCAGCATAGATATTGTATCGCTGGATATAAGCCATTAGATTCTAATCTGACGGTTGGGGGATGATCCTAACGTAGAGGACTTTTCATCCTGTGTATTTAGTCCTCTAATGTAGATTATCTAATTCCCTATCGGCAGAGGTCACGGAGCGGCTCAGCCGGGCAAAATGAATCTCTTAAGTTTGATCTGTCGGGGTTGCGAGAAACCCGAGATAGTTCTAGAACTCTACAATCTAGTAGGGTGTTATCATCCTGACATGGTTTTCTTGATGGAGACGAAGCTGAGTAAGGAGAAGGCGAAGAATATGTGGAAATTGTTGAATATCTGAGGGTCCTTTTGGTAATTTATCATTTGAGAAAAAGAAAAAAAAGAAAAAGAATGCTGGGCCAACCGGTCATTGGGAGTGAGAGAAGTGACAAGGAGCAGAAGAGGTAGCAGTACTTTGGATAGACTCTTCCCATCACGAGTGGCGACACAAGCGGTGGGCTTGGCGATTTTTATCGTCGGCTGTTAGCGACGTCGTGGGCTGGCTCCGTTTCTGGCTCCTTCTACTTATGGGGCTCCTTCTCTCTCTTTTGTTCACCACTCCGAAAAGAAAAGAAAAAACAAGTGAGTCTTCCTCTAGTTTGTCCAGTTTCCCGATTAGATTTTTCCGATCTTGAGTTGTGTTGTGCGTCGCCGGGTTGGCCTTGGCTCCGTCGGCAGTGAGGCTCAGTTCATCTTCAACCTAGTACACCCCATTTGCTGCTTTGCGCCATCTCTTCTAGTGATTGTGCGGTGAGGGATCTTTGGGTCTTGCTTTGTTGTCTTTGGATCCAGCCGGCTCTTGGTTGATTCGATGAGAATATTGGTTAATTCGGGTGTGTTTACTTCGGATCAGTGGTGGTCTCTTGCTCTGAGAGGGCATTCGGCCGGTGCTTCCTCTGTGTTTCTTGTGTGACATTCCTGTACCTCGGCTTTGTCTTTAAGTGTGTCCCGGTTTGCGAAGATTGGCATTGTATCTCCGTCAACCTTGTCTGGTATTCGCAGCACAGCGAGGCAATTGGTTTTCTTAGACATCGCCTTTTGGTGTGCCTTGCCCGGTTCTTCTCGGTGGCTTTGAGTGCCATCCGCATCTTGAGTATCGTTGGTTTCAATTTTGTATTACTGAGCGTTGTGTTGTGCTACTCGATTACATTATATAATTTATTCTAGTATTGGGAGACTTTGCAAGTAATGTCCGATGGACCAGTTAACGCTCAATGAGGATTTGAGATCATTGTGAAAATTGAATACAACAATTTGTTATAAATCGGTCTTGAGCTTGCATTTTGCTTGTTGTCTATTTGTTGTGTCATACATACATGCTTGTCTGTCTACTGTGCTATTTATTCAGTTTGTTTCTGTGATCTTTGATCATTGCTCAGTTCACTGTGTTCTTTTTCAGCTTCTGTTATAAATGGTTGTTAATTGATATCTTAAGTGGAAGGATCAATTTCATTCTGTTCGGTGAATTCAGACTTAATGAATTGGCTTAATTGACTAATCAGACTAGCAAGATTTTATTTGGGCTCAAGACCTAATTTATTTCAAAGAATTGCTATATCTAATTTGTGATATTAAGATTGACCCAAGTGGCGAGGAGGCCAAGATTTATCTTGAGCAACCCAACATCTGAGAGCAAGAAATAATCAATTAAATTTGAGCATTATGCTGATTTTAATTGTTCTCATGTTCTATGTTTTTAGTATATTATCTTGTTTAAATGATATGGAAGATTTATATGTTTATATGTTAATTTTGTCATTTAAATGCTGCCGAAAATATGCTTTAATTATAATAAATGATGTTGAAATTAATTCTAAATATTTATTAAAACCGCTATTTTTACAACAAAAATTAGGGTTCCCTCATGGCTTGGCGATACATTGTGATGGTAGAAGTGAAGGCATTGCTCTTTTCTGGAAGAGGCACATTGATGTGAGTCTACAAAATCAATCTGGTTTGGACATTGATGTTTATATTTCTTGTGAAGGTCTTGGCGGCAAGACATGGTGATTTACAGGAATATACAGGGAGCCCAAGAGGCAGCATCGGAAAAGAAGTTGGGATTTATTAAAGTTTATGCATAGGCAATCAAACCTTCTTGGTTTAGAGCATATACAATAGTGTAACGTTAGCTGTCTATAAGACTTGCCACATAGGACATTAGATAACGTGGATTAGAGAGAGCGCGCATAGAGAATTGGATCGTCTCTCATGTAGTAGTCAATTGTAACACGAAAAACAAGACATATTATACATGCAAGAGTTGTCTATAGAGATATGTAAAAAGACAACCTATTATAGAAGTTGTCTTTAGTTTTGTCTATAGATAACATGAAGGGATATTATAAACACTAATTGTCTATACCATTGTACTACCTACCCATGGACATCGGTGCCACCGCGTCCCATCTCGTCACTTCGCCAGCCCGCACACTACATTGTGCACGTGTGCCCGCGTCGGCACTCCAACCCCGGTCTTGTCGCTCGCCAGCGCCAGCGTTGCCCCGTCGCGGCCTCATCTGCCCGCCTGTGCAAGTCTTCACCGTGCCAGAGCGCACCTACCATGTCCTCCATCCAGAGCTCCCACGGCTACCTCTGGAACCCACGTGCCTCCGAGTCTCCAACGGCTCTTCCTTCCCTCCCCTTCCGCTATAAGAAGCTGCCGCGCGCCTCCTTCTGGTTCTCGTTGAACCAGTGCAGCCCATCTTTTACCCGCGTCAATTCGTGCCCCAGAGCTCCTTGAAGCAACCCCCTTACTTGATTTTAGTTTTGTGTCACAGAAGCCACCGCAATGCCTCTTCTCCTTCAGTCCCGGTTGACACCTTCATCGTTGTCCTCCTTCGCCTCCGACCGTGAGCTCCCCCATGGCCGTTCGTCGTCCGTCGACCTCCCTCTCAGTATTGGTAAGCTCCCTTCTTCAGACCACATTGCGTTGTCGAACTCCTTCAGACCACACCGTGTTGTCGAACCTCCTTCCGACCACGCCGCATTGTCGAACCTCCTTCAGACCACGCCGCATGGTCGAACCTCCTTCCGACCACGCCACGTTGTCGAACCCCTTCCGACCACGCCACGTTGTCGAAACCCTTTCCGACCAAATGTAGTCGAAACCCCTTTCGATCACCTTAGTCGACACCCTTTCCGACCACATGTAGTTGATACCCTTTCCGACCACATGTAGTTGAAGTTCCTTCCGACTACGTCGTATAGTCAAACCTCCTTCCGACTACGCCGTGTAGTCGAAACTCCTTCCGACTACGTCATGTAGTCGAACCTCCTTCCGACTGCGTCAACTCGAAGTGATCGATTTTCAAACGAAGCGATGACGAAGCCAGCAAAGATTCAAATGAACGTTACTAAATGAATAGTACTCGGCCGGTGCAGTACTTGAAATGAATAGTACTCGAAGCCCACAATACTTGAAATGAACAGTACTCGGAACCAACAATACTCGAAGCTAAAACTTCAGAAGCTCCATTTTCCTCCGTTATAACTCTGATTCTAGTGATTTTTGTTTCTAAATTTGTCTAAATTCAAGACCTTGCTAATGGCACTGGACTCATTTAAATTAGAGTTCATTTTCTATTTCTTGTGTATTTTTTGTTCTCTTTGTCTGTTTATTCTTTTTTGGTGCGTTCGTCCAAGTAGAGTTTAGAGACACGGGAGATCTCCAGTTTGATCAAGCACAAGACTTTCAAGACTCTCTCCCCTTCACACTAGGCGAGTCAATACTTTGATCATTTTAAACCTACATTTTACTCAAATTATACTGCTTTAAATTACCAAAATTGCATGCTTTAATTCTTTAAACAAATATATGTTAAATCTTAAGGTAGTTAAATACCTATTTGATGATTAGTTAATCATTATCACATCCTTTGGCAATTGAATCCATTATTTCATGTCACCCTAGTAACTATTTGGTAATTACTAGCTATAGGTTGTACTTAAGCGACACGCTAGTCTTGCTTAAGTGTTGGAGCATTAAATGCCATAATCATCATCATTTGAACTTGAAAGTGGTTTGGGTACTAATTGTGAGTAAATGACTGTAATATTGTGGTAATGTATTTTTGTTCCCCAAAAACCCTATTAAATTGTTGTTAACTTATCTTGGCGGATGGTATGGTGGTGGGTGTCGTCAGAGCACGAGAGTGGTTGGTGTGTGGTATGAACTGCTCCAATAGATTAAGAACTTAATCTTGTCATGACCTCCTATTGAACAACAAGAACAACCACAAGTCTGTAAAAGTACAACTTGGCTTAGTAAACTTATTAGACCCTAAAAGTCATCTCACTGGTGGAAGGGTGAAGTAGTGCAAGCGTAGGCTTGAATAGGACACCGATGGTGAAGTTGTCAGCTGCGCTAGATGTTGTGGAAAGCCGTGGTCCATATGCGTTAGCGTTTGTGGTGAATATTCCGCACAACTTGTAGTGCCCATTGCAAGTGGGAGCGACCCATATGGGTGAGATGGTGGAAGGGACGAGGTAATTTGAAAAGTTACTGTGATGATCGCTCAACTACATGACTAAGGAATCATGTGGGGCAATGAGTATGTGTGGATATCATGGGGATATGCTCCAGATCTTAGGATGATGTGACAATTGGCAATGGCGTTATTGGTTTGTCGTTTCACGGGTTTTCGACAAAGTTTCAGTTCTGTTCAGGCATTCTGGACAGGGGCGGTCCGACCGGCCATGGCATGGCGGTCCGACCGGTCCCAAATCGGTCGGACCGGCCATGTGCGTGGTCGACCACCGTGACCAAAATGGTCAGAATGGGCTGGGCCAAAAATAGGTGTTGTAGACAAGTGAGGGGATCCCAATGCACTTGGTCTCATAATTTTTGGAGTTCCCAAGCAAAAGTTCTATTGGTTTAAAGTTTCCAGTAGGTTTCGGATTTTCAGGGGTTGAAAATTGGCTAAGTCCCTACGGGCGGTCTGACCGGCCTTGTGGTGGCGGTCAGACCGGCCGTTAAGGACCGCCCCGAGGGGCTCGACCGGTTCTGACTTGTTCATCGGCCAACTTCGTGGCGATGATGTTTTGTTAGGTCAAAGTCATGGGTTTCAGTGCATATGTGTTGCATGATGCATGTTTTGACTAACGTGGGTCAAGTTGTGAAGAACTTGTTCCCGGATTCGATTTGCTTGTTTATTGTTGTGCAGGTTGCTTGGTGGTCAACGACGGTCAACGGCGAGGATGATCGGGACTAGGCTTGGAGAGCTGAGGTCCAGAACGATCGACGATGCCGGGTGAGGTCAATGAACTCAAGTGTGGTGCAGAATAGACAAGGATGACCGAACGGGCAGTTCGGTGCGACTGGTTGGATCAAGCGGCGCGGGGGGCGGTGCAAGTGCCATGGTGGTTCTGGTGGGAGCCGGATGGGAGAGACTTGCCGACATGTTGAGAGCCGTTGATCAACCTACACGTGGCGAAGCATGGGAGGTGCTTCACAAAGATGGGACTCGGTCTTTGCAAAAGATCGAGAAGGGTATTTTGTAATTATACCAAATACCGCTTTGGTGACTTTTGACGACTCGCGGCGCAAGATGGCGTGGAGAAGCGGAGTAGGTCAAGAGGACATGAAGACTAGCTCGAGATGCGTGCGTGTGTGACCCGCTTGTTTTGGGCCTTAACTGGAGCCCATTAGGGTTACTCTTCTAGAAGGTTTAAGTCTCCATTATAAATAGAGGAGGAGGTGGTCGCACCCTTCAACCCTTTCATGCTTGAAACCCTAGTTTTGGCTTAAGTGCTTAGGGAAGGTTTAGTGGAGATTAGGGTTCTAGAGAGAGAGAGATGTTTTGATCTTGTGTCCATGCGTATCCGTATGAGTGGCTGTAATCGATACATTATCAAATCAATCCAAAGAAGAGTTCTCTTCAAGATGAGTTCATTTGCCCTTCTTCTCTCTATTTGGTGATTTTGAGTCTTTCTTTGATTCGCATGTTTTTGATTGATTTCTTTGCATGATCTAGCTTGCTGTGACATGTGGGAACACATCTAAGATCATCTTGATCATCAATCACCCACGAGCAAGTTTTTCGATATAGTTTTCGCTTTGACTCGGCTTCAAACCTTCCACCTCTCAAACTGAAAAAGGTCATAACTTTTCCATGAATCTTCATGATCTTCGATTGGAATAGGTTCCTGACATCCTAGAGAAGGTGTGTACCAAGTTTCATCAAGTTTGGAGTTGTAGATCAAAAGTTACATCTATTTGTAACTTCGTTTTTCGGGCTGATTTCACTGTTCATCGTCTGGAGGTCGGACCGCCCTCTACTGAGGTCGGACCGCCCATAGGACCGGTCGGACCGCCTTGAATAGAGGTCGACCGCCCACACTTAGGAAATTCAGTTTGATTGTTTTGGTTGTTTTGCTTCGGGTTTTGATTGGATTCAATCCTAGTCTTCCATTGTCTCGGTATATCGATCTTCATAGCTTCTATAGCTATTGGAGTGAAATTTGTGTTGAATCTAATCGTGGTTGAAAAAGTGAGCGTGCTCCTATTCACCCCCCCCCCCTCTAGTCGCCTTTTCGGTCCAACAAGTGGTATCGAGCCCTTAGTTCAATCTTGATCTTAACCGTCACCGAACTGGCGATGGATAAGTACTCGACAAAGCCGCATGTCTTCAATGGGCTCGACTATGCCTATTGGAAGAATCGCATGCAGTCTTCCTTGAGAGCGAAGGACAAGCTATATGGGAGGTTGTTCGAGCTCCGCTCGTTTGTTCGAGATTGCCACAAGCTTCTAAATACTTTTAGCTAACAACAACAAGGCAAAGAATCTCCTATATGCTTTGGGCTTGGTAGACAAGAGTATGACAGATTGTAATCTTACGACCGCACATGAAATTTGGCACACCTCGAAACTTACCATGAGGATCGTCCCAGATTAAACAAGTGCGCCAGACGGTCTATAAGCGAGAGTACAACAAATTCGAGATGCGTCCTGGCGAGAGCATCGATGACGTTTTTACTCGCTTCAACAAGGTTGTCAATCATATGAAAGCTGTTGACATTGAGTACTCTCAATCTGAGAATGCCACTCACCTCTTGGCTGCAATCAACACCAAGGAGTGGGAGATGAAGGCTACTGCCATAGAGGAGAACGTCGATCTCTACTCTCACCTTGGGCCGCTTTATAGTAAGCTCAAGACTCATGAGATCAAGAGAGGTAGTCTTCCTAAGAAGGACAAAGATGGCTTTGGTAGCCGATCCTCTTCAAGAGCTTCGATGGTTTTTCCGAGTCCTCTTGGGTTTTTCTCTTGCCTGTTTATCCACAATTCGTGAAGAGGATTTTGAGAGTCTTCCTGAGCCCGAGCTAGCCCTCATAGTCAAGAAAGTCACACGGGCTTACAACAATGTGAGAAACAAAAAGAGAGGTGGCCCTGTGACTTGCTACGAGTGTGGAGAGCTTTACCATATTCGCTAATCGCCCCAAGTCAAGGGTAAAGGTAACCATAAGGAGGAAAGCCGACTTGGAAGAAGCCTCAAGGAACAAATCAAGGTTTGATGTCGCCAAGTCGATGAAGGTCGCCACCGGGTCCTTGCCGCTTTTGGAGATCAACTTGAGCGATGTGGACTCGGGAGCGAGGAGGACAAGGAGGAGGAGGAGCCACCTCAAGACAAGAAAGGGAAGGCCAAGGACTTCACCCATGATGCTTCATGGTCGACTCGTCGCGTCGATGATGATGATGAGGTATCCCTATCTTATGATGTCCTTTCTGCTAGATGCGAGAACATGTATGAGCAATTGCTTAGTCAGGATAAGGCTTTAAAGTTCATCATGGTTAAGAACAAGGATCTAGAGTCACAAGTTGAAAATTTGACATTGGAACTTGTGAATGCTAAGAGTCTAGACGTTGATGAATGTTCATCTTGCCATGCTTTGCACTCAATCGCCTAAACGCAATCGCTCTTAATACTACTTTGCATCAACTTGAAAATGCTAGAACCGAGCTAGTTGAGGTCAAATCGCTCCATGTCTTAAATGCTTAGAGTCTAGCAAGTTGGATGTTTCAACCAAGAGAGTCTCGCTCTTGCTCTCTCGCTTAGAACGTGAACGTGAAATTAAAGACATTTTAAAAGCAATAGAGAGAAATATGCTGCTTAAGGACAAGATAATTCGCTACGTTGTACTTTATGTCCCGCTCTTAAGCTTGAAATTGCTAATTATAAGGAGAGGCTTGCAAAGGTTATTAAACCTAAAATTTGTCAATCATGTGTTGATCTTAGGAAAGATAATGTTTATCTAGAGAACACACCGCAAAAATTCTCTAGTGGAGAAAAGCAATTAAACATGATTCTTGACAAGTCTAGAACTCCTTCTAAGAAGCAAGGTTTAGGATACAACTCTTGCCTTAACAAATCCAAGGCTAAGGTCATTCGTGTCTTGGAAAATGGCTTAGTTGAATTCAAAACCCAACTCGCAAAAATTGCTTTCAAACTGCGCAGGTTTTGTCCAACCTTCTTTTGAGTCAAAAGGTGCTTCTCCCAAAGGTACAAAATACCATTGCACCTATTAAGTAGAAGAGTGGACATTTAGTTGAGTTCTCATTGGCGAGGTTGAAAATGCTAATCATGCTAGAACTTTATTTCATCAACCTAGAGCTTGTGTGAAACATGGTCATGAAAAGAAGAAGAAACCCGGTCTAGGATATACTACACATGCTTATCATCATCATGTTCCTAGACGTAATGCATCTCATGTGTTTGTAACCATTGCTCATGATAGGACTTCAACTAGGATCAAGGACACTCATTACGCTTTGCATACTACTCAGAGACATGTGTCTCAAGATCGGGTTCCCAAGTCTATTTTAACTAACCCCGATTGAGACACATCGATCTTTTGTGCCTTGATTTTCGTGATCGTCGCGGAAGGAGGAAGAACACGTGGCTCGCCGACTCAACTGCTCACGCCACATGACCGGAGACTCTAGATGGTTCACTTCCTTCACGCGGCGACGGTGATGACTTCATCACCTTCGGAGATGATTCACAAGGGCGGATCAAGGAACTGGATCGATCGGGGTGAACGATGTGTTCATTCTCAAGGATGTCGCTCTTGTGTCCAAGCTAAGGTACAATCTTCTTCGCCTCACGACTTCTCGATGATGGCTATGAGACTAGATTTAAGAAGAACGCTTGTCGGTGCTTGATTCTTTTGGTGAGCTCATTTTGGAATTTCTAGAGTTGGTAGAATATTTGGAGCTGATTTTTCAATCTCTTGCCGGATCTCTCAAATGTTTAGTTGCATCTTCTTCTCGATATCCGCTTTGCACCGACGCTTGGGGCACATTGGTTTTGATCATCCGACACGAGTTAGCGGCCTTGATCTCATGAGAGGCTTGCCTAAACTCAAAGTCACAAAGATGTCAGATGTGCTCCTCGTAGGCATGGCAAGCAAGTTGCCGCCACACCCTTCATTGACTATGGTCATGACCGACTGACCGGGACAGCTTGCTTCATATGGATACCGCTGGTCCCGCTAGGTTCTGGCCACTGGCAATTGGTACATTCTTGTCATAGTCGATGATTTTTCGAGATATTCTTGGGTGTTCTTTCTTGCTTGAAGGATGAGGTCTTTGATCATTATCATGATCTTGTTCTTCGCTTGGCTTCGAACTTCCCGGTGCCTTGAGAGCAATCCGCAGTGACAATAGCACGGAGTTCAAGAATGCCTCGCTTGCCTCTTTTGTGCCGAGCGCGCGGTATTGAGCATCGCTTCTCTCCACACGCCCTCAACAAAATGGCGTTGTGGAAAGGAAGAACAGACCTTAGTCTCGATGGCTAGGACGATGCTAGATGAGTATAGCACACCGAGGAGGTTTTGGGTCGAAGCTATTGCTACAGACTTGCCATATTTCAAATCGTGTCTTTCGAGACCGCCTTTGGGCAAGACTTCTTATGAGCTTCGCTTTGGCGAGAAAACCTCGCCGCACTTTCGAGTCTTTGGATCGAAGTGTTTTATTCTCAAGACAGGAACCTAGATAAATTTGAATCAAGAACTTGTGATGGTTTATTTCTAGGTTATCCTGCTCATTCGAGGGTTTTCGGTTTTTAATGTTGAAACTAACATTGTCCAGAGACATGCAATGTCACTTTTGATGAGACTAGCCTGCAGCCTAGATCCGATGTTTCGTGACTTACAGTGACAGAGCATATTTGTTGAGGAAGATGAGGATGAAATTGATGATGCTCCTCCACTTGTCGCTAATGCTCCGATTCCACTCGTAACTCGCTACGATCGCTTCACCTCCAATTGAGGCTCTCACGATTCTTCTTCATCGCAGATCATGCGGAGGTTGAGGAGATACTATCTCCCCAGCGCTCCTTTGCACATCCGAGCGGCACCTTCTGGATCGATGATTGGTAGTCTCCATGAGCGAGTCACTCGCCTGTATCATGATCCGAGTCTTTTCTCTCACTCATTTGTAGCGCTTTTTGAACCCAAAGATATATCACATGCTTTATCGATGCTAGTTGGGTCAATGCCATGCATGAGGAGTTAGAAAACTTTGAAAGAAATAAAGTCTGGAACCTTGTAGAACCTCCTAGTGGTCATAATGTAATTGGTACCCGTTGGGTGTTTAAAAATAAACAAAATGAGGATGGTTCTGTGGTTAGAAACAAGGCTAGGTTGGTAGCTCAGGGTTTTAGTCAGGTTGAGGGGTTAGATTTTGATGAGACCTTCGCTCCTGTTGCTAGATTAGAAGCCATTCGCATCATGCTTGCATTCGCTGCATCTAAAGGTTTTAGGTTGCATCAAATGGATGTTAAGAGTGCTTTTCTGAATGGTTTTATAGAAGAGGAAGTGTATGTTAGGCAACCCCCTGGCTTTGAGGATCCCAAGCACCCTGATCGTGTCTTTAAGCTATCCAAAGCCTTGTATGGTCTTAAGCAAGCCCCTAGAGCCTGGTATGATAGACTTAAGACCTTCTCGCTTAAGAATGATTTTAAAATGGGAAAAGTTGATAAGACTCTATTCATTCTTAGGCATGGCAATGACTTCCCGCTTGTTCAGATTTACGTTGATGATATTATCTTTGGTGGTTCCTCTCATGCTCTTGTTTCCAGTTTTTCTGAGACCATGTCCAGGGAATTTGAGATGAGTATGATGGGCGAGCTCAACTACTTTCTGGGGCTGCAAATCAAGCAATGCAAGGAAGGGATCTTCATCCATCAAACGGCACACCAAGGATCTTCTCAAGCTTTTGATATGGGTGATCGAAGGCGATCGCCACTCCCATGGCGACTTCGATCGCTTTGGATCCGAGATGAGGAAGGGAAGCCGTGGATCAACGCGAGTACCGTAGCATGATCGGCTCCTCCTGCACTCTGACGGCCTCAAGACCGACATCCACTTCGCGATCGCCTCACGCGAGGTTTCAGCGCCACCGAGGACTTCACATCGCCAAGCCGTTAAGCGCATCTTCAGGTATTTACATTCTACTCTCCAGTATGGCATTTGGTATTCTTGCTCTTCTTCGCTGTCCATTCGGGGTTTTCTCGATTCGATTTTAAGGGTCAGAGGCTAGATAGGAAGAGCACTTCGGTACATGTCATTTCTTAGGCACGCCTCTTGTCTCTTGGTCTTCTAGGAAGCGGTCTTACATTGCACAATCCATCTTTGTCGAATATGTAGTCATTGCTAGTCAGAATCGATTTTGTGGATGGTGTCCACTCTTAAGGACTTTGGGTTAAATTTTGCTAGTGTTCCTCTTTTACGTGATAACACTTCGCTATTAACATTGCTAAGAACCCGCAACACTCTAGGACCAAGCACATAGACATTCGCTATCACTTCCTTAGAGACCATGTCGAGAAGGGTGATATTGTGCCGCATTTTGTGGAGTCCGAGGGTCAATTGGTGATATCCTCACCAAACCTTTAGACCCAACTAGGTTTGCCACCTTGAGAAGTGAGTTAGGGTAATTTATCCCTATGGGTTGGTTTGAGGGGAGTTCGATCTTTTACGATCTTACCTTGTTCTTTTGATCTTTTATTGTTCTTTTCTCAACTTATTGATCTTTTGAACTTTTAGGTTTTTAGGCTTTTATTGCATCTCATTGTATCTTATTGCATTCATATGAAAAATACATCAAGTGGTATGAAAAATCCAAAAGATGCATTGTAATATAAGATCTTCTCGCTTATCTTTTAAAATTGATGAAGCTTTGCCTATTACCCTTTGGAGTTTTAGTATTTCAATTCTTGCTCAATGCCATGTCTAGTTCTTTGACTTGCTAGAATTATCATGCTTTTACATGTGTAGTTAAGTCTTTGCTATATGAGCTAGAACTTTAAAACAACTCGAACTAAGAAATTACAATTTGTGGATGTTTTAGCGAGTTGCGCAATTAGTGCTCCTTTTGTGACATTGGCCTGTCTGAATTGCTTTGTGAGCTCTTTGATCTAAAATTGACCATTACTTGAGCTTTTGTGTTCTTGAGATTCTAAACCGCTCTTGTGAAAATGAAAATCAAGATTGTCTTATGCTTAAAATGTGCCAAACTATTCTTACGAGGCCGCTTGTCAAATGACATGAACTTGGAGATAGTTTGATGAACGAACGATCTCATGGGGATTGCTTGTCGAAATGACATGAACCTCAAGATTTGTCGCCTTGTAGAAGCTTAGAAAGAGTTTGTGGATGGCTCCTAGTCCAGATCTTCTTTACTAAGATATACCTTTAATCAACTTTTGGTCAAGCTTAGGATGAGTTTGTGGATGGCTCCTAGTCCAGATCTTGTCACTAAGTTAGATCATTAGTCAACTTCAATATTCAATGCAAATGTGAAAAATGTTGACAAATGGGCTTTTAAAAATATTGAGCAAAATGATTCAATACGGGACTTGATTGACTCTTAATGTGGTCTTTGTTAGATTTTGATCTCACTTTGACATTTTGACATGGCCAATTTCATTTTAGGATCCTCGTTGATGAACTTGTTAATTTGAAGCTTTGCTTAAATTGATCAAATCCATTGCTTTACTTTTGAGCCTTTATGCTTAGCTTTGTTATATATGTCTTACCATGATCTTGCTAGCACTATCGTGCTTGATATGTTGTTTGTGCAATATTAGAAATGTCGACTTGCTCTTTTGGGTAATCTTCAAAGCTTCTTGTAATCAAAATTGAAAAATACAAAAATGAAGCCACTCCATTGCATTTCATGCATACTTCTTCTTTTGCTTCTTTCTTCATTCTCGCAAATTGCTATCTCTCGGATGAGAGGAAGGCGTGATTCCTTGATGACTCCATTGTCAAAGGGGAGAAGATATTTTCAATGTTGGGGAAGTTTATACAAAGGGGAGAAAGTTGGAAAATTTGAAATTTTCTCAAACTGAGGATCATAGTGAGGGGAGTTTTTGAATTGCATTCTTATTGCCTTATTGACTCTTCTCCGAACTTGAATTGCATTTATTACACTCACAATGATCAAAGGTCAATTGAACAATTGTTCTTTCATATGGACCTTAAGTGAGATTTTGACTTTTTCGAAATCAAAGTTTTTATGCTTTCTTTGCCTTATCTCACTTGTCTATGCTATTACGATGCCGCTTGATCATTTCCATTGCTTTCTCTTGCTTATGGACCAAGTTGTGCCTTTGTGCAAAACGAAGTATTTTACTTTTCAAACCTTCAAATTACATTTTACGGATTATTGCCAATGTGTTCATCAAGGGGAGATTGTGGATATCATGGGGATATGCTCCAGATCTTAGGATGATGTGACAATTGGCAATGGCGTTATTGGTTTGTCGCTTCACGGGTTTTCGACAAAGTTTCGCCTGCTCGGCATTCGACAGGGCGGTCCGACCGGCCATGGCATGGCGGTCCGACCGTCCCAAATCGGTCGGACCGCCATGTGCGGCGGTCGATCGGCCGCTGTCAGGCCCCGGGTGTCACACAACCCGAGACCCTTCAGGCATACCAAGCTAGTCCCATGATCGGTAGCTAGCTTGCACGACTTGCAACAATGATGTAATCATAACCATTCAACAACGAACTAATAAAGCGCATAAAGTAATATTATTTAAAACAAAGAAAGACCTTATGGTCCGTGTTCTTACAAAAGTCGCCTCACAGGCTTAGCAACAACAGAGTATCCGCAATGAAATCTCAAAATACGTGGAGCCCAATCGACATGCCCACAGGCAATCGAGTGGAGGACGTGACCTAGTTCGCAAAGTCTTCAAAGTAGCCTTCTTCGTAGAACTCAACATTTCCTGATTCTTCTGCTGGGACTGATCAACAAAGGGCATAAAGTCGTGAGTACATAAAGTACTCAGCAAGTCGTAGAGAAATGTATGCACATAGTATTCATGTCAGGCTTAAGTAAGGATGGCTTTATGGTTAATTTGCAGAAAGCAAGTTTAACAGTAAATACAATAATTAGATTTCAAAGCAGGATTTTAAAAGAATAGTACATAGATATCCAAGCTCTTTTGAATCAAACAGTGAACATCCTGTTCACTTCCCAACCATTCCAACCAAACGTTTCTATCGAACCAAACCACATTTTTGAAAATGCTACCCCTTGCGCGAAATCACCAGGCTTGTCCGTAACAGGGGACACGCTTATTCGAATAGATTTTTAACACTCGCAGAGGTTGTACAGCTTTACCCACAAGAGATAAATCACTTGTAATGTCCGTCTCGACACACTTAGAGGGTGTGCGACTAAGTGACTATCACAAAGCCTTTACAAAGTTCCATTTTGCCTCTGCTTACGCCTCGCTTAAGGTTTCGCCATCACGCCCCTCTTGCGCCATTAAACCACCACAACAGTAACCGACTCAAAACTTCCCTAATTAGTTGGCGGTGTCCGTCCCATACCGGACTTGTGGTTGCACGAGGTGGCCTGGATCAATGACTTGCAAAGTTAAGTCCTTAGTTGGTCGCTTCAGATAAGTCTACCACAACCCAATGTGCATCACACACCCACTCTAGCTTCCTACCTCAAGCCCGAGCATAAATCATTTTTGTTCATACAGACCAAATGGCAATCCTCGCCATGGCACAACATCTTTTAATAAAAGTGGCCTCACACCACCGTTCTATAGCTCCATTAGTCAAATTTCATTAATCATTGAACATGTGATCGCAAGTATGCATGTAACTAGAGCATGTCTAAGCAATACTACGCTCCCAAGTTGGTATACAATTATGTCCAACTAGTATTAACAATCCTAAGGTGTCCAAGGATATATGTCATTCAAGGAGACATTTCATTTTCAATTTATCAAGGAGGCATAATGGCAATTTGGTAATTATCTACTCCCAAAACCATTTTTAATAAAACTAGCCATGCATGATAATTTAATACAATATACTTTTGTAAAATGGGTTCAACATGGTCAAAGGCTCTCGACTTGCCTTCGTTGACGAAAGCAATGGGTCTTGATGTCACGGTCAAAGAATTCTTCCGAGACGCCTGAATCTACACGCGCGAAAAGAGCCAAATAAATACAATAAATCCAATAAAATCCAAAAATTACGAAATTAGTAGCGAAAGGAAGGGGCTGAATTTAGATGAATTTAGAACCAAGAATCGATAGAATCGGATTTCGTATGAAGGAGAACGAATATCCTAAGTTTCCTTCACATGAAATATAGAAAATCCTCGAGAGATGAATAGTGCAAACCGAGTTAAAAATGATGCCATCGGCGAGGAAAGAAAGGCGGCGCGAACTAGCAAAATGGAATCCCGAGAGCGAGACGGACCAAGTGGTGGTGGCGTCGTCGGCCGGAGGTCCGGTGTGCTTGACGCGCAAAATAGTGCATAGGAATAGTAGCACCTGTGACCCGATGATGTTTTGGAGCAAAGGAAGGTAGCATAACGTAGATCATCACGCAGGCGGCTAATAGCATGTGACGACATCGCCGGGATCAAAACGCTACCGAAAACGACGACAAAAGGCGGCTGGCGCGTACGAACATTTTGAGTCGCAGAAAAAGAGCCCGCGAATTCTAGGATAAGAAGAGGATGTCGAGGGGCACGCGGCGACGATCGGCTCGTGAAATGGATGGCCGAGGAGGGAGAACCAAGGAGAGAAGTTTTGTTGTTTCTCTTTTTTTTTCACGTGCATGTTGCAAGCATGGACGAGCCGCTAGTTAGCTTCATGAGTGCACATGCATGGACGTGCATGAGTGCTTATGCATGAGCCATCGGACTTCTCCTAGCTTATTCATACGCACACATGCAAGAAGGAAACGAAGGCACTCTACCGATCGAGGGACACATGCACCGCTTCGGTCGGAAGGAGGGCGCAAGAAGACAGTGCAAAGGCGGCGAGCGTGGATCTGGGAGGCGAGGAGGAGGGAGCAAGACGGGAAGAGCCACGGCAGCAAGGGGCGGAGAGGAGCTTGTTTTTTTTTGTAGGAAAGCAAGAGGGGGAGCACTGAGCAAGATGAGGGGAAACCGAGCGCATGTGTCTTTGCCGGTCTTGTAGGAGAGGAAGGAGAGAGATCTTTGCTAGGTGCCTACTCGGCTAGGATGGAAGGACCGGTTTGCGCACGGCAAAGGGGGCTGGAACTGGCCGCCTGAAACGCTAGCTAGGGCGACGGCCCCGGGCACACTTGAATGGCTTTGCAGCTGCAAGGAGGTGCAAAGATGGTCTCGAGAGAGGGAAATCAGTGGGAGAGGTAGAGGGCAAGGAACAACAAGCCAGTGAGGAGGAGCTAGTAGTTGTTCTTTGGTGGGGACCGCCGAGGTTGGCTGTGTGAGAAGAAGTTCTTGGAGGAGCCGGCTGCCGAGGCTGCTGGGTTTTGGTGATGGAGGTGGAGCAAGACAGAGAGAGAGCAAGCAAGGGAGGACATGGAGGGGCGCACGGCTAAGGCAGCAGCATCGGGAGCAGAATCGAAGTATGGGAGCCGGGCGCTGCAAGGGCGTAAGAAGCGCTAGGGAGGGCTCTAAGGCGATCGAGGCACATGGCAGTAAGCAATGGGCGACAGCGCCAGTGCAGCGGTGGTGGTCGGTGCAACACGGCCGAGGGGAAGGCGGCGGCCAAGAAGCTGAGCCAAAGATCGGAAGAGGAGGCACTGTGGGAGCACTGCACGAGTTTGGCACTCGGCTAACTCGAAAACCAAGGAGCTCGACAATGAGGAAAGCTTCGGTTGGGAGAGGGAGGAAGAGAGCTCGGCGGTGCTTGAGCTGCTGCTGTTTTGAAGAGGCAGGGGGAGAAGAAAAGGGAGAGCAGCACTAGGAGCAAAGGAGCTCACGGGATGAGCAGGTGCCAGGGCATGGGGCTCACGGCTCGAGGCAGCTCATGGCTCGAGAAGCAGCAGCGCCTGGGGCATGGGGCGGCCGAAGAAGCCTTGAGCAGCAAGCAAGAACACTGGAAGAACAATGAGATGGAGAGAGGCGGAAAGAAAAGAGAAAGGAAAAAGAAAATCCGGGAAATCCGAAAATCCAAAAATTCAAGAAAATTTTAGAAAATAACTTGAGACTTTAATAGACCAAATAAAATAGTTTTGCATTTTTTTGAAGTTTATTTTAGCCATTTAAAATATTTTTTCCTTCAAAATTCAATTTAAGCTTTAAATTAAACCGAGAAAATACAAATAACAATTTTTATTTTCAAAGCTTTAAAATAGGCCACCAATTTAAATTACATACTTTAAATTAATTTTTACGACAAATAAAATAATTTTTGGGTTGACCGAAAAGAAATAAAACAGACCGGGTTGCAAGAAACAACACCGACTTGAATAAAATCCAAAAATACAGAAAATCCAATAAACTCATTTTGAATTTAAGTAAGGTTTGATTTAATCGTTTAAAATGCTTTTGCTTTGGAAATTAAATTTTAATCAAGGAAATGAAAATAGTTTATTTTGTTTTAAAAGCTTTAAAATAACTCTGAAACAAAAGCAAACTGAAAAGGAATAAAAAGGAACTCCACGGGAAAACAACCGGACGAAGGGAAAAAGAATACCAGATAAAAACAGAAAATCAAATAAGACGATTTTTATTTAAATGAGGTTTGAGTAATTCAAATTGAACTGCTTTTGATTTTCTGAAAGTCTCAATTAAGCTTTTAGCGATAAAGGCAAATGGTTATTTTTATTTTTGAAAATTTTTCAAAAACGCTCAAAAATTGGGATGTTACAGCCGTGACCAAAATGGTCAGAATAGGCTGGGCCAAAAATAGGTGTTGTAGACAAGTGAGGGGATCCCAATGCACTTGGTCTCATAATTTTTGGAGTTCCCAAGCAAAAGTTCTATTGGTTTAAAGTTTCCGAGAGGTTTGGATTTTGATGGTTGAAAATTGGCTAAGTCCCTACGCGGTGATCGATCGGCCTTGTGGTGGCGGTCGATCGTGGCAATCGACCGCCCACGAGGCGCTCGACCGGTTCTAACTTGTTCATCGGCCAACTTCGTGGCGATGATGTTTTGTTAGGTCAAAGTCATGGGTTTCAGTGCATATGTGTTGCATGATGCATGTTTTGACTAACGTGGGTCAAGTTGTGAAGAACTTGTTCCCGGATTCGATTTGCTTGTTTATTGTTGTGCAGGTTGCTTGGTGGTCAACGACGGTCAACGGCGAGGATGATCGGGACTAGGCTTGGAGAGCTGAGGTCCGTAACGATCGGCGATGCCGGTGAGGTCAATGAACTCAAGTGTGGTGCAGAATAGACAAGGATGACCGAATCAGGCGGCCGGTGCGATGGTTGGATCAAGCGGCGCGGGGTCTGCAAGTGCCATGGTGGTTACGGTGGGGCCGGGATGGGAGAGACTTGCCGACATGTTGAGAGCCGTTGATCAACCTACACGTGGCGAAGCATGGGAGGTGCTTCACAAAGATGGGACTCGGTCTTTGCAAAAGATCGAGAAGGGTATTTTGTAATTATACCAAATACCGCTTTGGTGACTTTTGACGACTCGCGCGCAAGATGGCGTGGAGAAGCGGAGTAGGTCAAGAGGACATGAAGACGCGGCCGAGATGCGTGCGTGTGTGACCCGCTTGTTTTGGGCCTTAACGGAGCCCATTAGGGTTACTCTTCTAGAAGGTTTAAGTCTCCATTATAAATAGAGGAGGAGGTGGTTGCACCTTCAACCCTTTCATGCTTGAAACCCTAGTTTTGGCTTAAGTGCTTAGGGAAGGTTTAGTGGAGATTAGGGTTCTAGAGAGAGAGAGATGTTTTGATCTTGTGTCCATGCGTATCCGTATGAGTGGTCATGTCGATACATTATCAAATCAATCCAAAGAAGAGTTCTCTTCAAGATGAGTTCATTTGCCCTTCTTCTCTCTATTTGGTGATTTTGAGTCTTTCTTTGATTCGCATGTTTTTGATTGATTTCTTTGCATGATCTAGCTTGTCTGTGACATGTGGGAACACATCTAAGATCATCTTGATCATCAATCACCCACGAGCAAGTTTTTCGATATAGTTTTCGCTTTGACTCGGCTTTCAAACCTTCCACCTCTCAAACTGAAAAAGGTCATAACTTTTCCATGAATCTTCATGATCTTCGATTGGAATAGGTTCCTGACATCCTAGAGAAGGTGTGTACCAAGTTTCATCAAGTTTGGAGTTGTAGATCAAAAGTTACATCTATTTGTAACCGTTTTTCTGGCCGATTTCACTTCTCATCGCTCTGGAGGTCGGACCGCCTCTCTGAGGCTCTGACCGCCCATAGGACCGGTCGGACCGCCCTTGAATAGAGGTCAGACCGCTCCACACTTAGGAAATTCAGTTTCGATTGTTTTTGGTTGTTTTGCTTCGGGGTTTTGATTGGATTCAATCCTAGTCTTCCGCTGTACTGGTATATCGATCTTCATAGCTTCTATAGCTATTGGAGTGAAATTTGTGTTGAATCTAATCGTGGTTGAAAAAGTGAGCGTGCTCCTATTCACCCCCCCCCCCTCTAGTCGCCTTTTCGGTCCAACAGTATGATTGTCTCTTGTGGGTACAGTGTACAACCTCTATAGAATCTAAACTGTTTAAACAGCCGTGCCTACGCTCAAGGGAGGATATGAGAACTTAACTTGAGTTAGTTCTATTTATAAAACCATGTGGGTGGGATGATTATAGTGTCATCTCATCTAGCCTGTGGTTTGAATTTTTCCTGGTCGTTGTACCCAGTGATGTTAATATATAGAGCTGACTCCAATCAAAATTTAAGCATAGGTGGAGGTAGCCTTCGCCATTATCTCTGTTAAAAATGAGATTTGGTTAAACTGCTAAGTCATATAAATTTCTAAATACTATAATTGAACATATTGTTTTTAGCTAATAAAAGAAGCCGAACCATCTTTGTTAAGTCTTACATGTATTATTACTGCATTCTGTGTGTTGGCTCACAAGCACGGAAGTTATGCTCATCCTCGCTCTTTCCCCCAAACCCTCAGAAGCAGGACCTCATGGAGATTATGCATACTATGAGGATCCCGAAGTTGGAGGCCCCGGAGATGACGAAGAGTAGTGTAGTTCGTTTAGTCTGGGTCTCGCCTCGGTCTAGCTGACTCTGTTGGCGCTTGTGTGAATCCAATATTATCCAAGTCTTTGGTTAATATCGGACACACATGGGTTTTCCCAGTCGCTTGCATGTGGATAAATGCACTCTATCCTTTTGCTTTCGCTACCGCTTTTGCTGCCTTTGTAATATAATCATTTGGCTTGTTCGGCCCTTAATGTAAAACTCGACTCGATGTGGTCGATACGACTCTGATGTCTGTAATATAATATTTGGTTTAGTTTACAATGTGTATGAAATAATTCAGTGACGTATCTGTGAGTGTTATCTACTGATCCAGGGAATAACATAGTATTTGATGAGGACATCAACCCTAAGGATGCAACCAATGCTTCAACCCACTGCACGACATCTTCTACTTCAACCACATCTTCTCCAATAGGAATTTCGGCTACTGCAATGCTATATTCCCCAATTGGACCGAGCTACTTCTACTCTTACAAGCCAAACTACGTCTACATGCCATCGTACTACGTCTACATGCCCTGGTGCTGCGTCACCTCTTGCTGGCACATGGGCTATGTAATGAATGGTTGACTCAGGCCATAAATGGGTTGACTTGGCCCATATGGTCAATAGGGTCGGCCACCTAGGGTTTTCGGGTACTGTTCACATAGCATTATTCATGTGTGAATAGTACCACCGCCCCTCCCTTCCCCTCTATTTGAGATGGCCTCCCCTCTAGTCTCCGGGGGTTTTGTTGATTGATGTTTAGCTTGGCTACTTTATACTTTGTACTCTTTTCGGCGAGAACAACAACGACATCGTCTTCAAAACCCCACTTCTCAATACCAATTTCATTCAGATTTGCAATACATCAGATTGTGTATCTACCTTGTTCTTGCATGCATCTTCGGTGTATGCAGGAGTAGATCTTCGTGATCAAATCATTCGGGTATTCATGCACGGTTGATAATGACTTGTTGAGCAGTTCAATGATTGTGTGGTTTCGTGCCTTACGAGTTCGTAGCCAGGATCGTGAGAGTTGAGCCACTTCTACGAATTTATTTTCTCATCAAAAGACCAGACCAAATCAAGACCTACGTGGCTCATCAGTATTTTCACAGAGGATTTGGATTTGAGAAATCCGGGTTCGACGACGCTGGTATCAAAGCATATGACTGTAGGAGTCTTAGTTAGACTGGGCGTGCCTGAGGACTTGAGTCTTATTTGCAAAAACTAATAAAAGTTTTGTCCAAAATATAGCGTACTTATTTGCTTTTCCTCGTCACTATTAGTTTTAAACTTGCCTTTACTTTTATTGAGTTTATTGACCTTCTCTTGTTTTTCAAAATCTATAGATGGCTACCCTATCGTCTCATGGACCGTGAGACTTTCTCTCCCATGGGGAAAACTTCGGTCGGTTCGTGGACATCCTCAACCAGCTGATGCAGCACCTGGGCTACCGCCGCAAACCTATCTTCAGGGGCCAGATGACTCAGATCTTGGATCGAGAGTCCTGGACCATGAAGGTTTACCCTTATGCCAGAGAAGGCGAGTTCATCACTCACACCTTCAGAGCTGAGCATCCCAAGAATAGCTATGATGAAGCAGTCCAAGATGCAGCGCGCTTCACCTGCACCCGCTTGAGCCAGATGCATGAAGATCTTTTGCTGGAATCGCCCTTCTTCTATCTCCCGCCCCTCTAGGAAGGAGAAGTCGACCCTGAGATCTTCATCGTCATGTTGGAGTAGTCAGGTCTAGTCTAGATTAGCTAGCAGTGCTTGCTAAGCAGTCTTTTGGGTTGCAAGCACTCCCTATTTTCCTTCTTTTGCAGGCGTTGTGGTTTGTATTCTGTGTCGTGGATTAACATAGCCTATATGCTATGTTTATAAGTCATGTAATGCCTAACCCCCTTAATGTAATACAACCATTCTAGGCTTTGTATTGTACCTCTTTCGCCTTCCTCGTTTGTTTAAGTTCTTCTGTGTGTGCTATAGGGGGCCAGTAAACCCTCATATATCTCCTCTAGTTCTAAGATGAGTTGCTTCTTTAGATGTGTGGATTTCATGGGGATATGTTCCAGATCTTAGGATGATGTGACAATTGGCAATGACGTTTACGGTTTGTAGTTTCACGTGTTTTCGACAAAGCTACAGGTATTCTGGACAGGGGCGGTCCGACCGGTCCTTGCATCGGCGGTCCGATCGGTCCCAAATCGGCTTGGACCCGAATGGGGTGGCTGATCGGACGGCGATGACCTAAAAGTGTTCAAACGATGGGCCAAAAATAGGTGTTGTAGGCAAGTGAGGGGATCCCAATGCACTTGGTCTCATGATTTTGGAGTCTCCAAAAAAGTTCTATTGGTTTTAATTTCCGAAGGTTTCGAATTTGGAAGCTTGAAATTCACTAAGTCCCAAGGCGGTCCGACCGGCTCATTGGGAAATGGTCCGACCGCCATGGGCGGTCCGACCGCTCACCGGAGCGGCCGACCGGTTTCTACTTGAACGTCGGCCAACTGCGGGCGATGTTGTTTTGTTAGGTCAAAGTCATTGGTTTCATGGCATATGATTTGCATGATGCATGTTTTGACTAACATGGGTCAAGTTGTGAAGAACTTGTTCCCGAATTCGTGTTTTCTTGTCTGTGGTTGTGCAGGTAGCTTGGTGGTCAACGACGGTCAACGGCGAGGAGAATCGGGACTAGACTTGAAGAGTTGAGGTCCAGAACGATCGACGATGCCGGGTGGGGTCAACGACTCAAACGTGACACAAGATGGACAAGGGTGACCTATTGGCAAATCCATGATGCATGGTGAAGCGGTTTAGGTCAAAAGGTTAAAGACGGCGCTTATGGCGCGTGCGTGTGTGACCCGTTTGTTAGTGGGCCTTAACGGGAGCCCAATTAAGTCAAACCCTAAGAGTTTTAGGCCTCCACTATAAATAGGAGGAGATGGTGGCTGCACCTCTCTCTCTCGCCTTTTTATGTTTCAAAACCCTAATTGTCTTTAGGGGAGTTGAGGTGGAGGCTAGGGCTCTTGATGGTTTGTGGTGAATTTCGTGATCTTTGATTGCTCACTGATCCATAATGGTGTGGATGTAATCCAGCAACAATCACGAAATCAATCTATGCAAGGTTTGCTTGAGATAAGTCTCTTTTCGTTCTTGCTTTCAATTTCGTGTTTTTAGGGCTTTCTTTGATCCGCGAGTTTGTGATTGATTCTTTCACGTGAATTAGCTTGCTGTGATATGTGTGAATCTATCTAGCATCATCTTGATCATCAATCCCTTACAAACAAGCTTTAGGATCAAGTTTTCGTTCTTGCCCTGTTTAGACCTTCGTTAATCAATTGGCAATTGCTCAAGATCGTTCCAAGAATTATCATAATATTCGATTGAATAGGTCCTCAATAGCATATAGAAGGTGTGTGCAAAGTTTCATAAAGATTAGAGTTGAGAATCAAAAGTTTCACCTAATTGCAACTTCACATCGGTGATTTCTATCAAGGTGATCGGTTCGAGTCGGTAAGCCAGACCGCCCATCATCACGGTCGATCGATTTTGAGCGGTCCGACCACAAGACTAACGCCGGTCGATCCGCCGCAGAATCGGTCCGACCGATTGGGTCCAGTGATCGACTGCCTGCGTCAGTGAGTCTTTGCAATCTTAGCCGATTTTGTAGCATTGCTTAGGGGTTTAATTGGATTCAATACTAGTCTTCCACAGATCGGTATATTGATCTTCATAGCTTTCTAATAGCTACTTTGAGTGAAATTGTATTGAGTTCATAATTTATGAAAAAGTGAGTGTGCTCCTATTCACCCCCCCCCTCTAGTCGCCTTTACGGTCCAACAAGATGGAACAAAAGAGAGCAGCAGCCCTAAGATGTGGTGCCTTTGCAGCAGGTCGAGGAAGAGGCCGTGGCCGAGGTCGTTGTTAAGATCTACCTCCCCCACTGCAGGCAAACCCATCAATGGCGCAAGTATGTTTTAGCAGACGCGGATTCTCCAAGCCTTGCTTGCCAGTCAGCAGTCAGGACCGACCGACCACCATTCGAAGTTGGCAGACTTCCTCCGGACAAGACTCCTCACCTTTGCAGCAGCAAATGAACCCCTGGAAGCTGAGGATTGACTCAGAGATATTGAGAAGAAGCTTCGTCTCGCCCGATGCTCAAAGGAGGATAAGGTGGACTTTGCCACCCATCAGTTAAAAGGAACCGCCGCTGCTTGGTGGGAGAACTATCTCGCTGCCCGAGGTGGTGGAAGCCCAATAGCCGATGAAGAATTAGTAGCAGCAAAAGAATAAGAAGCAACACTTGAGGCTGAGAATCAGCAAGACCCCGCTGCTGCAGAAGAAATTGTTGAAGTGCGGCTAGGCGAGATTGAACCCACGAGGCAGTCGATTCCTTGGGCTGAATTCAAGGCCGCATTCAGAACCAACTTTGTGCCCGCTGGTACCATGAGGTTGAAAAAGAATGACTACAGAGCTTTGAAGTAGGGTCACATGTCACTTAATGAGTACCTCACTAAGTTCAACCAGCTCGCCCGCTACGCTCCTAGTGACGTAGCCGATGAAGAGGAAAAGATCGATCGCTTCCTGGAAGGGATGCGTGAGGACATGAGAGGTCAGCTGATCATTCAGGATTTATCAAGCTTTAACCAGCTGGTCAACAAAGCCCTTATCTTGAAGAATGAGAAGCGGACGGTGAAGCCAACCGCAAAAGGAAGATGGTATTCCGTAAGCCACAAGGTAACTTTCCCAAGTCAACATTCCATGGCACCATCGTTCGCACCATATGTAGCCTTACCACAAAAGACTCAAGCTATCTTAGTCGATTTTGTAGCATTGCTTAGGGGTTTAATTGGATTCAATACTAGTCTTCCACAGTCTTGGTATATTGATCTTCATAGCTTTCTAATAGCTACTGGAGTGAAATTGTATTGAGTTCATAATTTATGAAAAAGTGAGTGTGCTCCTATTCACCCCCCCCCTCTAGTCGCCTTTACGGTCCAACAAGATGGAACAAAAGAAGCGGCTGACCCTAAGATGTGGTGCCTTTGCAGCAGGTCGAGGAAGAGGCCGTGGCCGAGGTCGTTGTTAAGATCTACCTCCCCCACTGCAGGCAAACCCATCAATGGCGCAAGTATGTTTTAGCAGACGCGGATTCTCCAAGCCTTGCTTGCCAGTCAGCAGTCAGGACCGACCGACCACCATTCGAAGTTGGCAGACTTCCTCCGGACAAGACTCCTCACCTTTGCAGCAGCAAATGAACCCCTGGAAGCTGAGGATTGACTCAGAGATATTGAGAAGAAGCTTCGTCTCGCCCGATGCTCAAAGGAGGATAAGGTGGACTTTGCCACCCATCAGTTAAAAGGAACCGCCGCTGCTTGGTGGGAGAACTATCTCGCTGCCCGAGGTGGTGGAAGCCCAATAGCCGATGAAGAATTAGTAGCAGCAAAAGAATAAGAAGCAACACTTGAGGCTGAGAATCAGCAAGACCATTCTTTGCGAGAAGAAATTGTTGAAGTGCGGCTAGGCGAGATTGAACCCACGAGGCAGTCGATTCCTTGGGCTGAATTCAAGGCCGCATTCAGAACCAACTTTGTGCCCGCTGGTACCATGAGGTTGAAAAAGAATGACTACAGAGCTTTGAAGTAGGGTCACATGTCACTTAATGAGTACCTCACTAAGTTCAACCAGCTCGCCCGCTACGCTCCTAGTGACGTAGCCGATGAAGAGGAAAAGATCGATCGCTTCCTGGAAGGGATGCGTGAGGACATGAGAGGTCAGCTGATCATTCAGGATTTATCAAGCTTTAACCAGCTGGTCAACAAAGCCCTTATCTTGAAGAATGAGAAGCGGACGGTAGAAGCCAACCGCAAAAGGAAGATGGTATTCCAGAAGCCACAAGGTAACTTTCCCCAGAAGTCAACATTCCATGGCAGCTCATCGTTCAGACCATATGTAGCCTTACCACAAAAGACTCAAGCTCCAGTCCCACATCCCAATGGGAATGGATTTCGCACTCTTCGCATCGCCGGGCAGCCTACAGCAGAGAACCCAGCGAGTAATCTTCACTGTTTTCACTAAAGAGAGAAGGGACACTTCGCCAACCGGTACACTCAACGCTAGAACCCTGCCGCGAAGTTCAACCCAAGAGCTCCAACAACTCAAGGCCAGGCGCCAAATCAAAGCAAGAATCATCAGAATTCGTAGGCATCAAGGTCTACCCCGACACCAAACCACGGCCGTGTGAACCATATCACGGCCGAGGAAGCTTATGAAGCCACAGGAGTGCTAATGGGTACATTCTTTGTTAATTCAATACCCGCACAAGTTTTGTTCGATTCTGGAGCTTCGCATTCTTTTGTTTCAAAAAAATTTGTTGAAAGGCTTAAGTTGTCAACCTAAAAGTTAAAGAAACTCGTGGTACTTAGTTCACCCGGAGATCCTTATTTGCTACCTCAGTAAGTCCCAGTGTAGAGTTTGCTTTGGAAAATTTTGGATTTCTAGCAAACCTCCTAATGCTAGAATCCCAAACTTTAGACATTATCCTAGGGATGGATTGGTTGGCCGGATATCACGGACTAATAGACTACTCCAATAGAAAAGTGGTGCTCACCAAGAGCTCGGAAACCACAATCAGGGTTAGTGTGGATCGTTCCTCTCCTCTGGATCGGGCAATCCACCACCTTGAAGAGTTGTCTCTAAAGACAACACCTGTAGTCCAAGCTTATCCAGAGATCTTCCTGGAAGAATTGTCTGGTATACCACCAGACAGAGATGTTGAGTTCGTGATCAACTTAAAACCAGAGACAAGCCCAATTTCCAAGAGACCATATAGGATGGTCGTTGATGAGCTTGAAGAACTTAAGACCCAACTTGAGGACTTGCTAGAAAAAGGATTTATTAGACCTAGCTTATCCCCTTGGGGTTCGCCGGTACTTTTTGTGAGGAAGAAGGATGGCACCGCTAGATTGTGTGTTGAGTACAGAGCTTTCAATGAGGTGACCATCAAGAACAAGTATCCCTTGCCCCGCATCGATGATCTGTTCGATCAATTATCAGGAGCAGAAGTTTTTTTCCAAGATAGACCTGAGGTCAGGATGCCATCGCTTAAGATCATAAATGAAGATATCCCCAAGACCGCTTTTACCACCCGGTATGGGCTATATGAGTTCACAGTTATGTCGTTTGGCTTGACCAATGCGCTAGTCTACTTCATGAACCTCATGAACAAGGTATTCATGGAATACTTGGACAAGTTTGTTGTCATGTTTGTAGACGACATCCTAATCTACTCTAAGACTATTGAAGAACACGCTGAACATCTGCATTTGGTTCTAAAAAAACTTAAAGAGCATCAGTTTTATGTCAAGTACAACAAATGTGAATTTTGGATTCATGAGATAAGTTTCCTCGGACACATTATATCCGCTGGAGGAGTCGCAGTGGATCCATCCAAAGTAGAAGCTGTATTGGATTGAAAGCAGCCTACCTCAATAACTGAAGTGCGTAGTTTCCTCGACTTGGCCGGATACTACCGACGCTTCATAGAAGAATTCTCCAAACTGTCCAGGCCAATGACCTATGTGCTTAAAAATGAAAAGAAGTATGAATGGACACAAGCTTGTGAAAAGAGTTTCCAAAAATTGAAGAAGAAATTAACCTCTGCATTAGTGTTAATCCTACCAAACATACACAAGAATTTTGAAGTTTATTGTGATGCTCCGCGTCAAGGTCTTGGTTGCATGCTTATGCAAGGAGAAAAAGTTGTGGCATATGCGTCTAGACAACTCTGTCCCCATGAAGACAACTATCCAACCCATGACTTGGAGTTAGCAGCAGTAGTGCATGCCCTAAAGATTTGGCGGCATTACCTGATTAGAAATCATTGTAATATCTTTACAGACCATAAGAGTCTCAAGTACATTTTCACCCAGATGGATCTCAACTTCCGACAAAGAAGTTGGCTAGAGCTGATTAAATATTACAATTTGGATGTTCACTACCATCCTGGGAAGGCTAATGTAGTAGCCAATGCATTGAGCTGTAAATCCTACTGCAGCAATGTCATGATTCAAGAACACCAACCTGAGCTCTACAAGGAATTTGAGGCACTCAACCTTGGGATAATAGAGCAAGGCACCATCGCCACTGTGGAAGTACATCCAACTTTAGAAGAGAAAATCAAGACCGCTCAAGAAGGATACTCTGGAGCCCATAGATTTAAACGCCCCATGGCCAACGAAAAAGCCCCCGAGATGATTGAAGATCCGTATGGAATCTTATGGTATGAGAAACATATCTTTGTTCCCCACTAGAAGGAACTCAAGGATTTGATACTGAAAGGAGCGCATAGCTCAGCTTATACACTTCACCCAGGCACCACCAAGATGTATCAAGACATGAAGATTCTGTATTAGTGGTCGCGAATGAAAAGAGACATCAGTGAGTTTGTAGCTTGTTGCGATGTGTACCAGCGAATCAAAGCAAAACACCGGAGACCTGCAAGATTGCTTCAACCGCTACAAATCCCTCAATGAAAATAGGAAGAAATTAGAATGGATTTCATTACGGGTCTGCCAAGAACCAAGTTCGGATGTGATTCGATATGAGTCATAGTGGATAGATTAACAAAAGTCATCCACTTCATCCCTGTGAAGATCACCTACAAAGGGGACAAGTTGGTTGAGTTATATATGACTCGTGTTGTGTGTCTACATGGAGTAACCAAGAGGATAGTCTCGGATCGAGGTTCTTAGTTCACCTCGCGTTTCTAGGATAGTCTGCATGACACACTTGGAACACACATTGCTTTCAGCACAACATGTCATCCTCAGAGCGATCGACCGACAGAAAGAGTAAATCAGATTCTGGAGACACGCTTCGAGCTTGTGCCTTGGAATTTACCGTAGACTGGGAGAAATGTCTACCGTATGCAGAATTTGCCTACAACAACAGTTTTCAGTCGAGTATGAAGATGTCACCGTTTGAAGCACTCTATGGCAGAAAATGCAGAACTCCTCTACATTGGTCAGAGTCAGGAGAAGGTTATGTCTTCGGACCAGATACCCTCAAGCGAGCAGAAGAGAAAGTTCGATTGATCAGAGACCGCCTTCAAGCAGCACAGTCCAGACAAAAGAGTTATATCGACAATTGTCGAAGGGAGTTAACCTTTGAAGTTGGGGATAATGTGTATATCAAGGTATCACCGCTTCAAGGAACTCGAAGATTTAAAGTGAAATGCAAGCTAACGCCAAGATACACCGGCCCATTCTCAATTACCGCAAAGCGTGGAGAAGTCAATTACCAAAAAGCTTCTCAAACGTCCACAACGTGTTACACGTCTCTCAACTCAAGAAATATCTCAGAGTACCTGAAGAGCAGACTCCAGTCGAAACCATTGCACTTCAGAAAGATCCAACTTATCTAGAACACCCGATCAATATTCTTGACATCGCGGAGAAGTGAACCAGATGCCAGATCATCCGCCTTTGCAAGGTTCAATGGAGAAGTCACTCAGAAAGAGAAGCCACCCAAGAGTGCGGAGACCAACTAAAGTTGGATTTCCCGTCCCTATTTCCGGAGCAGCTCGAATCTCGGGGTCGAGATTCCATTTAAGGTGGATAGGTTTGTAACAATCCATTTTTGGATTGTAATTAGTATTTGATTTTGTCAGTTGGTTTCAAGAACTTATTTCAACTTATGTTGTATTTTTGAAATCTCTAGCTTCTATCTCCAATTCAAAGCCAATCTCTTTGGGCTTAGCCCACTTTCTTCCCACTGGGCCGGTCTGTCCTTTCTCCTAGGCTCAGCCCACCTCCTCCTTTTCCTTTCTCCCGACCCATCTTTCCCTCCGTTTCGGCCCAGCCAGGCCAGCGCCTCCCCTTGCCCTTCTTCTCTCCCAGACACATGCTGGTCGAGCGCTCCGCCACTCGGTCGATGCTGCGTCGCGCGCCGCGGCGCCACGCCTCTGTTGCCACCTGCTCCCCCAGCCACCCTTGACTCTGGCGCCCATCACTGCCTGGTCACGTTGCCCAGCTCGCCTCATCCCATCACCACCGTGCAGCGCCCGTGTGCCCACCTGCTCGCCTGCACCCAGCGCCCTGCTGCCACACCTGCTCCTCTTGACTCCGACGCCCTCCTTCGCCCCATCCCATCGCCAGCGCCTGCTCCCACCTACCCATGGACTCCAGTGCCACCACGTCCCGTCTCATTGCCCCGTCGCTTGGCCAGCCTGCGCACTGTGTTACGCACGTGCGCCTATGTCGGCACTCCAGCCACGGTCTTGTCGCTCGCCAGCGCCAGCGTCGCCCCATCGCTGCCTCACCTGCTCTCCCGTGCAAGTCTTTGTCGTGCCAGAGTGCAGCTACCTCGTGCTCTGACCAGAGCTCCCACGACTGCCTCGGGAACCCACACGTCTCTGAGTCTCCAACGGCTCTTCCTCCCCCCTTCGGCTATAAGAAGCCCTAAGCCACCTCTCGTTCCTCTCCTCTTCTCCCCTTCGTTCTGGCAAGTGCCACTAGAGAAGAGCCCAAGCAGCCCCATTTCTTCTCCCAACTCCCCCACTCTCGCATGTGTTGTTGTGGCTTGCCGAAGCCCCGAGCTTCGAGTTCAAGCCGCCGCGCGCCTCCTTCCGATTCTCGCCGCACCAGTGTAGCCCCTCTTCTACCCATGTCAATTCGTGACCCAGAGCTCCTTGAAGCAATCCCTTCACTCGATTTCAGCTTTGTGTCATAGGAGCTGCCACATTGCCTCTTCTCCTTCAGTCCCGAACTACCCCTTCATCGTCGTCCTTCTTTGCCTCCGACCGCAAGCTCCCCCACCATCGCTCTCTATTCGCCGACCTCCCTCTCTGTCTTGGTAAGCTCCTTTCTCCGTGCCCTGTTCTCCCTCTTGTTCTTCAGACCACACCGCGTTGTCAAACCTCCTTCCGACCATGCCGCGTTGTCGAACCTCCTTCCGACCACACCGCGTTGTCGAACCTCCTTCATACCACTCCGCGTTGTCGAACCTCCTTTTGACCACGCTGCGTTGTCGAACCCCTTCCGACCACACCACGTTGTCGAAACCCTTTCCGACCACATGTAGTCGAAACCCTTTCGACTACATCGTGTAGTCAAAGCTCCTTCCGACTACGTCGTGTAGTCGGACCTCCTTCTGACCGCGTCAACTCGCAGTGACCAGTACTCGAAATGAACAGTACTCGAAGGCAACAGTAATCAAAGCCAACGGTACTCGAAATGTGTAGTACTCGAAATGAACAGTACTCGAAGCCCACAATACTCGAAATGAATAGTACTCAAAACCAGCAGTACTAGAAGCCAAAACTTCAGAAGCTTCGTTCTCCTCTGTTATAACTTTGATTCTATTGTTTTTTATTTCTAAATTTGTCTAAATTTAAGACCTTGCTAATGGAACTAGTATTATTTAAATTAGTGTTAATTTCCTATTTCTTGTGTATTTTTTTGTTCTCTTTGCCTGTTTATTATTTTTCCGGTGTGTTCGTCCGAGTAGAGTTCGGAGACGCAGGAGATCTTCAGTTTGATCGAGCACAAGACTTTTAAGACCCTCTCCCCTTCACTCCAGGTGAGTCAATACTTTGATCATTTTGAACCCACGTTTTACATAAATTATATTCATTTAAATTACCAAAATTGCATGCTTTAATTCTTTAAACAAATGTATGTTAAATCGTAAGGTAGTTAAATACCCATTTGATGATTAATTAATTATTATACCATCTTTTGGCAATTGAATATAGTATTCTATGTTAACCTAGTAACTATGTGGTAATTACTAGTCACACGTTGTACTTAAGCGACATGCTAGTTTTGCTTAAGCACTAGGGCATTAAATGCCCTAATCATCATCTTTTAAATATGAATGTGGTTTGGGCAGTCATTGTGGGTAAATGACTGTAATGTTATGGTAATATATTTTTGTTCCCCAAAAACCCTATTAAATTACTATTAACTCATCTGGGTGGATAGTATGGTGGTGGGTGCCGTCGGAGTACGAGAGTGGTTGGTATATGGTATGAATCACCCGGATAGATTAAGAACTTCATCTTGTCATGACCTCCTATTGAACAATAAGTACAACCACAAGTCTGTAAAGTACAACTTGGTTTAGTAAACTTATTGGACCCTAAAAGTCATCTCACTGGTGGAGGAATGAAGTAGTACAAGTGCAGGCTTGAATGGGACACCAATGGTGAAGTTGTCAGCTGCGCTAGATGTTGTGGAAAGCCATGGTCCATCCGCGTTAGCGTTTGTGGTGAACATCCCGCACAACTTATGGGGCCCATCGCAAGTGGAAGCGACCCATATGGGTGAGATGGTGGATGAGGTGAGGTAATTTAAAAAGTTACTGTGATGATCGCTCAACTACATGACTAAGGAATCATGTGGGATAATGAGTATGATTGTCTCTTGTGGGTACAGTATACAATCTTTGCAGAGTCTAAACTGCTTAAACAATCGTGCCTACGGTCAAAGGCGAATACGTGAACTTAAGTTGAGTTAGTTCACCTAGCCTGTGGTTTGGATTTTTCTTGGATCGTTGTACCCAGTGATATTAATATATAGAGGTGACTCCAATCAAAGTTTAAGCATAATATCTCTTTTAAATATGAGATTTGGTTAAACTGTTAAGTCATAGGAGCACAGAAGAACCCGAACCATCCTTGTTAAGGCTTGCATGCATTATTACTACATTTTGTGTGTTGACTCGCGAGCATGGAAGTTGTGCTCATTCTTGCTCTTTCCCCCAAACCCTCAAAAGCGGGAACTCATAGAGACTATGCATACTACGAGGATCTCGAAGTTGGAGGTCCCGGAGATGACGAAGAGTAGTGTAGTTTGTTTAGTCAGGGTCTCGCCTCAGTCTAGCTGACTCCGTTGGTACTTGCGTGCATCCAATATTATCCAAGTCTTTGATTAATATCGGACGCACACGAGTTTCCCCAGTCGCTTGTCTGTGGAGAGATGCGCTCTATTCTTTTACTTCCGCTACCGCTTTTGCTGCCTTTGTAATGTAATCATTTGACCTGTTCGGCTTTTAATGTAAAACTCGACCCGGATTTGAGAAATTTAGATCCCGACATTGTTTTTGTTAGAAGGGAGGCTAATTGAGCGGCGCATCTACGTGCTAAGCAAGCGTCTCCGAAAAAGGGCCGTTGTGTACTGCTCAGGCAATGGATATTAGTTTTGTAACAGCTAACTATATATACCATGTAACATTTACATGCTCATTTTACTTTGACTGAATGGAGTGCAAGATCGATCTTAGTTTGTTAAATACCAAGAATGCTGTTGTTGCATATCGATAAGGATCAAAATTATTCGAGTAAACCATCTCTGAGCAGCATTTCTGTGTGGTTTCAGAAATCTGGGCAGTATTATCCTCGAGTTGTGTCTAAAATCTTAGCATTATTTTCACAGCGGTCTCAGGACAAATGAGGTGACGGCAGCTCCTACTGTACTACTGTATCAATTAACCAATATCTTGTGGTAGTATTAATAGGATGTTAATTTTATTTTTTGAGACTAGTAGTGACAGTCGTAGGAATAAAATTTCAACATTTCAAAAGTTTTGGTTTCCGTTGCAATACACGATCACTCCACTTGTACATGCTGGATTGACAAAGATGTACATGAACCTGTCGTAAAGTATGATAACTCACATGTTGAATTAGCATAGTGGCTATTTCTCGATGATTCACTGTGCTTCATCCTGATCATGGAACCGCACGCTTCTGAACGAGGCTAGGGATATTCTCATCCCTGAGGCGATGTTGCAAACCTTCAAACTTGTCGTCTCTCGATATTGAGTGTTTGTTGTTACATCCTAGACGGCCTGAGAAGTTCATGACGCAGTGGTACGCAGGGTGCTCGTCTTCCTCGAAACCAAACAGCTGGAGCCGAGGTGGCCCGATGATGGATACCCAATTGAACCTGTAAAAAAAAGTTTAGGGATCCGAGTGACAAAAGCAGAAGAATAGTGACCCAATTTGGTGTTTTGTACAGAGAATTGGAGGTGTGTATGATGATGGGTCGGGTTCCCATTTCGAGCCGGGCTGGCCTGGCGGGCGCGAAGCGAGTGGGGAAACGAACCGGTAATTTCCTTCCAATCGCAGCCAAACAAACCCGGAAAAAGAAGAAAAGTTTCCCTTCACTTCTAGTTGTGGACACACACAACCCAACAAGCCCCAACACCCCTCGTCTTCCGAGGCTCCTCCTCCCCCAAAGCCGCCCGCGCGTCGCGTCTCCAGATTTGGCGACGCCGCCGCCGGATCGGAGCGCGGCCTCGGCTCGATCCCGCTCGGGCCTTGCCAGGTGAGCCGCCCAAATTCCGCTCGTGCTGCTTGTTCCCTTGGAACCGCGTCAGATTTGGTCGCGGCGCATGCGGCGATTTTGGAGGTGTTCTGATCCGCGCGGTGCCGGTCGCCCGGAGGCGCGGCGGGGGGCGTGGTTCGATGTGTCGTGCTGTGATTCGATGCGTGTTTTTTTTGTCTGGTTTGGGCTGGGTTTGGGTCCGGGGAGGTGGAATTGCGGTCGATTCGGGGTGGAATGTGCGCGGTTTGTCCCGTAGATCTGGATCAGCTGGCCGCCTGAATCGAGACCGCGTGCTGGGAGGGAGGAGATAGGGCTGTGATCTGCGGTGCCTCGTGAATCACGCCTGGATTTTTGACCAGGCCCTCGGTGCTTGGTTCGAGTTACGTTTGGATGCCGCAGGTGTTGGCCGTGTGGAATGATTTCTATGCGTCTACGAGGAATTTAAATCGGGCTCTTGGGTGCTCGGTTTTCCTTTGCTCGGTGTAGTGTTTGGTCCAGGCCGTATGTGCCGAATCCGCCGTTGCGATCTATGCAAGATATGCGACAACTCTCGCTGTAGTTGGTGCTGACTGCCTCTCAGACGACGAACCGGAGTGCAAGATGTGTAGTTTATTTGAGTTCCTGGGCAATCTAGGATCACTAATTTCTGCAACAAGATTGGGTAGAATTCTTGTTCGTTGCTTTTAGACCACTGCATGCGCAACCTGTAGTATTTCCCCTATCGTCTTGAATAAGTAAAAAAGGGAAAGGTGTATTCCTTTCTTGCAAGAACTAGACGTTTCCAAGGGAAAGAGGCGGTGAGAAGCGAAACAGGAACATGTCTGGTGATAATCATCGACCTTATCGCTTTAACATTCTTGTTTTCATTCCAAGCTAATTGTGCTAGTTTTGGCATTATTATTTTTTCCCAGTGCACACACTTCTTATTTGCTCAGTCTAACATTTCTTTAATTCGACAACAATTATGATAATTTACTGTTTTCAATTCAATTTATATGTGAATTTGGCTTAGTAAACTGTATGGTTTTTCCCACCAGAAACCAACACGACGCCAAATACCACCATAAACCATGCTTTAGAAAAGCTCCAGCATTAACAGATAATGACATGCAGTTCCCATTTCTTGTATCATGGTAGCCTACAATGTAGTGAGTAGCCTGTGTTCACTAGACTACCAGTGGTTAGGTGTACACCTCACTACCTTGGCTACACGATGTGAGTCTTGAGTTATGACCTGCATGCCTCCTCAAGTCCATGTGCCTGCTCGCCTGTCTGTAAGGCTGTAACTCAACCCATCACCAAAATTACGTCAGCACATAGCCCCTTTCCTCTTATATCTAACTACCTTCCCCCTGTTAGGAGTGCAAAAAGAAGACATAGATAGGTTCTAGAAATTCCCAACCATTACAGAAGCGACAACCCCCAAAAAAAAACTACGTTTTTTGTATTAAGCCCCCTCTCACTTCCCATATACAAGAAAAATAAGTTCCTCTTCCAGATCTACCCGCTCCATATTTGGCGACGCAGCTCCATTCGATCCCAGCCTCCCAGGTGAACCAATTCTGCCACTCTTTACTTTCTTAAACAAAAAGGTTAGCAGATTTGGATGTAGTGCTTTGATTCTTATTTGTGGGATGTGCAGTCTTGGCATTGACTTCCACTCGGTTGGGTAATTGGATGAGGGATTTGACGGCTGCTTTGATTTTGGGGTCGGAGAAATAGAGTTGGGTAGTTTCGTAGATCTGGATTAAATGGCCCCTTGATTCACAAATGTTTAGATCTACATGCCTTGCGAATCGCACCCTGATTTGACCTAGTTTTCAGTTATGCTGTGAGATATGATTCGGATCCTCTTGTTGCTGGTGATGTGAAAATGCTGTGTCCATAAGGACTTTATCTATTTTTGTGTTCCTTTTTCTTTCTTGGTATAGTTTCCATCCAGTTCAATGGTGCATCTGCTGCTGCTACAACTTGCTGTAGTGACTTCATTGAATTTATAGTTAGTGATGTTCAGCCATGTAGCGACCTCCAGTTTTTGTTCTTGTGATTTGAGTTCCAGGGGAATCTTCGAATCAGCATTTCTTTTAACTAGATTGGATAGAATTTGTGTTGGTTGCTTTCTGTACTGCTCAATGCACAACATGTACTGTTTTCCCAATGTTCTGAGGAAGAGAAGGGAAAAGGTAGCCAAGTGGATTTGGAGTGTCTTCCCTTTTCTGGCAAATACTATAGAATTTGAATAGAAACAAGAGAGGAGAGATGTGGGCTTGGCTCATGAAAAGATCATTGATTTACTGGGATGACCTTCTTGTTTTTATTCCCAGCTAATTGTGGTAGTTATGATTTATGACACAACATAAGTCATGACACTAGTAATGTTTTCAGTGAACTTTGGTGCTTATTGTGTGGTCCAGCCAAAATTTCTTTGATTCAACAATAATCATTCTGATTAATTCCTTGCAAGTGATGAAAAAGATGCTCCTGGAAGCCATTGTTGCCTGTTTCGCTTATAGATTTCTTGCACCTACCTGCAGGGAAATGGGAATGGAGGTCGTCGGAGCTGAAGCCACACCAGCACAGGTTAAAGTAGCTGATGGAGAGGTGAACCTTTTCCAAGAGAAGGAAAGTAAAGCGACTGCAAAGGAACGTGAGGAGGCAGCTGTTTTTGGTTCAGACAGCAGCAAAACTGCAGCTAATGGTGCTGATCTGGCACCACCAAAGGATGCGGCGGAGGAGTGGCCTGAACCTAAGCAAACTTACGCCTTCTACTTCATCAAGGTCCGCTCATTTGAGGACCCTAAGCTGAGAGCAAAACTTGAGCAGGCTGACAAGGACTTCCAGAAGAAGATCCAAGCCCGTTTCCAAATTATTGAGGCTATAAGAGCCAAGAAGGTATTGTTCTTATAGCCCCCCATGGAAATAGGATTCACCTTGCTTGCACTTCATTCTTAATCAATAAGAAGTTTCCTGTCCTGTAACTTGTTTAAAATGGGTATATGTGCTGTTGCTTGCCTGAATGTGTTCTCAGTGAGAGTAGGCACTATGAGAGCAACATGCCTGCTTTAACCATGGTGATATGTCTAATTTTGGAACTTATGCTTACTCAGCAGACTGAGCGTTTCAATATTATCTCGGAGCTGAAGCCATTGACTGTCGAGAACAGGCAATATAATGAAGTTGTCAATGAGAAGTTGAAGGAGATGGAACCTCTTCAAAACCGTTTAGGCAAGTTCCGTGATGAAAACAATGCTATGCGGGCACAGAGTGCAGGTTTATGCTCATCAATCGAAGAGCTTGAGCAAATGGTATGCTAAATCCTTTGATAATTCAGCACTGTTTCTTAAATATTATGATTGTATGTTTGTGTTTCTCCATTGCTCCTCCTAGATCAAGAGATTGAGCGACCGCATAAGTCATGAGAGCATATCCTTAAACGAGGAGAAGCGGTTGGTCAAAGAAATTAAGCAACTTGAAGCAACCAGATCAAAAGTTGTTTCTAATGCTGCTACACGAGCTAAAATCCAAGATACAGTGGTTGAAAGAGACACAATACATGATCAGGTCAAAGTAAGTATATTATGCTGCAACTTCATCTTTTGTTTCTGCATTTATCTCCTGAGTGATTAAAAATTAGTCATGGTCAACATTTTGATTGTAACTGTTCATTCAGATCATTGGGGAGGGCATTGATGGAGTAAGGAAGGAGCGACAATCAGTTAGGTCTAAGATTAAGGTCCTGGAGGATGAGCTAAAGGCTGTTGACGCTGAGATTGCTTCGCTTCAAGAAGATTTAGATGTAGCCACTGCCAGGAAAGACAAGGCATATGAGTTATTGACCGAATTGAGACGAGCACGCGATGTTAACGTAAGTCAACATAACTTCACCATCTATCATACAAATAATTATGTTTACTCTCAAATATTGCTGTCTGATATGCTTGGACTAAAAAGTGGGACTGGGAATACCCTATTTCCTTTAGGGTTTGTTTGGTTCAGGGAAATGAATTGGGTCCATGGAAATGTGGCTCATCAAAGTTGAATTGGAATTGGTTTATAAATTCAATTCTAGTGTTTGGGTGACATGAAATTGTTGAGTAGAATTATAATCAAATTCAAATCCAAACATTATTTGGTTGCCATTGCGAGGAATTCAATCATTTTGAGGATGTACCAAGGCAAGAGGCTGTGGCCACAGGATGGGGCAACCGGGTCCATGAGACCGGAGTTGAGGCGGCTGCGGCGATCGGAGGCAGCGACCAGAGTCGGTGATGGAGGCGGCAATGGCTTGAGTCGACAGTGAGGAAGAAGGTACGGATCTGAACATTGCTAGATTCGGAGCCGAGGAATAAGAATTATGGCGATGTCGAGGTCGTCATCGGTGGATCTAGAGAGGAAGAGGGCGGCACCAGCACAACTTTAGTGGCGGATTTGGAGGGGAAGAGTCATCGCCGGAGGAGGTGAGGACAACCGAGGAGGTGGAGGGGAGGAATCGCCGAAGGGGGCCGCGAGAGGGGAGGAGGCGTCGGAGATGGGGCCCGTCGGAGGGGAGGAGTCGCCGGAGGGCGCCACCGGAGCGTGAGTTGAGACGAGGAGTCCAGGTGTTGAATGCTTGAAGCTCAGTTTGAAACGTCGATTCCTCTCGATTCGGAATTGTTGGGCTCGGTATTGAGGGGCTACCACGTTAGGCCCTGTTTGGTACAGTTTGCACTCCCAGCTTCTCAATCGATTCTCGTGGAGCCGTGCCAAACACCTTGATTCTCAAAACCACTAGATTCTGCTTCTCGCGAGGAGTCGCTCTAAAATGAACTAGCAACGAGAAGCAGCCTCCCAGCAAAGTCTCGTGAGAATCCAACCTTCAGAAACGAAAATACCCTTTGAAGTTGAAGGTTTTTACCCGCAAATGCCATTGAGTTACACAAATACAATTGAAGTATTACACCCAGGGGTAACATGGTCTATTTGCCTCTAATCCTCCCTCGTATGGTTTTTGAAGCCAACCTACCACCAAGCGGTTTCAACAGACAATTTCAGATTCTCGAGAAGTGGATTCTCGAGAATCGGGAGCGAATATGGAAAATAAGAATCTGAGCTGTACCAAATAGGGCCTTAGTGTCCCCAATTCAGCTGAAATTGGTCCTCAATTCTAATTCCAATTCCCAAGGACATCCAAACAACTGAATTGAAAATACCCCATTCCAATTCCCTAATTCGGGTTCAATTCCGAGAACCAAACGGGGCTTCAGTTGTGTTGCAGTTCTCATGAAATATGTGTATGTGATGAGGATCATCTTTGCATGCTCGCAGAACATCAACAAGCTGTCCTTGAGATGGAAAATAAATGGATCCTTTGATCTGTCTTTGATAAAAAAAATTCAAATTTGATGCTTTCTATTACAACTACATGCATTCTAAATACCAATTGAATTCCTTGCATCGTACCTGTGCATTTAGGGGCACCCCATATTATTGAGACTTATTAGGTCGATTTGGATATTGTTCTTATAGGTCCTTAGCGCCTTAAATGTTGCATTGGATTTGCTTGTTATGGACTAGACTACTGTTCATACATGAACAGTATACATGGCCCTGTAGCACCACGTACTGTTTGCACCGGGCCCACGGTGCATTAGTATTTAGGAAATAGAGATATAATAGTTAGTTTCTTTATTAGTTGGGTTTACTTCTTTAGAGATGTATTTCATCAAATAGAGATAAGTTTTCTTAGAAATAGAGATTGTTTCTTCGAAGTCAAGTCAGGCCGTCCCTATAAAAGGAATAGCATGTATTCATTATGAAGCAAGCAAGAAGAACAAAGAAACAATAGTTCATCCCCGTCTATGTCTATCTTCCTCCTCTAAAGTTCCTTCTCCTTCAAGCCTTCGCCGCCCGGCCTTCTTCCTGGTGGTGTTTACCCTGTAATGATCTAAGATCATTACATTTGGTATTAGAGCCAACCGTTGCATTGATCATGTCAAGCAACGGCGGTTCTGACCCTCAGGACACGGCCGCGATGTTCGTGCAACTCATCGCTCGGTGTGACGCCATGCTTCTGATGCAAGACAACCACAATGCTTAGCTTGTCACCATCAACAATCGATTGGAAGACCATAACGCGCGATTGGCGCATGTGGAGATGATCAAGGTGGGCAAACTAGGGACCGTCACACTAAGCGATGGCTTGCTCAGCGTAGCCCCCGCAGCGATCATTGCCGCACCGGGCGATGGCTTGCTTGGCACAATCTCCGTGACAGTCGCCCCCATACTAGGAGATGGCTTGCTCGGCGCAGGCCCTACGGTAGAGTTTTCCCCGCCAACGGTGACGCTGCACCCAACAGCAGCGGCAGCGACTGCGTCGTGTCCAGGGGCGGCGGAGCTCTAAGGCGAGGCGGCGAAGCACCAAGGCGCGATAGTGGCATTGCAGCCTAGAGCTCTAGTAGCTGCGGAACCATCTAAGGGAACGTTGGAGGTTCCCATGGTGAAACCCTATCAAAGGGTGGGTTGGCACTTGTGCCGCTATGATGGACCGCATCAACAGTCGGGCTTCCACTTCAAGCGTGTGGAAACGTCGACATACTCTAGCATGACAGAGAGCCAAACACGCTATACTTTGTTGACGTGGGGTTTCCAAGGGTTGCAGCCATGGTCGCCGCCACAGCTCGAGGACGAACTGCTTGTCAAGGAGGGGAGAAGTTGTTATGTTCTGGAATTACTATACATGTGTGTGAACAGTGTTAGTTGTCATGGGCTGGTCTACTATTCACAAATGATCAGTATGCATGGTACTGTATCACCGTACACTATTCACAGTATGCATGGTACTGTATCGACATACACTATTCACATCGGGCCAACGGGTGTATTAGTAGTTAGGAAATAGAGATAAAATAGTTAGTTTCCTTATTAGTTGGGTTTATTTCCTTAGAGATGTATTCCATTCCATCTAATAGAGATAAGTTTCCTTAGGAATAGAAATTGTTTCTTAGAGATCAAGTCAGGTCTTCCTTATAAAAAGAATAGCATGTATCCATTCATTATAAAGCAAGCATGAAGAACAAAAAAAAAAAAGTTCATCCCCGTCTATGTCTATCCTCCTCCTCTAAAATCCCTTCTCCTTTAGGCCGTCGCCGTTCGGCTTTCTTCCTGGCGGTGTTTACCCCGCAAAGATCATTACATGAAGTATCTGAGGTGGTGAAACATGTTTTTTTAGGAAGTCTGTTGCAAATAATGATTATATTTATCATGCTAAGTTAGCAAATTCTTGTGCTTATTTTGAGAATAATTATGTGGAGACTATTTATTGATACTCTGCTGCACTTCATCTTGATCCAGAACGCATCCTTCCATCAAAACCGTTTAGTTTTGAACAGAGCTAGGGATTATTCTTCTAGGAGTGAGTTACCAGAATTGCAAGAGCTCCACAAGACTGAGGTGTGCTTTTACAATGTTATTGTCTTATAACTTTATCCTTTATGGACTTCACATGTGTCCATACTAAATGTTCATTATACTCTGATAGGTTGAGAAGTTCATGACACAATGGTGCAACAGCAAGGCCTTCAGAGAGGACTATGAGAAGAGGATCCTCTCCTCCCTCAACGGCCGACAGCTGAGCCGAGATGGCCGGATGAGGAATCCTGATGAAAAGCCCATATTTATTGAAACACAACCACCACTGCCACCTGCGGAACAGGAGCCTATCCCATCAAAAATGCCTGCAAAACAAGCAAAGGAAGCACCTGCTCCCCATTCAGATGCTGCTCCCAAAGATGAGCCCCGTGCAAAAGCAGTCGCTAAGTCAGCTAAGGCAAAAGCTGTTCTGGATGCTGATGATGCCTACGAGGCTGAGCCTCCAAAGGAGAAGCCAAAGCCTATAGAGGTTGATGTGGCAAAGTTGAGAGAGATTAAGAGACAGGAGGAGATTGAAAAGAATAGGCTTGCTTTGGAAAGGAAGAAGAAGCAGGCTGAGAAGCAAGCAGCGAAGGCCGCTGCCCGAGCACAAAAGGAAGCTGAGAAGAAGCTTAAGGTAAAATGATACAACACCATCTCCCTCTCTCTCTCTCACTCACACACACACACACTAACCATGGTAACGAACTGTTTCAGAAAGAGGAGAAGAAAGCCAAGAAGACTGAGGAGCCGACTGAATCAGACACCAAGTCAGATGAAGCAGCAGAAGCCCAAGCGGAGGATGAGTTGGCTCCAGCATCTGCGCCAGTGAAGAAAGAACAGAAGGAGAGCGTCCGGTACAGAAACGTGGTGACCAAGAGCAAGGCTCCGCTGCCGAAGGTGATCCTGAAGAGGAAGAAAGCCCAGTCATACTGGTCATGGGCTGCCCCAGCCGCGGCAGTGGCCGCCATCCTCCTCGCCCTGCTCGCGGTGCTAGGCTACTACCAATACTACCTCCCGGCGAGCGCCAGCAACTGATGGAAGGAAAGGTGGCCACGCCGTGCCCTGATGCTTTACTGGATCAATTTTGCAGGTAAGAGGAACGAAGTGCGTGGTCTGCTGAGACGTGGACCGAAAGACTGTATCTCTTGTTCGTTCTCGTTTCGTTAGTTCGTTCGGTGGAGTGGGAGAAGAAAAAAATACAGTTAATTTTGGTTGGGACTTAGAATCTACACTGCGAGTGATCTCATGTACTTTAAAGTGAAGCATAGATTGCCGTCTGAAATAAGTAATGCCTTGTGCTTTTAGGTGTACATTTGATCCCAGTGAGCTAAATGGTTCGGTGTTTCAGCTCGTATGGCATGATGTTTGTGGACGTGCGCGAGTAAAGGCGTTTGTGCGGTAGGGTGTGCAAGTGGTACGGAGCGGCCCGACCCGTGCCCAGGACCATCTGGCTCGAGCGGCAAATAGTGGGCCAAGGGTCCGCCCACTCCTCGTGGATACCGACCCATTGTGGCCCAAAGGTTCTCACGGTCCGACCCCCCTTGTCCGTTCGAAAGAGACTGAATGTATGGAGGGCCTCAAGGCCGGCGCCGTTTCCCCATCCTCCGCTTCTTCGCAGGAGGGGCGGGGAAGGCGGTGTCAGTGTCACCGTGAGAACCCTGCGGTGCGCCTCAACTGATTCTCGCGTCCCACTGCTTATCGCTGCTGTTTCGGTCGCCACTTCGTCTGGTGGATTTGGTCACTTGAACAAAACCGTGCAGATTTTTTTGGTCATGTCTTCGTGGCTGCAATTTAGGAAGTCTTAAGCAATTTGTTTGGGATTAAAATCCAAGATTTGGTCCAGGACCCTTTAACTGCATTGTTTGTTCCTGCTCCTTGCGAAAGACTCCTTTGCTGCTACTTGTGGCTATGAAGATTCCCTTGTTTCTTAAATCGAAACATATGGGCGCTCCTCAGGCAGAACTTTACTTCACTAATTCTTCGTTTTTTTTTTTTTGTGGTTGTGAACAAAATCTCTAATTCGTTTTGTTCGTTTCCGGATACAGAGATTTCTGTGTCTTGCGTTGTCAAAATGGAGCTTAGCTGGGAGATGTTAATGGCGCCTCAGTGACCCCAATGCGCTGCCGTGGCCATGACTCTGTTAGGGACCGTTGTACCCAAGGGATTAGGCCGCTGCGCTGCATAGATCCATGGGCCGTTGCTGGAGATGGGCCCAACCGGGTGGAGGAGCAGTACATACACCAGAACATTGCAAGCTGGGCCCTTCCATTGCTTCTCCTCGAACCCTCTATTGCTCTTCTCGGACCCTCTAATTCTCTATGTAATCTTCCCGATTCCTCCTCTATCCTTCCTTGCTTCCAGATCGTTTGGCGAGGTTGTGGCCGACGGAGGAGGCGGCGCTGCAGAGGTGGGATCTGCGACCGATCTCAAGGTGGCGGTGGCGGAGATGGAGTGGCGCAGCTGGAGGACGCAGGGGAACATAGGGACGAAGTGGCGCAGGCAGACAGGAGGATCAGGGTCGACCCTAGGGTCGATGGGGGTTTGCTCCTGTCAGACCTGTCATACCTGGCTAAATGGACGGCCCGGTCCGGTCCGGCACGGTAAGGGCACGACCGGGCGCAATCTATCTAGGCACGGCCCGTTTCGGCCCAGTTATTAGATGGACTGTACCGGTTCGGGCCACGTGCCGGAGAGCAGGCTCAGGCACGGCGTGTTGGAGCTTCGTGTCGTGCAAGGTTGACATGAGCACGTTTAGTCTATCGGGCCAAGTCTAGCATGTTTGGCCCACCAAAACAAAAAAAATCCAAAAAGTAAGAAAATATGTAGAATTAAAAAGTAGACATGAAAATTGAAAAAAAAAGACAATCATATTGAAAATATAATAAAGTGCTTTATTAATGTCCAACTAACTGTCTCGTTAAAACCTTTGCCAAGTAAAAACTCAAATTGAGAAAATATTGGTAAAAGAAAAAGAGTACAACCTATAGCTCTACAATTTTACATACATGATACATCTTTGTTCTATGTGTCGGTGTCATTATCTAAGTACATATTTTCGAACACCTCCGACAACTCTGGATTTTTCACAGAGTGTTGTGTTCGTGAATCAGCTTGTTCCCAGTCCTTCACAGATAGAAGTATCTCTATTATCTCACTTGTGAGACTTTCTTCTCTCCTCCAATATTCTTCTAGAGAGACTCAAAGCAGACTCGGATGAAACCGTCGAGACAAGAACAGTTAACACATCACATGCAAATATGGATAACACGGGATATGTTAACTTATGTGCTTACCACCATTGCAAGATTTCGAAGCCTTCTGAGTTGAAATCCACTTTATCGCTGTCCATATATGTTGATAGTTCCCCGCTCCTTGTGGGTCTTGGCTGAGCAGACTGCGGTGTAGAGGTACTAGAAGAAGAAGATCTGGACCTGGAGGAAGAGGCATTGAAAAACTAAGGTATTTAGATTTCATGGAAACAATAGCATCGCGTAAAACTATGTCATTTTCATACATTTTTAATTGAGTAGTAATTTGTAAAATAGTATGCATGATTATAGGAGATGTTGGATAGTACACAGCGGACAAAGCAACAGTGGCCTCATTAAAAACTTCTAAAAACCCTACTATCTTTTCAGCAACGAACCAATGTTGCTCAGTCAATAGTATACTACCGTCAGCGCTCTGATAGTGCATTTGAATAAAAACAGAAAAAATGCTATTGTATGATAAAAGACTCTTAAGTATGAGGTAAGTAGAGTTTCACCTTACCTCCATGTCCAAACTGAAGAAAATCTAGGATTATGCGCAGTCCTAATATAATTTTGGAAAGAAGCAGACTCGCCAAAGTATAATGGTAAATCCTCAGAAGCAATTAAATGACAGAGAGATTGACGAGCTACCTAAGGATCGTAGTCCCAGCTACGTATCGTACCGTCGGGGTTGTATTGCAGCTGGGTCTGCCTCATCACTAATCCTTGCTTCTCCTTACATCTTGTAGCATGTCTTTGCAAGTGCCCCGTTCCACCTGTAGACTTTACAGACAATTCATTGTGACAAATTTTACAAATAGCATATGGTACCTCATTTCCCGCTGCGTCTTGCTTATTTGTCCTGCTGAAATTCTCCTACACTCCCAATATATACGGTCTCGACCTCTTTACTCCGGTTATTGTGGAGCCTGATGATGGAACTTCCGGTGAAACCTCCGGTTGGCTTGAGGCAGCCGCAACCGCCTCCATAGACACAATTTTCTTCGGTGAAAGTCCATAATCATCAAGAGAAAAGATGTCGTAAGGACTGTTCATAACGAAAACTACAAAATAGAAACTAACACTATTACTACTTTCATCTTAGCATAACAAATACTAACAATAAAAGTATACACAAAATAGTATTGTACCTCTTTCGCTGACTTGCTGTCGAAAATTAATTTTTTCAAATTTTGGCACAATTTTTTTGAATTTTGCCAAATTAGCTCAACACGAATTTGAATTTGCACAACAGAGTTTCAAAGAGAGAATGGAGAATGAAGGGGTGCTGAATGAGGGGGGTATGGTGGCTATTTATAGAAAAATCAAGATTTTTTGAATTTTATTTCCTATTTTTAAAGATCCCAACGGTAAAAAGGCTAAAATAGTCCAATGGATGGAATTTTTAGTCGTGCTGCGTCTTTGGGCATAGCCCACGAGCACGCCTGACCATCGCCTCGCCCGCCCTGCTTGACCCACCGCCCGTCCTTCTTCTCCCCTTCCTCACCCACAGGCGTCTTGTGTGGTGCCACGACATCTGCCGCCTCGCCGCCCCACTGGCTGCCTCCTCCTCGTGTCCACGTCTGCAACGCCGACGCCGAGTCACCTGAAAGCATCTAGGCTCCTAAAAATGAATATGAGACTAACATGTTTATTGAGTATGCACAATATTTGGTCTCAGTGGTGAATACAACAATCTGGACATGCATGCTAAAGGTCAACATTAAGATCAATATAGTTCAAAGATAAGGTACAAGTAGTCTAGTATCCTTTTTGCTTTTACTGACCTAAGGAGAAAAGGGTGGAAGACCGGATTGTAGGTTAAATACCGTACTATTAAGAGGGATCATGACTAGTAGCTTAAAAGCATATTCTTTTGCAATATGGATCAATCTAGAATCATGCATGCATCTAGAGTTTGTTTTGAAAGCCAACCATGTTTTCCCAGAAAAATCGGTAGTATCGACGTTGTGTTGGCGGTACTACCGCACTGCGGTACCGAGATAGTAGTGCGGAACTACCGCAACCCGGTCGTACCTGAATCTTGGTGGCGGTATGTTTTTTACTGAACGATGACACTTTTTATCTCAGTTGATCACCTGGTAAATGGTAGTTCCAAAGTTTTCTTGGCGGAACTACCGCATTGCGTTATGACCACAAGTAGAGCGGAACTACGCAACCCGGATATACCAAAGATTAGACAGTGGTACATTTTTTTCAAGAAGTCACCCGTTTTGGACCGCAAAGTGAAGCGGTAGTACCGCCCCCTATTCTGCAGTATGACCGTTAAGCAAAACTACCGCTTGATCATTGGCAGTAGTACCGCACTGAATTTTTCAACGGCTCTTTCAAAAGCATTTAATGCCTCTGCGCTAGCCGTTACCGCGCACTGCTAGACGAGCGGTACTACCGGGCTTATAACGGCGGTACTACCGTAATTGCTAAAAAATTATGTGATTTGCCTCCAACGGTCGTATTGGTTCTGGGGAATATAAATACTCCCCCACCTACTCTAGGACATGAGAGAGACTTCATTTAACATCTTTTGAGCCTAAAACATTCACTCCACACCTCATACACTCTCATTGCATTCATTGTGAGGTGGTTGATCAAAATACAAGTGCATTCATTTTAGATTGATTCTTAGCACTTGATTGCCGTCAAGCGAAGATCTATAGCACTTGATTGCCGTCAAGCGAAGATCACGATCTATTACTCTTGGTGTTTGTAACACCTAGACGGCTTGCTGGGAGTTTGCACGACGGACTCCTCAAGAAGATTGTGAAGAGATCTGACATAAAAGTTGTGATTGGGTCGGTGTTCATCATCTCCGGAGTGGAGGAAGAACAACCACTAGTGAAATCGATGGAAGACTTAATTTGTGGAGCCGACATGATTAGCTCAAACTTCCTCAACGTGGACTAGTGAAGACCGACAAGTCTTTGATACCACGGGAAAAACTTCATCGTCTTCATTGTGGTTATTTCTTATCTTTACTATCTTGCATTTACTTTTCTAGTATGCTTGTTTAGCTTAGATAGGAAAGTATCTAGTTTTATTTTTAGCTCTTTTGTCTCTAGTAGCATAATAGGTTTATCTCCTTTATTGTGCAAGAAAAACTTGATTAGAATTTTCTTGCTTAAAATCTAAAATTATCAATTAGTTAAAAAAACATCCTATTCACCCTCTCTAGTCGGTTATCCTTGATCCAACACCGCCAGCCGCCACCTCCTCGTCCACAACGCCACCTCGCCTCCTCGTCCGCAACGCCAACGCCGAGCTGCCTCCTTTTCTCGTCCGCACCGCCGAACCACCGACACCGAGCTGCCTCCTCGCCTCCCCGTCCCTCTCTCTTCTCTCCGCTCCAACCTCCTCCCGCATCGCCAGCCGTTCTCCCTCTCCTCCTCCTCCCGACTCCCGTGCTGCCCCCGTCCTTCTTCCTCCTCGCCGGCGTGGCGCCGCTACCCGCTGGTGTGGTGCGCGGCCGCATTGCACGTTAGCTCTCCGAACCAATCGGGTCGTGTCGTGCCTGTCTGGGATCGTGCCGGGCCTGACACGGCCCGACGCTGTGTCGTGCCGGGCCGGCCCACTGTGCCGAGGTGGTGGCCCAGACACGACACGGGCTCTCGTGCCGGGTCAGCATGGCCTATGAACAGTGTGAACCGTGCTGTGTCTATGCCAGGCCTATAATGTCGTGCCTCGGGTTGTCCCAGTAGGTTCAGCCCATTTAGCCAGCACTAGCCCCTGTTGGACCTCTTAATTTCATGAGTCGACGACCATCTACCCTTTAGATCCATAATTTGTGGGGTGGGCTAGCCGCCCAATTTGCACCCCTATGTGGCTGTGTATGCCTAGTGCGGGCACATCAGGTAGGAACTGGTCTTTAAATAGGATAATGCGAACTTACAGTCTCGATCTCTGATCAGACTAAGAGTCAATGGTAGCCGCGGAATCAGTACCAATCGATTGCCCTTGCGGATTGACCATAGATCAGACGATTGTACCTCATTTTAAGATACTATATACTCTCACTTTATTAAGCATTGTTCCTATGGTAACGATTGGCGCCCGCACGTCCGAGTTGGAAGGTCCCTTTGCCGTTAGATCACACCGTGCAGCCAAACTCAATCGTCGATCCCTTGGATGACGCGCAACAAAGAGGCATCCCCCAAGCGCAACAAAATATTTTTCTCATGTAGTCCAACCAAACAACGTTTGTTATCTGTTCCTGCGCTTGTTATTTATGTAGGATTTAACATCGCATTACTACGCTTTTCGTGGTTCTCAGAAAGGCCTAAAAGAACCAAGGTAGAACGGGACGGTAGCCCTCCCTCTACGTCCGCGGCACCGAGCCACCCGTCGCCGTGCTCCAGATCTGCGTCAGCTGCCGCTGCCTCGTCTTCCAGATCCTCCGCGCCGACTACGTCCCGGACTCCCTCGTCGACTTCCTCGCCGACGACCGGTTCACCTTCGTCGGGGTCGGGATCGAGGACGACGTGGCCAAGCTGAGGAGAAGCTACGGGCTGGAAGTGGAGAAAGTTGAGGACCTGCGCTGCCTCGCCGCGAACACGCTCGGGAGGCCGGATCTGCGGGAAGCCGGGCTGCGGACGTTGGTGAGGGAGGTGTTGGGCGTGCGGCTCGAGAAGCCTCTCCACGTGCGGATAAGCGCCTGGGACGCGCCGCGGCTGTCGCCGGAGCAGCTGCAGTACGCGTGCGTCGACGCCTTCGTGTCGTGTGAGGTCGGCCGGACGCTGGCTGTACGACGGCGAGTATACTGGTACAAGATTTCGGATTGCAACACTAGAGTCGATTGTTGCGACAACGATATTTCTCGCTACGATTCTTAGTTTCGGGGTGGTTGTTGTATTAGCGTATCCCGACTAGTTAGTCGCGATGCTAATGCTAATGTATGATTAGATCATATGTAAGAACAAGTCTCGCGGTCTTTCACTTATTATCATCATCAGAAGTGTGTAAAATAAGAAGAACAAAATCTATATTTTGTTCCTTTACTTTCAAGCTGGTCCAGTTTAGATCCTATATTTTAAAACTGGATATTCTGTTCTCTGCTTTTGAAACAAGATCAATTTCACGGAGACCGGTTTGTCTGGTTTCTCCGTGGTGACACTGACTTACGGTGGTTTTGGCATGTCTGATTGGTGACTCAAAAGGGAATTTTAAAAAATGCCTTGTACCCTCCATCTCCACCTTCTTCCTCGAGTTTGCACCTTAAATGGCTATTTTCTAAAACAAAATAACAAAAATACCTCCGTACAAACAAAATAACATCTTTATTGTGTAAAACCACAGCAGAAGACGACATGTCATGCGGAAAGCCACTTGTCGCGAACTAAGACCGCGGCAGACGATTTGCCGCAAACTGGGACAGCGGTAGGTGACCTACCACGCACCCTGTTACGGTCACTGTCGACGATCATATCACCGATCTTACGAAATAAAATAAAGAAAAATGGCAAAGAGTTCTTAGGAGATGATGCGACTTGTCGACGATCAAGTCGTCGATCTTACGAAATAAAACAGAGAAAAATGACAAATAGTTCTTGGTAGAGAATGAGACTGCTATTTATTGCTATAAATTGAATCCTTTACAGGGGTGCCCTTGACAAGGTAATTGACTAATCCTAATTACACTAAGCGTAGTGATCGCTATGCTAATACTTCAGATGAAATCCAATTGTCTCTTGATCTTCTGAATTGGATTCCGCTTCTCCTTCTATCTCCCTTCTACCGTTCGCGTTCTTCTTTAAGTAGTTGATGGAGAGACGGCAGTTAATCCTGGAAGAGGTGCCTGTTGGAAGTATCGCGATTGGTCGGAGCGAGGCAACAGTTGATGAAGTATCAACCGTTCAGCGGTTGATGTCCTGCACGGTAATTTGTTGCTAGTGTCATAGGACTATGAAGTGTCGCGTGGTATAGAGTCAATATGACATGTGCTCCATTCATCACATGGTAAAGAGTATACTTGGAGCAAAATCCAGATGTTAGTTCATTGCTTGTACTAGCAGTTATCTGGTCGAGGACTAGGTACATGACCTTGTCTGACCATGGTACATATAAGTAACCTCTGGAATCCTTATGACCACAGAGATCGTTAGCCTTAGGGGTTACAACTCTTACAACCACTGGGGTCGTAGGCTTAGAGTTTACGACCACGAAGACATATGGTCTTCTAACTATGTATTAAAGTAATACATAGAGATTTTAATCCTCGTCAAGATTGCTATTTATTGCTATAAACTAGATCCTTTACAAAGGGTGCCCTTAACAAGGCAATGGACTAATCCTAATTACACTAAGCGTAGTGATTGCTATGCTAATGCTTCAGATTAAATCCAATTGTCTTTTGATCTTCTGAATTGGATTCCGCTTCTCATTCCTTCTCTCTTCTGCCGTTCGCGTTCTTCCTTAAGTAGTTGATGGAGTGGTGGTAGTTAATCGTGGAAGAGGCGCATGTTGAAAGTGTCGCGACTGGTCGGAGCGAGGCAACGGAGTGGCGATAGTTAATACATAGAGATTTTAATCCTCGTCAGCTAACCCCAAACTTTAAATGAATTGGGTGTGTGAATACTTTTTTCCCGATGAAATCGTATTGGGCATACCCTCATTTAATGTCGTAACATTTGAGGTGGTCTATATTCATTTTAAAGTTAAGAAACTGCCTTGGGAATTGAAGAGTTTTTTTTCTGTCCGTTGGACTTTTGGGTAATTCCCTAAGTGTAGTTATAGAAATGCGGCTATGAAATCCCTTCGGTGCAGGTCTTTAGGGTTTTTACGCCTCCTGCTTTCCCTTTTCTTCTTCTGAGAGAAGGATAGCTTTCTACCTCCTTTTACCTACAACCTTCTACGACCTCCTTTCTTTCTTTCATCCAATACCCAACCATATCGGACTTGATCACCAACTGGTCGGTTTTTGTTCTGGGCGAGAGAAAGCTTGAAGCCTTGGGGAAGATTGGGATGCTTCCGAACAGAAATCTAGTTTCTTGGAGATCAGCGGCCGGAGAGCATTCTCCGAGGTGTGGAGATGGGGAAATCCCAATTTTCCTCGCTTATATTGAATGCGGATTTAGGTTCCCGGTTCACTCATTCCTCCCCCACGATCTTGGAGCACTATATATTCAAATTGGTGAACCTTGCCCCCAATGCTATTGCCAATCTCAACGTCTTCATCTACCTCTGTGAAGCGTACTTAGGTATTTTCAAAGATATGGAGCTCTTTAAGTACTTCTACATGATGGCGAAATCGGGGAAGATGATGGGAGCGCCTGGAGAGTGCACCTTGCATCTCCACGAAGGAAAAGCTGATGAGTATATCCGTATGTACTCAAAGTCTTTGTGGTCGTCATGGAAGAACAACTAGTTCTACATGACGGTCACTCAAAAAGATAGCCTTTATTATACTAGTAAAAAGGCGGTCGAGAATCCAGAATAACGCTCCTCCGTGAAGAAAGAGGGAAAGGTGGGGAGATGGGTTAAAGCCATCCAACACCTTAGTAACAGGGGTTTAACCTCCTGGCACGTAGTAAGGGATTTCTCCATGCGTCATGTTAGCCTCCTGAAGGCCTGAGCACATTTGATACTATGGTATATTGGTCGTGATGATGCGACCAAATATTCCCAGGAGGGTAAGTCCTAAAAAATTCTGACCGGTTTGTTTATTTTGACTGGTCACTTTTGTAACCCTAAAGTGTCTCGTTCATTCTTACAACCCTTTCTCCTGATAAGATTAGAAATCAGATCAAAATGATATACGCCGGGGAGCCTCATGAGAAGGCTGATTTCCCCCTCTATGGTCGTCTGCTTTCTTAGTCGACTCGAAACTTTCATGTTTTTGAAGATGTTTGAAGAAAGGTAATCCTTTCTTACCTAACCGTGCTATGAAATGGCTTAACGCTGCCATACACCCGGTTAGTTTTTGGACTTCCTTCTTTGTGGTCGGAGGGTGCATCTGGTTGATGGCTGGTATTTTTGTTGGGTTTGCTTCAATGCCTCTAGCCGAAACTAGGAATCCAATATGCTTTCCCGAAAAAACTCAAAACACACACTTCTCTGGATTGAACTTAAAGTTATGCCTTCTTAAGTTATTGAAAGTCTCGTGCAGGTCGGAAATATGGTCGCTAGCGTTGAAACTTTTCACAACCAAGTCATCTACATAAGTTTCTAGATTTCGACTTAACTAAGGATTAAAGGTTTTTTCATCAATCTTTAAAAAGTTGCACAAGCGCTTTTGAGATCAAATGGCATCTTAACATAGAAGTAAGTGCAATATGGAGTGATGAAGGAAGTTTTCTCTTCACCATCTTTACTTATATTAATCTGGTGGTATCCTGAGTACGCATCAAAAAATATAACAACTCACCCAGAAGTAGAGTCTATAAGTTGATAAATGCGTGGAATGGGAAGTCATCCTTTGAACAAGCTTTATTAAGATCCGTGAAATCAATACACATTCGTCATTTCCTATTGCTTTTTATAACCATTACAGGGTTAGCGAGCCACTATTGGTGGTTGACTTCACGAATGAATCTAGCATTGAGGAGTTTGTCGATCTCCGACTGGATTACCTCCTTCCGATCAGGTGCGAACGTCTTGGCTTCTCCTTGACCGGTTTTTTGTTAGGCTGGAGAGCTAGCTTGTGCTCGATCACCTCCTTGGAGACTCCGGGCATGTCGGACGTCTGTCAGGCGAATACGTCCTGGTTTGTTCGGAGTAAGGAGACGAGCAACTATTCCTATTTGGGGTCGAGTCTGCCCCGACCAGTACCTTTTGGGCAAACGTATTAGCATTTCTTGATCCAGACGGTGCGTTGGTGCTTTCCAGAGGAGCACCTTTGCCGAGTAGTACCTCCTTGGTTTGGTCGAAAGGCTTTGGGGCAATCTTTGGCCTCGAGTGCTTGACCTACATGGTAGGTGGATTAGTTTCTCTGGTTAGAAGCTTATCGACCAGTTATAAGGATTTTCTATCACATGCACAAGCCATTTTTTAAACTTTGATAACCGTAGTGCATGGCTATCCGAAATTTTGCTAAAGCCGGACGACCGAGGATTCCATTGTATGCGGTTTTGAAATCTACCACATCAAATGGAAACTTTTTTGTTTGGAAGTTGTCGAGTCTTCCGAACGTAACCGGTAGGGACAACTGTCCTATCGGTTTGGCGGTAGAACCAGGAACTATGTCATGGAAGGCATACTTTATGAGTTTTACATTAGACTTGGGAATCTGCATCTCTTCCAATGCTCCTGTAAATAAAATATTTAAAGAACTACCGTCACCTATTAAGACTCGGTTAACTTTACAATTGTTAATAGTACGTTCAACTACGATAGGAAACCTACCTAGTCGAGTCGACGAGATGGAGCAGTCTTCTTTGCTGAAAGATTTTACAGTGTCCGACCACCTGGATGGCTTGACGGTGATCGGAGACTCCGCAAGGTTCACCTTTCGTTCTACAACATTCAGATGACGTCTTGACTCGTACGAGGAGGATCCACCAAAAATCATATCGACTATGTGCTACGACTCCTGGTACTTCATCTCTTCATCGCCATCTTTGTCCTTTTTGGAGCTTGGTTCTTTGAGTTCTGTTATGGAGGGGAAGGGACCTTTACCCTAGTAGTAATCTTCCTGTTTCTTTTGCTAGGCTCGGCAGGTGCGCAAATCATACACTGATGTCTGGTGAAGTGGACACCACTTCTTACTTTTTTGTAATCCCTGGTCGGAGCCTTAGCCTTGTTCTAACCAGTGAAGTCTCTCTTGCTCTTGGTAAACTTTTCAGGGATCGCAAGGACTTCCTTGTTATCGGGCTTGCGATTCTTCTTATTCTTCAGAGACTTTTTACTCTTCTTCTCTTTCTTTTCCATGCCTGATTGGGGATTTTAATCTTTTCGATATATAGCATCACACCATTCGACTGCTTCTCTAGCAGCTGTATACTTGTCTGCCATGTCGAAAAGTTCGATGGTCATCCGTGGAGGATTTATTGCAATATCACCCATAAACCGATAATTTCTCAGCCTTGCTTTAAAAGCCTGGATGACATAAGATTCTGCGATATTTGGCATAGAGTTTCAAATCTGACTGAATCTCTTGATATATTATCGAAGAGTTTCATTGGCTTTCTGCTTCATCCGATGAAGATCATCCTCCTTCCCGGGACAGTCATACGTCCCTTGAAAGTTGGCGATCAGAGTATCGCAGAGCTGCTCCCAAGTATAGATAGATCCGACCGGTAGGTTAAGCAACCACGAGCGGGCAGACTCTTCAAGGACCGTGGGTAAGTAATTTGCCATCACGTCATCATTACCACTAGAAGCTTTGATGGCGATAGTATAAATTTGAAGAAATTCTAATGGCTTCTCGGTCTCATTGAACTTTTCTATGTTGGCTGGTCGGAACCTGTCCGACCAACGAACAGCTTGGAGACCTGCTGAAAATGCTTGGCGGCCCGTAATAGAATCGTGGTGCCTTCTTTGAAAAGGAGTTGGATTATAATCGGTTAGGGATCGATTCCTCAGATTTGCATATATTGGATCTGATGTGCCAATTCGGTCGTGGACATTATGATAACGTCTTTGACCACTTGCTTGGTTCAGACGATGCCTGAGATCACCTGAATCAAGTGGTCATTCCTCTTGATGATGAGAAGAAGTGGCTGCTGTGAAGAGCCGCCTTCCTTCGTGATTTCCTAGTCAAAACCTACGAAGGGGTCTTGGTGTTGATCGGTCCTCCGCTCGACCATGTTGTCCCCTATTGAGAGAGGAGCGCTGGGATGAAGTCATCGTGTGACTTTACGAATCCCTTTGCTCCTAGTACATTTCCGTACGCCGCATGATTTGTTGAAGGATCTCCGACACTTGACCTGCAAGCTGAGCATAACTTGGAGTTCCTGTTAGAGCAAGATGTGGATATCATGGGGATATGCTCCAGATCTTAGGATGATGTGGCAATTGGTAATGGCGTTAAAGATGTGAAACATGAACAATCAAATTTCAAGATTGCCTTATGCTCAAAATGTGTCAAACTACTCTTACGAGACTGCTTGTCAAAGACATGAACTTGGAGATAGTTTGATGATCCAGACGATCTCATGGGGACTGCTTATCAGAAATGACATGAACCTCAAGATTTGTCGCCCTGGTAGAAGCTTAGGAAGAGTTTGTGGATGGCTCCTAGTCCAGGATCTTCTTCAGTAAGATACACTTTTAATCAACTTCTGGTTGAAGCTTATGATGAGTTTGTGGATGGCTCCTAGTCCAGGATCTTGTCACTAAGTTAGATCATTAGTCAACTTAAATATTCAATGCAAATGAGAAAACTGTTGAAAAATGGGCGTTTGAGAAATTTGAGCAAAATGATTCAATACAGGACCTGATTGTCTCTTAATGTGGTCTTTGTTAGCTTTTTGATCTTACTTTGATATTTTGACATGGTCAATTTCACTTTAGGATCTCTGTTGATGAACTTGCTGAATTTGAAGCTTTACTTAAATTGATCAAATCTATTGTTTTATTTTTTAGCCTTCGTGCTTACTTTGATATATATATCTTATCATGATCTTGCTAGCGTTGTTAGGCTTGATATGTTGTTTGTGCAATATTAGAGATGCTATCTTGTTCTTTTGGGTAATCTCCAAAGCTTCTTGAAATAAATTTTTTTGTAAAATACAAAAATGAGGCCACTCCATTGCACTTCATGCATACTCCTTCTTAAGCTTCTTTCTTCATTCTGCATTTGTTATATCTGGATGAGAGGAAGACATGATTCCTTGATGACTCCATAGTCAAAGGGGAAGATATTTCAATGTTGGGGAAGAAGATATATCATTATTGTACAAAGGGGGAGAAGATATATTAAAATGATAAAAAGGGGGAGAAAGTTGGAGAATTTGAAATTTTCTGAAATCTGACTGCTAGTACACTGAATTGCTTTAGTTTTTGTTGATTGTGTCGTATTGCTTAGGGGTTTAAATTGAGTTCAATATTAGTCTTCCGTTGTACTGATATTCTAATCTTCATAGCTTCCATAGCTACTGGAGTCAAATCTTATTGAATCAATTAAATTGTGAAAAAGTAAGCGTGCTCCTATTCACCCCCCCTCTAGTCGCCTTTTCGGTCCAACACAAGATCTGGATTATTCAGAATATCCCAGTCCCGTTGCAGGTTTTGTATTATTACCGAAGGTCGTTGAAGACTCCCGCTTGCAGTGGGCGTTCGATGAGGTGAATTTTCCCTCGACCTTCCAGTTGGCCCTGTCTGACCCCTTACTCGCGGTGGGGTAGGAGCAGGTGAATTAATTGATGCACATCCATCAACTTGGTTGCCTCCGGTAATTGGTGCTTGAGCGCCCTTACCATTCCACTAGCAAGTGGTGGCGAGTTAACCCGTGGAGGATCGTGCATAGCATTTGGATTGGTATCTTCGATTGTGTTAACTTCGTGGTGCCAACACTAATCTTCCGATAAACTCCCATCGTAGCTAAGGGAGAGCCTTCCAGTGCTTCTGTAAGAAGCCTCCACGATGGAGAGCGATTGGATATTACCGTCTCTAGTGGCCTTTGTGGTGGACTCAGCCTGATTCAGCGTTCACCATGCCCACTTGGCCTACGATCGGTGATAACTTCATAGATACCCTTACCAGATGTCGGTTGGCCCCCGGAATACGTACGAGCCGTTGGCAAATACCGGTCGCCCATGACAATATCGAGAGTACATGGACTCTCTGATTGCAATGCTGGGCTTCCATTGTTGTTTTTGCCGGTCGGGTCGATCGGGCTTGTAGAGGCATTCGGACATTCCCAACTGGTCGGAACAAGCGGTTCCTCTAAGAGCGCCATAGATGGCGGCGGCGTATCTTCATTCATCCGGTCAATTTTGCTAATCTCTGCGACTGGCGAGCCGGTGGAGGAGGAGGATGATGACATCCCACTTTCTTCCATGGTGCGGATGCATGCGTCCATGTCGAGTTCGGAGTAGTACGCCAGGTCGAACCAGATTTCCTCATCCCAAGTCTCTGCCATGTTCTCATGAGCGATGATGAGGCGAAGGAAATGGATGAGGAATGCTTGAGCGAAGAACTTCAAGAACTCAACGCCTTCTTCCCCACAGACGGCGCCAGCTGTCGACGATCAAGTCGTCGATCTTACAAAATAAAATAGAGGAAAATTACAAAGAGTTCTTGGAAGATGATGGGACTGCTCTTTATTACTATGAACTGGATCCTTTACAGGAGGTGCCCTTGACAATGCAGTGGACTAATCCTAATTACACTAAGTGTAGTGATTGCTATGCTAATACTTCAGATGAAATCCAATTGTCTCTTGATCTTCCGAATGGGATTCCACTTCTGCCGTTCGCGTTCTTCCTTAAGTAGTTGATGGAGTGGCGGCAGTTAATCCTGGAATAAGCTTCTGTTGGAAGTGTCACGACTGGTCGGAGCGAGGCAATGGTTGATGAAGTATCAACCGTTCGCGGTTGATGTCTGTGAGACACTAAACCGTACGGTAGTTTGTTGCTAGTGTCTTAGGACTATGAAGCGTCGAGTGGTATGGAGCCAATATGACATGTGCTCCATTCATCACATGGTAAAGAGTATGCTTGGAGTAAAATCCAGATGTCAGTTCATTGCTTGTACGAGCAGTTATCTGGTCGGAGACTAGGTACAGGACATTGTCTGACCAGGGTACATATAAGTAACCTTGGGAATCCTTACGACCACAGAGGTCGTTAGCCTTAAGGGTTACGACTCTTATGGTCGTAGGCTTAGGGTTTACGACTACGAAGACATATGATCTTTTAATTATGTATTAAAGTAATACATAGAGATTTAATCCTCGTTAGTCACAGTTCGCGACAAGTGGCATTTTGCGGCCACGCGGCACATTGCCTGTCACGGTGGTTTTACACGGTAAGGGTGCTATTTTTGTCATTTCATTTGCACAGGGCTAGTTTTGCTTTTTTTTATTTCAAAAAGAGACTAAACGAAGAAAAAAATCTTCTTCCTCCTCTATTTGGTATTGTGTCGACGATCAAGCCGTCGATCTTGCGAAATAAAATGAGAAAAATGGCTAAGAGTTCTTGGAGGAGAATGAGGTTGCTCTTTATTGTAATGAACTAGATCTTTACAAGGGGTATCTTTCGGGAAGGCGATAGACTATCCCTAATTACACTGTGTATGTTGCTTGCTATGCTTCAATTATCTTCAGAATGAATACAATTGCCTCTTGATCTTCTAGATTGTGAGTCTTGTCCTTCTTTGTTGTTCATCATCCGCCTTTAAATACGTAGCGAAGAGGTGGCAGTTGCTTTTGGAGAAGACACCTTTTGAAAGTGACGCGTCTAGTCGAGGAGGTCAGTTATTGCGTGTAAACCACCAACTGATCGTTAGTTACTGTTAACATGAGACAAAACTGTGCAGTAGTTATTGTCGTGACTTAGGGCTGTAAAGCGTCGTGTGGTTTGGAAAAGATAAGGCACATGTTTCATTCATCGCACGAAAGGAATATGCTAGGATCGGGTCCAAGCATCAATTCATAGATTCTACGAGTAGTTAACTAGTCGAGCAATAAGTACCAGACTTTCTCCGACCAAGGTACTTTGTTGAGCAACCTTTGGGATTCTCACGACCACATGGGTCTTAGACTTCAAGGGTTACGACCATGGTCTTTAATTAAATAAAAAAGTATTAAGGAAATTAATCCTCATCACCTTGCCTCCACTCTACAGCTGACACCAAGCAGAACGACTTCGCAGGATGCTTACCTCTTTCTTCATGTTGTTGTCCTGTGACATGCTCCGTCGCTAGCCAGATGCGACCTTCAGAGCTGGCACCAGTGCAGCCGCGCGCAAGGGATTGTGGTGCGGCATTCGCGTCGATGTTGTCCACCTCGTGGAGAGGCCGCTAGGGTTTGGTTGAGAGGGGACAACTACGGTGAGTTCTTTTGCAAATCACACGCATTCCACCCCTTACTTGTTCTTTCCCACATATTAATTTGGTAATCCTTGCGGACCCCATCGAGGATCAAGTCGCTTCCTTCCTTAGCCCCGACGAGCACTCCACTACCCACAACTCCTCCTTGGTGAGTAATCTCGCAATTCCTTGCAACAGCACATTCCCCTCCCATCCCCTCTCTATTCACCGTGACACGCTCAAACATGGCCTCCATCCAATGTATCACCGTTGCCACACTCACCCGTTCCAGCCCACCACCGCGCACCGCCGCTGGCCTATCTCTGTTTTCTAAATGAAGAAGACTGTACGGTGACACGTCATCTCATCTACTGACTTGGACACCACGTCATCTCCAAAACAACCCTATGACTAGGTTTAAACCTTATTTGATCTGGTTTCGAAACTAATTTGTCTAGTTTTAAAGTTGAGGGTCTAAGTTGAACCGACTTTTAAAATAGAAGACCAAATATTGACATTTTTCCTATAAAATATGAGGCATCCTTGTGTATTTTTACGAGAAAAATTGTATTTGTCATGTCTTAGTGGCTCGTCGAGAGGCTTGTCAAAACTTCTTCTTTCCAAGGTATCACCAGCTTCTTGTTTTCCTATATTATCACAGTCAACCTCAACCTCAACTTCTTCAGGAGCAACGCAGGCCCATATGCAAGGGCGAACCTCCCTTCGGGCATTCTCGGGCAACCGCCCGAGCACCTCTCCGACCGGACCCCACCCTCCCTCCCACATGGCTAGACCCAGCCTCCAGCATCGACAGCCCATGGCCGGCCAGGAGGCTGCCGAAGCATTGAGTGCCGAGCAGAGGTTGAAGAAGAGGCTGCTTTGTGGTCATAGCCTCATGGGCTTTGTTCATTTGGATATGACCGGGCCTACCAGCCAACCTATTAGAAGGCACTGCCCATAGCCCACAGCCTCACCGCATTTTCCTTACAGGATCACGGCCTCCTCTGTTCCTCACTCACTTATGTCTCCTCAGTCCTCTCCTCCTCTAACCCTAACCAAGCAGCAAGCGGCGGCAAGGGCTCGGGACGCGGTGAGGTAAGGCAACTAGGGGTCTTTGGTTCATGCTTGCGATCTCGTCCTACCTAAAACTTAGTCCTAGGTCCACCCCTACCTATATACAAGGGCGTTCATCCTGTCGTCAACTGTTGTTGCGGTAGAGCTCCGGCGATGCAGCCCGCCGCCGACCGGATGCACAGAAATCAGAGCGTGTCTCGTCTCCAGGAGGTTCCGGGGTGCTGTTGATAATTTTACTTTTCAATGGGGGCTTCTTGTAAAGCGAACAAGTACTGTCGTCCTCTGTCCAGAAAGATCCATGTATGTGCTCGTAATTTTGGGAAAATGTAGGATTTGAGGTGCGTTCACTGTAACAACTTCTGTTTCAATAAAATCCAGAGCCTGAGGCCGTATGGACCTTACTGCCTTAATAAAATTGCAACCCTGTTCAAGAATCTTGCTAGTTTCCATTAATAGGCAATGCAGCTTACAAAACAACTCTTGTCATGTAAGACGGCCCAAAGAGGATGGAAAAGAATATGGTGTGTACTACTTTACCATTTATCGTAAAGGGAACATAATTAGATTAGCATGCCATTGGAAATCATCTACTTCTAATGACCCCAATCAAGTTAGTTCAATTAGTCCTCAATTCATAGTCTCTAAGTTGCAGCTCCTGGAATAGTGCTGAAGATTCTGCCCACAGCTTCTTAGCCACTTCTATGTCATAGGGCAGCAGAGAAGACCTAATGGTCCTTCCTTTCCCACCAAAGAAATACTTCCCAGATGCATCCTGAAACACAACAAACATATAATACAACTCAAAGTTCGTAGTCAATGTTAATACAACGCTTTGTTGCGAAATGGCGAAAATTTTGCGAGGGTTTAACAGGAAGCTTACAGGCGGCGCCAAGGCAGCATCAAGGACAGCACCAACCCCGGTATCAGGTTGCTGTAGGAGATTCAGGAGGTGCAGAACGAAAAGCGCAGACCAAGAAAGGCATGAAGGAAGCTCCCGCATGATGCTTGTTTCTACTACGCCAGGATCGGCAACCCTAGAAGCATTAAATGTAACTTAATTAAAATTATAAGCTGGTAAAAGAGGTAGCATTGATGAATTGCCAAAAGCTGAAGGTAACATAGAGATGAGCCCTCCTAATCTGCCCTTGTACAGAAAGTATAACAAACAAAGATTTTAAGTATATTCTGCAATGACTTTGTAACATTTGGATCAGACATGTTTCAGTAGAGGTTTACTTGGTGAGTAATGTTAATTAAATACAGCACACCAATTATTTCCACAGGCAAGAATTTGGATTTACTATAAGAACATAAAATGGAAATAAAGAACAGACAGGATCAATGGCACATACATGACAGATACACCAGAAGACATGTGAAGTTGTCGATGAAGCTCATATGAGTAGATACGTACACTTGGTATACTCGTAAGTAGAAGCCAAGGGTAACTCCCCCAAACTTCAGTCCCCTCAGTGCCTCCACGGACACATCAATTTCTGACACTGGAGATGTGAAAATTGCACATGTTAATCAAAGTATATGTCTAGATCTTATGGGGAAACAAGGGAAATGGGTACAATGGTGGTATAATCTATCTGAAATGCAAATTAAGTTTTGATTAAGCACCAAGTGTGAGCTACTGTGTTACGTGCCCGGGCAACAGACCGAAGATAGTATGGATGAGAAGGAGCTGGTCGTGACGGAGACTTGCTTCTAGCCACCTTGCCGGACGGTCGACAGCGAAACGGAGATGAGAGTAGAGAATAGGAGATGAGATATGTGAGTTGTTCCTTTTTCCTCTCTTTGATCTAACGTGCCTCTTAAATAGAGACTTACAAGGAAACCGAGTCTGTTACAGATATGCTAAATAATGGAAGGCAATACTAAGAATAGAAGATAATCTTGGACTCTAATTCTTGATAGCGTGTTGGATGAAAACATCCTCCGTAGCATGCGCACGTCGCCGTGTATACGGAATACCGACCATGACATCTCTCCCGTCCTTCGGAAACAGCTCGTCCTCGAGCTGAAATAGCGGGTAACGGCGACGAAAATCCTCCTCATTTTCCCACGTGGCGTCATTCTTTGATTTGCCCGAATCCATCGCACTGAATTTGCGAACACCCGAGCGATCTGGCGCGAATTGCCTTCCTCGGCGACGGCAAAGACCGCCATTAAGAAGAACCGCAACGCAGAGGCGCTCGGAGGCTCACCACGAAAAGGTTTCAATGTTCGACGTGGAAGACATCATGAATCGGCGCCCGTGTAATTCCACCCGATAGGCAACCTCACCGATGCGTTCTAACACTTTATATGGACCATAATACCGCGGAGCCAGCTTCCCCTTGCTGTGTCCTGGAACCGAAGCCGCCGGCCTATGCAAGAGCCGAATCCACACCCAATCACCGACGCCGAACGAAACATCACGGTGCTTAGCATCATAAAAGCACTTGGCATATTCTTGAGCTTGAAGGAGATGTTCCCGAGTGGCAAGGAGGAAGTCATCGCGATCCAGCAAGGCTTGTTCCACCGCCGGAACACGCGCCTCGCCCTTATCATAGGAACGAAGCGAGGGCGGAGGTCGCCCGTACACCACCTGGAACGGCGTTGTCCGGAGAGAGGACTGATAGGCGGTATTGAAGCAATACTCCGCCCACGATAGCCAACGTAGCCATTGTCGAGGTCTGTCTCCTATCAAACAGCGAAGGTACATGATGATCACCTTATTGGCAGCTTCTGACTGGTCGTCGCTTTGGGGGTGAAAGGCGGAAGTGAAACTGAGTTGCACCCCGGAGAGACGGAAAAGTTCCCGCCAAAAAGAACTGGTGAACACTGTGTCACGGTCACTGACGATGGAGCTCGGAATGCCGTGAAGACGCACAATGTTGTCGAAGAAAGCTGCAGCCACAGATGTCGCCGAGTACGGGTGGCCGAGGGGAATGAAGTGCGCATATTTGGAGAAGCGATCGACGACCGTTAGGATGACCGACTTGCCGTGTACACGCAGCAGACCCTCGACAAAATCCATGGCAATGTCCATCCATACGTGACTTGGAACCGGCAAGGGTTGAAGCAAGCCGGCTGGGTGTAGATGCTCCGATTTATTGCGTTGGCATACGGCGCAGTCCCGCATGTAGGACTAAACCAGGTGATGGGCGCCCGGGACATGAAAATCTGCACGCAGGCGCTGTAGCATGCGTTGTACGCCTTCGTGACCGATGTGAGCTGCGGCCAAGAGTGCAGGAAGGCTTGGCGACGAAGCAGGAACGAACACCCGACGCTCCACGGTGATCAACCCGTCCGCCACGGACCAAGTCGGCTCCTTGTCACCATGGAGTATAGCGTCACGAAGGTGCTGCAGGGTCGGTTCCGTCGCCACTTCATGTCGCAGCTGGTCGAAGATGTCGAACGTGGAAGCGGTCAGAGAAGCCAGGGACGGTTCGTCCGCCTCCAAGCGACGCGAGAGCGCGTCGACCACCGTGTTCGCCCGTCCTGGTCGGAACTCCACCGTGAAATCAAAGCCCATCAACTTGCTAACCCACCGATGCTGTGGAATGGTGGATAATCGCTGGTCTAACAAAAACTTGAGAGAGTAATGATCAGTTCGAACAAGGAAAATGCGGCCCCAAAGATATGCGCGCCAGTGACGCACGGCCTGCACCAAACCAATTAGCTCGCGTTCATAGGCGGCGAGCCCGGCGTAGCGAGGTGGCAACGGCCTGCTGAAGAATGCCAGGGGACCACCCTCCTGATGGATAACGGCGCCCAAACCCGACCCCGACGCGTCGCATTCGACCACAAAAGTGCGGTTGAAATCGGGAAGTCAGAACACCGTCTTTGTGGATGGGGCATGCTTCGAGCGCGAGAAGGCCGATGCCGCTTGATCAGACCATCGGAAAGCATCCCGCTTGAGGAGAGCCGTGAGGGGGGCCGCCAATGCCCCATAATTCTTGATGAATTTGCGGTAATAGCCGGCGAAGCCCAAAAAACCGCGGACCGCGCGCACCGATCGTGGTTGTGGCCACTCTTCAACAGCCGCCACCTTCTGTTTGTCCATAGCAACGCCGGCAGCGGACACCACGTGTCCGAGGTAGGTGACCGAAGGCGCCGCAAAAATGCACTTGGATTTCTTCAACACCAAGTGATTGTCGCGAATGGCGGTGAGGACGGTGCGAACATGATGGAGGTGCTCGGACCATGAAGGGCTGTAGATCAAAATATCATCAAAAAAGACGAGTACAAATTGACGGAGAAAGGGAGCGAGCACCCTGTTCATTAGGGCCTGGAAAGTTGCCGGCGCGTTAGTTAGTCCGAACGGCATCACCAAAAACTCGAAGTGGCCATGGTGAGTGCGGAACGCCGTCTTGTGGATGTCGGCCGGATGCATGCGAACTTGATGATAGCCGGAGCGGAGATCCAACTTGGTGAAGAAACGAGCGCCCCGCAACTCGTCCAATAACTCCTCAACGACCGGAATGGGAAATTTGTCTTTACTGGTAACGGTGTTGAGGGTGTGGTAATCCACACAAAATCGCCACGAGCCATCCTGCTTGCGCACCAACAGGACCGGAGAGGAGAACGGCGATGTACTGGGTCTGATAATCCCTTGCGCGAGCATCGTCGCACATTGCTTCTCGAGTTCATCCTTCTGGAGTTGCGGGTAACGGTATGGTCGAACTGCTACCGCCCCCGTGTTTGGCTTGAGGTGTATCCGATGGTCTTGAATACGTGGAGGGGGCAGGCCGCTTGGCTCCCTGAAAAGATCATCAAACTCACGTAGGAGATGTTGAAGCAAGTCTTCGGGTTTAATCGCCGTGAGCGCCGCCGGGCGTGAGCCCGCAACTCCCTGCAATACGACCTCCCGTCCGTGGCGCCATATGGTCATGTGGAGGCGGTCAAAATCCCAGAGAATAGGACCGAGGGTGCGGAGCCATTGGGTGCCCAGAATGACGTCGAATGTACCTAAGTCAAGTGCGAAGCAGTCCACTGCAAATTCCTCATTAGCAACTGCGAGACGCAAGGCCTGATATACACCTGTGCTGGAGAGCCGATCGCCATTAGCCACCATGACACGGAGGCCGGGTTTGGCTGGTGCAAGTGGTAGGTGAAGACGGTGGACGAGCTGTTGATTGATAAAGTTGTGTGTGGAACCGGAATCGATCAAGGCGATCACGTCATGCCCGGCGAGGTGTACGGCCAGTTGCATGGTACTTGCGCCGCCAAAACCAGAAAGCGCGTTCAGCGAGATGCGCGGTTCCCCTGGATCGTCGGAGGGCTCCCAGTCGTCATCATCGGCCGTCGAGTCGTCGTAGTCGATGTAGAACAGCTTGGCGCAGCGATGCCCACGAACAAATTTCTCGTCGCAGTTGTAGCACAGCCCCTGGCGACGTCGCTCGGCCAACTCCGCCGGAGACAAACGCCGAAATTGGCGTACTGCCGGCGCTGCCTCAGAAGTGGCCACCGCCGCATGCCCATGTGCCGACGACGCAGTGGTTGACGAGGATGTGGGCACCCTGGTTGCTGGTCGAAAAGGAACACGTGATACCGACGCCGCCTTGAGCTTCTTCTCATAGGCCCGAGCAAGGCTCATTGCAAGCTGCAAGTCATCGGTTTGTTGGATCTCCACGTCGACACGGATTTCTTCTTGGAGCCCCGCCGTGAACAGCTGTGTTTGCTGCCGTTCGTGTAGAGGATCGGCACGACCCAGCAAGGCGAGGAACTTCTCTTGATATGCTTCCACCGAGCCGGTTTGTGTCAGGCGCTTCATTTCGCCCAATGGGTTGCTGCGGATAGGTGGTCCAAAACGCACATGGCACATCTCCTTGAAAGTATCCCACGAGGGTGCACCGCGGGTGCGCTCATAATGGTAATACCACTCTTGCGCCGCTCCCGTGAGGTGGTATGTCGCCAACCACACCCGATCGCTGTTGTCCGTCTTCTGGCCGCGAAAAAATTGTTCGCAATGATTGAGCCAATTCAAGGGATCCCCCTTGCCGTCGTATTTAGGGAACTCCAGTTTGTAATAACGTGGCGCCCGATGTGGTTGAACTAACCGTGAACGGCCGAATGTCTCGGGGGCCAATATCCGGACCCGGCGCGCGGCGCTCCTACATGCGCGCCGGATGACGTGGACTCTTCTGTTGCTGACCGCATCTGCTCCAAGGCGGCCACTCTGGCCGTGGTCATTGCCACCGCGCGGCTAAGATCCGCAACATCCGTCTTGGATGCAAGCTTGGCGAAGTTGGCAAGGATTGAAGCCATATCCTGCTGCAACTGCGCCATGGCATCTGGCGGATCCGCTCCTTCCGTCGACATGGGCTCTGATACCAAGCTGTTACGTGCCCGGGCAACAGACCGAAGATAGTATGGATGAGAAGGAGCTGGTCGTGACGGAGACTTGCTTCTAGCCACCTTGCCGGACGGTCGACAGCGAAACGGAGATGAGAGTAGAGAATAGGAGATGAGATATGTGAGTTGTTCCTTTTTCCTCTCTTTGATCTAACGTGCCTCTTAAATAGAGACTTACAAGGAAACCGAGTCTGTTACAGATATGCTAAATAATGGAAGGCAATACTAAGAATAGAAGATAATCTTGGACTCTAATTCTTGATAGTGTGTTGGATGAAAACATCCTCCGTAGCATGCCCACGTCGCCGTGTATACGGAATACCGACCATGACATACTGCAAGAGCAAATGCCAAAGGTAAGCAAATTGTACATAAACCAGACCCAAAACAATGCAACAGGGAAATATGTAGCCAACAAGATTTTAACAATGAAACTACTACAAACAGGAAATGCACAGCAAGGGCAAAATAATTGGACAGATAGACGTGAACTAATGTTGGCCAAGAAAAGGGTTTCCATAATGCCCATACTACAATTGTTCAACCTAGTCTCAGAGATGGTTCATACAGGGTGTTTACTATTTACAATAAAAAAACTTAGTACTTACCAGTTACCACATCTGTGTGTGAAAGATGTTAGATTAATAACTCGGGAAGGTACCGGGCTGTTCTTCAGCAGTGGTAAAAGAATGTTGGCCAGGATAAATGGACCAATGTAGTTTGTCTGCACCATTCTGAAATTTGCATGCAGTAAGGTCCACTTACACAGTTGACTAGACAAAAAAAAAGTAATGCTAATATAAAGAAAAAAATGTTGCTGAAGAACACTGGGATTTTTTTTGCAAGAAAATTTTCAAGGGAAGCACCTACTCATCAAGCCCATCCTCAGTAATTCTATGTGACTTCGCTAGCATCCCAGCATTATTTATCAAAAGCTGAATAGAAGGCTCCAAATTTGAATCCTGAATCCACTGATTCAGCGAAGTTCAAACTTCTTTATTGACTTGTAGGATGACAAATCGACTTGAAACGCTTCAAGATAGGAAACTGGTTGTTGCCTCCGAATTTCTTGAACAGTCTGTTTTACATAGAGTGTGGCGATGATGACAACGGTAAACAATAGCACAACACGCATCTAGCTCAAGCTCCAAATAATACCTCAGATAACAATTGTGCAGAGCGTCCAGCTGACACAAAATAGAATGCATAGAGTTTTAGTCAAAAAATTCAGAGTCACCGACAAGGATGAAACAATTTGAGAAGAATTAAAACAAATGAACATGGAATATAATCAAGAATTCTAGATGCGACAGCAGATCAACTACTTGTAGAGTAACTAGTGAATGATCACATCAACTTTTGCAGATTCATCAAAGGCCATGGTTTTCAAGAAAAGATGACACCCTGCACTCCCAAGGGCCTTGCTGAAGAATCAGAGCATAAGCGTTTATAGATTCAATAGTTCACAAAATCCAGCAAGGAAACTAATCAAACTAGCACTATAGCATCATCACATCCTCATTATCGCCTGAGTGTTGGCAGGTTTGGCAATGCGCGAGTCAACTACCAAGATGCACCACAGGTGTCCCAAAAAAAAATACCCACACAATCACGGCACAAAACACGCAACTCAACTCACCAAGCATTGCCCAGCCCTGACGTCGCCTGCACAGACCATAACGGAACCCATCACACCGAGCACGAGCACCGTGCCCCGGGGTATAACGGAGGTTCTTGGCTACCCCGGTGACCACGCAGATGGGACGGCCGCCGCCGCCAGCATCGGGCCTTGGTCTCCGACGGCGAGGGGTGGCGGTCCGGCCACGGAGGAAGAGGAGATAGGAGTAGATGAGGGAGAGGGTCCAGAGGACGCCCATGCGCCAGAACTCCGGCGAGCACAGCATTCGGAGCGCCTCGCCGTCCATGGCGAAGTGGCTGGTCTTGCAGGGGCGGCGGCGCGGGGGATCAACCACGGACAGCTCGAACTGGTAGGATCCAATGAAATTAATTCCCGAATCCTACGGGAAATGAACTACTACTACTTATGAAATTCCTTTGAAATTACTTTGTTCCAAACACAGTCTCTCGGTACTCGAATGAATCCAAAAAATTTGAAACGTAACAGATGGGGACGCATCATATCACCTAGTGGGATTTCCGCATTAGTTAAGTCGCGTCTCCTGCATATATTGCATTGCGTGTTTGAACCTGAATTTTTTTTAATGTATTCGAATTCAGATACAAGTATAAATGTAGGCAAGATACGTATTTTAAAAAAAGAACTATATGTAGGGACTGTAGTGTTTTCTCTTAAATAAAGAACTAAACTGTGTGTTAAGTTATAGTGATATTGTTAGCTTTTTTCTTACCAAAAGAATAAGTTGCAAATTACAACCCACGTCAGAATAAAACGAACTGACAACCCATACCACACTTGCAAGCCTGAGGCATTGGAGCTAGACAGGTATTTGTCTTTGCAAAAATAAAATAGACATGCAAGCTTAATACATATCAATAATTTCACTGTCCAAACAATGACATGAAATAATAGCATGATCAAATGGATCAATACCATTGATTACATGACACTGACAGAATCCTTCATCACTGCACAACCACAAGTAACCGAAAAGAACAGATACAACATGCCCGGCAAAAAGTGCCCCACAATTTATACAAAGAATGAAAAGGCCGATAAAATACTACAAATAAGTCGTGCATAGTCAGGTCGAAAGCACCAAATGGTGCCATGCCAACACAGAACTTATTCACAAGGTGGATATATTTGTTACAAACTAGAATGAATGGAAATACACACGCGCAAAGGCGAAAGTCAGCAAAAAAACTGGATCGGGGAAACATATAATAATAATAAACAAATCGAGCTGTAAGTAACCCCACCTAAGAGGAAGAAGGCAGACGACTAAGACCAAGACGAAGACGAAACACAAAATACACCACTAACATCTCTCTCTGCGGCACTGAGTAGAATGCGACAGTAAGATCCATGCTGCTGAATCAAACTCTCCAATTCATGTTATAACTAGCCGTGGTGAGGGGCAACTCCGCTGTGGTAGCTTTACATGGCATTCCTCAGTCCTCACAGGGGCATGCGGCAGAATCATACAGAATCCCAAGTAAATTTAATGGTAGTTGTGGCGGAAAATGTACATACCGTGTGTGAGCTATCCCACGAATCAAATCTTCTTGGGAAGATTATAGGTTTTTTTTAGGAACTTTGTAGCTGCCTCATCATACCGATAGCACAAAACTCGCAAAACTGTGTTGGGCTCATTCGGACTCCAATGCCCTGTTGTTGGTGGCAGTGGTAACTTATTCTTGGCTGCAGATCGATTCGACTCAGCCATCATGCGTTTGAAACGTTCAATGAGGCTTTCTGAGTCTGTTCGTAGGAGGGGCAGCACATTCTTGACCTGGGAGGATGCCTTATCGACCAATTCCTCTGGCAAACCATCGCCATCTGCTAAAAACAGATCTCTGAGGGCCCTGAAGTCATCCTCTATTATCTGGGAGTCTTGACGGGTGAAAGCACGCAAAGGCCCACCAGCAAGAAGCACCAGCAAGAAGCCATCAAAGGTGGCTTTCATCAATGCGGTTATAGCGCGGTTCCGCACTTTGTTATGCACCGTACCAGATATTGTCTCAAGGATAGGGTCAAGCTCTCTGAACAATATCTCCACCCTGCTTGATGCAGGATCACCAACATAAAGTGTGTCCCAGAGAATATGGCCCAAGTCATGGAATGTCACCTTATATGCAGTCGTCTCACATAACTGCTGAATGCCTTCTTGACAGGCCGCCTGACAAAGCTCAAACTTGATGTCCAATCCATCAGTAATATCTGCCTGAGCTGACTCAACGTTTCGCAAGCACGTTTTTAACTTCTTCTCTAGGCTCTCCAGCTCGCCTCGGATGTACTGGAGTGTATTCAAGCGTACACAGAGTTGAGGAAGGCCCAAGGAATCGGTTCCATTGGTTGCTCCATTTTGTGATCCTCGATGCTGCAGATTCTGTGGCTTCTCCTTTTTCTTGAATAGTAGCTTGGAGCCAACCTCACATCGTGTTAACGGAGGTAGTTGGGGCATAAAAGAATTTCGTGTTCCTGTAATTAAAACAAGTAGAACTTTCACTCAGCATCGGAACACTGTGTTACAAAAAATGATGCCACCTTTCATGTACTTAGTAATTACCGCAGCCAGATTTTGCTTTAGACACATAAAGCTGTAGGCTTCTATCAAGTCCAGCTGTCAGATCAGGAAGAAGAGCTGGATGCATTGGTATAGGCAATTGAAAAAATGCATCTAACGTTTCACCAATAACCCGAAGCATCTCCACAGATGAGGGAGCAAAATTATCTCTGTTGGCACCTGGATTCCAACTCTGCATAAAAGATATTGCCAAGTTTAGTGGAACAGAAATTTTATAAAAACCACAGAAACAATTATTAACTAAACCCAGCAGAATTTCATATAATGCACTTATTTCCTATAGAACAACAAATTTTGCTGACATCACCCTCCCACAGGACCGTTCAGACTGAATAAATCTCAAGTAGCATGAGTCAATATATTATTCGGTTTGTACATAGCGTGTGTTTGGTTTTGTGCTCCCATCTAGCCTGAACAAAATTAGCCAGTTTGTGACATTTATCTATGATTATCGAATCCTGCTGGCATGACAAAAAACGTTTGACTGCAAACCAAACGTATGCAACGAATTTGGCAGCCCCAGTCAGGAAAAGATGAGACGATAAATCACACCTTAGGGTCCGCATCAGAGATTTGCAGTCATTGATGAATGACACGGGGATATATGGTCATGGAAGAAAAATAGAATGCACAATGTTTACAAGTATTATGCATCAAAGATGTGTGAAATGGCATTGATATATTTGTATGTTGAGTACAAGGTCGTTATAACCAAGGCAAATTATGTATCATACGTTTGTATCCAGGCATAACACTGCAGCTTGTTTGAATTGTATTAGCCATATGCAGAAATAGAGTACTTAATCTTGCATTAGTACCTACCACAATAGAACGCAGCATCAATTACTAAATTATGAAGATTTCTATTCATGCAGGGAAAATAAGATCTGACAGTAAAGGAAAATAAGAGCACCTCTTGCTTCAAATTCCGGTCAACCCATCCCTTGAGTCTGTCCACCCTTTCTTTTATCCACACTTTCACCAGATTAGCAATTGCACTTTCAGCTTCATATGGTGGCATCTCTCTGATTAATGACTTGCCTCCATCATCACTATCCACAGAATCTTCAACAGCAATATTAACAAGATCCTTCTCTAATTTGTCTGCGGCCTTAAGCACTTGAACTGTATCTGGGGTCAGCTCTGTAAGCCCAGCAATGAACTGCTTCAGCTCATTTCCAAAACAAGAATGAAGGGTTGCAACAGCAACACCTGAAGCGAGGGGATGCCATGTCTTCAATATTGAACTGTACAAATTCTTCTCCTTAATTGCTAGGTCACCAATGTCCTTTGCAAGGATAGACAGAACTGGGGTAGGGTTCCTTGATGATCGCTTTGAATCTGCTTCTTCCATTCTCTGCACAAGTGAAAGTCGTGTCACATAACAGTGGTGGTGCACCCTATCAGAACATCGTTTTTATAAGATTTAGCAGCTCAAATTATTTAGTAAGAAACAAAAATTACTAAATGTATTGTTTGAGCTTGAGAAAAAATGGTTTCTTTGGAGTTAGTTACCAGGGTTCTACTTTCTAGCTGCTCTGTTATGAAAACAGCACTAGCTGTGAGCAATAAAGTGATTACAATAATCAAACAACTAACAAGGCATCTGGGCATTTTGAGGCATGGAATAGAACTATTCATCAACACTGAATCAGGAAAAGGCAGTACGATTTTTTTTTCTGCTAATAGGGACTTACTTGAGCAAAAGCTGTACGGAGTGAAGACCTTATGTAGGTCTCTATCCTGGTGCGAGCTACATCAGTCTCTTCTTTCCTCCTACGACGGTATTCATGGGATATATCTTCAACAAGCACCCTTGCAGCTGACACTCCAATTGAGACAATGCCTTGCATGGACTCAATGTTACTTGTATTGAAGGTTACATGATAAGCCAGAAGTCTTTTCTCTGTCCAACCCATTATCGAGCTTAATGTTGAACTCAATACTTTACAGTAATTTGGATCTTTAGTTGTTTTGGAATCCTTTGCAACTTCAGCTAACTGATTCTCCGCAGCAGAAAGCAGCTCGATATCTACTTGGCCTGACATCACAAAATGGTTGAACAATGCCCAAGTAAAGCAAAGATTGTGAAGCATCTCATTAATTCCCAGAATAACCCAGGTCTTCTTCAAGAGCTCCATCACCTCATCAATCTCGTCAACCACAGTCCCATCATCATTATCAAAGCAAGCTTCTACCAACATTTGGTAGAGATGGAGATTCAAGGGGAAACCATCTGCCCAGTGGCATCCATCAGAAGTTCCATCATGAGATCTTCCAGCGAGGGACATGACGGCACTACGTAGGACCTGCATTGACTCGGAGTTTTTCCCGGTTTCGAGTGGTCTATCATATGCTCCACGTATGATTTGCCGCAACCGTTGTGCAGAAATGTCGGATTTGTTCAATGGAACAAACTGGTGAACAAGCAAACCAGCCTCAAGAAGCTTCAAGTTCCTACTCTGCCATGCCTCGTACTCTTGAGGATCAGGGAAATCTGATGCCTTGAACTGCTGCAGGAATTCCAAGGGCAAAACCATAGCTTCCGGGCGTCTGCCCAGCTGTTTCAAGAAAAAAATGTAAAAAATAAGAAAGTTGGAGTTCAAACTTGGTATAAATAGTTCTAGAGATGAACATTAATTTCCTTAAGCTCTCCATGCTGGTGGGGTGGGGGTTGAGAAGGAGCTCTACATGGATTAGTGTAGGGCCATCAAACTGATAGTCTCCAGTATTTCAACTGAAAATTATATCTGAATTTACATTTTTCTTTAGGGAACATCTGAAGTAATCATTAACTTATTATTATTTATCAACATAAAGTTCAGGTTTGGCATGTTTAACTGTTATGAATATTGTGTACATATTCATGAGGCCCAATAAGCAATGTATATAGGGAGTACGAGGAGAATATACCATATACAAATAAGGAAATACAAAAGACAAATAAAGAAATACAAAAGGATTCATATTCTAACACCCCCCTCAAACTCATAGTGGATCACACGTACTGAGTTTGAAGAGAAAATACAAATGTTGTACCCTAATCCGTGACTTTGTGAAGAAGTCAGCAATCTGTAACTCTGAAGGCACAAACTGTAAAACAAGCACTCCCTTCTGCACCTGTGAGCGAGTGTATAAAGAATTCATAACAATGTGTTTGGTGAGCTCATGCTTCACTGGGTCACGGGCAATACTGATAGCACATATAGTGTCAGACAAAAGAGTCGTAGGTCCCATCACAAGCACTCCAAAATATACAAGTAGCCACCTCAACCAAGTAACCTTTGTTGTCACTGCAACTCAGCCTCTGCACTCGAACAGGTAACTGCAATTTGCTTATTTGTCTTACAGGCAATCAGGGAGAAACCAAGAAAAACACAGTAAGCAGAAAGGGAACGGCGATCAAAAGGATCAATAGCCCAGGTCGTATCGGAGTACGCCTGAAGCTGTAGTAAGGTGGAGCTAGGGAAAAACAAACGATAAGAGATAGTCTCACGCAAGTAGCGAAGAATACGAAGAAGACGAGAAACTGACCGTGAAACCGACAAAAGTAATTACTGAGGTAAAACATGCAAACCAGACACGAGGAGCTGTTTGAGGCCATAAAGAGCACGACAAAGACGACAGACGTGACCATCGGGAACAAAATACCCAGGTGGTGGCTGCATGTAGACCTCCTCATGCAAAACACCATTAAGAAATGCATTCTTAACATCCAACTGAGAGATAGACCACCGGCGAACAGAAGCAACCGCAACAAGAGTGCGAGTAGTGGTCATATGGGCAACAGGGGCAAAAGTCTCATCGTAGTTACGACCGCACTCCTGCTGAAAGCCGCAAGCCACAAGACGAACCTTGTAGCGCTCGATAGTACCATCAGACCGGGTCTTGATCTTGTACACCAACATGCACGTGATAGGGCGAGCATGCACAGTGTCGTTACAATATCCCAAGTCTTCATACGTTGAAGGGCATCAAGCTCCTCTGCATAGCGAGCTGCCCGGTGATGAAGGATGTAACAGGGAGCATCATCAGAAGGATCAGATGTGTGTGTCAGCAAGATACCAGGAGAGAGAGACTGATGAAGGACGAGGACGTCTAGAGTTGTGAATACCAAAGAAATGAGATGGTGGTGCTGCAGGAACAAGAGACGGTGCAGCAGGAGGCGGCACCGGGGGTGGAGATACAAAAGGAACCACTGGAGACAGACCAAGGAAGAATCTGATAGTGGAGAAATGGGTGAAGAGTCAAAAAGAGACAACCATGAAATCGACTCAACGGTGGAAACAGGACAAAGAGCCGAATCTCGATAGAAGAAAGGTGAGATTCGTCAAAGACAACATCTCGTGAAATTCTGATCCATCGAGCAGAAGGATCACAGCAGCGGTAACCCTTATGCTCAAAACTATAACCAAGAAACACATACTCAACCGACTAAGCAGATAATTTGGTGCGCTCATGAGGTTGCAGCTAAACAAAACAAGTACAACCGAAAATACGAAAGTGGGTGTCTTGGGGGCTCGAAAGTAGAGACGCTCTATAGGACTGACACCCTTAAGAGCAGTGGAAGACTGCATATTGATGAGATATGCAGCCATAGAAACAGTCTAAGCCCAGAACTGTAGTGGAATGTGAGAGGCAAGGAGAAGAGTGCGAGCAGTCACAATCAGATAATATTTGTGCTCAGCAACCCCATTCTGAGCATAGACACCAGGACAAGAAGACCGGTAAAGAGTGCGCTGCTCAGAAAGAAACTGTCTAAAAGTGCCAGAACAGTACTCGCCAGCAGAATCATAGCGAAAAGTACGGATGGAAGAATCAAACTGGGTACAAACCATCGTTGCAAAGCTACAATATATCACAAGAAACTAACCACAATTAGACATAGGGAAAATCCATGTAAAACGGGAATAATCGTCAATGAAGATCACATAAAATTTATGCCGCCTTTAGAGATAATAGGCGCAGGTCCCTATACATCTTAATAAACTAAGTCAAAAGGATTAGAAGACAAAGACTCACTACAATGATAAGGAAGTTGTAGCTGCTTGCCTAGCTTACAACTCTAACAAAACATGGTTGTATCAATAGTAACACGTCTAAAAACACCCTAACGAACTAATGAAGAAAGGCGAAACCCACACAAGTGAACTAAACGATGATATCACTGCGCAAAAACTCCAGAGGTGGTGGCAGACGTGGAGGTGATAGGAGCAACTGAAGTGGACGGAAGGTGGATGCGGTCAAGGATGTAGAGACCTTGACGATCCCTACGGCGCCGGTCAGTCCCAAGTATCGTCCCTATCTGTCGGTCCTAGACGAAACAAGAGTGAGAGTCAAAACCAACCCTACAGCTGATATCGATAAACTGACCCACCGAGAAAAAGCTGCATAGTAAGCTGGGAAACATGGGAAACAGCTGGAATAGAAAAATCAATAGACAAAAGAGTATCCTGACAACTGACAGACAAAGGAGTATCGTCAGCTGTCTGAACAAAGATAGGACAAATAGGTCCTACTGAAGTAAGAGATGTGGAGTTCGGTGTCATGTGGAAAGAGGCACCAGAATCTAAAACACAATAAGTTCCTGGAGAAGATGTCTGAGCTAGACTAGCGAACCTGCTGAGTTGTGAGAGAACTGCTGAAGTAGAACTTGGCAGAAATGCTGAATAGTCACCTCGCTGAGAAGGCCCTGACATGCTGGTCTACCCTCCTATCGAGGAAGGGCCTCCCTACCCCCCTTGGATCGTCAGCTCTTACGCGTCTTGTTCTGCTTTTTTCGCACCACACAACTTTGGTAGTCGTGCCCGAAGTTCTTGCAATAATTGCATTGAACCGCAATTGGTGCAAAAACAGGAGCAAAAACAGACACCTGAGGAGGGACTGTAGTTGAAGCAGAAGCCGTCGGTGTAGTCGAAGAAGGGTAGCAAGCACAACAGAACAAACTATGTTGCTAACCCACGACGAAACTCCTCAGCATGAAGCGTCATAAGAGTCTCGGTAATTGTCGGTCATGGTGAGCGGCTCAGCAGTTGAGCCCTGACAAGCTCAAACTCTAGGCGAAGACGGCAGACGAAGTCATAAAGGCGAAGGCGGTGACGATCCGCCTTCTGCACCTTATGACACTCCTAGTAGAGCGAAAAAGCCAACTCGTCCAGCTGGCGGCCAGGGCTCGATAGAAGTCATCGACAGAAGAGCCCTCCTAGCGAACCGTCTCCAACTCACGCTGAAGTGAAAAGAACTGCGCATCACTACTCTGTTGGTACCGCTCGCATAAGTACTCCCAGATCCGACGAGTAGACCGCAAGCCAACAATATCTAGCTGGATAGAGTCGTCGATGCTGACCATCAGGATGGCTCGAACACGAGCCTCATCAGCACACCAGCGCTCGAAAGCGTTAATGGCATAGTAAAAATCTCATAAGCAGCGTCAGCAGCAGCAGCCTCTCTGCCTCCTTCTTGGTGGCCTCATCTTCTGCAAGAGGTGCAGGAGTAGGCTGCCTAGGAGCAGGCTAAACCGGCGGTGGCGGAAAAAGTCGAGCACCAGTGACATGTCCCCAGAGGCGGAGACCATCGAGCGTGATCTCCATGAGTGAAGACCACAACCTGTAGTTCATCCCACGAAGTTTTGTTCCCGAGAATGGGATCGGAGTTGATGGAACAGAAGCCATCTGTAGGCAGCGCGGCAACCAAGGCAAACGAAGTCTAACATGCGGCGCTGGACGGCGCGACGGTAAAATCGACGTGGTTTTTTGTTTTTTCCTAAAAAAATCTATTTTATAGAAACTGAATTGGTTTCTATAAAAAAGCAGAGGACGGCTCCGACGGCGACTCGGTGGACGACGACGGCGCTGGATGACTCCGGCGACGACTCCAGCGGAAGACGGCGGCGTCGGGGTGACAGCGGAAGGAGCTAGCTAAGTTAGTGCCCTAGCTCTAATACAATGTTATGAACATTGTGTGTATATTCATGAGGCTCAATGGACAATATCTATAGCGAGTACAAGGGGGATATGTCATATACAGATAAGGAAATACAAAACGCAGATAAAGAAATACAAAAGGATTACTATTCTAACATTAACACCAACCTTTAGTCCAAAACGAACATTACAAAAAGTTTAGGTGGATGGATGTCAACATGAAGCTAGTGTGCATCTTGTCCTCTGAAGCACGGACTCTTCAATTTGTTGTCGTGTCCGACACGGACACGTGTCGATCAATTAAGCAACGAATTTTAATTTTTAAATTTTTCAACATGTGTTGGATATGGCTTGGACACGTATCAGACACACCCAACCGTGCGACACAGCCTAGTCGGCCCACCCTCAGCGCATAACCCTAGCTCCTCTTGATCCCCACGCGAACCCACGTTCCCCGCGCGCGCTCGGCCATCGACCTCGCCTCATCCCGCCGACAGCTCGCCGCGCCTCCTCCTCTTGGCGACCAAAGCGAAGAACGCGCCCGTCTCCCTTGTCGCAAACCAAAGCGACCCCAGCGGGCCGTGACGGAGAGGCGGAGACCATCTTTATTTGGATATTATTCTTATTATTTAAATATAAATAGTTGTGTTGTCGTATAGACATTTTTGGGAAAATGGTGAATCCCCGTGTCGGTGTCATGTCGTGTCGATGTATCCGTGTCCGTGCATCATAGATCTTGTCCAAAGAGTCCAATCGTTGACATGTTTACTAATCAACCAAGCAAACAATGTCACAGTAGATTTTAGGAAACCATCTGCTAAACCATAGTGCATCTAAAGCAAAACTGCTAAAAATCAATAGTAAACCTTGACAAGTTCACTAGGTACAGTCTTACTAAGCTATCTTGTGAAATCCAAGATGTGCAGTAAGCATCGGCCATGATACAATGCATTACCAATACAATTCAAGCTATCAAAGGACGAGCTTAGGATGTGGTTCACTGGTTTGTATCTAGAAGGCCAACCGTTACGAAAATAGGCGAATGAACAAGGTGATTTTGGTTGCAGACCTATGATAGCATCCTATCAAATTTGATTGAGTAAACTATAATCCAGTAGCCCTTTCTTCTCTTTCTCCTCCCTCCTCCCCAACTCACTATTTTGCATTTCCACAAATGTTGTTTTCATGCTCATGGATGCAGCCAAACTCATTGACCTAACACCAGTTCCATTCCTACCAAGAACGGCAAAATAGGATGTTTATTTGTTTTGCAGTGGCGCAAGTGGAAATTATCCTCTCTTTTTTGTAGTGGCATATCTAATTACTAACTTCTCAGAGTGGCAAAAGCAAAGTCACCCCCCTAACGTTTTTTTACTCCGTTATTTACTTCATACAAATAATAGTCCACGAATTTATTAGATGTTATACACCATTAACTCTTTATCCTGGTCGATGTATTTAATATATGATGTTGTTTGCAAGGTGTGCTGGATTAGTATCCATGACATTGCTTTCTCCACTTTTCTAATGTTTTTCTCCCCTTCCTTCCGGTGCATCTTGTCACTACTGAAGAAAACCCCCAGATCAAGATAAGAATCATGCTATTAACATGGTTCCTGGTAATCATATTATTTATTTTGAGAAAAAGTATCAGTGCCTACTAAATGTGCCAATTAAAAATTGGAATCTACAAGAAAAATAAAGCACAAAAAAAGGTAACGGATCCACTGCAGCCGACACCGAAAATTACAAGATCCGCGCAAAAAAAAGAGGAGAGAGAAACATTTTCGCCTACCCTCACGAGAAAAGGCCGCGTATTTGTTAATGGCATTTAGATTCTCTCAACTAAAAATACACAAATGCAAAAAAAAAAACAGAAAATGAGCGTCTTTTTAGCTAAATTTGAATTTTTGGAGAACCCCCCAACGAACTCCCAAGAACACCAACCAAACTAGGCCAAAACGACAGATCTCTACTACATGCTTTCAACATGACAAGCTTAACCCACCCGAGATCTACCGACACCACCATTCAAACAAGCACGCAAATGGCCATCAAATGAGCAAACTCTAAGCTACATTTCACCTCGAATCCCACAACTTAACGCGCTAACAACCGAAACCAACGCAAGATCCTACCTGGCTGGCGGCGATGCGGAGGAGGCCCCTGCGGATCCTGGCGTCGGCGGGTTCCGACACGCGCATCTGCACCCGCATGAGCTCCCCGACCGTGGCCGGCCGCCGCGGGGCCCCGTTGGCAACGCCGCCGCCGCTCCCCGGGCTGCATCCGTTGGACGAGGCGGAGGACCTGAGCCCGAGCGCCTTCTTCATCTTGCTGGCGGCGGCGGAGGTGAGCGAGCGCTGGAGCGACGGGGTGGAGGTGTTGGCGGAGGACGCGGAGGAGGCCGAGGCGGGGGACGCTGGGCCCGCCGACGCCTGGGGGGTGTAGGTGAGCGGCCTCCCGCCGGTGGTGCGGGAGGCCGCGACGAGGACCTCGTAGGCCGCCTCGCGGAGGTCGGCCGCGGAGAGCAGCACGCCGAGGTCGGGGAACGGCGACGGGAGCGCGGAGGTGGCGGAGGATGCGACCGGGGGCAAGCCGTTGGAGCAGGAGGAGGCGGAGTCGCGGCGGGACAGGCGAGCCATCGCGGCGGAGGTGGGGAGCTCGCCCCTCTCTCTCTCTCTCTCTAGGGAGATGGGTTGTGTGCGTGCCGCTTTTTGTCTCAGCGATAGTGCGGAGAGAGAGACAGACAGATGGAAGCTCATGGTAAATTGCAAGAGGTACCCTGCCCAATACTACAGAGTAGTCGGGTAGAGCTTAGGTGTGAACTACGAAAATGTTCATATTTAGCATTATTGTTGTCGTGGCTACGCACGCGCGCGATGAATAACTTAACTTTTTTTTATTGTGGATTATACACTTCATTATAGGCATGCGTTCAAACATTAGTGCATCCACAGTTAAAAAGATGTCGCGGGGGCTTATATGCAACTCGGGGTGCTTGTTCCGAAAACTTTAAAATACACAGCTATAATAGGCAAGATAAGAGCTTTGTGCTATTTGAAATTTGCAATACCCGAAAAGAGACTCTGGGGCATGATATAATTTAACGAAGCGTATGGATTTGGTTTAGCAAATGGGCTATCAAGTTGGTAAAGCAAGTGGTATGAGCATGCAAGTGGTATGTGTTAAGGGAGGCTAAGCAAAGAGGACTATGTCTATCTAGGTAGCACTAGTTGTTACCCAGTAATTGCATGGAATCGTATCCCTGACATTTGAAGTTATAATGCCACGGCATGCCATTCCTCTCGCCTGAATCATCCATCACCAAATGAAAAGAGGCAGCAAGCTGAGGCCCACCGCCCCCGCCACAGCACCGAAAAATGAACGACACAAAGTTGCCATCATCTTCTCCCACCAGACTGCTCTTCCCCGTCTCGCAGCCGCGGCCATGGTTCTCTCACCGGACCTCTCTTCGTGGGTCCTCTCGTGGCCGCCGACCGACACTAAATGTTCCTGAAGATGACCGCCGCTGACTCCTTAGCAGAGTCGGCGCTTCTTCTTCTTCTTCTTCTTCTTCTTCTTCTTCTTGTAACCGGAGCAATTGGATGTAATGTCCTGGCAAACTCAAAGATACTACAAATACAAGAGTGCATCTCGTTCTTGATACATGCATTAGTCTCGTTCAAAGCTCGTATCAGATGAGAGGATTGCGGAGGCTAATATTGCAGACCCTTCATTCGGCGATGGACGGTTCAGATGAGAGGAATGGCATGTCGTGACATTAGTACACACAATGTCAGGGGATGCGACTCCGAGTTGCGTAGACCAGGTCCTTCAAACAAGCGTCCGTCTGTCCAGCTGCCTGGTGCACCGGGTCCACACAAATCGTTGAAGTGCAGTGCGCAGCTACTGTGCTTTAATTTGGCAAAAAAATTTGGAAAGGGGAACTATCATTTTCAAGTGTAGTTTCCAGTTCTAGAAATGTTAAGCAGATTGGCAAGTAAAGGTTTATTCCACGCAACAAACACCACTCTAGCGGGTCTTTTTAATAAACGATGTCATGATTTTCCATTTTGATGTTAAAAATTATATTATTTGCTTCAAAAATACTTTGGAATGCGGGAATTTTTCAAATGGACTAACTGTTTTGAGTGAAAATCCTGTAAAATTATTGTGAAAACCATGTGTTCCGAATAAGATGTTAAGGGTTATTTGGTTATTCATGGTGAATATTTTATCAGTTTTTACTTTTGACCTTTCGTTACAACGGAGTTAATGTGTTGCCTCGAGTCGATTTGAGCCTAATTTAGACAACCTAAAGATCAATGCACAACCCTTTTTCAAAAACGACTTCTCACATGCCGTATCCTTACCTGTTAAGAGCCTCTCGTCTCCTGCCGTTCAGAACGCGTGAAGTTTTAGTACGGTACGATACGAGAAGCCGTTCCAATCGATTCCGTTTCCTTCGAAAAGAAAAGAAAAAAAATCGACTTTTTACTGCTGTCTACCGTTGCACAACGGGCACCGCGCGCTGAACCGCGGCATCCGGAATCAGCGCGTTGTAACGGAGATAAGGGCTAAGTTCAAATAAACCACTTCTTGGTTTACTCTTCCAATGGGATTGCTCCAAATTAGAGGTGGTCAAGTGGCCAGATGGGTCGGGTCTGCCGGGCCGGTTCGAGCCACGGTACTGTTGGCCTGATCTAGATACAACATGATCTACACTGTTTATGGACTAGGGCGACACGGCACGAAGGGTCATACCGTGATTAGGGTGACCCCCTGGTACGATGGGCTGGCCTGGCACGGTATGAACAGTGTAGAGCCATGCTAAGCACGGCATGAGCCTAGCACGGCCCATGTAGCCCGCTTGCAGAGAGGCGAGGGAGGCAGGCCGCCAAGCGGCCCAGGGCCTAGTCCTCCGGGAGTGCCATGATGAGGGAGGAGGAGCGGCAACTAGCCGACAGCGAGGGAGGGAGGAGGACCGGCGAGCCAGGGAGGGAGGCGGCGTTGGTGTGGAGGAAGGAGAAGGCAGCGGAGCTGGTTCGGGAGGAGGGAGTCGGGAGGAGGAGGAGTAGAGGAGGGAGGAGGCGCCGGTGTGGGGGAGGGGCCGGGAGGGGCCGGGAGGGGGGAGGAGGGAGCCGGAAGGAGGAGGAGGGGAGGAGAGGAGGTAGAGGTGGAGGAGGAGGGGTGGCGCCGGCATGGAGGGAAGAGGTCGGGAGAGGGGCGGTGCCGACGTGATGGGCGGCGGGCAAAGGCGGCGCGGCGCCAGGCAGTGTGACACTGTGGCGGCGGCGATGGGGTGCGCGCATGAGGCATGCCGCGCTCATGCTTCTTCTTGCCTGCGTGGACGAGGGGAAAGGCAAGGCGGCAAGCGACAAAGGCGGACAGCGACCGAGCAATGGGTCGGTCGTGCCTAGCACGACACGGTCCGACTAGAATATGCCCGTTGGCCGTTTTTTGCCCTTTTGTACCCTTTTACCATTTTTGCTTTTAAAATAGTATTAAAATCCAAAAATCTAAAAAATTCTATAAATAGCCATCATACCCCCCCCATTAAACACCCATCTATTCATGAGTCTCTCTTTCAAATTCTAGTGTGCAAATTCAAATTTATTGTGAGATAATTTGGCAAAATTCAAAAAAACTTTGCCAAATTTTGAAAAAAAAAATCAATTTTCGACAACAAGTCAACAAAAGAGGTAAATTCTATTTTTGCATACTTTTATTGTTACTTTTGTTATGTTAAGATGAAAGTAGTAATAGTGTTAGTTACAATTTTGTAGTTTTCGTTATGGATAATTACAACAGGTTTGCTCTTAGTCATTACGGACTTTCAGCGAAGGAAGTTGTATCCATGAAGGCTGTTGCGGCTGCCTCAAACCAACCGGATTTGTTACCGGAAGGGCAAAGCGGAGTTCCATTATCAGGCTCCACGACAGCATCTTCATCGGCGACCACCAAAGCAATGAGGTCGAAGTTGTCTACATCGGGAGTGTGGGAGAATTTGAAAATGAAACCAAGCCAAACACACTGCGAAATTAGGTAGCATATGCTATTTGTAAAATTTATTGTAATGAATTGTATACAAGGTCTACAAGTGGAATGAGGCACTTGCTTAGATATGCTACAAGATGTAACGCCAAGCAAGGATCGGTGATAACGCTGACACAGCTCCAATATAACCCCGACCGTACGGTACGTAGCTGGGACTACGATCCTGGGGTAGCCTATTAATCTCTCTGTCATTTAATTGCTTTTGAGGATTTACCGTTAGGTTTTGGGGAGTCTACTGCTTTCTAAACTTACATTAGGAATACACCTAATCCTATATTTTCTGTCGTTTCTAGACATACAACAACTAGGGATCTAGTCAAATACTACAATGAGTGTCGTAATAAAATAAAGAAACTATTTAGTGCATGCATATTTTTGGTGGCCTGACCTCAGACATATGGAGTGGTTGGGCCAGGGAGGATTATCTTAGTGTAGTATCTCATTATGTTAATGACGACTGAGTAATGGAGAAAAGAATTATAAGTTTCAAATTAATTGATATAGCACACACATGTGATAATATTGATGACTGTATTATCAAAGTCATGGAAGACTTTGGTCTCACATACAAAATATTCTCAATTACTTTAGACAATGCCACTTCGAACTCTAGGGACATGGATATTCTTACTCCAGTGTTGAGTACATATGTCAATTCCTTCTTACTACATCAGTGATGCGTTTGTCATATTATTAACCTTATAGTCAATGTGGTTTGAAGAAGTTGAATCCGTATATTAAAGGTTTTCGCGATACGTTATCTTTCTTGAATCATTCTAACGTAAGAATAGCAGCATATAATAACTTCCGCAGGGCGATTGGTGTACGTCCAAGAAAGTTCGGTTTAGACGTGCGGTAAGATGGAACTCTACTTACCTGATTCTTAAGAGTTTTTTTTTACCATATAAGAGCATTTTTCTATTTTTATTCAAACGTACTATGAGAGCACTGACGGTATGATACTATTGACTGAGCAATATTGGTTCATTGCTTCGAAGATACTAAAGTTTTTAGGGAATTTTTATGAGGCCGCTATCCAACATCTCTTATTATTGTGTATAGTATTTTACAAATTGCTACTCAATTGAAAATGTATGAAAATGACTCAATTTTACACGACACTATTGTTGCTTTGAAAAGTAAATAGCTTAAACATGGGAGAGAAATCCCTTTCCTATACTCATTTGTATTTATTTTAGATCCTAGAGGTAAAATTGAAGCATTAGCTAATGTTATTGATATTTTTAGTGATGCTACAGGGCCAGACTATTCTAACTATTTTGCTGAAGTTCGTTCTCAATTACACGAGGTTTACCAAATGTATAAAAATAAGTTCCAATGAGTCTGCTTTCAACGATCTCCAGTAGCCCCCACCTCAAGTAGCAACATCAATATATGGGAGCAAGATCTTTGATACCTCTTCCTCCAGGTCCATGTCTTCTTCTTGTACAGCGGCACATTCTCAACAAAATCCAATACCAACCTCTTACCCAAAGAGTGGGGAACTATCCACCTATCTGGACAGCGATACGGTGGATTTCAATTCAAAAAACTTTAAAAATTTGCACTGATGGCATGAGCATAAGTTAGCATATCCCGTGCTATCCATACTTGCACATGATGTGTTAACTGTTCCTGTCTTGACAGTTTCTCCGAGTCTGCTTTCAATCTTTCTAGAACAATATTGGAGAAGAGAAGAAGCCTCACAAGTGAGGTAGTAGAGATACTTCTAATTGTGAAGGACTGGGAACATGTTGATTCACGAACACAACACTCTATGAAAAATTCAAAGTTGTCAGATATGTTCAAAACTATGTACCTAGACAACGATACGTAGAACAAGGATGTATGTAGAACTATAGGCTACAATCTTTTTCCTTCGCCAATGATGCGGGGTGCCCGATCTTCTCGACGTAGAACCTCTCGATAATTTGTGTATCCTGACGAATCACCAACTGATCCCCCGCGCCAATGCACGGACTTGCAACTCTATGGAAAATTCGTCCAAACACACACTTGATTGGATCCTCGTTGACCACAAGCGAAGATCGTCGAACCCTCAATTCCCAGCGGAAAAGCAAGAACGACCCCTTGTTCTCAATGCACAATTCCCTCTATTTTGGCTATAAGCACAACAAGAGAATCAAGCAAAAGCTTTGAAAATATATTAAACGTGGTCTGAGGTTACAATAGGGGTCTACCCCTCAATATATAGTGTCCCTACTCCTCCTCATGGCTGGCCAAGAGGCCCTACTCCTATTCTAATTCGGAATTAAACTCCTACTCCAATTCCGACTCAATCTAAAACAAAAAGGAAACTCTAATTTTACAACTGTCATATTGTTTCGGTCATATCTTTTGATACAGGATGAATTTCGGAGTGAGGGAGGATTTGTTGGATCGGACTTGGAGTTAGCTTTCTAACAAGCCCAAAAACACTCAAATTTGACTTCATATGAGAAAGTTATGACCTTTTTACTCCGGACTATCCTGCTGATTCCGAATCCGAATTTGAGCCTAATTCCGAATCCGAATTGAATTATGAGTTGATTCCGAGTTTAAATTTGGTTGGGCTTGTGGAAGTTTCGAATTTGACTTGGATTCTTGGGTTTCTCTCCCCTTGCTTGTCTCCCACGAGCTTCTCCTCCATTGTGACGGCCTTTCTTCAAGAACAGTCTCATATCCTTCATCTCCGTTCATTATTGAATCTTCCAATCTGAGCACAAGCAAAACACTAGTTTTAGGTAGTATGAAATTCTCAACTAATTTAAAAGGAAATTCAGTTAACAGATTCACCTGTTGGATAAGCTTCTCTTGTTTTTCGACTCTCTTAGTAAGCTCATGTTGTTCCGAGGTATTTAATGAATTGAAAATATTATATGAAACAACGTAGCTAAGGATATCCTCATCATCCTCCCTTTCTTCAAAAAAAGCCGTCCTCTGCTTTTGATAGCCTGAAAATGTGCTACACAAAGAAAACAACGTATATGCATGGTATATGTATTTATCATCCAAACAAGTTCCGTGTAGCGCATAATGATTTGCCGAACATGTATTAAACAAAGAGAACAACGTATATATGTGATATATGTATGAATCAATTGTTGTGTTATTCGCGTTGTTTTGTACAATCGATAGCTCGAAATCACATTTCAAATTGCACAACTGACTCATATGATAAAATTTCACCTTCTCAATACCAAAGTCAAGTAAAGTGGGTGAAAACCAATTGATACCATTCCATACTTCAACTGCGCTACTCTGATTAGTTATACATTTAAGAGATAAACAAGTAGACATCATGTTGCGTTCTAAACAATAGACACTTGTATTTAAACTCATCTTAAAGAGACTGTGACATTGCTCAATAGATGGTTTGCGCAAAACATGTAATTTTAAATCAACAAGATTATCACAGGTAATGCATATTCGATAAACTTGAAACATGTTGTTGTCTACACCAAAATCTCCGATCAAATTGAATTTATATGTGTGTATGTAGCTATTTACTAGTGATCTTAAATGTGAAATTTCAAGAACCTTCTTAATAACACTAACTACCTCTTTTGGTTTATCGAATATGATATGACACAAAGAATCATTAAGGGATATTCTAGTAAGAACTTCTGTATGAGTAATCAATTCCATATTATGCAAATTAAGCATATCAAATTTAGAACTTGGAATCATCAAAGGAATAATGGAGTTCTCAGTTTTACGCACCTTGTCTTGATGATCTATCAATTTAGTACCAATAGTGTTACCTTGATCGTCCTCCTCAGTTGATGTAGGTACCGCGGGTATCGTAATGTCATCATGTAACCACGGGGTATCATGTATTCCCTCTCCAACCATGGTTATATCTTCATCTTTCTCTTCCAATGGTGAGGGCTCTTGAATGTCCAACTCCTTATTTGCTTGGTCCACTTGCACAATGTGTGATACAACACTAGAAATAGAGGGTAAGTTGTTAGGTTCAAAAATAATCTTATTTGTCCTATCATCTATCTCTCCCTTTTTTTTCGTGTATCTGTCACACTCTCAATTGGGATGCTCTCAACCTCGCATATGGTGGACTCACACAGCTCACTCTTTTTATCACTCTCACTCAATTTGGCTATGTGGCTCTGATTCTCACATGGGTTTTGATACATCTCATCCTTGTAAGACCGTGGGCCCGCAAGGGCACAACTACCACCAACCACGACCTCCTCACGTGTTGCGGGTTGTGACGGGGCAGCACTACTCATCACCTCGGTCAAAGAAAAATTCTCATGCTCTATCTTCTTCTCAAGTGACACACCAGTGGATGAATAAGAACTAAAGAGCCGGCGCAGATTTAATTGATGTGCTTGCATGTGTTTAAGTCTCTTTTCTGCCTTGATAGCATATTTCACAAGATCTTGCAGACTACGAAAATATTCATCTTGAAGTGCAGCAACGATCTGATAATTCAAGCCTGTTTTGAAGTATGTATTTTCTTGATATGCACTAGTGATATTGGCACGACGCATTGCATGATTCAACTCAATATAGTAATCTTGGACAACTTTGCATCCTTGTGTAATGCTCTCCACGTGGCGTAGTAGTTCCCGCTCATAATAGGATGAAACAAATTCTCTTCTCATGACGCTTTTTAAACAGACCCAATATGTAATGAATCGTTTTCCACTTAGTTGTTGCCACCAAATAGAGGCATAGTCCGTAAAAAATAAAGTGGCTACTCTCACTTCCTTGGCTTTTGATTCGAACTTATGGGATTCAAGCTCGAACTTCATGTTTTGTACCCACTTAAGATACTCCTCTGGATCATTACTACCATAGAAAGGAAGATACGTATACTCGCGATCTGCTATTTTTAGCACAAAGCAAAGAATATGTATGTAGGTTTATGTGTAGAGGTCACTCAACTCACAATCCTAACCAGATGAAGTTTCTTTACCATTCTGAAAGGAATTAAGATCAACAAAACTTACACTTCAGGTCAGCAAGAACCACAAGGTGATGTGTGAGCGAATTTCAAGAGCAAGTCAAAGCACGACAACGAGTGTTTTGTGGAGCTTGGTATGGATACCTACTTAATTTGAAAATTATAGGTATTGTAAGGCTAAGTAAATATCCAAACTATAATTCAATGCCTAGTTGCCGATCACAAAGATATAAGTGAAAATCAAAGCAACTCACACGCAAAGATATTGGAACTTAGTGCAATCAAGGAATGAGCTATGTAAGATATAGGTGAAAAACAAAATAACTCATATTGCACAAGTTATAGAAAGATGCTAGCTAGTTGCAAATAATGAAACTAGGGCACAAGATTGCACAAAATATTGATATTCTAACAATTGAATCAAGAATGAGTGGTGATTTTCGCTCAAGTTTATGGTTCGGCTATGCGCTTTTTTTTCCTTTTCTCTTTCCTTTTCTTTCTTTTTTCTTCTATTTTTCATTCCTTTTTTTGAACTATTGCCAAAATTCTTGTTCTACCAAAAATGAGCAAAAATTCTTTCCCACCTTTTGATCTTTGAACAATTACAAGAACACAAATATTAATATGCAGCCCTAAGCAACGATTTAGCTAGTCTTAAATAGGTTCAAAGTATTCGCAAAGGATTGAAAGGTTCACAAAGGATAAAAAATTGGTTTCTCACTTTTTTTGTGTTTTTTTATAAACACGACTAAAAAAAATCAAACTAGGCTCAAATAAAAGCAATGCAAAAAAATTCAAGATCAGCAAACTAAACTTGATTCTAATGGACAAAAACTTAACAAAACTCACTAGAATAACAAATTAAATACTACAGCTGAAAGAATTTTTTTTGTATGGCTTTTTCGTGTATAGGGAAAAAAAAATTAAATAACTGGATAAAGATCCTACCGAGTCTGTAACACCCTGGCTATTCGGAAGCCAAGATGACACCTAAGGATACAACATATGAACAATTTACGGAATTTGATTCAATATGCATCTATCCAAATATCAATAACAGGATAACGAGGTAAAAGCAGCCAATACATCAGTGACGAATAATCAAGAAACTAATCATGGAACGACATGACATGAGGTTTAAACATTACTTAATACAGTCCTTCTCTCATCAAGGAATATCAAAGTTGAAACCATTAATGAAAATTATCGAGTAATGTTCTGCGTGCAACGTGTTGGTCTACTCCCTTCTCAAAATCATCAACATCAGGGTGGATCACCTAAATAACATTGAAAGCAAGGGTGAGTCGAAACTCAGCAAGTACCATATTAGAATAATCAATCAAATAGTGGATAAATCAATTCAACTGAATTATGAACAAATCTTGCACCACATACATGATTGAATGGAATGAATACATGAATGGATGGAATGAAAGAATGCATCAAGGAATGGACTAATCACGACTTATACTGGTATAGCGAGTGTAACACCGTCGGTGTTCACTTAAAGTTACCGTATGAAGAGCGTTTCATCGGTGTCCAACGTGGCCCACATTGGAATGGTGGATCACACGTACCCATTCTAGAATTGATGGGTTTTCAAATGCCCATACTGGAATTGATGGGTCTTTCAAATGCCCATACTGGAATTGATGGGTCTTTCAAATGCCCATGTATGAATGGAATGAAGCAAGTAATATGAATGTCATCATCTTTTCTCAATTATCAATTTGAAACATATCAACATCATGAACAAGTGCAAGAACATACATGTATACATCACATTATCATGCATTCAATTGAAAATACCACAAGTTAATATGCGATGACTTATGCATCTTTGGAATATGAATGTTGAGTAACCGTTGATTGAAAACATGAATCATAGAAACATTAGCATGAACACAAACACATCATTCATCAATGTAAAGGATTCAATGTACTTGCCTTTCGCGTTGCGACGCGCTAGCAAGCAATGAAGGTGTTCCCACACGCGATGCCTCACCGCCTATACAAGTGTTCCCGAAATAAGAACAGCGTGGAAATACATTGCTACGGTGTTCTACAATATCTCTGACTACCCAATATACCGCATGACCGAATTGAAAATAAACTATTGGCCAGATTTATTCTTCGATCAGTGATGCGAGAAAAACATATTTAATTATCTGGAATTGAAATGACCCGAAACTAGTGCCCAATGAATCTTAACGCACGACACTACGAAACTCTAGTTTGCGGGTTCTCGATTCGCCAAAACAGTGGCCTAAACAACGATTGAAAATACTAATGATATCATGCAGATTTGAGAATAGTGGTAAAGAAAATGACGTAACTTTTATTATACGGATCCAATAGAGGTGATCTTTATCAACATGGAAAGATAATTTAAAGGTCTACAATAACCTATTTGGGTGGGAGTTCTGAATCTGACTGTAACTAGATCAAAACCGACGAGCAACCGACAGTCTCCAAAATCTCTGACAGACAGAGTAGTGTGCGGTTAAAAATTCATATCTCCTACACCACAGGGTGAAATCTTGTGATCTCGGTGCCAAAAGAAATCTAAGGAAACCAGGAACATAACTCTAGGAGACGAAAACCCGAGATTCGGCCTCTAAGTAATTCATAATGGCCCGACAAGAAAATCTGCCAAAACACGTCAGCTGTCCAGGACAGTCGCGGTAAAACTACCATATCTCCTAAACCGTAACTCCAAATCAGATGATCTTGGTGCCTAAAGAAAGCTAAGATCAAGGGATACAACTTTATAAGAGGTGGAAAGATCATAAAATGTACAGAACGTACCCAAATCTGACGAACAAGTCTGGCGTACGACAGGGAGGAGGGTGGCGGCCGGTTGGAGAGGGGGAGGAGGGGGTGGCGGCTTGGGGAGGGGAGTGAGGAGAGAGAGGGGATAGGCTAGGGTTTGGGGATGAGGAAAAAACCCCTCCTTGGATGGCCCCTCTCATGGGCCCCTCCTGGGCTGCGGCCTAGGCCCAGGTTGTCGGAAGATCGCTGAAAACCCCCCGTCGATTCAGGAAATTTCAGTTCTTGTTTGAATTTTCCCTCCCCAGCTACTTTTCTAATTACCCGATCCGAATCCGGGGTATTACAGAGTCAACGGAGCTCTGATACCACCTGATGCGGGGTGTCCGATCTTCTCGACGTAAAACCTCTCGATAACTTGTGTATCCTGACGAACCACCAGCTGATCCCCCACGCCAATGCACGGACTTGCAACTCTATGGAAAATTCGCCCAAACACACACTTGATTGGATTCTCGCTGACCACAAGCGAAGATCGTCGAACACTCAATTCCCAGCGGAAAAGCAAGAACGACCCCTTGTTCTCAATGCCCAATTCCCTCTGTTTTGGCTATAAGCACAACATGAGAATCAAGCAAAAACTTTGAAAATATATTAAACGTGGTCTGAGGTTACAATGGGGGGCTACCCCTCAATATATAGTGTCCCTACTCCTCCTCATGGCTGGCCAAGAGGCCCTACTCCTATTCTAATTCGGAATTAAACTCCTACTCCAATTCCGACTCAATCTAAAACAAAAAGGAAACTCTAATTTTACAACCGTCATATTGTTTCGGTCATATCTTTTGATACATGATGAATTTAGGAGTGAGGGAGGATCCGTTGGATCGGGCTTGAAATTAGCTTTCCAACAAGCCCAAAAACACTCAAATCCGACTTCGTATGAGAAAATATGACCTTTTTACTCCGAACTGTCCTGCTTATTCCGAATCCGAATTGAATTCTGAGTTGATTCCGAGTTTAAATTTGGTTGGGCTTGTGGAAGTTTCGAATTTGATTTGGATTCTTGGGTTTCTCTCCCCTTGCTTGTCTCCCAGGAGCTTCTCCTCCATTGTGACGACCTTTCTTCAAGAACAGCCTCATATCCTTCATCTCCGTTCATTATTGAATCTTCCAATCTGAGCACAAGCAAAACACTAGTTTTATGTAGTATGAAATTCTCAACTAATTTAAAAGGAAATTCAGTGAACAGATTCACCTGTTGGATAAGCTTCTCTTATTTTTCAACTCTCTCTCTCTCTCTCTGTATCTCTCTCTCTCTCTTTTGTGCTCGATAACTGGATGAACAAGAGAACGATGGTTCCTAAATAAGCTTCCTGAGTTGCTGAGTCTTTTTTTTTTAAAAAAAAAAGGAACACAGAGACTCGGAGAGATATCTACTGATACATTATTTAAAGGGCAAGGTGAACATATAGATATTGGACACAGCTCAATCACATGTCCAAGTTTCTATGTCAGATCGAATTTCATAGTTTTGCATGTGATTGGCTGCTCCTACAATGTAGAAACATAAAACGTGGAAATAATTATTCTCGAGGTCTACCAATGCCCAGCCCTCGGCCCATTATCACTAGCTTTCCACCCATGATCCGGAATGTTTGTGCTAGGAGAAACATCGGATGCCAAACATGTCGACCGCGGCAATGCTAACACTACAATCTCTTACAAGGATACAGTAAATTTCACAAAACCACGCTAACTTTAGTAAAACTGTCACAAAACCATACTTTTGAGCAACAATTTTGAAGAAACACACTTTTCTTTGTGTAACATTTCACAAAACCAAACTTTCAAGCATTAACGTTGTATCCATCGGGTCGGACCCACTTGCCGATCTCACAAGCATATCCAATTGCCTACTTAAATGTGCAGTTTTGTGAAATGTTATGCAGATGGAAATGTGGGTCTCTGAAATTGTTACTCCTTCGTTCTTTCTTTCATGATGACCTAGAATCCACAGCGTCAAACTTTCTATCTAGATTGGTTTTATGAAAACTATATTATTATATTTGTCATTAAAAATATTATGAAATATTTCATAATACTAGTCATGTGCTGTGTGTTACAACGAAAAATAAATTTTTGCATATAATATGTTGTTACAGCTCACCAATCTCTCTATTGTCATTCATAAGCTAAAACTTTAATGTCTCGCAGTAGAACCAAGAAGGTTTTCTTGCTGTAGGTTTGACGAAATAACTATGCAAAAAAAATTAGTACGTCAAATAAATTCAGATAGCGAAAACAAGCAATTAGTCATTAAAAACATGGAGATGTGTTGCCTCTTTTGGTCAGCATGAATCATGACATAATAATAAAAATATTGTGTTTACAAAACAAATTTGTTATTTACAGCTTTATTATCACAAAACATCAAAAAAATTTGCTTGGGCAGCATACGTCTCATTGATGTTGTTTGTATGTTTTCCAACAGATTGCCTCCGCCAAGTAAAAAAATGAAGAAAAAGAAAAGGACGATGAGACTATTAGGGGAGAATTTTGACAAACTAGAACATATCGTCGTCAGATGGGCAAAGAGGTATCCGAGGCAGGAACACCTATTCAACAATTTGTGCACATATATTGAACACCACATTAACCTGATACTTGTTCTAAAAATATTAACCAGCCTATTCAACTACAGCAAAATGACCCAATCAATACAACAAATCCAAGTAGCTAGTAAATGCTATAAAACTTTATACATTCCATTACAACTAAGTTTTGTACATCTAGCTAATCACAACCGAGTTTACAAACTTTTACAACTTGTGCAAATTTAGATCTCTTTGCCTTGCACTCATTCGCATCAACATCACAAGAAATATGGATCAGTTCAACACCTTTGGTTTCCTCTTGCATATGGGGCCTCAGATTGATTTTTCTTCTTGATTGTTCACACCAACCCTGCATTGAGTGGATCCTCCCTGTGGTAGCTCAAATAGAATTAGTGTGCCTTGTATGGGATACCTGAAGGAATTATGTATCAATTAATTAAGAAAATAGCCACCCAAATTTGAGCCTCAGATCTGAGTGGCGGAAGCGTACAACTACATCTCCCACTAACTGAACTACGCTCAATTGCTTACCAGATCATAAATCAGATGGTCAAGATGGAGGTGAAACAAGAAATGAGTAACGTAGGCTTACCGTAGCCTCTGCTGAAAAATCATCAATTGTAACTTCTTTCATGTCCGTGTTTTTTTTAATCATTCATCACGAACATTTCATGACAAGACTGAAGAAACATCACAAGAAATGTGTTCCAAAATCGAAATACATGATGTTAAAAAGATTTTTTCCTTTACCATTGGAATCCACAGTCATCAAGCTTTTCTCATTACTAAGTGGACCAACACTCTGCTGCCAAGAAATGTTTCCTGTCCAAACATCAAGCCCCATCACAATGTACAAACACCCATTATTTGTCAATTGAGCTCAAGTCTTAGATCCATTTGTACTGACGGTTATGAATGTACAAGGAATAGAGCTGGCCTTCAGTATTTGATATATGTTTAGTCATATGGATTGCATCACGAATTAAAGAAGGTAGGATAAAAAGATGAGAATACAGAACCATGGAAATTGGAAAACAAATATATGCAGTGAAATGATGCCTTACATAAAGAGTCCCCTCGCACTGATCAACAACTGGAGCTGAATTGAAACAGCAGCTTGAGATATTTCTCTTGCAGCCTAGATGGTAACCAAAGCGATTAAGCACAGGCCCGACACTCCATTGTAGTCCAGTGAGCAACAAGAAAGAGAAAAGGCCACGGTCCCAAATGGTAAGAAAAGGAGATGAATAACTGTCGCAGATCGATAGACCAATGATCTCCTCGGATCTCCCTGGCGTTGAATTGTAACAGAAAAATACTTGTGATGCTAGATCAGCAGTGTGTATGTTTTGTGGAGTTATCTTTATGACCTTAATTATCTTCTGCCACCAAATATATCTGCGCAATTGATACAACTCATTCTCTGATAAGGCATAGTAACAGCAATGTAATTGATACATCGAAACAGGCGCTTTGCAGAATACTAAGAATCATCATCAAATGTACGGTTGCAACTGGAAAAGGAGGAAATCAAACTCCTGAAGACCTGGACTCTTGAAACCAAAAAAGAACTGGAAAATATTTGACTGATGCATTTCATTGTATGTTGGTCAAATCATTAAGAATTTCACACAACTCGGCTACCTTTTCTCTTTCGGTAACTGGACCGATATCCTCTTTACAGTTGTATCCGAGGGGAACAATCCATAAGACAGATCCATTTGGTTCGAACGCAAGAAGATTCTTCCCAGAGCAAGCAATGAGACACCCGTCATGCCCAATGAGAGGGGCTGAGAGGGCACGAGCAACTTGTTGAATATATAAGTATTTTTCGAAGTACTTTAATCCAGAAATATACTAAATGAATCATGGACAATACTCTAGACTTTTTCATCAAGTAAACATACATGAACACCATAGTCATACTAATTTCCAGAAGAACAGGAAGTGGTATTCCTATCTCAGTGTTCAAGATAACAACAGGTAATAAAGTTAAACAAACAACAAGTAAGAGATTGATATACCCGAAGTACTTTAATCCGCAAATTTACTAAGATGAATCGCCATGGACAAGTGGACGTCGTGGAGTAGTCATAAAGATGAAGCAGAGGATCCGAACATCGAATGAAGTCATACTAATTTTCATAATGGAATCGCCATAGCATTTTTCAAGTACTCTTAATGGGAGTTGATTGAAGATGAAAAATGGACGAATAGATCTAGACTTTTAGCATAAAGTAAACAGAGACCGAACACTATAGTCATCTAATTTTGCAAACCGCACCATAACTCATTTTTAAGTACTTTAATCCGTTAATGCCATTAGATGAATCATGGACAATTTAGATTTTTCAATAGATAAAGACATGAACACCATGGAGATCGCCGATCGTCAACAACACACGTCCACACGCACGGCTCGGCTCGGCTCTCGGCGAGGCGAGGCGAGGCGAGGCGAGCGTGCGCGCATGTGTTGGCCTCCTCCAATTCCACAAGGTGGCTACCATGTTCCACCTTATAAAGTGGTGTAACTCCCTTTCAACTCTCCATGTGGGACTAATCAATTTTAGCACGTGCACATGGGCCTTTGAGATTCTCTAGAAATTAAATAGAATTAAAAACTAGGCTCAGCCCGTATTAATTCCTACAATCCCCCACCAAATTTCAAAGACACATGTCAAATGCCTTGATCCACAGTATTGTTTTAATATACCAGTGTTTCGATGGAGACCGAATAAGGTTGAACATCCATCTAGAACAGAAACTACACTAATCCACAACTGCACAATGGACTAAGCCTTGAATTGGCAGTTTTGTGTGAATAAGTTTCACTTAAGTCCTTAACCGATACTAGGTTGTTAGACATCCCCACGGGTTGGAGCATATAAGTCATACTCCTGGCCTATTCATGAGCTTCCTAGAGATTACCCTATCTCATAGACCGTGACTAGCGATGAGGATGGAAATCCGATAGCAATCGGCCCATATAAATCCGGAGTTTGCAAATTCAAATTTCAAATTTCAAATTTTGGTTGATTTTTAAGCAAATTTCAAAGAAATTCGACTCGGTTTTCCGGAAAACCGAACATCTTTGCTTAATCTTCCCGACAAGATCCATGGTCGGGCCCATATAGGTGTGTTCATTAAGATAAAAATCTTTGCTTAAACAAACCACAGAACATATTAAGATAAAAATCAATCTGTCATACAGATTTAGGAGAGAGTTGCATCTCCAATAGAGTGAGTCTGTAAAAGTACTCTCCTCCCAGTTAACTAATAGCTTATTTCGCTAATCCTACTTCACAGGATCTCCGATCACATAGGATGGGTTGCCACTATGGTATAACTCACGTGGGTCTCAAACCCATCTCCCTCGATGCATTGTCTATCACATTCCATGATAAACCCTTTGTAAAGGGATCTGCCAGATTCTTAGCTGTTTGGATATAATCCAAAACTATTACTCCAGAGTTTCTCATTTTTCTGACAAACTTCAGTCTCCTCTTCACATGTCTTGATGCTTTCTTATTATCCTTAGAACTGTTCACCTTGACAATCATAGTTTGATTGTCACAGTTCACCAGAATAGCCGGTACCGGTTTTTCAACCACCGGCAAATCCATCAAGAGCTCACGAAGCCATTCGGCTTCAACAGTGGCAGTATCTAATGCTGTGAGTTCTGCTTCCATTGTTGACCTCGTTAAGATGGTCTTCTTGCAAGACTTATGTGAAACAGTGTCACCTCCAAGTGTGAAGACATATCCACTTGTGGCCTTAATCTCATCAGCATCAGATATCCAGTTTGAATCGATATAACCATCCAATACCCTAGCATACCCAGTATAGTGAATGCCATAGCTCATAGTACCCTTTAGATAGCGCATTACCCTCTCAAGAGCATGCCAATGATCATCTACCGGATTGGAAACAAAACGACTTAATTTGCTCACAGCAAACGAGATGTCAGGCCTGGTACCACTAGCTAAATACATGAGTGAACCAATTATCTGAGAATATCTCAATTGGTCTATGGCTATTCTCCGATTCTTCCTAAGCAATACGTTAGGATCATAAGGTGAGATGATTTACAGTCGTTATAACCAAAACGACTCAGAACCTTCTCCACATAATGGGTTTGCAACAATGTAATCCCACCATCATCACTTCTTAACAGCTTGATGTTCAAGATAACATCAGCTACTCCCAGATCTTTCATCTCAAAATTCTGAGACAAGAAACCCTTGACCTCCTTAGTCACATTAAGGCTGGTCCCAAAGATCAGTATATCATCAACATACAGACATAGAATGACTCCCTCGCCCCCACCATGGTGATAATACACACATCTGTCAGCTTCATTCACAATAAAGCCTGCAGATGTTAAAATTCTATCGAATTTTTCATGCCATTGCTTAGGTGCTTGTTTAAAACCATACAAAGATTTCAACAACTTACACATCTTTCCTTCTTGACCATTTACCACAAATCCATCTTGCTGTTTCATGCAAATTTCCTCGTCCAACTCTCCATTTAGGAAAGTCGTCTTAACGTCCATCTGATGAACAAGAAGATCGTGTGAGGCAGCCAAAGATAGTAGTACTCGAATAGTAGTTAATCTAGACACAGGTGAATAAGTATCAAAGAAATCTTTGCCTTCCTTTTGGTATAACCCTTAGCCACAAGCCGTGCCTTGTACTTCTCGATAGTACCATCAGGCCTAAGCTTCTTTTTGAACACCCACTTACATCCGACAGGTTTACAACCATAAGGATGCTCAGTGATCTCCCAAGTTCCATTAGAGATAATGGAATCCATTTCACTACGTATTGCTTCCTTCCAGTATTCCGCATCTGGAGAAGCATATGCTTCAGAAATGATACTTGGAGTGTCATCCATAAGGTACACAATGAAATCAGGACCAAAAGACTTTGCAGTTCTTTGTCGTTTACTCTTCCTCAGAGTTTCATTGTCTTCCTCCTCAGGAATTTGCTTAGGGATTTGCTCAAAATATTCCATAGAAATGGCAGGTTAAGGAGTTGTATCAGGCTCCTGACTCGATGAACTAAGCACATCTTTCATCGAAAAATATCCTCAAAGAATATAGCATCTCTGGACTCCATAATTGTACTGACATGCACGTCAGGTACTCCAGATTTCACCACTAGAAATCTATATCCAACGCTATGGTGAGCATTCCTAGAAAGACGCAATCCACGGTTTTTGGTCCAAGTTTACGCTTTTTGGGAATTGGCATATTGACTTTTGCCAAACAACCCCAAGTGCGCAAGTGTGAAAGTGATAGTCTTTTCTTCTCCCATTGTTCATATGGGGTTATCTATTTATTCTTTGTGGGAACCCTGTTTAGGACATGACCTGAAGTCAATATAGCCTCCCCCACCATGATTTGGAAAGACCCGTTGTGTCTAACATGACATTAACCAAATCAGTTAGAGCGCGGTTCTTTCTTTCAGCAACCCCGTTTGACTTGGGTGAATAGGGAGGCGTCCTCTCATGGATTATACCATGTTCCTCACAGAATAAATTTAACTCATTAGAAAAGTACTCGCCACCACGATCAGACCTAACCCTTTTCATTTTCCTTTCAAGTTGGTTCTCAACTTTCGCCTTATAGATTTTAAAGTAGTGAAAAGCTTCATCTTTAGTTTTCAAAAGATACACATAGCAGAACCTAGTGGAGTCATCAATCAAAGTCATGAAATATCTATTAACACCTTTTGTCAACACACCATTCATCTCACATAGATCTGAATGTATGAGTTCTAATGGTGCCAAGTTTCTTACCTCCGCTGCCTTATGAGGCTTACGAGGCTGCTTTGATTGCACACAAACTTGACACTTAGAACCTTTGGCAAGGGTGAATTTCGGGATTAACTCTAAACTGGCTAACCGCGTCATGCAACCAAAATTTATATGACATAGTCGTGAATGCCAAATAGTAGTCTCATTACCACTGCAAATATGGTTCACAACATTATTACATAAATCTGAAAGAGATAGGCGGAACAAGCATCCGTACACATAGCCTTTACCAACAAATTGTCCACACTTGGACACAATAAATTTATTGGACTCAAACACCAGTCTAAAGCCATCTCTACACAGAAGAGATCTGCTGACGAGATTCTTATTGATAGATGGCACATGATGCATGTTCTTCAGTTGCACAATCTTTCCCGAAGTAAACTTCAGATCGACCGTACCAACACCATGAACAGTAGCATGTGACCCGTTCCCCATTAGAACGGCTGAATCCCGAGTGACCTGGTAAGAAGAGAACAATGAAATATCAACACACACATGTATATTAGCACCAATATCTATCCACCAATCGGTAGAATGACATACAGAAAGAACAGTAGGTAAATTACCATACTCTGAAGTTCCCGCCTCAGTGGTACCAACAACAACATTAGCAGACTTGGAATTCTGCCCTTACTGATTCTTTCCGCCTTTGCGTTGGCTGCAATCCTTGGCCCAATGACCAGATTCGCCACACAAAGCAAAGGCCATCCTTTGTGTTTTTCTTCTTCTTCTTGAAGCTAGTTGTTTGTGCAGTCTTGTTCTTACCTTTGAACTTTTGAGCTTGGCCATTCTTCTTCTGCACCACATTGGCACTAGAATGTCCCCCATTACCTCTAGTGTGTGTATCTTTTGCTCTCGCCTTCTCTTCAACATCAAGAGACCCAATGAGATTTTCAACAGAAAACTCTTGCCTCTTATGTTTCAGAGAAGTAGTAAAATTCCTCCAAGAAGGAGGAAGCTTGTCAATAATGTCTCCCGTGACAAACTTGTCCGGTAACACACACTTGAAGTGCTCAAGTTCTGTGGCCATGGATTGTATCTCATGAGCCTGTTCAACTACAGAACGGCCATCAACCATTCCATAGTCATGATATCGCTCCATGAGATACAGTTCACTGCCTGCATCCGAAACCCCAAACTTGGCCTCGAGTGCATCCCACATCTCTTTCCCAGTTTTAATCACCATGTATGCATCGATTAACTTCTCACCAAGAACGCTAACCACGGCACCTTTAAAAAGGTTATCAGCAGCCTCGAACGCTCGCTCTTGTTCAGGAGTAAGTGTTCATTCAGGTTTGTCGTTTGCCACATGGAAAACGTTCATGGTAGTTAGCCAAAGCACTATCTTGGTGCGCCGCCTCTTGTAATTCGCACCATCGAACTCACATGGTTTTAGTGCAGCAGCAAAGCCAGTTGACGAAAAATGCCTAGAATAAGGTTTTTGGATTATTGAATATATAAGCATTTTTCAAAGTACTTTAATCCAGAAATATACTAGATGAATCATGGACAATACTCTAGACTTTTTCATAAAGCAAACAGACATGAACACCATAGTCATACTAATTTCAGAAGAACAGAAAGTGGTATTCCTATCTCAGTGTTCAAGATAACAACATATAATAAAGTTAAACAAACAACAAGTAAGAGATTGATATACCCAGAACCAATAGACGGAGCAGCAGCAGAAGTGTTGATGAGATCGTCGTTCGCCATGGCGTAGTGGATGTCGTGGTAGTAGTCGCGCAGATGAAGCAGAGGATCCGAAGCAGCGATCGGATGAAGACGGAGCAGCGAGCAGTCGCGCGAACGCTCCCCAAAAACCTTATTTGTCCTCGCTCGTGAAAGCCTTCAAGGACGGGGGTTCCGGAGGCCTGCTCTCCTGGTTCGACCGTACACGCGACTCGTCGGGATGGAGATCGCCAGTCACAACAGCCACAGACTGATAGTGTTGCTTAGTCTCTCGTGGGAGTTGATTGAAAAAGTGAAAAAAAACACGAACAGATCTCTGTTCCTGTGATAGCCAAAAGCCAAAAACGAAGAGACAGAGACCAGAGGAAACGGTTGCCATCAACCAGTGCAAACCGCAGCCATAACTCACTGGTAACTGAACCTTCGTTAATGCCATTATTTCGAGTCGGTGCGTTTCGATTTTCAAATAGATAAAGAAAAAACGCGCCACACTGGACATGCTCTTGCGCGCACGCGACAAGACGCACGCGATCGCGACGCGTGTTGGCCTCTTCCAATTCCACAAGGAGGCTATCACGTTCGACCTTATAAAATGGTGTAACTCCCATTCAACTCTCCATGTAGGACTAATCAATTTTAACACGTGCATATAAATATTTGAGATTCTCTAGAAATTAAATAGAATTAAAAACTGAACCAATCCGTATTAATTCTTACACAACTCCTGGTGGTGTCTGAGCTGCAAATGAAACCATCAAGTCACGCCCAATCGTAACCAAGTACAATCTCAAGTCAAATGTTATTCTGTACTTCTATAAACCTGAACAGTTTGTGTATTCGAGAACAAACACCCCAGATACCAAACAAACACAATAACTAAATCCACAGGAAGATAGTACTGTTAGTATCTTATATGAGGTTCCACGGTTAGTAGGTTACAATGACACATTTAATACAATTAGGCTATTATGTGCAGCACAGCTAAAGTAAGTCCAGTAACACATATATAGTTTTGTCCAAGCATCAGAGAGAAAAGCTAACACAACTAAATTTGCAGACTTATTGGGTAGAAGGGAAATCTCTGAAAACAAAATGAGAAAGCAAACCTTATCTCATATGGTTTTCCATCAGGAGGTGAATGAAAACGAAGATCGTCCATGATTGAAAAATATGAATGGAATAGCATGTCTTTCAGGTCCCTGACTACTGTACAGCTTCCTGTGACAGTGCTCCATGTTCCATCCTGCCTTTGTGAGCTACCCATGTGACTTTGAAAGGGCGAACAAGTCAAATATCAGAGTAAAACCATAAAAATTAAAATATACCACAAAACAATGAACGAGTGGCCTTTTTTTTCCTTCCCAAACTGCATCAAATGTGGCCATTACTGGTGCTAGAAAACCATAAGCTAAACCAGTAAGGATGCTTCCCACAATGCCAACTATCAGCCATAAGACTAAAATCACAGATGCAGCAATAAGAAGTAGCAGCTTTACAACAGGTCGCACCAGTTTGGTTCTGCCTTCACAAAAAGGTGATCAGCACATCTAAGTATATAGATTCATAATTACATTATATTTTTCTTTTAGAATGGATTTTGTACAAAACTGTGAACTACCTGATGATGCAGTAGTATGTCCAAATTACATGCATAGGCCACAAGCCCACAATGAGTGCAGAAATTCCGATCACCGTAATAAGCCATGGCCCATGGGCCGAACAAAGCACCAACATAGGGAAAATCTATAATAAAAGAGGATTGCAAATCAGAATTTGAAGACTAAAAAAAGAACATAGATCGGCAGAAATTACCAAGTGATCGACATATGCTGAAAAGACATTAGAGTTTAGCAAGATAACAACTTTGAATTCTAGAATTAACAAAAACATTCAAATCACCCTTGCCATCATTTACTTCCAAAATCACACTTACATATATTTCCTTTTACACCACTTGAAATTCCGGTTGCAATGACCAGTAGCAATCGGTTTCTATCCCACATCAAGCACAAACAACAAAGTTCAACTGAAAGCTCTGAAATGAATAAAACCATAAATGCAAAAACTGAACAGAGGAAAAATGGCTAAAGTTTGTAACTGCTACTTATTCTGTCAGAGAGGGAGAGAGATGACACCCTGCTTTCAACTCATGCTATCTTTAAGTGAAATAGAGTAACGCCATAGTTCATTTCAGAAATTATACCAGCACTCAGCTAATCTGAGCTCCATTGGTTCTGTCGTTATTGAAATTAAAAGTACTCAATTTTGATATGAGCATTTATGCAAAGCCTAATGGAAGCAACCCTATTCCATCAGTACTAAAATTTGAATATCGTGTAACAATGATTCATTCTAAGTCTGATTAAAATGCTCCAATAAAGTAGAGGAACCAAGCATCCGTACAAGCAAAACAGAAAAGATGATCTTTTTTACTTGGGAGACAACATGCATGACATCGTCCTGGGCAGCACCGCTGTGCCTATTCGCCGACGGCGCCGGGCTGGATCCAAACCCTACGTACTTCCCGCCCTGAGAGGGCGGAACCCCCTCAGGCTTCGACTCGTTGCCCGCCATCCCCCTGGCAAAAAAGCTCTCCTTGTTGGCCGCCGACGCCTCCAACTGCTGCCTCATGTAAATATCCTCTGTCGACTTGGACCTCAGCGGCTGACTCCCCGACTCAGCTCCCACGGCGTCAAACGACCCCGCCGACAGCACAATAACTCAAGCAAGAAAAGTATAGATGCCTACTGAGCTTACCTAGAGAAACCCAGATTAATGAGGAACCCTCGCCGCGTCACCGCCTTGAGCAAGAAGCCCCAATCGAATCCAGCCAAGGCGGTGCCTCCCCCCGGAGGTGGCCGGCGCCAAGAACCACAACCATGGCCGGGTCCGTACCAGTACCTATAGCCATACGAAGCCGAGGACCACGAGGAGATCCAGGCGGAGGAGGAGCGGAGGCGAAGGTCATACTCGGCCTTACGGCGATTGTCAGAGAGGACGTGGTAGGCGTCGAAGGCTAGGGGCGATGATGAACCCGAAGGTCCTTGTTTGTTACCCCAATCTTTCGATGAGAACGATAAGTTCGGTAGTTGTCGCTCAACTCTCACGATCCTAGCTACGAACACGCAAGACCTAAAACCACGTAATCGCTGAACTGCTCGACAAGTCGTTATCAACCGTGCACGAATATTCGGATGACCTGATCACAAAGATCAATTCCTGCATACACCGAATAAGCAAGCAAGAACGAGGTAAAAAACAATCTGAATTGCAAATATATGATTGAATTCAAAAGGTAGGATTCCCCAGAGATCCTTTACGGTTGGTCTAGTCGACATAAGCGAAGAACGAGAGTTTTCACAATGGAGAAACTAATCAAACGAAATTCAAGGAAACTAGAGGGGGTGCGGCCTCCTTAAATAGGGGACGAGGAGCCACAAATCTAAAAGAAATAGGGGCGGGCGCGGAGGAGAGGGAGGTGGGCGATATGGGCCAGGTGATTACAAGGCCCAAATCGGATATAGCATATTATTTTGATTATTCGAAGTCTACAGAAGGAATTTGGAGGTCAGGCGACAAATATTGGCGTCTTTCCAACAAGCCCAATAACACCGAATCGTAAAAGTTATGTCAGTTTCTGTTGGCTTTGAGTGAGCTAATTCGGAGGCAGAATCTGATTCCAAAACGGGTCTTTTTCCGCTTGCTTGTCTTGGAAGTTTCAAAGCTGCATACATACTGCCAAAAGAAAAGCAAATGTTGTGTTGAGTCTTCCTCACAAATTTCCCACCTCCAAATGCTCCAAGAATACCCCTGACTTCGCAGAAATTACCCACCTCATACCTAGTATTTAAAGCAATCTTGCCTGTTCGCCTTCCTACTTGCATATTCGATTGAGTCTACTTAAAATTCTAAGTTACAATGAGCACAAGCAAAAGAAAATTATCATTGCAACAATGACTTTGCATATTATTCGAGATAGTGCTTTGATTGATAATGATTTTGCTTTTAGCTTTGGTATGAACGGCCTCCTTGACGCTATTGCAATAGCTTTGGTAGCATGACGATAGGATAGATGGAAGATATATGCAGTATTTTGTATGTTGTACTTGCCAATTTAAACTATGTATAAGGGACTGATCTTCTAGTCCAGATTATTTTCACATGCTTTCTGAAGTTTTATTGTTAAATACTGTTAAATGTTCTTAAATGTCGTTAAATGTCGTTTAATGTTGTTAATTTAGTTAAACGACATCAAATAAGTCATTACTGTCCTCATGAGCATTTCAGACATTTCATATCTCTGAATCTAAACAACCTACCTAAAAGCCGATAAAGAAACACCAAATCGAAAAGCAAATCATTCAAATTCAAATTAAAAAAGCCTACAAGACAAATTAAATCCACTTTTAGGAAAGCCACAATGTACCAAACAGTATGAAAGCATCGAGAAACCGAGAAAGAATATCTGTATCAGATCCAACAGCTTAAGTCGCATGAATAAAGACAGATCTAACAATTTACGTCGCATAAAGGAGGACAAATGACAACCAATTACAATATTTAAGTAGTAGAGATACTAATTTTATTAGTATATATTAGATATAAAGTTATAAAATGTAACAGTCAAGGTCATATCTCAGAGACCATAAAAAATAAAAATTGTCAGGTAAACAAAACGGAGGGAGTACATAATAATGCTTCCTTGCAACATACAAATTTTCATATGCATTGTAAAAAATCTTATCTTTCCTGAAATATATGCATACAACTATTATATGTATCGAAAATACGTGGCTGTTTGGGGTAGCTACCCACCCAGATCTTTAAAGTTGAAATTCAACATTTTTCCCGTGAAAGTTGGGTTGAAAGTTGTTTTTTTTTTAATGAGAGTGTGATTTTTTTGGTTAGAAGTATTCTAATTTCAATTGAAAGTAGCCGATTTCAAGTTGAAAAGTTGAAAGTCTTCAAATTTAAAGTTAAAAGTCTTCGAGATTGATATAGAGAAGAAAGAACACGAATTTTAATGCAAAATTAAACGGTGAATACCGGATGGGTGGCTACCTTAAATAGAAAATCATGTATCTTATATGTGTAGCCCTCTAGAATGTATTAAACGTAGGAAGCAGCAACGGCAAGAAAGTGGTTGACTGGTTGTCCATGTGATGGGTATGGATCTTCTGATGTGGCCCCCAGATCCGCGTATATGTACGTCCTGTCAAACACAAACTGGTTAAAAACTGCTGGAACAACTATCCGAACAAGTAATCTCACACATCGATCATCGTTCATCACTGAAATATCCCGTTTAGAAAAACTCGTCGTAAGTAACCTAATTTTTCAATGTACCTCACATATCTTATTTTGGTTTATTTGCTCCCTTATAAGTTAAGTTGCTTTATAAATAACCTCTACTCATATATCTGCGTTATTTTCTTGTGGTTTTAATTATCTTCGGCACTTGCTTCAATTATTTTTGTACTTATTTAAAGATTTCAATACTTGTTTCAATTCTTCTGAGTTATTTCGCTATTTGTAATACACGATTTTAACACTAAAACATTAGCAATGAAACGATGTAGTACTGTTGGGGCCCGAATTTATACACCCAAAATCCTTTGTGCATTCTGAACTAGTCCCAAATCAGTAGCTAGCTCACACGGGAAACATCGATGAATTATCATTCATTTATCGATTTAACTAAAAAGATCTTAAAATAACAAATAGTAATAATAACTGGACCTTATAGTCAACGTTTACTTAACTTGCCACGTTGGGCTAAAGAAACAAATAAACTCTTGCAGCGAAACGAAAAACTTGAAAAGATCAATCAACATGCCCATAGGCGATCGAGTGGAGAACGTGTTCTAATTCGCAAAGCCTTCAAAGGACTCCTCTTCATAGAACTCTTGAGCAAACTTGATATTCTTGAACTCAACAATAAAGTTTAAAGCCGTGAATACATAAAGTACTCAATAAGTCGTATAGAACAATATGCAATTAATATTCATACAAGGCTTGAACAAATGAGTAGTTGTGTGATTCTTTTGCAGAAAGCAGCATTGGCAGTAATACAATAAATAGGTTAAAATGTGTAACTGAAAAGAATAATAAATAGATAAACAATTGCTTTGAAATAGCCACTGAACCTATCATTCACTTCCCAACCAAACCACCAAGTGAGCATCCAATCCACCAAGCAAACATCGTATTCACCAAGTGAATCTCCCATTCACCTTCTGACACATTTTTATAAAGAAACTCTACCTCTCGTGTGAAATCCCCGAGCGTTGTTCATAACCGGGAACATGGTTGTTTAAATAGTTTTAACTCTGCAAAGGTTGTACAGTTTTACCCATAAGAGATAAATCAACTCAAAGTGTCTCAACACACTTTCGTAGGTGTGCGACTAAGTGATTATCACAAGACCTTTACAAAGCTCCTACTTAACCCAAATATGCTCGCTAAGATTTCAACACTGAACGTCATCACGACCAGCTAGGAGCCCCCTCTTGCGCCATTGTGAATATCCATCCCGAAACACACGCTTCCAAAAAAAGAACGAAGCTAAGACATTGCTAATTAATTAGCCATACCCATTCGATATTGGACAAGTGGTTGTACGATATGGTTCAGTTCAATGTCGCATAAAATTAAGTCATTGACAAGTTACTTAGGTGAGACTACCTCATCCAAAACCATGTGCCTCACGCACTCCCTTTACTGCACGATCACTCATCTAAGCATAAATCATTTTATTCAACCAAACCAATGACAATCCATGTCATGGCACAAAATTTTATAATAACGGCATCGCGCCACAATTGGTACAACAGTGACATCGCACCATAGTTACACAACAATAGCATCGAACCACAATTCCGTATATCATTAAGTCAAATTATCAGTATTGAACATGTGACATGAGCCCATCGTAACTAAGCATGACTAAGCATCTCTACGATAACTCATATTGGTGATACAATTATGTCCAACTAATATTAATCATCCTATGGTGATAAATGATTCATGGTCTCCAAATAATCAATGGAGGCGTAGTGATAAATAGGTGATTAACTATTCCCAAAATCAGTTGATATAAAGATAGCATGTAATTTGATATAAAATAATATAATTTTGAAATCATAGGTTCAATATGATCAAAGTACTACGACTTGTCTTGGCTCTGCTTAGTTACCACATTTAGATCTTCAAGACTTGCTCCTGCTCTTGCTCTTTGAAACAGATCATCTGAATGAGGAAGAAAACAACAGGCAAAGCACAAATATATCCAAAATAAAATCAAATAAAATAGAAAAAAATCAACTCTAAAAGAAAGGGCTCGATTTTATATGAATTTAGGAATTTGAACGGACTGAATCGGAGTTCGGACGTAGGAGAACAGACTCTCCAAAAATTTGGCGGAAAAGGAAAAAGGAGAGAGAAAATACTATTTCGGATTTTAGATTTTTCTTTCAAAAGGAAATTCTAGATTACCGCATCATCATGACGTTAGAAAGAGAAAAAGATTTAGGATGGAATTAAATTTATAAAGGAAAAGAAATTTAATGACACTGACAAGTGGGTCGATGGTCTTTAGACCAAGTCCACAAAACGGCACGGGTTCAGGTGAACCAGGTGCACAAGAGGTGAGTGGATGACATGTGAAGTCAGGTTGATAGAGAGAGAAAGAGAGAGCTGACACAGGAGGGTCCCACATATAAGGGAGAGAGAAAGAGAGAGAGAGAGAGAGCAGGGGCAGAATAGGGGAACTTGGCCAATGGTAATGGCATGCAGCGATGATAGCGAACGGCGGTGAGGGAGGTGGCGACGACACGCAAAATGGATTCTTAAGGAGGAGAGGAACACTTGGACGGCAGCGGCTCGGCAAGGGCGGCGGTGAGATGGAGGCGACGACGAAAGGGAGCTCATGGGCTCGTGACGGTGGGGGCAATGGCGTCTGGAGAGAAAGGAGGTTAGCACGATGTCGGCGACGACACGAGGATCACAAAGGGAAGCTCAGGGCGGCCGAAAAAGGATGGAGACGGCAATGCGACGGTGACAAGCAACGAAGAAGAATATGTGGCGTCGGCAACATGGTACCTTGACAGAGAGAGCAAAAGAAAGGAGGGAATCAGAAGAGATGGACCTAGAACGCGGGGTGACGCACACAGGAAGGCGATGATCGAGTGGTGGTAGTGCAACCGGTTTTGGGGAATAAAGGGGGGTGGCTACGACTTGGGGATGCTCGGTTGACGAGGAAGTGAGCACGATAGAGAATGCGGAAAGGTGAACCCGATGGCGGCGAAGGCACAACCGGAGGTGCAACGATGGCAGCGGAACTGCTGATGGAGCACTTGCGGTGGCAGAAAGACTGATGGAGCACTTGCAGCGGCGGCAGCTTCTCGAGCTGCAATCGGCGAACTCGACAGTGGATTCAAGGTGGAGGGTTAGGGCTTCAGGCGAGGAAGATGGTGCGGAGAATATGACGCGGGCGACGTGCCTTTATAGTGCTGGGATGGGAGTATCTGAGTGGAGAACGACAACGCAACGTAGCTTGCTCGGACACGGGCGTAGCGTCGTGCGCAAAGAGGAAAGGAGGAAGAAAGGTTGGTGGCTGACAAGCGGGCTCCGCTCGGCAGAGACAAAGAAAGAGGCACGAGTGGCGGCTGGGCTGGGCGCACGGGAGAGAAAAGGAAACAGGCAAGGCCGGCGAAAAAAGAAGAAAAATGTTGCACCAAAAGGAAAGGAGATGGGTTGAAGGGAAAGAAAATCAGGCCAAAGGAAAATCCAAAAAAAGAAATGGTTTTCAAATTTCAGAAAATAGATTAAATAAAATAAGCTCAAAGAAATATCAAATAAATCTGGAATTTTCTTAGAAAATTCTAGAAAATACTCTTGAACTCAAGGAACCCAAATAAAATAGTTTGGAATTTAATTGAAGTTTATATTGATCACATTAAATTATTTTGATTTCTGAAAATTCATATTAAGTTTTAACTTAACTAAGAAAATTCAAATGGTTAATTTATTTTTAAATGTTTCAATTGAACTCCAAATTTGGGATGTTACAATTACAACTCCAAAATCACCCAAATAAATGAAACTAGTATTAGCATTATTGAAACAAGTATTGACACCACTGAAACAAGTGCAAAAGATAATGAAACCAGGAGAAATAGTGCTAAATATACGGCTTGGGGGTATTTATATATCAACTTAACTTATGAGGACAAAATAAACGATAATTAGATACGAGGCAAATTGAAATTTTTTGTGACTTATGGGGGTGTTTATGGATTTTTTTTCTTTAAAAAACAGACCAGCCACAAAAGTTTGATGTTCTGAATATTGACACAGTCTCCAAAACACGATTTTGACCATTAATTTTGATCATAATATATGTATAAAACCTAATAAAAAAATTATTATTATTATGAAAGTACTTTTCAAGACAAATATACACACATCGTTTTCATATGTTCATTCTAAATTGTAACACCCCAGCCCAACACAGAGCCTAGAATGCCACCACACTACTCTCTCATCCAATAAATATTGACACACTATAAAATTACATCAAGAAATCATCAATAATTATATCCATGGACCACATACTAGCAGGAATAAATATGGTTCAAACGATAATCAATAAGCAAGGGGAATAAAACCAGGTAAATAATCCAAAGCAGCATCAACCAATGAATCCAAATTAATAAAGCAAATAGTCTAGTCCAAATGATATCCTAAACATTATTCAATAGCTAACATGTCCAAGTGTAAACCAATATTGAATGAAACGATTATCATGGCGAATGATCATGTGATGCCCATGTGCTCTACTCGCTCTCAATTACGGCATCCTCGAAGATCACCTAAAAACAACAGTAGAGCAAGGGTGAGTCCACGACTCAGCAAATACATCCATAAACAACGAACAACAATAAATCATCAGCATTCAATAACTTCATTATCATCACATGCACTTCCATTCACATTCTTATTCATCAATCTCAAATATCAATGCAACTCTAGTCTATATGTCCACATGCACTTCTTTTCACAGATATCGGGTATAGCGTGAGTGAATGCTCGCGACAACATTCACTCTCAAGCCCGCTCCTCCATAAGGATCGGGACCTCCTCCACTCCGTGGAGTTGTGATCAATCATGATCACCTTCTCTTATGCAAAGATGCTTATGAATGCAAACATGCAAACTCCATCATAAACATCATATCCAACTTTCCATCATGCTCATCAACAAAGATATAAACATACCAATTATTTGTTTGCAATTAAACAGAATAAAAGCACAACAATAATGGTAATCGAAGATAAAGAATCACAATGATCAATCATTGACCATTGCTTACCATGCACTTGCTCGCATTAGTTGCGGCCGCACGATTTGGTTAGCGATGGCAACAAGTACGACGCTTCTCCTACATTAAATGCACACATCTCAATACAAGCTACAGCATCATAAGAATAACAATCAATATACATCGCTCCTACACGTCCCCAAATATACCACGTTACGCCGGTATCGAAAAACTACCCATTGCTGTCCGGTTACTAAAAAGAGCGTAACTTTTGACTCGAAAGTCCGATCACCACAAACCACCCCATTCTGGATTCTTTATAAAATTATCTACATTTTCTTAGATTACACCGTCTTCTAATTAAATCATCTAACCCTCCGTATTTAGCCCAGAAAGTCGGTCTGTCCGTTTCGGAACAGCGGTCTTCCAAATTTCATAACTTTAGTTTTACTCAACCAAAATGCGCGTTCTCAGATCCTACAGAACCATTGGACAATTATCTACAACTTTCATGTAGATCAAAAACTCTAATTAGGCTATTTACTATTTTTAGTTTACAGTCTACCAAAACAGCGCCGAAAGACGACAACCGTAAAGACAGCGGTCTTCCGAAAATCATATCTAAAAATCTACTTGTCCGATTGACATGATAAAATATGCTAAAGAAAGCTATCGACAATATCTACAATTAACTAGTAGATGACATTTTCAACAATTGCCATTATGATACCCGAATAAATCGTTTAACAGAACCGCATAATAAATAGATCTATTAATCGATCTCTACTATTTAATCATGCAAATAAAATCTCTAATTGCTGTACAACATGCACTAAGCAACGAGCAAGAAAATACAAACCGAATATTCAGCAGCAGTCTTCGGCCGACCTCGCCAAATCGGTCGCGCCAAAGAATCGGCAGTGTAGCAATGCAGTCCACGCACAGGCGCTGTTCGGCTCGGCTAGCTCCAGCGGCCAAGAAATCCCGAGCAGTCGGCAGTCCACGCGGAAGGCTGCTGGCTCTCGGCAGCAGCCAGGACACGGCCAAGACGGCAAGAAGCAGCAAACAGAATTGCAAAGCAAGACACGACAATCCGTAGCAGAGAAAAGAAGAAAGCAAAGAATGCGCGAGGAATGATTGGTGGCGGCGGCGACTTGGTCGGCTCGGCCCAACTGCGGCCAAGACGGCAATGAACAAAAGCGGCACAGAGGCTCTCTACCGATCAAAGCAATGCAGAGCAATGCTTGGAACAATGCCAAGAGAAGAAAGCGCGCCACAGGGCTTTATGGAGAGAAAAAAACTACGGTGATGGAAAACAAAATAGCTAGGGTTTTCTAAAACAAATCCACCACTATTTATAGCTCATAAAAATAAATTCCGAAAATACTATTTTCCACGAAATTTTTTTATTTAATTGCACAACGACTCTTAAAACGTTTTTAATCAATTATTTACTGATACCATTAAATTAATTACTCTACGAACATTAAGACGCGATTATTAAAATTAATATTATTTTCGTGGTATTACATTCTACCCCTTAACTAATTCGACCCGAATTCTAATCGCGTCTACTCAAAATAAAAACTCCATCGCTGAAATTAAACAAGAAAACAACACGCATCGACGTGAACAACTCGGTATTGCTCGCGCATGCGAGACTCCAACTCCCAAGTCGCCTCTCTCGGATCGATGCGCCCACGGCACCTTGACGATACCAACGTCTTGTGCCTCAAAGACTCGCTCCGCCCTCTCGAATCGCGCCACGGACGCGACTCAACTGTGAGGTCTTGCTCAATAATCACGCTCTAATGAAATCTTATGCTCGATCCTCAAAACTTTCTCAAAGATCGAGGCGTGAAACACATTATGAACTCCACGCATGGACTCAGCAGTCCAAGCGGTAGGCTAACTTCCCAATTCTTGCAATAATCGGAACGGTCCAACGTACCTCGGGCTAAGCTTTCCTTTGGTACCGAATCGAACAATGCCTTTAGTGGAGACACTCTCAAGCACACTGTCACCCACCGCAAACTCCAAGTCACGTCTCCTCAAATCAAGATAACTTTTCGTCTACTCGAGCCGCTAATGATTCGCCTCACCATGGCCACACGCTCAACGGTCTTCAATCCATCCGACCCAAAGCGCCTTCTCTCCAATCGCATCCCAACAAAGTGGCGATCGCACTTCCGCCCATAGAGAACCTCAAATGGCGCGGCTCTAATACTGGAATGGTAACTATTATTATAAGCAAACTCTGCAAGCGGCAACTGGTCCTCCCAACTACCCTTCCAAGATAGAACACAAGATCGCAACATGTCCTCCAAAGTCTGAATAGTACGCTCTGACTGCCCATCTGTCTGTGGGTGAAACGCAGCATACTCGGCGGTTGTGCCCAATGCACTCTGCAGACTCTCCCAGAACTTGGAGACAAACTTCGCATCCCTGTCAGAAACGATGGTCTTTGGCACACCATGTAGTCTTACTATCTCACGCACATAAATAGGAGCTAGATCACTCGCTGAATTTGTCGTGCGAATAGGAATGAAGTGCGCAGATTTGCTAAATCGATCCACCACTACCCAAACTGCATCCTTCCCTCGCGGCGAACGAGGTAACGCCACCACAAAGTCCATAGAGATATCATCCCACGGCCACTGGGGTACCTCCAAAGGCTGCAATAACCCTGCAGGACGCTTGTGCTCAGCTTTCACTTGCTGACAAACACCACAAGAAGCCACATAATTAGCAATGTCCACCTTCATTCTTTTCCACCAAAAATTCTGTTTCAGATCTCGATACATCTTAGTCTCACCAGGATGAACAGTGTACGGAGTACGATGTGCCTCCCTCAAAATATCATCTTTGACCTCCGCCTTTTGTGGCACGCAAAGATGGCCTTTAAACCTCAAAGTACCAGAATCATCCATGCTAAAATCACTCTCTTTACCTTCGTCCAGACGCTTCCTAACCTCCTGTAGTAACCGGTCACTCTGCTGTGCTTCCCGCACTCTGTCTGGAATAGCTGACTCAAGAATCAACTGTGTCTCAACATGTGATGTGCCCGCATAACAATAAGATATTCCCATGCGATCAAAATCAGCAATGAGGCAATCTAGAGTAGCGGGAGTCGCCTTGCGACTAAGAGCATCTGCAACAACATTGGCCTTGCCTGGATGATACTGAATAGTAAGATCGTAGTCCTTGATCAACTCCAACCACCTCCTTTGCCTCAAATTCAGGTCCTTCTGAGTGAAGATATACTTGAGACTCTTGTGATCGGTGAAAATATCACAAGGCTCACCGTATAGATAATGCCTCCAAATCTTGAGAGCAAAAACAACTGCAGCCAACTCCAAATCATGAGTGGGATAATTCTGCTCGTGCTTCTTTAACTGCCTCGACGCATAAGCAATCACCTTACCGTCTTGCATGAGAACACAGCCAAGACCCACTCGAGACGCATCTGAAAAGACTGTGAACCGCTTTCCCGGCTCGGGAAGAGTGAGAATAGGAGAGGTCACCAACCTGTCCTTCAAAATGCAGAAACTGCGCTCACACTCATCAGTCCACTGGAATCTTACCCCTTTCTGAGTAAGCTGAGACATCGGCTTGGCAATGATAGAGAAATCCTGCACAAAACGCCGATAATAACCAGCCAAACCCAGGAAACTCCTCACCTCCTTCACACTAGTCGGCCTCTTCCAATCCACCACTGTGGAGACCTTACTAGGATCAACAGCAATACCCTGAGGGTTAATCACATGTCCCAGAAAACCCACTTCTGAAATCCAGAACTCACACTTCTTCAACTTAGCATAGAATTTGTGCTCTCTCAAAGTATCTAAAACCAGCCTCAAATGACGCTCATGATCCTCATTGGTCTTGGAATAGATAAGAATATCATCAATGAACACCACCACGAAGTCATCTAGATACTCGTGCAACATGTTGTTCATGGTCTCCATAAAAATGGCAGGTGCATTAGTCAATCCAAAAGACATAACTTTATACTCATAATGCCCATACCTGGTGGAGAAAGCAGTTTTCTCTACATCCTGCTCACGCACACGGATTTGATTATACCCTGACTGGAGATCAATCTTGGAGAACACTTGAGCTCCATTCAACCGATCAAACAAATCCTCAATGCGGGGCAATGGATACTTATTCTTGATTGTGACCGCATTAAGCGCATGTAATCAATACACATACGCCAACTCCCATCCTTCTTCTCTCGTGAATAGAACAGAGCTCCCCACGGCGATACACTACGCTGATCAAACCTTTGGCCAACCAATCATCCAAACTGCTTCTTCAACTCGTCCTGAAACGGACGTGCTAATCGATATGGAGACATCGAGATGGGCGAGTACCGGAACAAGATCAATGCGAAACTCCACGCCTCGCGCAGTGGCAAACCCTAAGATCACCGGGAACACATCCGGGTAATCACCGACCACCGAATCTCCTCAATCTGCGAAGCCACGCTCGGTTTCAAAGAAGAGCTAAAAGAAGCCCGCCATTCACGCACGTCGACCCGAACAATCAGACCAACATTGAAAGAGAGCGCGAGGCGCACTCCTGAAAAGTCAAAGTCTCCCAGGGCGAGGTTCGCACGAGACATTCTCTGTAAACAGGATATCACGGCTCGATAAGAGTGCAACCAATCCATACCCAAGATAACATCGAACGGCTCCATTTGAATAACTATCAAATTCGCCGTGAACTTCTCTCCATCAATAATAATAGAACACCCGGGACAAACAAGAGAACTAGCAATAATACCCCGGAGAACTAACCAACACCGATCGAGAAATCCATCAGATACTCAAGTTCGCTCTTCTAGCAAACGCCGTCGAAACAAACGAAAAGGTAGCCCCGAATCAAAAGGACTAAAGCATCAAACGAATCCACAAGCAAAGTACTGTCACCGTCAGGGACGACCGCGGACTCATTGTAGGCATGGCGTACACCTGTGGCGCCATGGCGAAGAAGACGATGCCGGGCGGCGAGAGCCCCAACAATCTGGCGTGGCGGTGCGGTAAAGCCGTCGTCTGACAAATCGACGCGGTCTGAAGGTGGCGGTGCCGATGAGTACCGCCGAGGCGCCCAAGTGAAGGAAATGGCATCGTTGGAGGAGCGATCATCATCCGGAAAGATCCTCGAGCAGACCCATCAAGAAGAAGAAGATGGCACAGCTCCCACTTGATCACGCTTAGCGGGTTACGCGACACACCGCTCCTTGTGACCTGTCGCCCACCGACGGCAATCACCCGTCCAAGTGCACTTCAGCAGCGCAGTGTCCATCACCGCACTTAAAGCAAAGCATGCCCCGCCTCGAACAGACGAAGAGCCGGAGTACTCGCAAAGGACGAGGCGCCAAGAAGGAACGGCCTCGGCGCTTGGACTGAAAGATCTGCGGTCCTCCCTTGAATTTCTTGAAAGTGTGTCGACTGCACCCACTTCCCTCACTAGAGCTCCTCTTCGTCACCACGAAGCAACCATCCACTGTGAGGCTTGCCGCCTTTGTGAGTGCATCTCCAACTCCATGCCCCTAGCTTGCTCCACAACAGAGTCAGAGTCACAGAGTGGAGTAGCTCCCAACACATGTCGGTACTCAGAATTGAGACCCAGACGAACCTCTTGGCCTTCGAAGATCATCGTTCGCTCATCAAGGGACAAAGCGAACCAAGTTGTTGAACTCACCTCATACTCAAGAATAGACCTCTTCCCCGAGCAAAGGTCGCCAAGGCAACCTCCATCTTCTCAACAAACGAATAGGGTAGAACTTCCCCTTGAACTGATCAACAAAATCCTCCCAAGTGACTGGACCTTGGGCGGCGGTCCTCGAAGACAACACGCCCTCCCACCAAATATCCGCTTGCCCTTTCAGCTGAAAGGCAACAAAACGGACCCTCTGAAGTGAAGACATCTCTAAAGCTCCAAACTGCCTCTCCATGTAGCGCAACCAGTCCGCTCCCTGGACCGGTGTGCCCGACCAGTCAAACGAATCAAACCTCAACCCCATCCACTCTCGGTGACATCCGCCTCCAGAACCGGTGGATGTGCGGCAGAGAGCAACAACAGATGCCGCAAAGCTGATTTTCATATGTTATTCTCGTAACAAATTTAATGCATGCCAAAAAAAAGACAGCTCATAAGACATAAGTATCACACAAATGATTGGAGACTAATCGCTTTCACATGCCAGTACCCTGGATATGGTCGACCATCTGGAGAGGGGGAAAAAGAAGGAAAAACAAGTAGAGACATCTAAGATCTAGCACCGGGATGTGTCGCCATCCTTTCGCTGACAGTAGGTCCCAATGTTTGCGGGCCCACCAGACGGTTAAAGAGAAAAGGTTGGTGACGAAATTGGATTGCTTCACGCTGATTTGGTGTATTAAACGTAGGAAGCTGCAACGGCAAGAATGTCGTTGACTGGTTATCCATATGATGGGTATGGATCTTGTGATGTGGCCCCCTGATCTGCGTATATGTACGTCATGTCAGACATAAACTGGTTAAAAACTGCTGGAACAACTGTCCGAACAAGTAATCTCACACATCGATCATCACTGAAATATTTCTTTAAAAAAATGCGTCGTAAGTAACCTAATTTTTCAATTTGCCACGCATATTTTATTTTTGTCTACTTTACGCCCCTATAAGTTAAGTTGCTTTATAAATAACCTTTACTCATATATTCACATTATTTTCTCGTGGTTTTAATTATCTTCGGCACTTGCTTCAATGATTTTAGTACTTATTTAAGTGATTTCAATACTTGTTTCGATTCTTCTGAGTTATTTTGCTATTTGTAATACACGATTTTAACATTAAAACATTAGCAATGAAACGGTGTATTACTGTCGGGGCCCGGATTTACACATCCAAAACCCTCTATGCAATCTGAACTAGTCTCAAATCAGTAGCTAGCTCACATGGGAAACATCGATGAATTATCATCCATTTATTGATTTAACTAAAAATATCTCAAAATAACAAATAATATTAATAACTAGACCTTATAGTCAATGTTTACTTAACTTGTCATGCTGGGCTAAAGAAACAAATAAACTCTTGCAGCAGAACGGAAAACTTGAAAAGATCAATCAACATGCCCATAGGCGATCGAGTGCAGAACGTATCCTAATTCGCAAAGCCTTCAAAGGACTCCTCTTCGTAGAACTCTTGAGCAAACTTGATATTCCTCAACTCAACAACAAAGTTTAAAGCTGTGAATACAAAAAGTAGTTAATAAGTCGTATAAAACAATATGCAATTAATATTCATACAAGGCTTGAACAAATGAGTAGTTGTGTGATTCTTTTGCAGAAAGCAGCATTGGCAGTAATACAATAAATAGGTTAAAATGTGTAATTGGTAATTGAAAAGAATAATAAACAGATAAACAATTGCTTTGAAATAGCCAGTGAACCTATCGTTCACTTCCCAACCAAACCACCAAGTGAGCATCCAATCCACCAAGCAAACATCGCATTCACCAAATGAATCTCCCATTCACCTACTGACATATTTTTATAAAGAAACTCTACCTCTCGTGTGAAATCCCCGAGCATTGTTCATAACTGGGAACATGGTTGTTTAAATAGTTTTAACTCTACAGAGGTTGTACAGTTTTACCCATAAGAAATAAATCAACTCAAAGTGTCCCACCACACTTTCGTAGGTGTGTGTAACATCCCAATTTTCAGAGCTTTAAAAATCTTTTAAATAGTGGTAGTGAAAAAATTTACCATTTGGATTATTTGAATATTAATTTAAAAAGCTTAATATGGACTTCAAGGATAAATTGATTTAATGAGCTTAATCCCAACATCAACAATTATCAAAACTATTTTATTTAGATTCTATATGCTTGGATATATTTTATAGAATTTTCTGAGATTTTTCCAAAGTCATTTGCTATTTTCTAATTGCTATTTGCATTTTTTGGATTTATTTAAAAGAAAAATCTATTTTAAATCCTTGAACGATCTTGGGTCAAGCCCAACACTATTCCAAACCGCTCACTCCCAACCGTTGGATCAAGATCGCCATTGCCGCTTCGCCATGAAGTTCGCCCGCTTGCCCCACCGGATCTTCGCCGTGTCCTTTCGGCCGATCCATGCTCGCTTCGCCGCGCCTCGCGTCTCTCATCAAGTGGGACCGCCGAGGTGTCGCTTTTTCCACACACCTTCGCTCCAAACACCGCTCATCGTCTCCGACGGACTTCGTTCGATTCTTCCACGCCGCCGCCCTCGACATGGGTTCTAGGGTTTCGGCCTATTTAAAGCCGCGCCGTGTCACGAGGATCGCATCCACCCCGCCGCCTTTCCCCACACCGTTAACCCTTGATCGTCGTCGTTTACGGAATCGAGCTCGAACCTCGGACCGCCGTGAGCTTCCTCGCCGGATTGCGCGACCACCGGTGAGCTTCACCGCCACCGAGCCCACCCCGAGTTCGCCGCCAAGGGCAACCCTATGCGCTGCTCGTTGCCACTGGGAAGCCCTACCTCGCCGCCACCATCGGCCGTATCGCTCCGCCGCTCCTCGTGTCGTCGCCGCCGTTCTGGTCATCTCCGGTGAGTAGCGACCGCGTCACCAGGATCACCAGGTCACACTGAGTCCAGAGCGCACCTCCGCCACCGCCGAGCCGCTGTCATCCGCCGTATCCGTGGTCGCCGGAGTGCCGCCGTCGTTCTGCCTCGTGGTCGCCCGTGTGCAGACCACATCCCCTCTGGCTTGGCGTGTCGCTTGCGTGGTCGCATCGTCGAGCCACGCCGCCTGGCCCACCGGCCGGTTCTCCTCGGCTCGGTGGATTTGGTCTACCGTGGGCCGAGCCATTGACAGTGGGGCCCACCTGCCGCTTTTCTTTAAATTTAATTTCTTTTCCGAAATTCTACGACGCAAGCATTGCGCAATAATTCGATTTTCCTTTATAAAAATAATTCAGAAATTCGAGAAAATCCAAATTAGGGTTTAATTGATTTTCCAATCTTCCAAAGCCCATATCTTTTGCATCCGAAGTCCAATTGAGCCCATTCAAATTTGTAAATTCATATAAAATTAAGATCTATTTAATGGTGAATTTTATTTGATTTTTGGAGTTTGTTTTGCCTCTGTTATTTATTTGTTTTGTTTCTTTTGTCTCATTTGCGAGTAGACGTCGATACTTCGGGGAATTTTGGTAAGAAGGAGCACCTCAAGACCAAGACCAATATCTAGATCTATTCCAAGGCAAGTTATACCTTTGATCATATTGAACCTAGTTTTCAAAATATTTTGTTTCAATATATTGCATTCTATTTCAAGTATTTATTTAAATGCTTTTGGGTATAGTTATTAATCCAAATTGTTATGCCACCTTGTCTATTGTATGCTATGATCTTTTGTCACCCTAGGTTGGTTAATAATTAGTTGGTATTATCGTAGCACCAACGTGGGTTGGTTAGATACAATTAGACTGCTTAGCCATGCCACGAGTCATCATTTCATGTGAGAGTTGCAATTATAAACTTGACTAAGTGATTATGGAACTGTGTGATGAAACTGTGTGTGCTGTGTGCTGTTACTCGTTGATGGTATGTGTTGCACTTAATCAACAGGGTGGGAAAAGATTTAGACTGAGGCAAGTGGTGGATTCTGTGTGAATGGTGGAACTGTGTGATATAAACTTGGTGATTTGGGTTAAAACTGGAAGTCTTGCCTTAGTCAATTAAGGACTTAACTTTGTGCGCCATTGAACTGGGCCTTCTGCATTTACTACATGCCTAGTATGGGCCGGGCCTGACTTAGTAGGTTATGGAGTCTTGACATTGACAACTCAGTTGTATTTAAGCTATGTGATGGGTCGGAGGTGTGTACCATTGTGTTTGGGTCACATCGCGGGACGGTTCACGATCCCCGCCCAATGGTGTGTGTCGCTCCAAGGGCTATGTGTACAAATTGACTGGCGAGAAAGCACACCAGGAGTGTCATTGTTTGAGATGAAGTCTCTGAAAGGTTTTGTTATGGTCAGTGCTAGCTACACTGATTGTATCATGTGGGTAAAGTGTACAAACTCTGCAGAGTGTTTAAACCAATCTATTCGAATAGCCGCGTCCTCGGTTATGGACATGCTCGGGAATTTCACACGAGGGGTAGGTTTTCATAAAACAATTGGGAAGGGTCACTGTGTGAGATAACTTGTTCACCGTGTGAAAGAACTTGATTAGACTGTGTGTCCTTTGTGAAATCAATTGTTAACTTATTATTGTCTATTTGTTTTGAATTATGTTTTCAATCTATTATTTGTATTCAATTGCGAATGTTGCATTTCTGCAAAATAACCACAGAAGCCATTTCTTTGGAATAAGCCATCATGTATAAATGCATTCTGTGGTATGACTTGCGAGTACAGTGTGTACTCACTCTTGCTAAACAAATCAATGTAAGTGGAGGAGTCGTCTTTGCTTTTGAAGAAGAGTTCTACGAAGGTTGAGCGTTAGGGTCTTGATCCCTCGCCATTGCTGTGGTAAATTGATGGAGCCACCGAGTTTATTCCGTTTTATTGCAGCTTATTTCTTTATTGTCGACCTTGCATGGCTTAATAAATGTAAACTCGGCAAGAAGGTCCCAACAGCTTATTTGTTATTTAAAGGTACTCGTTTATTCTTATATTCGTTGTATGGATGTGATATTTCATCAATGTTGACACTGTGTGCACTAGCGTGATCCTGGACTAGTGCAGAATACACAGAGGGTCCAGATTTGCATATTTGCGTCCCGACAGTGTGCGACTAAGTGATCATCACAAGACCTTTACAAAGCTCCTACTTAATCCAATTCTGCCCGCTAAGGTTTCAACATTGAATGTCATCACGACCAGACAACAGCCCCCTCTTGCGCCATTGTGAATATCCATCCCGAAACTCACGCTTCCAAACTGGACAAGTGGTTGTACGATATGGTTCAGTTCAATGTCGCATAAAATTAAGTTCTTGACAAGTTACTTAGGCGATACTACCTCATCCAAAACCATGTGTCTCACGCACTCCTTTTACTGCACGATCACTTATCTGAGCATAAGTCATTTTGTTCAACCAAACCAATAACAATCCATATCATGGCACAAAATTTTATAATAGCGGCATCGCGCCACAATTGGTACAACAGTGACATCGCACCACAGTTGCACAACAATAGCATCGAACCACAATTCCATATATCATTAAGTCAAATTATCAGTATTGAACATGTGACATGAGCCCATCGTAACTAAGCATGACTAAGTATCTCTACGATAACTCATATTGGTGATACAATTATGTCCAATTAATATTGACCATCCTATGGTGACAAATGATTCATGGTGTCCAAATAATCAATGAAGGCGTAGTGATAAATAGGTGATTAACTATTCCCAAAATCAGTTGATATAAAGATAGCATGTAATTTGATATAAAATAATATAATTTTGAAATCATAGGTTCAATATGATCAAAGTGCTACGACTTGTCTTGGCTTTGCTTAGCTACCACACTTGGATCTTCAAAACTTGCTTCTGCTCCTGCTCTTTGAAACAGATCGACTGAATGAGGAAGAAAACAACAGGAAAAGCACAAATATATCCAAAGTAGAAAAAAATAGAAAAATCAACTCTAAAAGAAAGGGCTCGATTTTATATGAATATAGGAATTTGAACGGACTGAATCGGAGTTCGGACGTAGGAGAACAGACTCTCAAAAAATTTGGCGGAAAAGGAAAGAGGAGAGAGAAAACACTATTTCAGATTTTAGATTTTTCTTTCAAAAGGAAATTTTAGATTACCGCATCATCATGATGTCAGAAAGAGAAAAAGATTTAGGATGGAATTAAATTTATAAAGGAAAAGAAATTTAATGGCACTGACAGGTGGGTCGATGGTCTTTAGACCAAGTCCACAAAACGGCACGGGTTCACAGTGAACCGGGTGCACAAGAGGTGAGTGGATGACATGTGAAGTCAAATTGACAGAGAGAGCTGACAAGAGGGTCCCACATGTAAGGGAAAGAGAAAGAAAGAGAGCAGGGGCAGAACAGAGGAACTTGGCCAGTGGTAATGGCATGCAGTGATGATAGTGAACGGCGGTGAGGGAGGTGGCGACAACGTGCAAAATGGATTCTCGAGGAGGAGAGGAACACTTGGACGGCAACAGCTCGGCAAGGGCGGCGGTGAGATGGAGGCGACGACGAAAGGGAGCTCACGGGCTCGTGACAGCGGGGGGAGCAATGTCGCCTGGAGAGAAAGGAGGTTAGCACGATGTGTGGATATCGTGAGGATATGTGCACGATCTCAGGATGATGAGTCAATTGGCAATGGCATTGTTGGTTTGCAAAATCTCGCGTTTTGGTTTGCTTCAAATTTGTCGGACCACGCGGTCTCGATCGATCGCGGTGTCGGTGTCGGTCGACCGCCAGGGAGGTCCGACCGGCCATCTTGGCCGGTCCGACCAGAACGAAAAGTGGCTTTTGAGCCGAGCCAAAATAGGTTGTGTAGGCAAGTGAGGAGTCTCTGGATGTGGTCCCATCATTTTGGAGCTCCTCAAAAGTTCTATTGAGTTGAAAATTCCGGAAGGTTTGGATTTTCACGCCGGAAATTTGGCTAAGTCCTTTCGGGCGGTCCGACCACCGTTGTGGGATCGGTCCGACCGGCCTGAAATCGGTCGCACCGGCCTTGTGGGGCGGTCAGACCACCGATGACTTGGAGGTTAGCCAAGTTTGCATTGAGTTGATTTGATTGTGTTTATTGTATGAACTTCAATGCTTTATTGTTGTATATTGCATTGCCGAGCTAACGTGGGTCAAGTTGTGAAGAACTTGTTCCCGGAAACGGTTTGTTTGTCTATTACTGTGCAGGTGGCTTGCAGGTCAACGACGTCAACGGTGAGGTGGATCGGGACTACGCTTGGAGAGCTGAGGTCCGGAACGATCATGGATGTCGGGTGAGGTCGTGTGACTCAAGCATGGTGCAGAATGGGCAAGATGGATCGAACGGGTAGTTCGGTGTAGCTGGTTGGATCAGGCGGTGCGGATATCGGTGCGAGTCTCTGGGAGGTTCCGATGGGATTCGGACAAGAGAGGCTTGGCGACGTGATGAGAACCGCTGATCAACCTACACGTGGTGAAGCAGGCGATTGCTTCAACAGATGTTGTGTGTGGGTCCCATGTGTGAGTGGGTCCCAAAAGTGAAACCCTAGTCCTCTCCTATAAATAGAAGGCGGGAGATGTAAAACCCCCTTGAAGCATTCATTTGGCCCCTTCTTCCTTTTTCTAGGGTTTGGAGGAGAGGAGATGAGAACTAGGGTTTGGAGTGTGCTCCTTGTGTGAGCTCTTGCCCTCCTTGTTGGAGAGGCTTTGTAAGCATCTAGTGTGATCAAACAATCTTGTGATGCTTAATTGAAAGGGCATTTGTTCCTTTTGTGTTCTTCTCCTTTTTGAATGAATTTGGTGCTTCCTTTGTAACACCCTGACTATAAGGAAGTCAAGATGTCACCTACAACCACTACTCTTCAATTGAATAGCATCAAAACGCATGATAAGGTGAAGCAAGTATTAAGATTATACGGAAACAAGTATTCATCATCAAGTTTTAATCAACGAAATGCAAGTAAACAATTCAGAAAGATATGGTAAACAAGGCCATGATGGCTTATTACAATGCAACACAAGTCATAATTAACGACAGTAAAAGTCCTCAAATTGTTTGATATATGGTAGTGAGTGCATCGTGATGAACTACCCTCCACAAGATCATTCTTCCTTGTCATTTACCTAAATAAGACAATAAAGCAAGAGTGAGCCAAAGACTCAAAAGCAACAGCAGATGTAACAATCAAACATACTATGAACAATATATCACAATCATAATTGGAATATTTACTGGAAACGAATTTATGAATGGATGAAGTGGAATGGTGCATTGAAGGAAATGGACATATTTCAGCATATACCGGTATAGCGAGTGAATCACCCGTCGGTGTTCACTTAAAGTAATCGTATGAAGAACGTTTCATACGATCGTCCAACGTGGCCCACATTGGAATGGTGGACTCACGTAACGTGGCCCACATTGGAATGGTGGACTCACGTACCCATCCTGGAATTGATGGGATTTTCAAGTGCACATACTGGAATTGATGGGTCTTACAAAAGTAATGTATGCATGTCATGATGTGATCCCATGTCAATATTGAATAGTACTCATAAATGAAAAGAAACACATGGCATTCATTTACAAATACGAACAAATATAATCATTCATTCACACATCATACATTGCATCAATCATATAATACAAATTACTTGCCTGCCGCGCTGCAACGGGTTGGGAGGTAATTGAGATACCCCTCCACTCACCGCTTCACCGCCTACAATATAAAATAATCGAAATGAGGGCAAACGAATATGGCAATGCTACACGCGTCCTCCCTCAATCTCTAGCCAAACTAACCAAACAAAAGTTCAATTTGATCAATTTACCCAAACATTCCAAATACCCCTAATCTGGCAGTTTTACTAGAAAATTCACCAATAAAAAACCGTAAGTCCAAAAGACCTGAAACCAGTGCTCAAATTTTCTTAACTTAACTGGCTACAAAACTCTAGTTGAGGGTAAACTCTAATTCGGCCAAAACAGAGGTCTAACCATCCAATGAAAAACTATAACTGCAGTCTGTCCAGAATTCAGAACAGCCCTAAATAAAAGGCTCTAACTTTTAAACCACTGATCCAATTAGAGTGATCTTTATCATCCTGGAAACATGGTGAAATTATATTCAAAAACCTAGTTGGGTGGCCGACCTGATTCTGACTCTAACTAGATCAAAACCTAGGTGCAACCGACTAAACCCAGAATTTCTGACAGACAGAGCAGTACGTGGTAAAACAGTCATAACTTTTAAACTACTGGGTGAAAATTCGTGATCTCGGTGCCAAAAGAAAGCTAACGAAACCAGGAACATATCTCTAGGAGAGGTCAACCCGATATTCGGCCTCTAAAGGGTCGAAACTGGCCGCGCAAGGAACTGGACAGATCTCAACTTTCTGACAGCGCTAATTCAATCCATTCAAACTAATCCAATTCGTATCTGAACGACAACAAACAGCGGGGGAAATGACTCGTTACCCTTGAAGAACCCAGGAGGGTGATGAACGAGGCTTGGGGAGGAAGATCCCCACTTCCCCTCACCTTCTCCTTCTCTCCTTTGGCCGAAAAAGTGTTGCCCTCCTCTTCTCGTCCTCGCGAAAGCCTAAGAAGAAGATCGCAGCACCAATGGCGGGAGGATTGGCACCAATAGCGTGGAGGGGCAACACCAGGGGCAACAGGTCGAGCCAGCAGAGGTGGCGCCCAAGGAGCAGGGGCGGCTTGGGAGGAAGGGGGGGCGGCCGCTGGGAGGAAATGAGGAGGAGGGAGAGGGGAGCCGCCTAGGGTTAGAGGGAGAGGTGGGGTCGCATGGGCCTGGCCTGCGCGCCTTCCTCCCTCACGGCCCACTTCTTGGCCGGCCAAAGGTGTTCCACTGGGCCGAGGCCGTGGTCTAAGATTTTCCCGAAACCCCCAAAGAACTGAAATTTCCCATTAGTTATTTCATCCAATAAAAATTCTCTCGGCGAGACTCGGATATAACATTCTACCCCTTAATGAATTCGACCGAATTCTAACCAACGAAATGATTTCACGATCGAATACCACGAGTTGCAATCAACGAATTAGCACATACCGTAAACGAACAGTGCGGATATCGCCACGCATGCGAGATTCTAGCTCCCAAGTGGCTTCTTTCTGACTAGAGAAACCACAACACAAATACTGAAAACGATGATGACCTAACGCTCAACCCGAACTTTCTTGGTTCATTCATCAGAAGAGGATCGAAGGTAAAACCTTACTCGATGGTCAACATCTTTAACTAAGTTTTCAAACTCTGAATGGTTCAGCTGCTCACTCAGTACCAGAACACATCAGACGTTGCGTACTTCGCGTATACACCCAAAATCAGACAAAACAATATGCCAACTTCCTAATTACTACAATCGCTTAAACGAAGAGAATCTAATCGAAATAGTTAGTCCTCATCGCATCCACGTCTGCTAACTCTCCACCAAAAGGTTAAATTCCCAAATTTGACAATTCATCTTGAAAACAAATCCATTTTCTAAATAGGCAGGTTACAAATGAACACCGCGACAACCAAAGGAGAAATCACTCGAACGCCCAAACCAAATAATTGCGATCGCTCAATTGGAAAGATTCAACATGCCGACACAACCCCAACTCAAATTTTAGAAAACACCGGTCAACGACACAAAACTCAAACGAGAATCAAGAAAACGCCTCTTAGTTAAACATCCTCAAATTATGTTCAAATTGAAGTACATCATCCGCACCATTGTGGAGAGGCTATATTGAATCCACCAATACTCGAGATAACTCATTCTACTAACCAAAATTGATTTGATAAAAGGTGTTCAAACCACCACTGAATAGATCCCACACAATCACATTACCTCCAATTTTCAAGAACAACAACTCAGATTCCTTAGCACGCACGTTCATATACTACATCAGAAGGGTTCTATCAATTATCATTCCACTGCTCAGGAAACTCTGTTATTCCACTATCTCTACATTCAACCATTGTGTGACCAAAGTTCTAGCATAAAATGCAAAGCCCAGATTTAACCTCCAAGACCTCTACAACAAATTGCAATTATAACAGATAAGGAAATCAACGGATTGTATCTCCAACATTACCACAATTCTAACATACTCACTTATTGACATCCTCAGAAATTACCCACATAATCTCGCAATATTAACCCATTGCGTTACTCTATAAAAATTAATCAAGGTCTCTATACCTTCGATAATCCTCAACCTTTTAACATGGACTGAAGTTCTGAAATTTCTCTATACCATAGGTTCTACTCAGTCGTAACACTTTTCAGACTTACTTCGAAACCAAACATTCCATGTGAATTAATTTTTCTCCCAAGAGATACATATCAAAACATTCTACATTCTACTACTCCTCCAATAACTTGGTAGCAAAATATCACCGCTACGATTACTCATCTACCATCAAACAGTTGCCAAACTTACCCTTTGCAAACACTTTGCAACCCAAAACTGTGATCCTTTCTCAAAAGGAAGAGGCGAACAAAGATAAGTTTATTCACACAGAAAGACGTTGCCCATCACGGCGAGCAGGAAACCCAAAGAAATATTCTGATAAAGGTGATCTTGGAAAATGAAAGCTGAGTTCATAATTGGAGGCACACATCCCTCAAAAGAGAATAGCAAATAACAGCCGACAAGAAAGAAAGATATTACGTTTGAAATTCGCCATCTTTTGAGCGGAAAGAGCAGCAAATTTAGGGACGCTTCAAATAACCACAAAATTTAATTAAGAATCGATAAGATCCTTCAACAGGCCAACTGGCTCGAAACAGTTCATCTACTTGGGAAACACGAGTTCCAAATGTTCTCAGCCACAAAACTCGAAACATTTCCCTTTACAGGATTTCTCGGAAAGCAAACGGATTAACTTCGTCTCGAAGAGATCAATGAAATTATGCTTTTATTGCAACCTCACTTTGCGAACTCAAACCAAGGAGCTTTTCGGACTAAATCACACGAAATCTTTAAGAAACAATAGGTTAATCCAATTCCTCAAGTTACCCAAAATAATTTTAGTTACCAGTTGATTCACGAGCTCCAAGGTACCGTGAAAGCTAAACTTGAAATATTCTTATTTGAACGATGTCACCAAAGGCGATCAATTTACTACAGGTATTAACATCAAGCCCATAACAACACTTAGAAAACATTCCGGAAGACCCACGTGGAAGGAATGGGTTGATTCCTTCTCGAAAGAAGAGGCAAATAGAAATGATCTTCACCAACTGAAAAATCACTTACCACTGCAAGGAACACGTAACTCGGGGAAAACCAATTAGGCAACGAACTCGAAAAACATATGGGAAGTCCACGATTGAAAACATAGGCCTCACAAAAATAGAATATCCGACCTTAACTGTCAGAACAAACGGGTATTCAAGATCATAACCCCGCACCATGGAAGAACTATTATAATTTTTCAACATATCGCTTACTCGACAAACTATGTTTACCACAAAGAACTTGAATTCCCAAAAGAGCATGAACACAAACTGAATTTTGGTCATTTTAGAAATATTACGAAGGCGAACAACTTTCTTTCTTTATAAAGGAATCAACATTGCCATCACATTACTTGATTTTGTCAATAAACCTTCTAAAGGAACATGGCAAATCGTGTTATAGAAATTTTTCAAAGATCAAATGTAATTGTAATAACAACTTATTCTAGAAAGGAAACTTAGTACGAAAACCATAAATCTGAAACAAACCTCTCACACAATTCCACCATAACATTAGAAAAGGGTTTCGACACTTTTTTTTTCTTTTCAAGAGAGGTTCTAAACTCCAACATTCCAACTACTCCAAAAGAAACGAGTAGAGTCAAGACTTTCTTCGATAAACTTTGTAAAAGCTAATTCCGCTCCCCAAAATACCAAACAGTTAACTGTGTCTCCTTAATCAACAAGTGAGATAGGACCCTTACAAAAAGAATGATCTTGTCAATAATATCGTGTACAAGTAGCAAAGAGAGCTCAGCAATCAGAAAGACAAGAATTGTTTTGAAAAACATCTAGGGACCAATAGGAATCCGTAGCCAACCAATTTGTTTGATTACCATCTCCGACTTAATCACCACAAGGCACCCCAAAAAGGGTTTTAACACTAATCCTCAGAAAAGAGATGTGTTAGACTTCAAGACGCGGAATGATCCAAAAGAAATACATGGAGCCAATGCTTCCTCGTGTTAACGAACTTGCAACAGAAAACTCTCATTATAAAAACTATCAAACGAGTAAACGAGTCGCTATTTTCCAATGAGAAGGAAGGAACAAACATGGAAATATCAATATTGCCAATTGTCGAAGATCATTTAAAATAAAAGAAATTCAACAACTGAAAAACAATAATATTTTCAGAGAACCATTAAAGACCTATTGGATCTCATCAACTACCATGAATCATGAACCTAAGAGAAATTCATCAACTACCACCGGGCAAGAATTTGTCAAAATCAGAAATCAAGGAAGAGAACCACTGTCTAAAGCATCCCAAAAAGAAATATGCAAGATCATTGTGCACTTGACAAAGAACTTGTAAAAGAAATCTGCCAATGCCCGAAACCCCAAGCGAACACACGGGTTGAATTTTCCAACAGGGGTAAAACAGAACTTCCGTGAAAAGGTAAATCTTGCAATTTAACTACGCTCACGTGGAGCAGAAATGTCACAATAGTAGAAAGAACAATAATTATTTCAAAGAACGTTCAGAAATCTACTAGAGATTGCCCACTTCATTATAACCCTCCATTCAAAAGAAATTCACGAACTATCAGAAACTACAACCAGAAAACCAGATACAACTTGAGAAGGACAACAATTTCATCAATGAGCTCAGGCTCAACACAGAACTACGGAACAGGGGTAAGAACTTCTCTACTATTACAACACGAACAAGGTGTAGCCCGCAAAACCGGATTTACAACCACGGACTCACCGCCGACGTCCGCTACCGATACGCATAACTAATGCAATCAATTATGAATATATAGGATCATCTCATGACAATCATAGAATAATTCATAGATATATAGGATATCGCATCACGACATAGATTAATAACAAGAAAGATAGTACAGCAGCAATTCTACACTATACAACATAATGAACAACATCACTAGAAATGCGGAAACAATGGATTTCCCAAACCCCACCCATCAGTGCACAAAGTGTCATTTTAAAAACTTAATTACCACGGACCTAAAGCCCGCTCTGATACCAACTGTAACACCCTGACTATAAGGAAGTCAAGATGTCACCTACAACCACTACTCTTCAATTGAATAGCATCAAAACGCATGATAAGGTGAAGCAAGTATTAAGATTATACGGAAACAAGTATTCATCATCAAGTTTTAATCAACGAAATGCAAGTAAACAATTCAGAAAGATATGGTAAACAAGGCCATGATGGCTTATTACAATGCAACACAAGTCATAATTAACGACGAAAAAAGTCCTCAAATTGTTTGATATATGGTAGTGAGTGCATCGTGATGAACTACCCTCCACAAGATCATTCTTCCTTGTCATTTACCTAAATAAGACAATAAAGCAAGAGTGAGCCAAAGACTCAGCAAGCAATTGTATGTAACAATCAAACATACTATGAACAATATATCACAATCATAATTGGAACATTTACTGGAAACGAATTTATGAATGGATGAAGTGGAATGGTGCATTGAAGGAAATGGACATATTTCAAAGATATATGCAGATAGCGAGTGAATCACCCGTCGGTGTTCACTTAAAGTAATCGTATGAAGAACGTTTCATACGATCGTCCAACGTGGCCCACATTGGAATGGTGGACTCACGTAACGTGGCCCACATTGGAATGGTGGACTCACGTACCCATCCTGGAATTGATGGGATTTTCAAGTGCCCATACTGGAATTGATGGGTCTTACAAAAGTAATGTATGCATGTCATGATGTGATCCCATGTCAATATTGAATAGTACTCATAAATGAAAAGAAACACATGGCATTCATTTACAAATACGAACAAATATAATCATTCATTCACACATCATACATTGCATCAATCATATAATACAAATTACTTGTCTGCCGCGCTGCAACGGGTTGGGAGGTAATTGAGATACCCCTCCACTCACCGCTTCACCGCCTACAATATAAAATAATCGAAATGAGGTCAAACGAATATGGCAATGCTACACGCGTCCTCCCTCAATCTCTAGCCAAACTAACCAAACAAAAGTTCAATTTGATCAATTTACCCAAACATTCCAAATATCCCTAATCTGGCAGTTTTACTAGAAAATTCACCAATAAAAAACCGTAAGTCCAAAAGACCTGAAACCAGTGCTCAAATTTTCTTAACTTAACTGGCTACAAAACTCTAGTTGAGGGTAAACTCTAATTCGGCCAAAACAGAGGTCTAACCATCCAATGAAAAACTATAACTGCAGTCTGTCCAGAATTCAGAACAGCCCTAAAGAAAAGGCTCTAACTTTTAAACCACTGATCCAATTAGAGTGATCTTTATCATCCTGGAAACATGGTGAAATTATATGCAAAAACCTAGTTGGGTGGCCGACCTGATTCTGACTCTAACTAGATCAAAACCTAGGTGCAACCGACTAAACCCAGAATTTCTGACAGACAGAGCAGTACGTGGTAAAACAGTCATAACTTTTAAACTACTGGGTGAAAATTCGTGATCTCGGTGCCAAAAGAAAGCTAACGAAACCAGGAACATATCTCTAGGAGAGGTCAACCCGATATTCGGCCTCTAAAGGGTCGAAACTTGCCGCACAAGGAACTGGACAGATCTCAACTTTCTGACAACGCTAATTCAATCCAATCAAACTAATCCAATTCGTATCTGAACGACAACAAACAGCGGGGGAAATGACTCGTTACCCTTGAAGAACCCAGGAGGGTGATGAACGAGGCTTGGGAGGAAGATCCCACTTCCCTCACCTTCTCCTTCTCTCCTTTGGCCGAAAAGTGTTGCCCTCCTCTTCTCGTCCTCAAAGCCGGCGTGAGAAGATCGCAGCACCAATGGCGGGAGGATTGGCACCAATAGCGTGGAGGGGCAACACCAGGGGCAACAGGTCGAGCCAGCAGAGGTGGCGCCCAAGGAGCAGGGGCGGCTTGGGAGGAAGGGGGTGGCGGCCGCTTGGGGAGGAAATGAGGAGGAGGAGAGGGGAGCCAGGCTAGGGTTAGAGGGAGAGGTGGGGTCGCATGGGCACGGCCAGTGCGCCTTCCTCCCTCACGGCCCACTTCTTGGCCGGCCAAGGTGTTCGGCTGGCGGAGGCCAGTGGTCTAAGATTTTCCCCCGAAAACCCCCAAAGAATTGAAATTTCCCATTAGTTATTTCATCCGAATAAAAATTCTCTCGAACTGAGACTCGGGATATAACATCCTTGATTCAAGTGTTTAAGCTTGGTCTCTTGACGCCTTGTGTCTTGCTTTGATGTGTGGGAATACTCCTATAATCTTCTAGACCATCAACCCCCACAAGCAAGTCTTGAATCAAAGTTTTTCATATTTCTAGGGTTTGTGCACTTCTTTATTAAATCCTTGAGAGATCGATTCTGCGGAGTGGATCTGAAGGATCGTCGCTAGAAATAGGTCTCTAATATCATTAGGGAGGTGTGCTCGAAATTTGATCAAGTTTCATTGGTTGAATCAAAAGTTGGATCAAATTTCGTTTTGGAGTTGGACTTGTTTTTCAGTACTGGACTGAACCGGTCTGACCGGTTGTGCAACGGCGGTCCGACCGCCCGCATTTTCGCACCACTAGTATCGCCGGTCGAACTGATATCCACCGGTCCGATCGCTGTGGTAGCCGGCCGACCGCCAAGACTCGGGCCTTGAGCAAAGAGTTTTTTTCTCCATGTGTGTCGTGTGGTTGAGGGGTTTATCAAATCCAACACAAGGCTTCCAATGTGCGCTTACTGATCTTCTTAGCTTTCATGGCTAAAGGAGTTAAGTTCGTGTTGTATTTGATTTAGGCGAGAAAGTTGAGAAAGCGCCTATTCACCCCCCCTAGTCGCCTTTACGGTCCTACACGATGTCGGCGACGACACGAGGATCACGAAGGGAAGCTCAGGGCAGCCGGAGAAGGATGGAGACGGCGATGCGACGGTGACAAGCAACGAAGAAGAAGATGTGGCGTCGGCAGCACGGTACCTTGACAGCGAGAGCAAAAGAAAGGAGGGAATCGGAAGAGATGGACCTAGAACGCAGGGTGACACACACAGGAAGGCGATGATCGAGTGGTGGTAGTGCGGCCGGTTTTGGGGAATAAAGGGGTGGCTACGACTTGGGGGTGCTCGGCTGACGAGGAAGTGAGAACGATAGAAAACGCAGAAAGGTGAACCCGATGACGGCGGAGGCACAACCGGGGGGTGCAACGATGGCTGCGGAACTGCTGATGGAGCACTTGCGGTGGTAGAACGACTGATGGAGCACTTGCAGCGGCGGCGACTTCTCGAGCTCCAATTGGCGAACTCGACAGTGGATTCAAGGTGGAGGGTTAGGGCTTCAGGCGAGCAAGATGGTGCGGAGAATATGACATGGGCGACGTGCCTTTATAGTGCTGGGATGGGAGTATTCGAGTGGAGGACGGCGACGTAACGTAGCCGGCTCGGACACAGGCGTAGCGTCATGCGCAAAGAGGAAAGCAGGAAGAAAGGCTGGCGGTTGACAAGCGGACCCCACTCGGTAGAGACAAAGAAAGAGGCAGGAGTGGCGGCTGGGCTGGGCGCATAGGGGAGAAAAGGAAACAGGCCGGGCCGGCGAAAAAAGAAGAAAAAGGATGCACCAAAAGGAAAGGAGATGGGTTGAAGGGAAAGAAAATCAGGCCAAAGGAAAATTAAAAAAAGAAATGATTTTCAAATTTCAGAAAATAGATTAAATAAAATAAGCTCAAAGAAATACCAAATAAATCTGGAATTTTCCTAGAAAATTCTAGAAATCTGGATTTTCATAGAAAATTCTAGAAAATACTCTTGAACTCAAGGAACACAAATAAAATAGTTTGGAATTTAATTGAAGTTTATATTAATCACATTAAATTATTTTGATTTCTGAAAATTCATATTAAGTTTTAACTTAACTAAGAAAATTTAAATGGTTAATTTTTATTTTTAAATGCTTCAAATGAACTCCAAATTTAGGATGTTACAATTGCAACTCCCAAAATCACCCAAATAAATGAAACTAATATTAGCATTATTGAAACAAGTATTGACACCACTGAAACAAGTGCAAAAGATAATGAAACCACGAGAAATAGTGCTAAATATACGGCTTGGGGGTATTTATATATCAACTTAACTTACGGGGACAAAATAAATGATAATTAGATATGATGCAAATTTATTTTTTTGTGACTTATGGGGGTGTTTATGGATTTTTTTTCTTTAAAAAACAGACCAGACACAAAAGATCGACGTTTTGAATATTGACATGGTCTCCAAAATACGATTTTGACCATTAATTTTGATCATAATATATGTATAAAACCTAATAAAAATTATTATTATTATGAAAGTACTTTTCAAGACAAATATACACACATCGTTTTCATATGTTCATTCTAAATATTCATAGATATATTGATAGCAAAAGTTTATAAGGTTTGACTGCACGCATCCCAGAATGTTACTCTTTTGTGACTAGAGGGAGTATGTTAGATGTGAAATATAGGGGAGTTTGACTTAAAGAAAAAGCAAATGCAATAAGCGAGCATACAAAAGCTAAAATGCATGAGACTCTATTAGTGTAGAGATCAACAAAATTTCCAACGTTCTGAACGGGCCTTAGTTTGCCTCTCCATCCCGTCTCCACAAAAAAAGCGAGAGGGCCAAAGTTCCGAAAGCTATAGAGTCTTGCAAAGTGGCATGCATCGAGAGATACAGATAAGAAGAAAGGGAAAACGCCTTTTAAAAAAGGAAATGAGGTGTCCACAGCTAGAGCAATCCGGGTGAAGAGGCATTGCTAGGGGTGCAAACGGAGCGGATAGTTCCCGATCGTTCGTTCGACCAAATAAATTTAGATCATATTCGGATAGTGGTTTTAGATATCCGGGCCTTTTGTTCGGATCTGGTAAGTTTTCGGCAGATACGAATTTGGTAAGGAGATATCCAATGGTTTCAGAGCTATCCAGGAAATAAAACGGAGTTATCCAAAATGATATCCGATTCCTATCTGGAAAAATGAAGCCTACGCCAACGCCAGTACGCCCTACACACACCGAGCCTGTGGCCTGATGACCACACGAGACGCGACTCGCCGACTGAGCTGAGCATCCAGATTCCAGAGCAGAGCACTCGAGCTCAAACCCTAACCCTCACCATCGCCACCTCCGTCCTCCCTCTCCGCAGCCGCCTCCCATCCCGCCTCAATCCTCATCTTCGCCTCCCTTCACCCGCGCCCTCCCCCGCTGCCCCTGCCTCGACCCCTCCCTCGTCAGCATCGCCTCTGAATCTAGATCTGCCCTTATGAGTTAATTGAGTATTCTGATGATTAATGATAAATCTATATGTGAGACTAACATTTTTATTGATATATCTATTATGTAGTCTTATTCGAATAAAAAGGTAAAATCATGGAGGTATGCACTTGACATCATATTATTATATCTTGGTGCATTCCTCGGATCCAAAATATAGGTTGAACTCCACTAAATGTCTAACTTGAATATATGCATATGTTTTTATTACACATTTGTGTATGCACAAATTTAGGAGGAGTTCACTCTATGTTTTGTGGTTTTATTAGTATTGATTCATATTCTGTTTTTCACATATATTAAAGATCTCTACTTTGAAACATATCCTTTGAATATATAAAACTTATGTAGTTCATATACACTCATATTTATCTACATTCAATTATTCGCAATTGAAGTGATTATCATCAATTACCAAAGAGGGAAAGCTTGAAGTATCTTGTCCCACCGTTACGAGTTAATGGTATGTTGTGGTAATTTATGATAATCATATTGTGGAATTAACATTTTCCATGAATAGGATGAATAGGTTATGTTTCATGATGATGGAGACTTTGGTTGACGTCATCGAGTCAAGACTCAGGATGAAGGAAATCATCACGTGTTGACGATGTTCAAGTCAAGATCCTAGAGTGAAAAAGATCATCATGTGTTGATGATATTGAAGTCAAGGGCTTGGAGTAAAAGATGCATCATGTGTTGATATGTATCAAGATCTCGAAGATGAGATGATCATGAGTTGATCATCAAGTCAAGAGAAGACTCATCATGTGTTGATGGAGGTCAAGTGAAAAAGTGTGTCATGGGTTGATGCATATTCAAGTCAAGAATTTGAAGTAAAGGAGATCATCATGTGTTGATAATTATCAAAGTCAAGAACCCAGACTTGAACTAAAGATGTGCGTCATCAAGCTTCAAGAAGATACTTAAGGCAAAGGTATGACTAACTAGGGCTAAGGATGTGTTTATAGTCTTTTACCGGTCTTGGTATTTAGATTGAAGACCGGATTGCTAGTATAGGTTGCCGTACTATTAAAAGGGGTCTTGACTAGTAGTTTGAGTTAGTCATGTGTTGATAGCTCATTGTGCTTGGTCTAGCTCATCTATGTATGGTGCTATTATTTGCGAATGTGTTTTGTAAATAGTTGAAGCTCATGCATCATAATCTTTGTAGCATGGGACTATAATTTACAAATATGTTTTACAAATGGTTGAAGTCCATGCATCTACTCCTTGTGGCATGTTGCCTATATTTACGAATGTGTTTTGCAAATAGTCGAGGCTCATGCATAATCTTTGTAGCATGTGACTTTAGTTTGCGAATATATTTTGTAAATGATTTGAATCCATGTACCTTATTCCTTATGGTGTTGATTCTAAAAGTGGGCATATGTGTTTTACAACTTGTTAAAAATCTTGTCTTTAACTCTTGTTTGCATCGCTCATCAATTGGCAAATATGTTTTGCAATTGAGCTTATTTTTGAAAGCCAACTGTGTTTTTCTCAGGATAATCGGTAGTACCGACGTTGTGTTGGCAGTACTACCGCACCGCGGTATGACCGGGAAAGTTGTGCGGTACTACCGCAACTCAGTCGGACCGAAGTTTAGTTAGTGGTACGTGTTTTCCAGATAGACACCTTCTGAGCATGTTTTGCTCTTCTAGAAAGCGGTAGTACCAGAGTTCATTTGGCGGAACTACCGCATCGCGGTACGACCGCGGTGATTATCGCGGAACTACCGCAACCCAGTATAGCTGATTTAGTAAGTGGTACGTTATTTCCAGTGAGGACTGTTTTCGGACCTCAAAGGAAGCAGTAGTACCGCCCTTGTGTTTCGCAATTACCGGTGAGCGGAACTACTGCATGTTCAATGGCGGTAGTACCGCATCGTATTTTCAACGGCTATTTCAGAGGCCTTTTATAGCCGTTACTGTGTGCTAGAGGAAGTGCGGTAGTACCAGCCAATGAACGGCGGTACTACCGCTCGTGCTGATTTTTTTAAAATCTTGTCTCCAATGGCTAGTTTTTGTGTGTGGACTATAAATACCCACCTTGGCTAGTTGTGGGAATGGGTTGCTGGTGCCATTACCCATTCCTTGAGCAAAGAGCAAGCCCTCTACACTCTTATGTGCATGTGTTGCAGTTAGTGAGCTTAGAGAACAAACCCTAAGTGCATGAATTGCATTAGGTAGTGGATTGTGTATCCACTTGAGCTTAGACATTTGATTTGTTTAAGTGAGCGTTTTCGACTTGTTATTCTTGGTGTTTGCCGACACCTAAACAGCTTAGAGGACTTGCATCGGTCATCTTCTCAAAGAAAGTTGTGAAAAGGCCCAAGCTGTTGTGACTGGTTTGGTGCTCGCCATCTCCGGAGTAGAGGAAGAGTAACCCTGAGTGGATCGAGGTGTTGGTTCGTGTTAGAGCCAGTCCAAGTGGTTGGACTTACCTTGAAGGTGTTGGCTTAATTTGTGGAGTCGGTCCAATAAGTTTGGGCTTACATCAACGTGGATTAGGGAAGACTGGCAAGTCTTCAAACACCACGATAAAACATCATTGTGTTCTTGTGGTTTGTTTTTCTTGTACTTTACTACGTTGTAATTTACATTCATAGAATTAAATTGCTTACTTGTATTTGTATGATTACTATAATTATCAATAGTCTTTGATTGTTAGAATACTTAGTAAAGACTAATGGATTTATGCTTTAATTGTGCAAAACCGTATTGTTATTCACTTCTGCATTAGAAATCGATTTTAGACAAAGAAGTTTTTAAAACCGTTTATTCACCCCCCTCTAGTCGGCATCCTCGATCTTACAGTCGTCCCCTCCCTCCTAAGCGTCGCCTCCCCCCACCCTCGCGTCGCCTCCCTCCTCTCCCACGCCTCCCTCGGTCCCTCCTCATCCTCCGAGTGCAGAGGTTAGTGATTTTGTTGAACTTTGAAGCAACTGTTGAATTGTTGATGCTTTATGTTGAGTACTTGAGTATTGAGTATTTGAGTAGCCTCTTGCTCCTTCGTAGCATTGTCAATCTTGCTCTGCACTTGTAAATTTCCTATAAACATTATGTTCTCAGGTAGAATTCATTGTTTTTAAATGGATATATTCAAGCAAACCGAAATAGTCACCGGATCAATATGAAAGATTGGATTTTCATGGTTGCGCAGTTCAATTATGGTTCTTATTGTACTAAAGTTCCACAAATATTTGGATTTGTTGTCTGTACTTTCTCCAAGTTACCAAATTATATGGTGTCAATATCTTTCACTGTAAGTCTGTAACAGAGCGAGTCAATAGAAACGGAAATTCTCCCACACCATCAAGCCCAAAATGAAACCTACAAATTTTACACTCTCAAATTGTAGTGATTTTTAATTCTTGCAGACAAAATTATATACGAAAGAAACAAGAAGGGGCCGTGTATAATAATTCTGCATATGTGTGTTTCTTATTCTATTGTTTCTTGAGGGGAGTTTCTTATTCTATTGTTTGATTGAACAACAATATGCATGCATGTCATTATGCTCCCAAAGAGAAACTGCTAAGCGCCAAAGTATATATTTATTTCTTTGCAGTAAATGTTAGAAATCTTGCAGTGTTCTATCTTTCGTTTCATAAAGTCAGTGTCTCAGACTCTCAGTGAACATTCCATTTTTTAGAGAGCATATAAATCCAAAACGATGGTGGCAGCAACAATTGTAGTTTAATGTTTATGTAGTGTTTCTCTATAGCCAGTTTTGTCTGAGATCATATTTCTTTCAATGTCACTGTTTATATTGGTGTCTGTCTCGGTAGGCCTGTGAAAAGTTAGATTCATGTCCTCCAAATCACACCTTGAATTGTTATAGACATCCATTGCCTATGCCTTGTCTTCATTGCTGCTATGGGTTATACGAAGTTGGATGTTTTGGTTCTCTCTTTGTGAATTGTGATAATTGGTTAGTACATTCACATTTCACGGTAGGCGCGTAGTTGGTTCGTCTTGCTTTCATTGAGCTTGAATATTTTTCTTTGCAATTACTAGGATAACCAGCACTTACTATATTCATGTTTCTCTTGCTTTCAAATTTCCATTTTGAACCATCTGTTGCCCTACTATGGTCAATCTCATTCATAAATGTGAGTTTGTATACGATAACTTTGTTTTTCACGACGATGAGTTATGTATGTTAAAAAATATGTTCTGACTTGTAAGATAGTATCATTGAACATTATCGGTGTTACTAAGGTTTGTTCTGCCTCCAGTGGTCATTTACTCATTTTCCTTCATCCTTGTAGCCCTACAGTGATGCTTGTCTATACTTGCGTTCCTTACTAGGGATGTGAAGAAGCAGTTGCTGCTACTCCTATTTTGTACTACTTGGCACTTTTTGTCATTCAATCGTATTGTTTATCTCACATTGTTTTTCTGGTAGCACTTTTTGTCTTACAATGGGTGTGCATCCTTTCGTTTATGAACCTGTGCTGCTAAAAATCAGATTATGCAAGCTTTTGTCTGCAGCCCCTGTAGAGTGCTTTTTGCTGGACTAATCCACTTTTATGTTCCTGACGGCATTTGGTAGACAGAGGTTTAATGCATAAAGGATAATTTTAGAGCGCTGGACCGAGTCCAAATGAATGTAGATACTGCATGGGCTGCTTCGTTGTTAATGCCCGAGGATTGGGACGTAATCGTTTTTCATTATCTGTCTTGAGGTCTTCAAACGAGGCATACCTGTATCAAAAGCAAATACGATAAATTGTTTTAAAATTTCCAATCAAACTGTATCTTTTAACAAATACAAGTGCATGAAGCAAACATGAAAATATTCTTGTGATTCATGAAATATTTTCTTATATAGAAAATTTGTAGCGTAGAAAAGAAACAGGGACAAGTAAAAAGTAGTGCAAGCATGCATGCGTGAGAATATACCTCCAACAAAAATATTTGTGTCGAAAATCACTTTCTGTCGGTTTCATGACATGATCTGACGTTCTACAAATCTATTTTTGTAGGATGGGATGATGACCGAGACTGAGATCGACCGAGACGTGGTCATAGAGATTGCTAGCTATTGAACGCTGGTTGCTGTTAGACAAGTCTTTTGTGCGGCGAAAGACACATTACTTACTTAGCATTTACTATTACTACTTAGTTACTTATTGTGCAACTAGCGATGTACTTGGCTATTGGCTAGTTGAATGTTGGACCGTGTGAGAGTTGTAACTTACTGGTTAGTAGTTACTACTTGCTTAACTAGCCTCTGTCATATACTTGTGTGTCTTTATTATGGTCGTTTCATTTTGTCCCCGCTTAGAAAAGGTCAAGCGGATACCGTCGGTATTGCCTTGCGAAGAGCTTTACTTGGAGAAATAGAAGGAACATGTATCACACGTGCAAAATTTGGGAGCGTGCCACACGAATATTCTACAATAGCTGGTATTGAAGAATCCGTACAAGAAATTTTACTAAATTTGAAAGAAATTGTATTGAGAAGTAATCTCTATGGAGTTAGAGACGCATCAATTTGCGTCAAAGGTCCTAGATAGCTATTTGCTAGTTAGTATTTACTAATACTTGCTTAACTAGTTAACTATCCTCTGTTATCGTGTGATGTATTTAAATTTACTTATCAAACCACTAACCTAGTTGTATTTTGGACATGTAGTATAGTTGATTGATATTTATTTGTGCGATATATATGATTTCTGTTTTCGCGCAATATTCGAATAAGTATTCGTGATCAAGACAATCCGTATTCGGTTCGGTATGGATTCGCTCCATATTTGTGATCGGAACTATATGCATTCGCATTTGGCACTGTTGTATCCGATTCCGAATTTGACAGAAAAAAAATATAGAATGAATGATATCAAACCTTTTCGCCCCGTGTATTTACTACACACAGAGTGAAAACCAAACACAACAAAACAACCGCCCACCGTGGGGCTCGAACCCACGACCACAAGGTTAAGAGCCTTGCGCTCTACCAACTGAGCTAGACGGGCCTGTTGCGGGCTGGTGAAATGCCAATTACTTCTTCAATAACCAAACAGAGACCAAATTTATGCCATAATTCGGGAGAAACAAAATGTCATAAAGTATGTAGCGAACAAAATCAACAGCCTTGAATAAAACAAGAAAAATTGCATGGATACTGGGTGTTGAGGCCAGTGATGCAAACTGCGAAGGGAGAAGCAAATAACTTGAAGGTCCAGAACGGCGGACATTTCCCATGGTATTTTGCGACGAACACAACAATTACAATCTTTCTTCCCGTTTCCTGGTACTCTGCCTCTCCCCTCTTTTGCACCAAAAACGTGTACAAAATTTGGCTATCAAGAAGCCTACCAATAGCCATTACAACGGCTATGTGCCAAAGAGGGTTGCAAAGTATTCTCCCGGTGGTTATTACACACACATTAATAAGAAGAAGCATGCAGGGTTCAGTCCCTAACTATTTTTGAAGTCCCTGTTAGTTCCATAATCGATATAAGCGGCAGCACACAGCAAGAAGCAGATCGACGATAACAGAAGGCATCAAAAGTACTTTGGCCGCCGTGACAATCTTCTCAGGTTCACCCTCTCCTGGCATCAGAAAAACAGGAAGTTTCTGAAGATCAGGCTATCTTAGGATATTAGTACAAGTTTTGCAACTTATGACTGAGAGAAAGGAGTCTAGTCTTGGGCAATATAAACTCCCTTTATATGATTAGATGATTGGAAATTTACAGGAACAACATATGGTTTGGTTTAAGATATTATGAAAAATACAGGGGCGTGACTAGTTCAAAATACCTGACTTTGATCATGATTATATTTGACAAGGAAGACACATCTGCATCCCCTTATATCATGCTGTTTACGCTGGATCTCCATAATATGCGCATCAAAATGCAATGCCTCTTCGTTTCTCTCCTGATGTACAAATTTTAATAAGAAAAGAAAGAACATAAGGTAAAAAAGAACCGCCTTTAACAGTAGCAACTAGCAAGTTACAGCAGTACAGTAATAGAACAATATCCAATGGTATCAGGTTTTATGCAATGTTACTCCAGGGAAACTGTTACCCACTTACCCTGAAGCAGAGGACAAGATCTCCTTCGACAATGCTTCGACATTCTGAGGACTCCAGCGGAATGGATTGCTGGCGGATAGCCTTCCTGACATTCACCCACTCATCCTCTTCGCCCCCAAACCCGTGAAATCTCACCCGGACTTCCTAGAACACCAATGTAGAAATATCGAGTTACAAAAGGATGCAATGGAACTTGAGTATGCTATTGTACAAACAATAATGAAAGACCAGCAAGAAAATGGTCCTTTTCAGAAAAAGCAACAAAATGCATTATCCTTCGTATTCTTTCTTCATTTAAGAAAATGACATTAAAGACAAAACTGCCTGTAGAAATATTCCGAAAACTCAAAGCAGCCTGCAAATACTTCTGATGATGAAATGACAAAAGGTAATAAAGAATTCACTAATCAGCCGTTAAATAAACCATGGACAGAAATGATAAAATACACATATATACTACAACATCAATTATTCTCCTTACAATTTCACCCGAATTTGTCCTCCTGTGTGCCAAGAAAATATCAATGTCGTACCTGCATAGCACAAACGAGCATGTGATGACATTTCGTTTGGCTGCCAAAATTAAGAAAGAAAAGAAAGATAAAAACTTGAAGACAGTAATATACCCCACGCAAGGGGCAATCAATTTTTTATGGTACGGGCACAACGAAAAAATTTCCTGCTCCATGGTATAGTGCTAACAACATTATGCAAGCACAAGCTATCAGAATCAGCCAGCTTGGCTACCAAATTTAAGAAGCAAAAAAAGATAAAAACTCAAAGACAGTAATACCCACTCCCAGGGACTAGATAATTTTTTGGGCTCATGTACAACGATTAAAATTTCTGCTCCATGGCATAGCGCTAACAACATTATGCAAGTGCAAGCTATCCTAATAGGCCAGCTAGCAAGGTTATAACATCAAGGTCTGCCATTGCATACATTGTCTAGGATCACTACCATAGTTTAACACATCATTACTAGCTCTGGCATTACCAGGACAGGTGGAAATAAACTGTTAGGATCAAAGCCATGCATGCTTGTTAGCTAGGAAGTAATAAAACAAGTACAGACAATGCAGAGCTGGCTTGTGTTATGTATCAATGTATTCACCACCAATGCCATGCTGAACAGCAAATGTCCAAATACTCCTAACACAAGAAACTGGGGTACAACAGAAGTTAAGATATCTTGGTTGCATTTGAATGCTCGTTTTATTAATCAGAAGAGAGAAGACAATAGAATGGGGCAAGGGAGACAAGAATAAAATTGTTGGAAATAAAAGGGAGAAAGGGCAAAAGGAAACAAAGGATAGAATTGTTGCAAATAAAAGGGTCTTTACCATGCAGAATCCTTTGCTGACCTAGCCTCAAACTCCAAGTCACCAAGTTCAGGAAGCTTATCTATAGTCTCTGAAAATAAGCCAGCATTAAGAAATTTAGTAAATGATACATGCACCAAGCATTAAGTTTCAACAAAGTAGTACTTGCAACTACCTTTTGGTGAATCCGGAGAAACCTCATCCTCATTGTTTGAAATACTTGTATCAAGAGCTAAACCTTTTTCTTCAGAAGCTGGCACCTTTGTTTCAGAAACTAACACATTTGCTTGTGAGTCTAAAGCCTTTTCTTCAGTAGCAGTAGGCAAGCAAGTAGGTTTAGTGGTTGATGCTGGGAACTTATTAAGGAACCACCCTTGAACCTGTTGAAAGAGATGTCATACAAATGCACACTCAGTGAAACGTGGAGCACGTCAAGACATTATCACCTGTGTAGCCTGTAATGCTCTACTTCCAACTCGGCCGGCAGAACAACTACACACAGAGCAAAATTAAATATCAGAATCATCACTTGGAAACTATTAGATGTAAATAATAATTTACAAATTGAAAGGGCAGGGTTTCGCAATACCCTGTATTAATACAGTCAGGCAACAATTTAAGAAGCTTATGCTTAAAAAACAACAATAGAAGACACTTCAATCCTTTCATAAGCTTCTTGCAGAAAACTACAATTGAGTCTATACCCTCTAGGTTATGGATTTACAATAAAAGGTAATTAGGACAACATGTATGTAGGACTCACTTAAATTCTTCTGCAAGCTTCTGGCAGAAATTTTCATCCAAGACTTGCTCTTTTCTGTCTGCAACCAACCTTTCCAGCCTTGTAATCTGTACCATGAAGTATTTACGTTATCACGGAAAATGCAAAAATGTATAACTAATTAGCATGAACTAGCATGGTACAGACGGTAAACGAATTTAAACGCAACAAGAACTCCATGCATTGGAAAAGACTATGTGCCATAGTGGTAAAGCACTTAGGTGTGGTGGTTGAGGTCATGAGTTCGAGTACCAACTCTTACATTAATTAAAAAGATGCGTAGTACCTCCTACGCGTTCTCGTTTTTAATAACTCCATGCATAACAATACAGTATATTGTCGAGAAGGTCAGTATTGAACCAAACCTAAGTAGGAAGCTTTTTTATAATTGCACTCTCCCACAAGTTTAAGGTTTAACCCTACATTGGGCCAAATGACCCAAAATCCAATGGTTCTTAACACATAATACTTGTACATTACAGAAAACTACAAGCCTACAAAGCGTCACCAAATTGCCCTATTCCCACAAGTTGGGATACTGGAGAACAATTTCAACTAAAGTATCATCACATGTACAGGATCAAAGAACTGAAAAAAAGAATAACTTCTCCCTCTTCATTTACAAACAGGCCCAAATTAACAAGAATAGCAAATATCGTGCAGTAAGAAAACCCTAAGATTGTAATCACTAGCATAATAGCAATGCCCTGAGCACGAATCTAGACAACATGAGGACTCGGTTGTCCCTCACCTCAACCGATTTTATCACCACAACCAAGACTGGGCATCACACTTCGTTATTTTTCTCAATCAACGTGAATCATTTTCTATCTAGAAATCGAATAATGTAATGCAATGTTCCAACAATTCCTTTTCTCCAGCTGCATGGATTGGTCACCTCAACCAACATTTTGTTCCCACCGTTTGGGAATCACGGCTAATAAACCAAACCCTAGTAACTTTTCCATCAAGGACCACAAATTCATAACAGTTCCTGCCAATGCGGTGCAAAAGAACATAGTAGATTGAAACTAGAATCGAAAAATTCACAATGTGGACAAGAATCAACATTTACATGCATAAGGAAGCACGAAGGTCACATGTAATAGTCCAAATGCTCGCCCAGAAAACCAAACTACAAAATAAAGGCGCGAATAACAGAAAAATCACAACAAATTTCCTCCCTAAAAAAAGGAACTTTGCATTGGCCAAGAAACCGGCCAATGGAGCCAAAATGGGGGGCCAAGTAAAAACCCACACAAAACCCACCAAAAGGCACCGCGAAGAACGCAATGGAGCAGCATACAAACGATCAAACAAATCTTGTGCGCGAGAAACCCCAATCCTTTTCCAAGTTCCAACCGTGAAAATCTCCTCCCTTTCCCAACACCAAGAATCCAACCAACACGGCGGGGCAAGAAACACCAAAGAGCCCCACCACCGCAGAGCGGCGAGTGGGGGAACTGAGAACGAATGGCGCGTGGGGGCCGTACCTCGGAGGGAGCGAAGCGAACGCCGGACCGCCGCTCCATCGCTCGCCGGCGGCGAGGGCAAGGACGAGGCCGCCGAGAAGAACAGGAGGGGAGGGACGTCTTCCAACTTCCAAGGTTCCAACCACAACGCAATCATGGAGTTGGGTGCGCGTGCGGGTATAGGAGAACGCAAGTAGAAAAGGAATAAAAAAGTAACTCCAACAAGAGAATCAGAAGCAGGAGGTGCTTGTGTGGGCCCACCAAATAATTGCTGGGGAATTGGGGGTGGGTCCCGTAGTGCTGGCTTGTGAGTCACTGACAGGGGTTGCCGGGGGCAGGTTGGAATTTTATTAGGGGAATTGTTGAATTTTCTTTTTGACATGGAAGCTTTATTTTAACCACGAGTTTTGGCCTATCTAGTGTATGTTGAAGTAAAATACCTCGTACGAATGAAATAGAAAAAATAAGTATTCATATTACTCAAAAATATCAAAGTATACCATCTGCCACGTCATTTTCTCATAGTAGAGGTTTTATTTTTATCGTTTCATTCACATAGAGCTATTTTGCTATTTCAATTCAAAATAAAGCCGAACCAAAAAAAAAAAACTCCTCGTTTGCCCATCACGACATACAGAAACCACGCCTCCAAGCACCAGTGCCAGCCGCCAAATCCAGAAACCTAGAACCGGTTTACCTACATGCACAGGTGCTAGCTTAAGGGAAAATGGTATGGACCCACTAGTAAGTGAAATAGGGTGGGAAGAAAGAGAGTGTGGTATGATAAAAAATATATAATATTTTATTTTGTTACGATGAGAGAGAAAGATACGGTCAACACTATAGAGCGAAATACGTCTAGCATCTATACGAAGAATCTGCAACTGACTAAGCTGTGGATGGCCTAAAAGACCAAAAATCAGTGAAGACCACAGAGGCCAGTTGGAGCCCCTGTTTTTTAGAAGACAGTTGCTACTTGTTACCTGGTACTGGTAGTGGCCAGCCCTACGATGAGATTTTTTTTCTCTTATGATTTGATATATTTTTCAAAAATAATTTCAAGATAACATATTTTTAATTTTGACACTTTTGGTCATGCCACAATGCGTGATGTGCTAAAAACACGTTGTCACATCACGGATCTCAACGTAGCAAATGAGTGCTATCACACCGCCTCTCTCGCCAACAAAATGAACTTGATGTCCACTAATGCAGGGCAAAGGCCATGCACAGAATGTGAATCGCTAATTAAGTGGGATGTGTCTGATGATGCATTCAAAACGAAATTGACCGGTGTCATCGTGAATGTGTATAAACTACAAGATACACATATGCGTATATGGATTTTGATAGGTTCAAATGATATTGAATCCGGTATTCTGTGCACCCCTGAATTTTACTTGTATCCGCCCCTAGTGGAATTGGTGCAATTTTACTTGTATCCGCCCCTAGTTGAATTGGTGCTTCAACCTACTTGCATAAGCGAAAAATGGAATTTACTAAATTTTGGCAACGGACCAAATGGATACCAAATATGGTAAAGTCGCCAAATTCATGGGCTTCAAACGTAAACGGCTTCAATGGAGAGAGCACGCTATTTTTCACCTTTCATGCATGAAGACATAGAACATTGCCATCATACGGAAGTACATACAAAAGACTGTATAATAATAGTTCATCGGCTGAGGCAGCTTGTCGTTACGGTTACAGTGCTATCTGCGGCGAATTGATGAAATAAGTATGAAAACTTATGTACAGAGAAAATAATGTACACATTTTTAGAATAAAAGGAACTCCCTGTATCTTGCAAGTTGCAAGGTTAAAATTTAAAGAGAAGCCGTATATACATGATATAATGTGTTTTATTAACATACAACATGTAGCGGGGATAGCTCAGTTGGGAGAGCGTCAGACTGAAGATCTGAAGGTCGCGTGTTCGATCCACGCTCACCGCAAATCCCTTTTCTCATTTTTTTGGTGTTTTATTTTTTTTTAAAAAAAAACAAATATCTCCACCTCCATGTTCTTCCATCTTCATTGACTATGGTCTATACGGTTATTTCTTTTCTTTTTTATGCGGGACTACGTGGTTATTAGGTAGCACTGGTAAGAGCGATTTGTGGTTGACTAGCGAGTAAAGACTTCAAATTTTGTGTAAAGAAAATTACTCCCTCCTGTTCTTTAAAATAAATTGCTTTGGGCATCGATACGATCTTTAAAATACAATTTTAACCGCTAATTACTATTACTATTATTTGTAAAATTCAACAAAATTATAATATTATAAAAACATTTTCCAAGACAAATCTACACACATAATTTTTCATATATCTAATCTAAATATTTTAAAAGATATCGATAGCTAAAGTTTTCAAAGTTTGATTGCACACATTCCAAATTAACTTGTTTTTGTGAATTGGAGGGAGTAATTAGCATCCTGATACAAGGGAGCCATGTCCATTATAAGTGTGGGTGGTGCCTAGTAAGATAATTTGCTAAATTGGAGTTAACTTCTTGCTATAAGCCATCTATCTAATCAACATAAGAGAGAAATGTAGAGGTGATCAAATGGTCCGTGCCAATCGGGCCAACCCAAAGCATGAAACTGTTGGCTTGACCCAGACACAACACTGCTCAGTCTGCCACCTAAACAGTGTGCCGGTATAGCCCGACATACAATGCTGTGCTTAGCTCGCGACCTCAGCCCAACGGGCTGGCCTGACCCGACACACATAATACTATGTCTAGCATGACACGACCCATTTAGCCACTTTGGCTTGCGTCCCACCGGCCTGGCTCACGAGCAAAGCTAGAGTGACGCCTAGGTCCAGCAGGCGTGACGCGTCCACCACTCGCGACCACCGAGTGTTGTGTCTCAGATCGGTCTAACAGGCACGCCCGTTTGGCCACTACTGGCCCAGCCTAGGCACGGCACAACACATTAGGCACGACATTGTTTTAATATACATATACGATTTTATTTTTATTTATTAGTATTTATATGATTTTTTATATTTATTAATACTTATATAGTTTTATTTTGTAGTTTTTAAATTTTATATAGTTTATTTTATAAGTATATATAAATTTATTTTGGTTTTTTAAAAAATATATTTTCTAGGATTGTTTTACATGTTTTTCAAATTTTCATGTCTTATGAGACAAATGACAAATGTTTTAATGAGCTAGCTATTCGAACATTAATAAAGTTCTATTACATTTTCACTATGCTTATCTTATTTTTTTTTTACAGTTTTTATATGTATATTAAAATTCTACATATTTTTATATTATATTATATATATATTTTTTGTTCTTGCGGGCCAAACTTGACAAATGTGCTCGTACCAGCGATGGGTCATGTCCAGACCGTGCTGACTCTTGCCGCCCATTTGGCCAGATGCGGCTCTAATCTACCCTGAATTGTCTCACTGGTGAAAGAGGCTCCCCCGTAGGCCGGAGTAATTCCCCATTTCCCGCCTCCATATTCTCCCTCTCCCGCCTCTTCGCCTCCACCCAAAACCCCGAACCCTAACCCTAACCTAACCTCCGGCGCGGTGCCTCCTCCTCCGGATCGACCAACCATGGCGCTCAAGCAGAAGGGGACCGCCGCCGCCGCCGACCCCAAGAAGCGCCGCCGCGTCGGCTTCTCCGGCATCGGTACCCAACCCGGCATCCCCACCCCCCACTCGTCTCCCGATTCGCGGATCCGGTTCGAGTTCGGCGCGTGTCTAGGTTGCGGTCTAGTTGGATTCCGTCGCTGCGTGGGATTTATGTAATAGAGGTGCTGGGATGGTGGTTCTTCCTTCCGATTGAAGTGTTTCTGCTGCTGGGATATTGCGTTTGATGGGGTTTAGTCGTTTAAATGAAATTGTCTTTGTTGTGTAGTAGCAAAGTGGAAGAATGGGGGATTTTGTTGTGTTGGTTCAAATGAGTGCACTGAAGTTACTCAAGTTTTTGGTTTAGGCCTCGGGCTGTCTTTTGTAGTGGATACTGATAGGAGGTTGTGCATTGTATGGTAGTAGTATGGCTGTTCTTGCGTGGGTGGACACTGATCTTGTGGTTATATATGTTTTGGGTAGTTAAAATGGTTAGAATGAACATTGCACTCTGGGGGAGAACTTTATAGGTTTGTCTTCTTCTGCTTGGCTGAGAAAAGTGCACAGTTTCACCATAAGTATTCTGTCAATTAGTGCTACTGTATTTTGTTCATTTTGTTTGTCTCCTCTTGGCTATGGTGCACTGAACATGGTTCAAACTGGAGACTTGTTTTATCGTTTTTAGAAACAGGAAGGACCATCGTCAATCACTCTTTTTTGGCTGTATTGGTCTAATGAACAGTGCTCTGCAAGCTACACAATTTACATGTCTATTTGTTCATTTAGGTGGATGCAGACATGCTCATTTTCCAATATGCATTTTTGTGCTTTGTGGCACTTTATTTCTTTTTTGTATAGATAGATCAACTAATTTACATGTCATCTTCTGTTCTTTCTTGCGCTGCAGATACTGGAGTTGAGGCAAATGAGTGCTTGAAAGTGTTTCTTGGTATGGAATTCCATTATCGATCCCCTTGAATATTCAATCTTCTGGCATTTAGAATTAGTGTCTAATTTCTTTTTTCTTTTTCCTTTGTTTGTGCAATTGCCCATATATCCCACCAGCTTATATGGCTCGGAATTGCGGAGAGTAAATTTGCAGCAATGCCTATTTTATTAAAGTCGTATCATTGTTGGGGAGAAAGATACATTCTTGGAATAGAGTTAATAGCATCTTATTGTAGTAAGAGTTGAGGAAAGAAAACCTTGTAAAACCTAAAAAACAATGACTTCCTTTTAATATGATATTTAGTTATGAATTTTTCCTTGTTAGTTGCATAGTTCAATTAACTACTACAATAAAAGCAAACAACTAGTATCTGTATGCTCTGGAACTGACCAATAAATTCATAATCCCATTAGTTTGGGTTCTTCAGATTCTTATTAGTTTTTTTTTTCTGTTGGTTTGCTACAGCAAGAAACCCTGACGAGGTGGGCTCAGCAAACAGTGTTTCTATTCAACCATTTGACCTGAATCATTTTTTTGGTGAAGATGGCAAGATATATGGCTACAAAAATCTCAAGGTAAATAAAGCAAAGTGATGCTTTTATTTTGCAGACTCACCATTCCTTTCTCTTTATTCCCTTTTTTTGGTTCTATGCAATGTGAAATTCTCTATGCTTGTGTCTGATATTTTCTTTTGGTGCAGATCAATGTGTGGATAAGTGCAATATCATTTCATGGATATGCTGATATTTCATTCGAGGAAACATCTGATGTGAGCACCGATTCATCGGAAAAAACTTATTGGTTATTTATTGTGAGACTATTTGATAAGAACATTCCATCTGTCCTGAATCCTGACTTTTCCTTGTGTACAGATAATATTCTATACTTTTTTGTTAGCTTCTACTATTGTACTATTGCCGTTTATCGTTTAACTGCCAAACACGGTATTGCTTTGTAGCGCCATCTGCTTCCAGCAGAATCATTATGAGAGGTTATTTAAAGATAATCTTTCGCTTTGTCCTAGCCATCATAAAGAATCTGGCTGGTTGTCTCTTCCTATTTGATATGATCTGAACTTGAAACATATGCTTTATCTTTGCTAAAAATATTTGGTAAATTATCGCCTTTAGCATTTCTCCCATCCAATAGAATGGTTATAGATTTATAGATCTATAGAGCACCACTGACTCCATTTGCAAAGTAGCGGCATATGATATAGACGTTTTGGGGTTACTTTTAGCATAACATGTATTGGCCATGCTCTTTAGATGATTTCACCAGAAAGGAAATGACTTTTTTTTTGTTCGTTGCACACATTTTGTGTAACCAGCGGAAAGATGACTTTAATTCCTTTAGCTACTATTGCCGAAGTCTACGTATCTGTGCCAGATTGGTCAATGTTGATCTCTCCCAGCAATCCATCACTAATCTGCTGCCAATAAATTTACTCATTTTTGTGGTCTTTGACCTTTGAAATTATTGTCTATTGTTGTTTAATGAACGATTTAATCCAGAAATTGAATTTCAGTTGACAACTTGACATGCATTTGTTGGCCATAGTAGCTATATAGTGTTTCCGGATTTTCTCTAGCTATTGAGTAACAGAGAACTAACTAATTTTTTCCAGGGAGGGAAAGGAATCACAGATCTGAAAACTGTTCTTCAGGTAACACCAGTTTCGTTTACAATGTCTTTTATATTAATGAAATCTCTACACGCATGACTTTCTAAGCTTCATTTATTCTCTTTGACAGAACATTTTTGGGGAAACCTTTGCAGAAAAAGACGAATTTCTGCAGACCTTTTCAAAGGAATGCCAATATATCAGGTGCTTTTAAATTTAATTGTAGCACCCAGCAACTTTATTCCTTTGTTGCTTAAGGAAGATGGACTGAACTTAATTCTCCTGCTGCTACAGCGATGTGATGACAAATGGCAATATCATTAAACATGACGCCTCAAATGAAGAAGATCCGGCAGTTGAGGTATTCTTTTTTGGTATTCTTTTTTACTCTTTGCATTTGTGATTTGATTTGTGACATTTTTTTTTTGCTGTGCTCTGATTTTTAACATATCAAGTTTGCTAAAGAAAATATTTCCTGTTTCCCTATTAAATGTTATCAGATTAGGATACATTTTTTTTTTTGAATCGATGCTTCTAAGTCCCACTTGGGTTTAAGTAATGTTAATGTGTTATTGAGAAAATGTAATTTCTGGAATTTCAAAATATGAATGGCCCTGTGGTTTAGATCTGTTACTTTATTGGCAGTTAGGATTTAACTTGTTGACATCCTTCTTTTATTTCATTCAGAATATCAGCCTAACCCTTTGGGGGCTCCACAAGTCCTGAGATTTATATGCATTTTTCCCCCAGATTATTCGAGTCGAACTCCAAGGTGCTGCTGCATTCCTTTATTCTCATCTCGTGCCACTTGTTCTGCTTATGGTTGAAGGTAACTGAAGGTTTTGAAGTACAGTGGTCTGATTTTTTTGGAACTTCTTTCTTCTAATAGCATTGCAATCTAGGTTCCACACCTATAGATATAACTGAACATGGATGGGAAATGCTCCTGGTAGTAAAGAAGACAACACATGCGTCATCCAATTCTAAATTTCAGTTGCTAGGCTTTGCGGCTGTCCATCATTTCTATCATTACCCCGAGAGCACTCGCTTGCGGATCAGCCAGGTTGCCCCTCCTTCTATTTTACTTTATCTGTCCTTGGGTCGCATATGTACTCAGTTTCTTTGAACTGAAGCCATGGCATTGCTGATGCGTCCATGCTTTCTGTTATTTCAGATGTTTAAATTGACTTCAGTGTAATTATGTAAGCAAATGTGTTTTTGGTCTGACGTGGATGCTTTGCTGATATGATCTTCTCTTGCCTTTTTCTTTTCTCAGATACTGGTCTTGCCACCTTATCAGGGTGAAGGCCATGGTCTTCGTCTTCTCGAGGCAATCAATTCTATTGCTGAGTCTGAGAACATATACGATGTAACCATAGAAGATCCTTCCGATTACCTGCAGTATGTACGTTCGTCCATTGACTGCCTCCGTCTTCTCACCTTCGATCCAATCAAGCCTGCTCTCAGTGCTATGGCCGCATCTCTGAAGGAAACCAATCTTTCAAAAAGGACTCGCAGTTTAAAGATGGTTCCACCTTCTGACCTGGCCGAGATTGTGCGGCAGAAGTTGAAGATCAACAAGAAGCAGTTCCTGCGGTGCTGGGAAATTCTGATCTATCTAAACCTTGATGCCGAGGACCGTAAGAGCATGGACAACTTCAGGGCCTGCATCTATGACCGCATCAAAGGCGAAATACTTGGCAGCACCACTGAAACCAACGGGAAGCGGCTTGTCCAAACGGCAAGCAGTTTCGACGAGGAGACATCCTTTGCTGTGTACTGGACACAGGAGTGTGGGGATGCAGATGATCAAACAATCGAGCAGCAGCCGGAGGATCTCAAGACCCAGGAGCAGCAGCTGAATGAGGTGGTTGACAGCCAAATGGAAGAAATCGTCCAGGTTGCCAAGAATGTTACCTCACGCGGCAAGGATATACTGGACTCGGCCGCTCGGTGAATCTGGACGATTCCTGCTGACTTGGGAACGAGTGCTGCGAGAGCTTGCCTGGTGAGAACTCTTGTAGCTCGACTTCAGGGTAGTAACTGAAAAAGTAATGGTGTTGTGAGAGGTGGCCTTCAGGGCGGAGAATTTTGTAATGCAGACTTTTTATGAGAAGCTTTTGATGCTTCTGTCCAGTTTTCGTTTTCAGCCCGGCTCGTTTTCCAACACATAATTCTGCTGTACGAATTTCATGGAACACATAAATTTTGCAGTAGAAGCAGACTAATTCTCTAGCTTTCCTCTTGTCCAAACAGGGCCGTCTTATTTGACCATTTGTCGAACAAACTACCAATGGTCTAAACAACCTAAGGTTTAAGATAAAACTGCGGTGGGAATTAACATCCCGAATTTCGATATAAACAGTCATGCAGCAATGAGCACAGTTACAATGGAATGAACGGAACAACATTGGAAACAACTTGCACCGCGCAAAATAAACGTTGCTAGACAATAACAATTTTCAAAATCCGACCAGTTCCGGGGAATCAGAGAAATTAGCAAATGAAAGATATACAGTTCAAGATGACTAAATTAATCCCAAAACATTCGGTTACTACATAGTAAGACACGAGAAGGCTGCGGAAGACGGATAGATGGCCATGGCTGTACCTGGACAGGACACATGACACCATACTGGGCTGAAAACACACGCAGAACCTGCTACAAGTTTCTCATTTTAAATAAGTCGGGCAACCTAAACTGACTTTAAGCTCTCCAATTACATCCATAACGGCCGGCCAAGTAGTACTGTGATTTGCAAGAAGATTCAACTATTGCCATAGCACGGTCCCGCAGCTATGGTATCAAAAACCAAAGAAACCAAGCTCGGTTGCCCTTTCTTTCTCGAATGTCTCGAAGTATTGGTATATGATGGTAACGGCAAGCAGTATACCGGTTCCTGAACCAATTGCACCCATGAAATCAGCTAGAACAGTCAATGCGCCAATGCACACTCCACCAAATGCAGCAGCAGTGGGGATGTATCTGTTCAATTCCTTCTGCAAGTTTGATTCACGATGGCCTGGCATCACCATTTGTTGTTCCTGTCGAATTGCCAAAGACAAGAGTTCACAAATGTCTCTTGCATAATAAATTTGCATGTGTACACGAAGCATATACAATGGATTACCACATTTAACACTTTCAGTCCAAATCCCACTTAAGTAACCAGTGTGTAGATATTGATGTCCTAACACCAGGCTGGGGTTTCTAAGGATCCAGTAAAAAATCTCCAATAGTTCCAGAGGCAGATAGTACTGGTTTTCTGACCAGATCCTAAACTAAAATAACAGATGTACCAGCAACCAACTAATGAGCATTAATTTACCTCAGTGTCACTAATGTTGCATGGTACAGCAATCTTTGGAGTTTCATATGCACATATTCTAGAACTGGACAATGTACTACCACATACCAAAACACGAACAGACATCTGACATAAAAAACTCAACCTTGTCCATGCAATGTTAACTACAGGTAAACTGGATAAGAAAACATGGATCATGCATATACATTGTCTTACCTTCAGCTGCTTAGCAACATCCTTCGCTGATGAACCAGAAACTTCAATCCATGTCTTTGAGAAGAGAGCACAGGCTGACAGCATAAAGATCACATAGAACAATGCATGGAATGGATTTGCAAGAATATCAGCCAAACTGCACGGTTTCAAAACATGCAAATGTAATTATAATCAACAGTAAATTGTGACACCAAAAGAAAAATTATACAGAAAAGGCCGTAACATCAAAGTAAATAATTATTCACCTTGATGGTGCAGTTACATAGTAAGCAAGACCACCAACAGGAACAGAATGGCCAGAGTACTCAGATTCCTTCCATTTCCCAAGAAGGTTAACCAAGAAATTTCCACTGTACTTCCTGTAGAGAAGCTGCAATAGCAATAAAAACATGTCAGCAATTCCACATTCATGTAAACATGTCGGCACTGAAATTGAGGTCTGTACCTGGGATATGAAGTAGAGGTTGGTAATGAGTGCAGAGTGCAGAATGATGGGCATGTTCGAAGTGTAGAACAACTTAATTGGATACGAGCCTTGCTGCCCACGAGCATTCTTTGATCTGACTGGAAGCACAACACGGAAGCCTTGGAAATAGATAACTATGAGGAAGACCAATACGGTAGCAAGTAAATTGGTCACATTTGGAAGATTCTGACGGTAGAAAGCCTCGCGTAAGGCACGGACTTTGTCACTTCGAGTAATCAATAGATGGAACAGTGCAATGACAGCTCCTTCAAATTCAGCACCACGTCCACTGTTGATGGTTGTGGGGCTAAAAGCCTTCCAGATGATATTCTCACTACAGTTTACCATAAGCAAACTTGTAAGTTGTAATATAATAGCGCATCAATAAGAGAAATGAAGTTCAACATGCTTACCAGATATTGGTAGCAATGAACAGAGAAATGCCCGAACCCAAGCCATAGCCTTTCTGTAGAAGTTCATCTAGACATATGACGATGATGCCAGCAAAGAAAAGCTGAAGTATAATGAGAATGGCATTCCCAGTTCCAAGTTGGCTCACACTACCATACATTCCAGACAAAACATATGCCACAGCTTCCCCAATAGCAATCAGGATACCGAGCAACTTTTGTGCACCATTCCTAAGTAAAAGGGTACACCACAAGATCATCATCCGGATATTAAAAAAATATGAATAAGCAACCTCTACAATTTTCACTGGCTATTCACTGGACAGAGGATAGGCTACATAGTACATACACATCACACTGTGAACACAGTATCCACCAACATATTTTAATGAATATACTTACAGCAGAGCACGATCCTCTCTCACACTGTTGTCAACTTCAATAATCTTTGATCCCACTAAAAGTTGCATTACCATCCCAGATGTCACAATTGGAGTAATCCCAAGCTCCATAACAGTACCACGGTTTGATGCAAGAATAACACGCATCCAGTAGAAAGGATCAGCTCCAGTAGTTGAGTGAATGCCATAGAGCGGGAGCTGGCTGCACACTAGGAAAATGAAGAGAGAAATAACGGTGTAGATCACTTTTTCTCTAAATGGTATTTTCCTATCAGCACTCTGTACTTCTGGCAAGAAAGCCAGAAAGGGCCTGACCAGATGCAGTACTCGAAAGCCGCCAGCCATCTTTCTGTTGCACAAGAAAAGAAAATAGGTCAGCATTCTCTACAATGCACATGAAAATTTTGAAATATAAATTGACCCCAGTAAAACTTTCAAGAATACCAAGCTTGGTGCATTATGCATTCAATCATGGTTGTGATTAAGAAGATTAATCCATTTGACTGAAGCATAAGTGAACCTACCCAAATATTGACATGCAGCATTTCAAATAAAATGAAAACAAAAGTTACATGAATCATCACGGGCTTCTTTACGGCAAAATGTGCAGAAAGGAGTTTTGTGCACATACATCAATTTGCAATCGAACAAGAAAATTCCCGTTTTACATCGCAGTTAATAGAGTGAAACGAAATCTCTATTTCCTCATTAGTATTTGACAAATATAATTCGGCCAAAAAAAAAAGCGAGCAACGGCTAGCTATGCCTAAGCTGCAAAAAAGGAATCACAACTAAGTGAACAGGCAATTATTTCGTTAGTAATATTAATTGGGTCAATTAGCTTGGATCCACAATCAATTTAGCTAGTATTCAGTCTAAGCTCCATCCAGAATCCGCATGACATGACCAAAACTACCAGTTCCAACATTTTTGCTTAACCGGCATATCATGATTCATGATATCAGCAACCCCAGGAAAGAAAACTCACCAACCCTGGAATCAAGCACAAACCCACCAACCAAACGTCGCCCTCTATCACTCGCCAACAACCAGCAGCCGCCGCAAATCACAATTCTAACGGCAACCATCCTAGGTTCGCATGGATCTGGAAGGCTGACCTACCAGTCGCATCAAGCACGCCTCAAGAGGTTAAAACACGCGCACGACGCAAACGCGGCGTAGATTTGACACACCCAGGGTGCAAATCAAGCAGGAAGCACACAGATCTGCGGCCGCAGCGCACGAAATCGGGGGAACGATCCATTGGATCGCCTCGAGATCCGGATGGGAGCGATCGAGGGAGCAGCTTTACCTGGCCGCCGCCGCCGCCGAGGTGAGTCGAAGCTTCGCCGCAGCAACAGCAGTCCGCGGCTGTCGAGGGCGTGATACCCTAGGAAGGGAGACGAGGTGAATTAATAGCGGGGGTTTACTGAGATGGCAGTGGAGACGAAGCGGTGCACACTGGCGTCCAAATTTGCCGTCCCTCGCTGGTATTAGGCCCGGTATGGTCGGTCTGTCTGATTAATCGAGTCGTGCTGCGGTTTCTCGTGGGCCGAAGTGTTGATCTAAGTACGGTAGCCCGACAGACTATTAGAATTTATTTGATATTAATTTTGAAAAAAATATAAAAAAATATGGAGAGTATATAAAAGTTTAAAAAAGTCAAAATAAATTTACATGTACTTATAAAATAAACTATATAAAATAAAAAACTATAAAATGGAATCATACAAATAATAATAAAAATAAACGATCTAACAGGCTATGCCAGCATGCCGGCCTGACCCACGAGTCGAGGTGACAACTCAAACACGGCACAACGCTTCAGGTCGTGCTGGCCCGGCCCGTCTAGCAATCGGACCGTGTCGTGTTTAGGTCGGACCACGTGCCGTAGCGAAGCACGACGACACTCGTTGTGCGTGGGGCCAAGCGAGGGGTTGGACTGGCGTGGCGGCCGTCGGATCTGGAACGAGCGCTGGACGATGGGCTGTTGTGACGTGGAATCCGAAAGAGGAAAGATGACGACGACGACGATGATCTGGAATCCTTCGTGGTTCGTTGGGATAAAGCTCACAATTGTCATTTCGCAATCAAGCAAAATGAACCACTGCGGCATCACACGGGAAGAGATGGATGTACTACTAACAAATGTCATCGCATCATCTAGCACTACATTCTAGGATCTACAAGATTTTAGCATGCAAATTCATGGAGCAATTAGCTATATAGTGTTCCACCACATATCCAAGTTAAACCACATATCCAAGTTACTAATATAGAGGGAATCATAAAATAAGTAATACCAGAATTCAGAAACCGAGATGAGCATGTTTTGGTTAAAAACAAGAGGCACATACCAAACATGTATTTAACTGTCGTATACGAAATTCCTACATTCCAAATAAACCTTACCAAATCTATGATCATATCGACAATTTCATTACTCTTTTTTTGATATCCAGGATTTTCTCTGTCCAGTCACATTAAAGAAGAAGAAGCACCCAATCTCACGAGGCGCACACAGGAGTTAACGCTCGAACCGTGGCTGATGGAACCCGAGCTCCTCTAAACCAACTAATCCCCAACTCAGTCCTCAAAAAAACCCGGTGAGACACGCGCACATCGAGCCCTAACTTCGAACGCGGGCGGGTGGGTTGCCCCACTGCAGCATGCACCACTGAGCCGAAACTCACTCAAGTGCCAAATAGCACGACAAATTAGAGATGCAAAATTCAAATATTTTAACTTTGTTTGCCTCATTACCTACTCGCCTGCCCTCGCTTTGCCCATGCTAGCCTGCTGCTGGCCGCAATGACGTTTCCTACCTATGCGGCAGCCAACGGGTGCACTCCCATGGGTTTCCTCCGTGACACGCCTATTGAGCTTTGGCCCGTTGACAATGTTATTACAACTACGGTCTTAAATTGGATTAGAGGTTATTCAATAGGAGCGACACAGTATCTAAGATTCTATCTAATTCTACTAAAGAAGTATTTTTTAAAAAATCTACCTTGTATTTTAGCACTTCTATATTTTTTAGAACCATACTTTTAGAATTTTTGTTTACCAAAATGTAGCGTAAAGTAAAGATCATTCGTTATTTATGTAAATTATAATATACATGAAGAAAAAAAGAAATAAATTACAATGTAAGGGACACATGCAAATATTTTTTATATACAGTAAATCACTAGAATTGGATAAGATCATGTGAAAATTTTGATGTAGGACCATTAAAATCATAGGGTAATGAACAAAACCCCATGTATCAAAGTAGCCAATTTTCCATATTTTCTTTGTCTCTCGGAAGACAAGTATGTGTTGGGTCGCAACAATGGGCCAGCTGACCTTTGTCAATGAGGAAGGGTGACGACACATGGGGCGAGGTGGCGACATGAGTACGGAGGTAGGGCGGTAGCTATGTTTTTGTGGACAGGGAGAGGAGAGACTCGTTGCATTTAGACTCAACAGTTAAAAAATTGACTGAAACTATCATGAATTTTAGTTAACTACTCCACATGTTTTTTTTTGCTGCAGCCCAAAAAAGCATGTCATTGGGGATTAGAATGAACATTTGGCCACTTATGCCTAATTACTCCAACTACATGCATGCTTATCTTAATGACATTAATTCATTGGTGATTTAGGTATATAGCACTCTAAAGTGGTTAGTTTTGAGATATGTCGTTGCAAAGTGTTTTTTTTTCTATCGAGAAATGCTAGTGCAGGGTGCTCATTCTTTTGAGATATGTCATTATAATCAATTTAGGACCATAATGTCATGGTCGCTGCATTCTTCCGCCTCTCTCATCCATGGCCGCCTCCTTCCTCACACAGCCGTTGAGATTAGGCTGAGGCACACAGTTTAATTTGCCGAGATTTCATATGGGAAATTTAATTGCATCTGCAAGCTGCCCAATTAACTAGTGGAGTAGCTACTAGTCACATACATGCAATCCGGTGGTCCGTCTTGGTTGGTGCCGGTGGGGTGCACTACTACAAAACATGCTATACTAGACACCCCATCACAGACCATCTGTGATAAAATTATCACAGACGGTTCTTTGTTAACCGTCTGTGATATATAAGTATCACAGACGGTTCTTTATAATAACCGTCTGTGATAATGTGCTCATCACAGACGGTTCGTATAATACAAGACTATCACAGACGGTTAAAGAACCGTCTGTGATACGCGGCTATCACAGACGGTTATTTAAAAGAACCGTCTGTGATATATTAGCATTATAAGTAGACGCTGCCGACAGTCCCTCTTTCCATTAATTCCATTTGAGCCACCGCCACCCTGCTGCTGCTGCCTCCTCCCCCATTTTGAGCTGTTACCCCTACCTCCTCCTCTCCCATTTTGAACTGTTACCCCTGCCTCCTCCTCCCCCGACCCATTGCGGCACCTCTGCTGCCTCCTCCCACATTGCGCCACTTTGGAGAGAAGGGTAACGATCGATCTGTAACCCTTTATTTTTACTCTAGACTAATCACTAATGTGTAACGATCTGTAACCCTTTATATTTTCTATAGAGTAATCACTAATGTGTTTGGTCATTATGAAGGGTACTTGCGGTTTATTAATATATAATTTAACACTAATTAATTTGTTACGTGCGTATACGTGTAGATGGACCGAAACTGGATGTACATTGAGAGCCGCCGAGCAGGATATGTTGAAGAAGGGGATAAAATTTATGTACTGTCCATGCATTGATTGCGGTAATATGAAAATGTTTAACAACCCGTATGAGATCGAAGCTCACTTAATACGAAGAGGTTTCAAAAAAGGATATACATGTTGGGCGATCACGGTGAAGAGCGATTATCTGGAAGTCGATAATGACGACATCGCCGAGAAGTCAACGATATGCGGGGTATGGAATGTGCTTTTGATGAGGATAGGTCGCATGATGACAATCTGGATCGGATGCTACTGCGATGCGAAGGAACTACGGTGAGAGAGTTTTGTAAATTCGAGGGCTTAATGGAGGACTCGGAGAAACCTTTGTTCCCGGTCGCAAGCGGAATACACAAGGTTGTCAACCGTGCTTGAACTGCTGAAATTGAAGGCAAGCAATGGTTGGTCCGACAAGAGTTTTACGGCGTTGTTAGGTCTCTTAGCTGACACATGCAAATATTTTTTTATACAGTAAATCACTAGAATTGGATAAGATCATGTGAAAATTTTGATGTAGGCCCGTTAAAATCATAGGGTAATGAACCAAACCCCATGTATCAAAGTAGCCAATTTTCCATATTTTCTTTGTCTCTCGGAAGACAAGTATGTGTTGGGTCGCAACAATGGGCCAGCGGACCTTTGTCAATGAGGAAGGGTGACAACACATGGGACGAGGTGGCGACATGAGTACGGAGGTAGGGCGGTAGCTATGTTTTTGTGGACACTGGACAGGGGCAGAGGAGAGAGTTGTTGCATTTAGACCCAACAGTTAAAAAATTGACTGAAACTATCATAAATTTTAGTTAACTACTCCACATGTTTTTTTTGCTGCAGCCCAAAAAAGCATGTCATTGGGGATTAGGATGAACATTTGGCCACTTATGCCCTAATTACTCCAACTACATGCATGCTTATCTTAATGACATTAATTCATTGGTGATTTAGGTATATAGCACTCTAAAGTGGTTAGTTTTGAGATATGTCATTGCAAAGTGTTTTTTTTTCTCGAGAAATGCTAGTGCAGAGTGCTCGTTCTTTGAGATATGTCATTATAAACAATTTAGGACCATAATGTCATGGTCGCTGCATTCTTCCGCCTCTCTCATCCATGGCGGCCTCCTTCCTCACACAGCCGTTGAGATTAGGCTGAGGCACACAGTTTAATTTGCCGAGATTTCATATGGGAAATTTAATTGCATCTGCAAGCTGCCCAATTAACTAGTGGAGTAGCTACTAGTCACATACATGCAATCCGGTGGTCCGTCTTGGTTGGTGCCGGTGGGGCGGCGGGATGGGCGGGTGTCGCCGACGAACGAGACGACGATGTTGCCGGGGCCAACGACGAGCTTTGATCTGCCGAAGCGGGCGTTCCACAGGTGCGAGCTGTCAACCAAGGGCCTGGTGTGGTGCTGTTGGGCGGCCACACGTTGGGCTTCGCGCATTGCTTCTTCCAGAACCGCATCCACGAAGATGGCCTGGATCCAGCTCAAGTCGACGTCGACGACGACGACGCAGTGGCCGAAGCATAGATCCGGGTGGTGGTTGAGGGCGCAGGCCGGCTGCTGTGGGCGAGTGGAGGGGCAGAGTGTGCTTGTTGATTAATTATGTGTGCTATTTTGTGTTTATTTTATAGTAACATATCATTAGTGGATGCATCATCGCGGGAAACGTACAAGGTCGTAGTGGCATAGTTAGTAGCTTATTATTGTATTGTAACAACATAGTTAGTATCATTGTATCAGTTTCTTTGCATGGCTGAATAGCAGTTCTATGCACTGTTGTTGCATGTTTTCTGTTACTCTTTCACGTGAGAATAAAGTGATAAAAAACAGTTGCATATTGCAGGGTCATGTGATCGTGGCATTGCTGATCATTGATATGCTGCATGAAGTGCTTAGTTTTCCGTTCTCTTTCACGTGAGAATAAAGTGATGAAAAAAAAAAACAGAAAATGCTGTGAAGTTTGGTAGCACAAAAAAACGTCTTGTGTTTACTTGTTCACTTTTGTTGATTGGTGTTCTAGGTAATCACGTGTTCAAGGTCTAAGTGTTTTGCGAGACATCGCAGCCGACAATTGGTATCAGAGTCGAGTAGCTTTGATCCTCAACGATGACGCGCAACAGTTCACACTCTCCTACTAGGTCTTTTCTCCGAGATGGGGTGCAAGGCAACGATAACACTTCTCGCACGAACAATCTCGGCGACAATAGCGGTCGCGAGATTGGATCCGACATCAACGACGGCCAAGAGATCGCGGTGCAGCGGGTGGTAAAGGAGATGGGTGGATCGGTGGTCTACCCCACACCGACACGGACGAACTACACCGATTGTGCCCTCGTGATGAGGGTGAACCTGCAGGCACAAGGCCCGTGGGAGGCCATTGAACCTGACAATGCTAATTACCATGACGATAGACTGGCGCTATTTGCAATCCTCTTTGCTTTGTCGTCGGACATGCTGTCCACGCTGGCGGCGAAGGACATGGCCAAGCATGCGTGGGACGCTGTAAGGCGATGCGGATGGGTGTTGAGCGCGTCCACGAAGCGAATGCACAGAAGCTTCGCAAGGAGTTCAAGGATATCGAATCCAAGGATGGTGAGTCGGTGGGTGATTTCTCCATGAAGATCACGAGACTCGTCAATCTCCAGATCCTAGGCGACACGTTGGAAGATAAAAAGGTAGTCAAGAAATTCCTTCGTGTTGTGCCACCCAGATATACACAGGTGGTAATCTCGATCGAGACACTGCTTGACTTGAGCACGTTGTCAATCGAAGAGCTCACCGGCCAACTTCGATCAGTGGAGCAGTGCTACGTGTGCAACAACTCGGGCTGCTCTGATGGGCATCTACTCCTCACTGAAGAGGAGTGGCTTGCACGAGCGCTAAGAAGAGGAAGCAAGGCGTTGGCTCCTCCAGCGGTGATAACCATTTATCACAGCAAGTGCATGGTCGTGGGCACGGTAAAGGCGGGCACGAGTAACATGTTGCAGGTTCAGTGCTACAACTGCCACAAGTATGACATTACTCTAGGGAGTGCCGCAAGTCGAAGCGTACCGAGCAGGCCCACCTGACGCAAGCTGATGATGACGAACCTGCACTTCTCATGGCGCAGGTGCGTGCGCTCACCGAGGCATCCGTAGGTGCATCTAGGGCGCGAGGAGGACGCCTACGACGACGCTTTGTACCTGGACACTGGTGCCATCAATCAAATGTCCGGGTGCCAGACAAGTTTTGCGGGGATGAATGAGGCGTCACTTGCCCCATCAAGTTCGACGACAGCTTGGTGTTGGATATACACAGGCGTGGTATCGTCTTGTTCACCTGTCGGAACGAAGAGCACCGTGCGCTGATGGGGGTGTATTACATCACACGACTGCACAACAACATAGTGAGCCTCGGGTAGCTCGACGAGAATGGCTACTAGGCGCTCATCCAAGACGGTGTGCTCACAATCCGCATCCGACAGCGTCGCACACATGCTCGGGTAAACCACACTCGCAACCAGCTCTACTGGCTCTATGTGCTCACCCTCATATTGCACAACCACTCTCCCTGTCCGTGTGGTGAGGCGGCGACGCATGGAGATGGCATGCCACGTATGGGCACCTGAACTTCCAGGCGCCGCGGAAGCTGCCGCAACGCGTTATGGTGCGCGGGTTGTCGCAGATCGATCGTGTTGATTAGATTTGAGACAGCTGCCTCGTCGGCAAGCAGCGGTGCACCCCGTTCCCGGAGCAGACAAAATACCGCACGGAGCACGTCCTCGACCTAGTGCATGGCGATATCCGCAGTCCCATCGCGTTGGCCACATCAGGCGGGAAACACTATTTTCTGCTCCTCATCGACGACCACAGCCGCTACATGTGGTTGGTCTTGCTCACGGTGAAAGAAGAGGCATCAAACATTTCCAGGCCGGCGTTGAGGTGGAAACCGGGGGCAAGCTGCAGGCCATTCTGATGATGTGTATGTGGACAAGAAACTTGATGTTTGATACCTATTTTGTTAAAGAATTTATTCAATTTTTGATATTCTCCACCCAATCAGTTTGAAGACACAATATCTTCATGTTCAACAAACGTTCTACATGTTTTTGGAAACGAAGAAAAATGGGCAAAACTTCGTACTTGCATTTCAAGGGATACAACCATGTGAATTTATTAAAATCGTCTATAAAACACACATAATATTTATTGCCTCATGTAGAGGTTTGAGCGGGGCCCCATACATCAGAAAATATGAGGTCTAGTGAAAAAGAAGAAATGCTAGTTGAAGTTGGAAAGGGTAGTTGATGGTTTTTGGCTTGTTGACAAGAACCACAAACCAAGTTGTTACTTTTATTTGCATAGGTAGAGATATTATTTGAATGAAGAACACGCTGAACAGTTTGAGGAGATGAGTGTGGAAGACGATAATGCCACAAATCTTTAGACACTTTAGCATTGAGCAAAGCTTTCTTTCTCAGGGAAATGCATTCATATGGAAGTGGATAAATGCCTCCTTTACATTTGCCTTGAAGAAGAAGGTTCTTCGATGCCTAATCTTTGACAACAAAATGATTGGGTGAAATTCAAGAAACATATTATTATCAACAGTGAAGCGATGAACTGAGATAAGATTTCCAGTGATGGCAGGAACATGAAGAATATCATTCAGTTTCTATGTGTGGATATCATGGGGATATGCTTATGATCTTATGATGATGTTATAATTGACAATGGTGTTGAAGGTTTATCGAATCACGCGTTTTCGGTAAAAAAAATTAGGTGCTGTCAGGTCACTAGCGGTCAGACCGGCTTCGGGGTTGTAACATCCCAATTTTCTGAACTCAAAAAAAAATCTTTTGAATAGTTACTAGTTAGAAAATTCACCATTTGAATTTTTAATGATTTTAATTCTTTAAAGCTTAAAATAGACTTTTAATATCAAAATGATTTAATATGATTAATACTAACATCAACAACTCCCAAAACTATTGTATTTGGATTCTATGTGCTTAAATATATTTTCTAGAATTTTTTTGGAATTTTCCAAGTTTATTTGCTATTTTCTAATTGCTATTTGGATCTTCTGTATTTTCTAAAATAGAAAATCTATTTAAAATCAATGTTCCAAAATCCTCAGAACAGTGTTGGGCCGAAACCCAACACTATTCTGCGCGGTCCAGCACTATGCAGCCCAGTCGCCCGTGTGTGCGCCCCGCCTCTCGCTGACAGGTGGTCCCCACCTGTCGCTCTCTCTCTCTCGCCGTGCGCTCTCTGCTCATGTCTCTCTGACGTGTGGCTCAGAAAGCGATCGAGCGCGCCCCGCGCGCGCCTTCCGTCTTCTTGCCAAGTGGGTCTCGCCTAGCCATCGTCCTCCTCGCGTCGCCTTCCTCCTCACGCGCACCCGCTCTCGCTGCCATTGCCAGAGCTTGAGCTCAAAACCGACAACGCTTTTTTCCAACAGATTTGTCCTGGATTTCCGCACCAATCGTTAGCCTTCTCTCTCCCGCACCCATTTCGGTTAGAATCAAATCCCAAATCAGCCTCTATCTCCTAGAATCCCGGAGTTCAAATTCGTGTTCATCTCGTACTCGATTTGGGATCTTCCAAATCCGTGCCGCCCGAGCCCTATAAATAGCCCCCTAGGATCACCGTGTCCTCTGCAACCCAGAGCCGCCCCTCGTCTCCCCAAGAGCCCCAGCGCCGCCACAATCCAAAGATTAGGGTTTTCGGTCGAGCTTCTTCTCCGTTGAATTGCACCGCCGTCGTTGTTGCCCTTGCCCGGCTGACTACACCATTATGATCAGCATAGCTCAGGCTACCCCGTGCACTCCTCGTCGCCGGAGCCCCCGTCCGACAAAAGCCGAAGGCCTCCTCCGCTTCGAGCTCGCCCCTGGTCGCCATCGCCCCCAGATGCTGTGAGTACACCCCTGAGACCGCAATAGCCTCAGCTACGCACTGGTACCATCCACCGCGGCAAAATGCCACCGTTCGCTAGTGACCATCGGGACCCGAGCGCCGCTCCTCGCCGTCGTCCACGTCCGCAGCCACCTCAGCTCCAGCGTCAGCCCCGTGCTTGCGTGTCATCGGCGTGATGTCTAGTCAGCGCCCGCGTGTGTGCCTGCGTGGCCGATCCACCGCTCTAGTCTTTCTTCGGTTCGGTGCACTCAGCCCACAGTGAGCCGTGAGACTGACATGCGGGTCCCATATGTTAGATTTTTTTAATTATTTTATTTCTAGAAATTCCTTCACTGATGTTAGCATTGCGCAATAATCCGATTTTCCTTTAGAAAAATAATTTAGAAATATCATAAATGCCAATTTAGGGTATTTTGTTGAATTTCTATCTTCCAAAAACCATATCTTTTGCATCCAAACTCCGATTGAGCTCATTCAAATTTCTAAATTTGTATAAATTCGAGATCTATTTAATTATAATTATTATTTAATTTTTAAGTTTTTTTTGCTTGTTATTTATTTATTTATTTGTTTTGTTTACGAGTAGACATTAATTCTTCGGGGACTTTTGAAGAAGGAGAAGTACCTCAAGATCAAGACCAGTACCTAGACCCATTCCAAGGCAAGTTATACCTTTGATCATATTGAGCATAGTTTTCAAAAATTTTGTTTCAATGTATTGCATTCTATTTCAAGTATTTATTTAAATGCTTTTGGGTTTAGTTATTAATCCAAATTGTTATGTCCACCTTGTTTATTGTTATGCCATGATCTTTTGTCACCTAGGTTGGTTCATTATTAGTTGGTATTATCGTAGCACCAACGTGGGTTTGTTAGATGCGAGTAGATTGGTTAGCCATGCCACGAGTCATCATTTCATGTCAGTTGCAATTATAAACTTAACTAAGTGATTATGAAACTGTGTGTGCTGTGTGCTATTACTCGTTGATGGCATGTGTTGCACTTAATCAACAGGGTGGAAAAAGCTTTAGACTGAGGCAAGTGGTGGATTCTATGTGATATGGTGGAGCTGTGTGCTGGGAATGATAAACTGTGTGATTTAGTTAGAAATTGAAAGTCTTGCCTTGGTTAATTAAGGACTTAACTTTGTGTGCCATTTAACTGAGCCTTACTGTATAACCACATACCTGGTATGGGACGAGCCTAATTTAGTAGGTTATGGAATCTTGCTATTGACAATTCAGGTTGTAGGTTAAGCTGTGTGATGGGTTGAAGGTGTGTTTATCACATCGCGGAACGGTTCGCTGCATCCCTGTCCAACGGTGTGTGTCGTACCCAAACGCTGTGTGTATCAGTTGGACGATGGTAAAGCACATCGGGAGTGTCAATATTCGAGATGAAATTTCTGAAAAGTTTTGTTATGGTCAGTGCTAGCATGTTCCCTCTCGTTGGCCAGCATCTCCATCCACCCTGTTGGCATTCACAATATTTTGTTTTACCTTTTGTTGCAAAACAACACCAATGGAGCCAATTTGAGTTCTAGCATTAGTTTGCAATTTAGGGATGCAAACCAATGCTTTGGTAGTAGTTATGCCCGTATCACGGGGTGAATAGAATACAAGGTTTCACGGGTTTCCTTGAGTATCAACTACTTAAGCTCTTTCTGTGTTGTTGAGGAAATGAAAAGCAAGAAGGCCATGAAGCAAATGGAAGGAATGAGAAGAAAGAGAAGGGGAGGAGGAAGGAGGAAAAAGAAGGCAGAAGAAGAGAGGAAATTCGCGGGGTTTCATGATCGATGTTGTGATTTTCAAGGGTAATCCCTGATAATCCCTAGATATTGCCTTGGATTAGCCGTTGTTAATTTTGCAAGTCATTTCGATTAGGGGGAAGTTAGTTTTCAATTGGCCCTAGATCGTCGAGTTTTGACGTAGAACCTTACAGGGGAAATTCTAGGTGTTTCAAATCGGATTCATAGGTCGGTCTAATTAGAAAAAAGTTGGATAATGTCATTAGCTTTCCATGAAGGTCTAGAATATTAAAATCGGAGTTGCGAGCGAAAAGATACGATCTCGGGAAGGTCACTGTTAAGATTTTGGACAGCTAACAGACGTTGTGAACAAGGATTGTTTTCATACAATAGATGGTAAAATTAAATTATGGTGATAACTTGAATAATGTAGGAAATTTTGTGTCATTTTCAGAACTGGTGTAGTTCATATATTTTAAAGTTTTAGAATTAAAGATATAAAATTGTGAAGCGGACTGTCTTGATTGACTGTGGGATGTTCTTCGGGAAAGGAAACGGGGAATAAAATGGTTGAATCAGAAGTTCGTAATAGCTAGAAAATTGTAGGGTTTTGTTTGTGGAGATTCCAGAAAGTCTTAGATGGTTGAATTTAAAGGTCGGATGAATACGTTAGAGCCGTTTGACTACTGGGACAACGGGTAGTGCATCCGGTCATTTTGGGTTAAATGGGTCGGTTTGGCGTAGAAGTGTGTTGATAGTTACAATAAATTATTGGTGTAGTGAGGTTATGATTTTGAGATGTGCTTTGAATTGTTTGCCCAGGGAGTGTGGTCTCTTGCACTTTGCCGCCGCCTCGCTATCCAACTTCACATGGATAAAGAGGTAAGTGCATAGTAGACAATGTTCATTGGTTGACCACTGTATTATTTACCACTCATTACCATTATATTGTTTGTGATTTTGCTTTATTTAATTTCAAGCAATGTGAATGGTTATGATTTTATTTGTATCGATGGATATGAGATGTTGGACAATGATAATAATGATGAATCTATGAATAATTGTGCATTTATAAACATCATTGTATATGAGAAGTGATCATGGTGATCACAACTCTACAGGTGTGGAGGGGGTCCCGATCCTTGAGGAGGATGGGTTTGAGAGTGAACATTGTCGTGGGTGTTCACTCACGCTATACTGGTATACGCGAAAGAAGTGCATGTGGACATGTAGTATAAGGATGCATAGAATGAAAAGAGAATTGAATGATTGAGTATGAGAATAAAGAAAAGGGAAATAATTGATATTGATGATGATATTGTTTACCATTGCTTAAGCATGGCTTATTGTTTATTATTGTACTTGCTAAATCATGGACTCACCCTTGCTCTAATGTTATTTTTAGGTAACCATTGACGACGTAGCTCATGGGAAGGGCTAGCATGTACACTTGGAATAATGTCATTCACTCAATTACAATAATTAGTGATCATGAGACAATTTATTAGTGTGATAAGTTATAATTAGGAATGAATATTATTGCTTAGCCTTAGTTGATTACTCATTAAATAGACTCGATTGATTTGATTTTGCGTTGATCTTGGTTTCTTATTTTGGCATGCTTCCTATAAATTAATTATCTATGATTTCTTTATTGTTATCCTTGTGTTATTGTCACTCGTGGATGGGTTTTATCTTTGATATGCTTGCTGTAATTTTGAGCTAATTGTTGTTAAAATTGATAGCCAGGTTAGTTTAGTGCCATTCTGGGCTCCGTGCTGGGCCAGGGTGTTACAGAAAGTTAATTTACAATAGGAAAACTTGCATAAGACTACAGAAGATTTGAAATATGAGGGAGTTTTATCGAGGTGGTGCAATACAATGATATATTATTATATTAACAACCAGACATGACAGTGTGTGTTTTTCTAGAATTCGTGATGTGCACCCACAAGTACTCAATCTTAGATATCTAAAATAATTAAAGACAGAAGGAGATACATATTAGTTTCATGATTAGCATGGATTTAAGAATTTGTGACGTGTGTATTGAAACCCAGGGGAATAAAGGTAGGGAAATTCCATTGTTCGCTTAAGATCACCTTGAATACATGCGAACAACAACACCGAAGGTCCACAAACAAGCCCTGAAATCTAGAAAAAATGTAGTGATGCTTGTCTTTTGTCATTCTGAACATTTTTCAGAAAAAATGGCAGCATTGTATCGAATACATGTTTGGTAGTGCTTGGGACAAGAGTGCGCAGGGCAAAAAGTGAAAAAGAGGCCTACATAGCTAGCTAGCACATGTATTTTCATTTTTTACAATGTGCGAAACAATAGGACAAAAGGAAAACATCATGTCTAGACATTTACCTGCCAATTTTAGGTGTGGTGTGCCAATGTTTTGTGAAGAAAGACTCCATTTTCATTGTAAATACTACTATTGTGCGCCTTAGAGCTGTATACATAGAAACATTGACTCCACGTACAGATTGCATTGATTCCATTGAAGCCAGCTTTTACCAAGGTATCATAGAAGGTAGACATCACTCATAATTGAAAGTAAGTAGTAATAAATATGATAGTTTATAATTCAGCTGCTCGTATTATATGTGAGGGAATGAGCATACCATATGGAGTATATAAGCCAAAGAAAGGGGCATAGTGCCCGAAAATATCCTGAACAATAGTAAGAATAGTGAATCGGAAGGTCTTAATTTTGTTGCGCTGAAGAGAGGGGTGGTTACACAGGAGCTCACCGGACCAACATCCACAGGTGAAGAAAAGCGTCGCCGCCGTCGGATCTAGTACCTGGTCCTCTCGTCCTACCTGCTCCATCCCCAAATCAATCGATCCGGTCTAGGGCATGGCAGGGCATGCCTCTTCATGTTCCGACCATGGCTAATATAGTTGACTGCAAAAGGAAAGCTAACCTCATACAATTTGGAAGAGCCTAATGAACATAAACACTAAAAAAAAATAGCGAGCAGATCACAGGGCAAAGATGGACACTAAAGGATTGCAGTCTTGAAATTACTTTCCTATTCCTAAATTATTTGCTGTAAATATGACATACCGGCTATGCTATTGCATCATGATCTGCACCACCTGCATGCAAATCAACTCCAAGGATTCAGTCTGTTTTTTGCTAACAGAAAAAATATATAGCAAATGATGGTCCCCATATGAAGAGAGAAAAAATGTATCATAACCAGTCTGCACAATAAACCTATTTAGTTATCGACGAGCTATGACAATTTGCTAACAAATGCTTTATGTTTGAATAATTTGGTTAAAAATTACTTTTTTTTAGAACTAGTTGTTTGTTGTTCTTGTATGAGTTGTTTTCATGGCGTACCTATCAAGGCAAATTTAGCTCTCCCGTCCAGGGAAAAAATAATGTACATACATTAGTTATCCTATTTCTAGATCATATGAGCCGGTAAACCTAGTTGCATAGGAAAAATAGACAATTGCCTAATTTACAGCAACCAACGAAGCCAATTGTTGTAGGCTAGGGTTTTATCTAATTACCCTGGGTGTACATATCATCGCGGGTTGAACGATTTTTCCTTCCTGTGAACATAACAAAGGAAACCAACAAATAGGAGCAATCGAAGCAGCAAAGAGGAGAGATGGCTCCAGGTTGACGGGCACCAGCAGCGGCTGAAGGTGGGTGGCAGTGATGGTGAGAGAGGCACAAGGCAACCCTCGTCGCCACACCGCTGCCCTGGCCTGGCCTGGCCGACACCCTCCTGGGGATTTGCGAGTGGATCGACGGCAGTGCTCTGGTTTAGGCCAAGTGAAGGGGGTGAGGAGATGACCAGATCAGCAGTCGCGGGGGAGGTAGGGTTGTAGGCGAGGAGACCGCCGGCCCGCCGATGGCAGAGTAGGTGAGGCAGACGAGCGGAGGAGGCAGCGACGTAGTCGAGTATTGTAGACTGAAGAGGCCTTAGGATGTAGCTAGGGGGGTGAAGGGGAGGATGGGGGCGGCGCGAGTGAAGGGGATGCGAGCGCCGTGGACGAAGGGGGGAGGGGGTGCCGTGGACGAAGGGAAGGAGGTGAACGGTGGGGCCGGTGTGGCCGAAAGGGAGGATGGGGCAGCTGGGCGGTGTGGGCAAAGGGGTGGGATGTTTGGAGGGAGGAGGTAGGAACTAGGAACCAAGAAGATTCGCGCGAGGCAGCGTTGAGCATGCAAAGGTAGCAGGCCCCCAACTGTCAGCTGCACAACTCAGCACCAGCGTGCAACCCAGAAGGCCAGAGGACGCTTCCCCGATCGATCGTCTCGCGCAGCGATACGATTGGGCTTAAATCGCCCAGGAGTGCTTAGGGAGCTCGATTTCTAGGCGCTATAAGGATTGTTATATTTCTGCACAAGTCTTCTGATGCTAGCTCGTTTCGATAAAGAAGAGCAAAGATAGCCTTCTGATGAAGATGTTTTTTTTGCATGTTTAAACTATGTTCCTTTCTTAGCTATATATGTGATTTATGCGATAAACTACCGGTCAGGATTTTCAGTGTTAACTACAAGTAAATAACCATTTACTGTCAATGGCAGCTTTGAGTAAACGAAACTAAAGTTGACCTAACCGCGTACTCGAGAGTTCAATTCAGAGCAAAGCTATGATTACTTAGCTAGCGAAACAATGGTCAATGGACAATGCAATTCATGGACTAATAAGAGGTCGATTAGCTGATATCGGCCTGCTTAATTAGTAGGGCTTGAGCTTCAGCTTAAAGCTGCAATTTTTTTTTTTAAAAAAAAAGAGAGGCGCAGTACAAACTAATCATAATGCATTATTACTTGCTAGGCATAGCTATCCAGCTTAATCTGCTTTAAGGAATACAAAGAAGATAGTGATCAAGCGGTAAGTTGCTTCTTCCTTGCATGTTCAAGTACCATGTACAGCTAGGTTCTCTGAAATATCATCTGCAGAAGATACAGCATATCCACCAATCCATCCGGACCAAATCTATCTACCATGTTCGTGAGCTGCTGCATGCGCAGCATCACTACTCTAGCTATCCGCAACAAGATAGTTAGATTAAACATACAGAGCAAAAGGGATCCAGGCAGGATAATATGGCCTCAAAAAGACTCGATCAAACGAACATTTTCCCCAGAGGTTTCAGACTGACCAAGAGGCAGTCCTTGTCCAGCAAAACACGGCGTTGAGCTATGCCCGTACAAATGCATGTCCCATCCCTCCAAAAGCAAGCAATCGCAAAGAGAAGAAAAGCATTCGATGCTACTGTTGTTTGACCACACAGCTAGCCCATCACTTCACTCGCCAAATTCACACGGCACGAGAGCACCGTGCCCCTGGGCTCGGCAAAACCGTTCCTAACACGGAATAGGTCCTGGCGGACGAGATAGGTCCGGTCTTCGGGAGCTCGGACTACACACGTTGATGTCAGGCTCTGGATTTATACGTATGGAATTTTCATTGTATTATGAGCTTAGTATTAGATCAATAGCTAGTTCGCATAATAAAATATCGATGAAGTACCATCTATTTAACGATTAAAATAACAATATAATAAAATAATAAATAGTAATAATAACTGGATCTTATGATCAACGTTTACTAAACTTGCCACGCAGAGCTTAACAAATAAACTCTTTGTCGGGCCTGGGAGTAACACCCACATATCCTCTGTGTATTCTATACTAATCCTTGGAATGGTAGCTAGTGTACACAGTAAACAAATATGTTAACATCCATAATTCACACAATTTTATTAATAAATATCAGATTTTATTACGAGAGTAGCTTACAAGCCAACAATAAAGAACACAGCGGAAGACGAAGAAAAAGTAGTAGGGCCCAGCAAATCTGCCATAGACAATCGACTGGGGATAGCGGTTTAGTCGTCGAGTCCTCAGCATCGGCAAATTCCTTCTCCTGTGAACAATATTTTATTAAGTAAGGGTGAGTATAAAAATATACTCCTCAAGTTACATCCATAACAGAGTCAATGTATGCATGTATATTATCAAAGGAGGACTTATAGGGTTATTTGTGCAAAAATAATATTTGATATTTTAAATACAATAACTAAGTTGAAAAGCTTAAATTTTACAATATTTTAAAATTGAGTTTTAATGCATTAATAAAGCTTAGTATAGGCACCAACCTAACACTAACTTAAATACGAGCACCAACCCGGAGCTTTAACCTACAATTTACGAGCACCAACCCGAAGCTTTAACCTACAATTTTTCTCATGGACAACCATCCATATTATAAATTATTTTATAAAATATTTTGAAAACAAAATCACAGTCTAATCCGCAAAAAGCTTTGCTCAGCATGTCCATGACCGTGAACACGACTATTTGAATAGTTTTACATTCTGTAGAGGTCGTACAACTTTACTCACATGAGATAATCAGTTTATACTGTCCGTCTACACACTTCCATAGGGGTGCGACAAGTGATTATCATGAGGCTTTTACAATGAGTCATCCCAAAGTAGTCATGCCCGCTAAGTTTTCACTTCCTTTGGACTAAACCATCTGCCGGAAGCTCTCTCATGCGCCATGTGAGAATATATATAAAAATATGTCATTCTGACACCCACACAACCAGATGGCACAACACGGTGAAGCATTGCAAATTATTTAGTCAAGTCTGTCCCAAACCAGACTTATGGTAGTACAGAAGGGTTTTACAATCTGTAGCTCGTAGACCAGTCATTAATTGACTTGGTTGAGTTTCAAAAATAACCCATGGGCCTCAACCATTCACTGAATTAAGATGTGCATAAACCTACACCCACCAACTATCTATTTCGCCCAAGACCAAACTAATTTTTATTTTATTTTATTTTATTTTTCAAAGTTATTTATAAACCTCCATAGCACACCAATATTATGGATACAATCTAAACCACATTTGATTTTTTGGCTATAAATTCCCAAATCAAGTATTTCAGGTGTAAGCATGGCTAAGCTTAATTTTTCTTCCAAAATATTCCAGTTCATACTATTGTACAACTAGATTTGATCTAATGTGACAAGGTATAGATACTAAAATGTCAAAGTTTGGCTTTACAAATGTATTGGGATTAACTACAATTTCAAAACAGATATTTAAATTATATTGAATATAAATAAGCATGCAATAATAATTTAAAATATAATTTAAGTAATTTAAAATACTATGATCAAACATGATCAAAGGATATAACTTGACTTGCTCAATTAAATGTTGTTCTGAAATGGCGTAGAAATCTAGTTCTCCAAAGTTGTCAAAATCTATACGTGAAAAATAAGCCAAATTCACATAAAAATCAAATAAACTCCAAATTAAATAAATTTAGTACATTTAGATATATTACGATTTTAGATGAATTTAGAAATTTGAATCACTTGAATCGGAACTCAAACGAAGGAGGACATGCTCTTGAAAGATTCAAATTCACATGAAAATGATAGAAATAAAAATTCCTGAATTTGTGGAATTATTTTTCTAAAGGAAAATCTACTTATTACCTCAACATGATGTCAGTGAGGGGATTTGATTTTTGGCCAAATTATTTTCTTAAAGAAAATAATTTGTGTCTATGACATATGGGACTAGTCTATGGATTGGGTCCATATTAATGCGCCGGTCCACAGTGCACCGAGCGCGCGGGGTTGTGCGACTTGCCATGCAAGCACGACAAGCGGGTGACCACGAGGACATTGGTGCTGAGTTGGTGCATGCGTGGTGCAGACATGGCCTGACGTGTCGGCCACATGGCAGAACAGCGGCGGGACACGGGAGCTAAGGGTCGCCGGCGTTCCACACCGCGTGATGGCCGACGATGGTACCAAAAGAGAGAGAGAGAGAGATGAGGTGGATCTGATGCGCACCAAAGCAGTGACGGGATGCAAAGGAGCGGCCGACGGCGAGGAAGAAGGCAACGACGCAGTCGAGTCGCTGGCGGAGATGACGCTCCGGTGAAGATGGCGCAAGCACGGTGTAGAACTTGTTAAGGGGAAGACGGTGGTGTAGAAGATGGTGGAGGAGCTCCACAGACGACGACGGGAATCGCGATAGAAGTGCTTAGTGGTCAGCAGCGAAGAACTCTGATTGCAGCGAGGGGATAGGTCGAGAAGGGTGGAGATTAAGAAGGAAAAGATGAGGGAGGAGATGCGTCCTGGTGCTCCTTTTTATAGGGCAGTAGGTGGAGCGGAGGAGGAGATCAGGCATCGAGATTTGCGGCGGCCATTGCACAATCTGGTGAAACCGCACGTGAAGGGGGGAACGACCATAATGGGCGTGACATGATGTGGACAATTTAATGCACACGTTTGTGTGAGAAATGGGAGAGGAAAACGACCATTTTGATGAGCTCGGGTGGAACAGCAATGGCAGAAGGGGAGGCGTGGCGAAAGAAAGAAGAAGGGGAGGAGGATGACGACACCGACACTACACCATGGTATATTATTAAGGGCAATAAAACTTCCGCAGAAAAGTGCTTTGCACGGCAACTTATCTGCCGGCAATACCATTTCCCGGCACTTGGTGCCTGCCTGGTAAAGTGCTGCCGGGAAAAACATTTCCCGGCAGATATTTGAATTCCCGGCAGTTAACTGCCCTAGAAAAATTATTTTTGCCGGCAGTTATAGTTTCCCCGGCAGTTAGATTTTTCCCGGCAATTGGAGTTTCTCCGTGATTATACTTATTCGGCGATTAACACGCCCTTAATTGTCGATTTTCGACGATTATCGCCCTAGATAAGATGGTTTTCCCCGGCAGTTGGAGTTTCTCCGTGATTATACTTATTGCCGTGATTAACCCGCCCTAATTATACATTTTCCGACGATTATGCGCCCTAAATAATTTAGTTTTTCGTGATTGGAGTTTCTCGTGATTATACTTATTGCGGTGATTAACCCGCCCTTAATTATCATTTTTTCCCAAACATTTATGCGCCTAGATAAGTTTGGTTTTCCCGTGATTGAAGTTTTCTTAGGCGATTAGTGTTTCACCGCAATTACACCCTCGATCGACTATTTTCCAACAATTTGCACCATTCAATCCGAATTTAGAAAATAGAAAACATACAATTTTGTCAATTGTACCACTTAGAAAATGTCATATCAACAATCTAATAAAAGTACATCACATAGATGAAATTCAAATGATGCAAAATATATAAACCTGAAATATGAAATTACTGATAAGCACTATAACCCCTTGTACCACAGTACTAGTCTATCCTTAGCATATACAAAATATCTACGCAAAAGAAGTCGACAATGAAGATGTCCACATAACGAAATCATCACGCTATCATCATTTGCAAAATAAGGACGATCACTCCATCAGCAAACAACAACTTCAACAACCCTTATGTTTTGTACCTGAAAAGAAATTCAAGAAGTCAATAACCACAAACCATATATAAAGTCAAACATGATATGAGCATCAAATAGTGGCCTTTCCTCAAATCTAACTTTCAAATGCAATATGATTAGGTTCAATTTGATTGCGGTGATGATTAGCGTTAAGAGGTGTCATTCATTTTCTTGGACCAAGTTTCACAACGAAGTGCAGCATGATTAGGTTCAATCAGTTTGCTACGCAAACACGTATTCTAAAGTCAGATATGCAGCATTACCATTTACCGATTGCAACATCAAATCTTTGAAAGTTGGGAGCTAGGATATTGCTATACTTTACAGTGTACAAACAATAACAAAATTATTATGTATTGTCCTTTAAGTTTAACTTAGGTTGCAGGAAAAATAAAGTTAATAATTCAAGTGTCATAAAACAAAGCAGTGATATCTCAACGAATTCTTACACACCTAATGCTTGGTTTTCAATATCACTAATTTGGTTCAACTCACTTTGAATGGCATGCCCTTCTTCCTTGAAAAAGTAGATAGCAACTCCAACCTTATATCAGAGCAACAGGAAAGCAAAAAAATATCTATAAAAGGGTTATAAAACAAGGCATGCCTGAGTGTATTCCATCCTTTCTGAAATCTTTTTTCTGTAGTTGCTGCTCAATCCTGAATTCCATATGCAATAAATCAACAATGAATAACATTGGGAGTTATAATACCCCAGTAGACGACAAATGGTTACATTTTTTTTCAAAATAAAGAAATTTACCAACAGCTTTTGGCTTTCGTTGGACACAAGATTGACAGTTTGCCGCATGTGATTCACTTCAGTTTGGATGCCAGAAAGTAGGGTCTGCAACATGGAATCTTATGTGAGACAATCAATCTATTTTCTTGTCATCTCTAAGGAAAATCAATCCTGCATTTTATTTTTGTTCTCAAGAACGTAAGATACCATACCAGAAGACAAAAAAAATTGTGCTAATTAAATTGACAGATAGTGCTTACCTCCTTGCTCACAAATATGCGCCGTACTCGTTGGATTAGGTAGCTCCTTGGCCCTGCAATGATTCAGTCATACTAAATTTAGCAGTATATAAGAAAATGCCCATTTTTCGACCTTGAAACAATCATGGGACAAACTTCCACTGAATCAACAATCTTGTAGTTTTATACCATGGAATGTGCAACGGCTTTAATAGGATTCACCAGATTCCAAATTATCAACATAATTTGCCTCTCACCCAATTCTTTCCCGGCAAATTATCAGCATAAACTAACTGCTATTAACAAGTGAACAACCTATTAGTAATAAAACAGTTCATCTCAGCGCAGAGCACTAGTAGGAGTAGAGGGAGATCAGGTGAGGGCTTACTGTGGCCAAGCCAGTCATCCCCCCATTAGTAGCAACCGAACCAACATCCACCACCTCCAATCAGTCTCCATAAGCATGCATTCATAAATCACAGTTTAGCATTAGTACGAACCGCCGGATCTACTAAAATCAATGAAATGAAATCAAAATGGATCGGGGAACCAAATCTGGTAGTAGGCCGAGCCGGGAGTGAGCCCAGAACCCAGAGGAGAGGACTGAGTGCGGTAGGCCGAGGCAGGGCCGGGCCGGATCTGGGAAGCTAAGGCGGTCGACAGGCCGGGAGGCGGCCGCCAGCCAAGCCGGGAGGAGCCGAGGCGAGGAGGAAGAGGAGGCGGCGCTGAGGCGATCTGCCGGGGAGAGAGCCGAGGCCGGGCGACCGAGGCGGCCGGAGGCACAACAAGGATCCGGGAGGTCGGGCCTTGGAGCGCCTGCAGCCTTGGCCGCCGAGGCGAGGCGAGGCGTAGAGAACCGAGGCGAGGGCGCCGAAGGGGGAGAGCAATGGCCGGGCCAGGAGGCGAGGGAGGAGCACAAGAGCAGCCTGGCGGCCAGTGCCAGCGCCGGTCGGCCGGTGGGAGCCGACAGCAGAGCCGGAGGGGCAGCAGGAGGAGGCGCCCGTGGAAAGGGGTAAGAGGCCGAGGCGACGGAAGGGAAGTGGGGCGGCGGTGTCGGTAGAGAGGGTGGGCGGAGAGAGAGGTGAGGAAGAGAGAGTCGGCTGGGAGTAGATAGGAAGGGGAGGGGGTGATTAGAGGGTGGTGTTTAGGGGTAGTTGATTAGGGGGGATTAGGTGATTAGGTGATTAGAGTTAGATATTAGGAGTTAGGGTTAGGAGAGTAATAAAAATAGAAATTTAGTGGGAGAGTGCTAACGGGGTTGGAATTTGAAAAATATTTGCAAAATAAAATTAGCTAACAAATAGGAGTTGCATTAGCAGTTAGGCGCCTACTATCACACAAACCACCCTATGTATTTGCTTAATTGTTTATTATTCGCGCCGTCGTATAATTGCGGTAACGAGCCGATCTGCGGCGAGAATAGTTCGGCGAGAAATATCCCGAGTGGGACGAAGGACTTGTAGGTACCGAGGCAACCACGGGAGGAGAAGGCATCGACTACGAGGACCAAGGCGGGATGGGCGTCATATTTGACGCGATGGGACGAGTAGGCGTCTGGTATTCCAGAGCAGGCGAGAGAAGCGGATAAGTTCCCTTTTGTATTTGTATAGTATTTGTATTAAGAACTATAGCCTTGCGTGGCTACTACTGTAATAAAGATGTACAGTTTCTATCTTATTGTTCTGCTGCGCAACTCTGATAAAAAGGCTTATTATTAAATCGGACGGTGTTTTACAGTAGACAAATAGTATCGTATGCCTAAGTGTGATTACCCGGGTAATGATACTGAGCGTCCTGAGGAGGCCAGGAGGAAGCACGGCCAGGGGAGGAAGGGGCGGTAGGGAGGACGCGCTGGGAGGAGGAGGCGCGGGGAGGAAGGGGAAAGGATAGGCGGCGCTGGGAGAGAGAGGAGTAGTCGCGGGAGGGGATTTGGGGAATAGGGTTCGCGCAGAGAATCGATCGATCGATTTTTCGTTCTTGGCCAAAGGATCGATCCCGCGGATAAGATGACTTGGTTGACTTTTTCTAGGCGGATACATTGTAGCCAAACTTAAAACAATGCCGACAGATATATTGTTCTAGAAAATCATTATTTCTGGCAGATAATGAGACCTATAATCTCTTAGATATTGTCGGCACATGTTTTGCCACTAATCTAATTTTTCCCCGGCAGATAATTGCCCTTAATACTATGCCATAGAGAGTGTGTTTTTCGTGATTATGTTGACTGGTTGACTTTTCTAGGCGGATGTGTTGTAGCTAATATAAAAATATTGCCGGCAGATAAGTTGTTCTAGACAATAATTATTGCCGGCAGATAACAAGACCTGTAATCTCTTGGACATTGCCGGCACATGTTTTGCCACTCATCCCATTTTTTTCCGGCAGTTAATTGCCCTTAATTCTATGTCATGGTGTAGTGCGATTATTGGGCCTAGGGTGGAAGTGGGCTGAGCGGAGCGGGCCCGGAAAGGAAAAAGATGGGGTAGAGAGGGAAGATTTCAGCCCGATGAGAATAGGGGATTTTAAATTATTTTTTGATTTCCACAAATAGCAAGAAATAAAATAGGCTTTTAGAATATAGCAAATAGAATTCAAAAATTCTAGAACAATTCAAAGAAATTCCCTGGATTATTATGAACTTAATAAAATCATTTCCAACTTAAAGTTGGTTTTTATTTTTGCACATAAATTATTTTTAATTTCTGAAAACTAGGAAAAACCTTTTTAAGATCCAGAAAATCCAAGTAAATTAATTAAATTTTATTTTTTACTTTAAAATCTAATAAAATTTAAAAAACTCTTTTATTTTTTAGAAAATCCAATAAAATAATTATTTTAAGTAACATAATTTTGGGATGTTACACTCTTATAGTAGAAAGAAAGTTGGAGAGATCATTCATCATGCCTACATACAATTGAGTGGATAACGCATCCTAATTCATAAAACTTTGAAAGAACTTCTCTTTGTGGAACTCTTGAATAGCTTGACTTTCTTCAACTAGGCAGCAAAGTTTAAAGCCGTGAGTACATAAATTACTCATCAATTCGTAGGGAATAATATGCAATTAATATTTATATAAGGCTTGAACAAAGTAATAGATGTATGGTTCTTTTGCAGAAAGCCGGTATTGACAATAAATACAGTAAGTAGATTGTGAAATGTAATTTAAAAGACAATAAATAAATAGAGTAAACACTTTCTTTGAATCAACCAGTGAACTTCTCATTCACTTCCTAACCAAACTACCAAGTGAATTTTCCATCCACCAACCGAATATCATATTAGCCAAATGAATTTCCCATTCGCCTTTCGACCAATTTTTCAAAACTTTACCTCTCGTGTGAAATCCTCGAGCATTGTCATAACCGGGGATACGACTGTTTAAATAGTTTTAGCTCTGCAGAGTTTGTACAGCTTTACCCACAAGAGATAAATCAACTTATAATGTCTAATCACAGACACTTCTGTAAGTGCGCGACTAAGTTATTATCACAAGGCCTTTACGCTTTTTCTTAACCCAGTTCTATCCGCTAAGGTTTCAATATTGAATGCCTCACCGACCAGACATGACCCTGTAATACCCCGTAAGCGAATCGGGTAATTAGAAAAGAAGTCGGGAGGAGAAAAGACAATTACAGAAGTAGAAATACCTGAAAGAAAATGGGTTTTTCACAAAGTCTTGACAACCTGGGCCGCGGGCCGCGACCCAGGAAAGCCCTCAAGGTGGCCGGCACCTCTCCCCACTTCCCCCTCCTAGCCGCCCCCTTGCTCCTTGCGTCGCCTCCACCTCTCCCTTGCGCCTCCCCCCGTGCCACCGCCCCTCCAACAGCGCCACACCCTCCCCGGTGAAGCCCCGTGCTGCTGCCCTTTGGGAGGAAGAGGAGGAAGATGCCATTGGTGGCCGGCCGAAGAGAAGACGCGAGGAGAAGAAGGGGAGGAAGAAGGAAGAATAGGAGGAAAGGGGAGGATAAGGACACCTGCACGCAGAGAGGTGTCATTCTCTAGTGGTGCATCAAGGGTAACTTCGATCCCAGATAGATCGGTAGCATGTTCAATTCATGTTGGGGCTGTCAGTGGCAGATCGGATTGGTTCAGTACTGTTTATCGTCGGTTTTGGGTAGATTGCGTACGTTTTCTGACCTGACCGTCTCTTAGAAAGTTGTAGGGCTCGTCCTTAGCTTTATTTAGGAACCAAGATCACCTGATTTGGAGTTATGGTTAAGGAGTTATGATAGTTTTATTGCGACTGTCCAGGAGAGCTGATGAGAATTAGTAGTTTTCTTGTCTAGCCAATATGAATATTTTTTAGGCCGAATCTGAAATGTCACCCAACACAAATTTTGTAGGTAATTCAGTAATCTTTAAAATTTGATAAATAACACAATTTTTAGATGTGGTAATCAAAAGTTATGAAATTTTTACCACAGCTGTTTCACTTACTGCCAGATTCTAGAGACAGAAACTTCACCTAAGTATAAGAATTATTAGGAGGATGAATCAGGGGTCTTTCCCAACTATATTATCGTAGATGGTTTTGTCGTGATTCCAGAGAGTCCAAGATCACCTCGTTTCGAGTTTCGTAGTAAAAGATATGAAATTTTTAGCATTGCTGTCCTGTGAAACTTTCTGATAGACTGTCGGGAGGAGTGAGTAGAACCTTTATTCGAGCCCTAGGTCTCGAGGAGTTGGGTTAAGGGGTGTAAACGGAGTCCTTTTTCCTCAGCGTATTTATTGTTAGCGCTATTCTTGTGTAGGAGGCGGAGTTCAAAGTAGGGGCATCATCCTTGCCTCCTCGCGTGTCGTAGCGGAGAAATGCAAGTACAACCGTACATTTGAGATTGATATGTGTTCTTTTTCATTGTTTGGTGATTATGTGACTAATACTGGTGATATGTACTTGTTCATGGTGGTATCGGATTGCTATGGTTCATTTGCTGTCATTTCATTATTCATCTTGTTCATCCATGCATGCAAGTATTGTTCTTGCGACACCCAGAGGAGTGGGTAGTGAAGTCCCATCATTCCAACATGGGCACGTAAGACCCACTATTCCAATGTGAGAAATTTGGATCCCGTTTTGAAATGTTCTCAAACGGGCTTTGGATCCCCGCGTTTTGTAGAATGCGGGCATAAGTGAACACCGACGGGTGTTCACTAGCTATACCGGTATGAGCAGAAGTGAAGGCATGCATTTTCATTCGTTCATGTGTTATTTCTAGTTCATATGATGGATCACTATGCTCATGATGTCTTGTACTTATTGTGTCCAAAATAACCTTTTGTACTTGTTGAGTCTTGGACTCACCTTTACTGTGTTTCTTGTTTTAGGTGAACCATGATGACGTCTTTTGTGGGAGGGAGTAGACACACAGTTGCTCACACCCATTGTGATAACCATCATTTACTATTATGCATTTACAATGTTGGACTATAATAATAAGTAACGCATTTGATGGTTGTTGATGGCTATCGTTATGCCTAGGTTATGGATTCGTGCACTCCAGTTATGGAACTAGTAATTTTATTCGGCATGGAACATCATGTTCGAATTATTTATGCATTGCTGAAATTAGGCTGGTTAATATGCTATTTCCCTTTCGAGCAGAACTTAGTTGTCCTATTATTGTAGAATGCTCGAAATTGTTTAGATTGTTGATTGGTTGTAGAGGTTTTTTTAGGTAATATCTTGGCTCCTGAAAGCCGGGGTGTTACAGACCCCCTCTTGCGCCATTGTGAGTATATGTCCATCCCGTAACTCACGGTTCCAAAACAGAACCAAACTGAAAGATTCGGCCCGAAGGAAAATCTGGAAAAAGATTTCTGAATTTCAAAAAAAGGAATAAAGAAATTCGAGCTCAAAGAAATAGCAAATAAACTTTAGAAAATACTCTGGAACTCAAGGAATCGAAATAAAATAGTTTTGAATTTAATTAAAGTTTAGATCATTCACATTAAATAATTTTGATTTCTAAAAATTCAAATTAAGCTTGAACTTAAATAAAAAAATGGTTATTTTTATTTTTAAGGCTTCAAAAGACTCCAAATTTGGGATGTTTCACGTGGCATGCGGAGAGGCTTCCGCCCCTAGGGCATGGAGGAGGGGGTGATCGGGTGCCTGGGGCATGGACGAGCGAGGTGCGGCCCCCTGGAGACCGGACTTAGTGACATGTCGAGCGACAACGGCTCCGTTGTCTCATTTTTGCTATTAGCATCAAGAGCGGGCTAGATTTATTATTACAGCCGCCAACAATGCTATTTTAGCCAAAGACTATTATTCAGAGCGGTCATTGTCTTCCTATTGTTTGCCTAGATTATTCAAGCATGCGAAAGTAATCCGGATCTCTGTGTACAAACAAGGTGAAAATTTTCAAAGGTCGAGTAACACATCCCTTGGGGTTGTTGATTTACTCCATATATACACCAAAGTGAGCGAACCCCTCTACGGTTTATCCAACACCAGTACTCACCAACCGTAGATTCCATCAGCCAACGATGAACCACATATGGGCAATTCCTGAGCGGTATAAATACTATTCGCTATTTTTTAGGGACAAGTACTATTTAGTAGAATGCTAAAACATGTGAAACACAAATCCCAATTCTTGACTCAACAAGACCTTCAGAGTCCACAGAGTTACTAGAAGACTTTAGACTGCTTTGAACATGAGTCGTTCGCACTTAGCTTTAGGCTCGGTCCACGTAGAAAATAATGGATGCTTTTGGCCTTCACAAATATCATCTACTGGCCTATATAATTAAGAATAGACCCACCTTGATCGTCGAGTCCAAGCGAGCTCCATTACTGAAGGTTGGAAGATAGTAAACCTGAAGATCAGATCTCAGAGTCATAGATGAGGTGCCCTTCAGTTCTCTTCTTCTCTCTTTTCACCGCGGCACTGCATGCGTATGCTCAGCCAGCTTCCCTAGGTACGATTCTACATCTTAATATTCTCATCTGAATCATGTTTGAATGCTTTGTCGATCATAAACAAGTAAATTACACGTAAGTTTTTCTTGCCCTCCTTTCATATTCTTTCATTTCTTGTGATGGAAAAAAAAATCAGTCCTCTCCGTACCAATTACTTGGCTTCAGATTATCCATGTGCATCCTGCAACAGAAACACACCAAATATTATAAAATGCTATAAAGTTTAATAGTATTATAAAATACAGGAAGACAGTAGCAATTACTTGGCGCGGTGAGATGTAGTTGAAGGAGAAGATACTCGACCGTACTACATCCGTAAGAAGTGATGGCCATCATCGAATGCGTACATGAGGATGGAGAATCAACATCCTGAGTCATAAACCATATGTTCCCCCTCTCAACTAAAAAGACCACACCAAAGAGATAGAAAAAGTCTATGCCTAAGCAGTACACACTGTTAAGGATATAAGGGTATTAGTGGTATTTTCTATTGTATTATGGTTTAGTCTTGCGTCCTCTTGTACCTTATATATATTGCCTATTGTGCCTCTTCCATATACACATAATATTCATAATATGGTATCAGAGCAAAGGTTATGGTTAGGGTTACTGTAGCCACCACCGGCGGCTTCTAGCCTCTACTCGTCCTCCGCTACGTGCTACCCCCGAGAGGACCGATCTTCGCTCCCGGGGGCGGCCTCTCGTCGCTGCCCGTGCTCTCCCGTTGGTTGCTGCCGTCTCGAACGTGAGTGTCTTCTTCACTCAGCGTCGGATCTACCAGCGTCCAGCGTGCACCACGCGCCCACCCATGCTGCTCTCCTGCTTCGCCGCCGCTGGTGGCCGCGGCGGCTGCGATCCGTCTCCGGCGCCGGCCTCCTCTGCGACGTCCGACTACTGGACGCACCTTGGCACGGTCACCATGACGTGGTCCCACGCCAAGCTAGATCTCCAAGCTCGGCCTCCTCCTAGCCGACGAACCCCGCCTCGCCGGGGACGCAGCGCCCGCGTGCCTCTTGCTCCGGCCGTGGCTCCCGTGGCGGCGGCGCGAGTCGCTTCGGTGTGTCCGGCCACGTTGTCGCGTTCTCGTGGCACCTGTCGCGCGCCCGCCTACCGGAGCCCCTCTCCTGGTACTTCGTATATGCGTCCGGGTCTCGTGGGACTTCCACGGCTGGCTCTTCACTCTGGACCCCGCGGTCGTCTTTGTCCTCCTGTTCGAAATGGTCGACGCGAACGAAGCGGGCGTGGAAGAAGACACAAGCATCCTGCAACAAGTAAATTATTCGTATGTTTTTCTTGCCCTCCTTTCATATTCTTTCATTTCTTGTGATGGAAAGAAAATTAGTCCTCTCCGTACCAATTACTTGGCTCGAGATTATCCATGTGCATCCTGCAACAGAAACACACCGAATATTGTAAAATACTATAAAAGTTTAATAGTATTATAAAATACAGAAGGATAGTAGCAATTACTTGGCGCGGTGAGATGTAGTTGAAGGAGAAGATGCTCGACCGTACTGCATCCATAAGAAGTGATAGCCATCATAGAATGCGTACACGAGGAAGGAGAATCAACATCCGGAGACATAAACCATATGTTCTCCCTCTCAACTGAAAAGACCACACTAAAGAGATAGAAAAAGTCTATACCTAGGCAGTGCACACGATCTAGAAAAATAGTACACACGACCAACAAGAATAGCAGTAGATGATCCAAAGCTCATATAAACATATAAACAACAATTCAGAGCATTTACCCATAGTACACAATAAAACCTACAAACATGTAATAATAAAGCATGCCATAAGAAATCATTGATGATCCATGCAGATATGGATACAGACAACTATATGGATACATGGAGCAAGACACTACCAAAAGTATGATAATAGACATATCAATCACAACATATGTTATCCAAGATATGATAAAGCTTAAGGTATCCATAATCCACGATAAGGTATAAGAGCAAGTAACCATATAGCATGTTATACATCATACATCAAGTCAAGGGTAAAGCATGCTAGTGAAGCTATGGTAAAGCTCATCTATCCACAATTAACAATAAGTCACAATACCTTGTAAGAATAAAACATGTCATAGAACAAATAATGGATCATTAACATGGATATCCAGCAAACATATGGATACATAGAGCAAAACATCAACAAGAGCAAGATAATAAATATATCAAAACAACACCTGCTCATGATGACAAACCCATCTCATGCATCCATAAAAATAATGAACAACAATTTAGCACATGGATACATAAGCAAGATACTAGCAAATGCATAATAAAAGATATGATAAGAGTAACATATGCCGGTATGATACAAGTGAGCACATAGATAAGCACAATACGCTAAGAGTGAATAATCATAATTGTAAAGACATGAATGTGTAAGATAGCTCAAATAATAGATGAGGACGCCGCACATGAAAGCGCATTCCTCTTGGAGGCCATCAAAGGGAATGGAAAACCATCAAGTATCCCTATTACATGATGAAGCAAAAGACCAGAGCTCATCAAGCCCATGTTCTCCAACCCGCGTCTCAGTACCTACACATAGAAGAGCAAAATGCTCAAGTCTTAGATCCCGAAGGGTTAGTGAGCAAATACTTGGGAACCCAAAGCTTGGACACACAACCATTAGAAACAATTGAACAATTATGTGAGTTAGTATGATGCAAATGATACTTCATGCAAGAAGATCCAACAACATCCTTGAAGGCATGCCGTGAGTAGACAACTCAATGAGGAAACTGAGAGCCATCTCTAAAAAAGTGGTGATGGCCTTGCTTGAAAATACCATAGTGAAAACCAACAAAAGCACCAAAGGAACTCACAAATCCTCACCGTGGGTGTGCACCTCAATGGAGCAAACGAGGTCCACCTCTTGGGAAATGATAGAAATCCTTTGTTGGGTCAGCCCGTGGACCAAAACCAAAATCATAGAAACCAAGTCCATGATGTTGTCCAACACCACTAGAAAAGGTGCCAAAGAAATCATCAACAAAGTGAGCCCCCGTGCTAGGCTCTTTAGTGTGCATGTCATGAGAAAGACTATGCCTACTCGGAGACTTAGAAGCATGAACTCGACGTATGTGTTTGGCACGCTGAAAACAAAAATCCACAAGATGCCCATCCTTCTCACAAAATGAGCAATGGTGTAAAAGTCTACTAGGAGATATGGTCCGAGAGGATGAAGCACCATTGTCTCTCAAAGAAGAAATCACTTGGGATGAAGGGATACGGGTAGGCTACACTAGCTGGTAATTCAAAAATTCTACCACGTAAACCAGGAAGCTATGTAAGCTAGAGATCATAGATCGTTACCACTAGACATGCAGCGCAACGAAAGAAGAGTTGGAGCAGCCCGATCCAACATAGAGCGTGTTGATGTAGTGGTCGTAGTCGATCGTCCAACGTCCTCATCGCCAATCGTCTCCTCCAGCAACCAGTCACATCCCTTGCAAAGTCCTGGATGGTCCTTTAGCGCAACAGCAACCGCAGTAGCACCTCTACGGTATCCACACGTCCAGGGAAGGAACGCCATACACCGGTGTGTTAGCACCAACTCGCATGGTGGGGTTCTCAAAAGATGGTAGCTAGGGTTTCGGTGGAGCAACTCACATTCTACGTTCTTGCTGTGTTTCTCGTGTCACCCAACAACCTCGTGCATCTCTTTATACAGTGCCCATGACGGATCCTATCCGAACACATTTGTTCCAACCCGTTAAGTATGTGACCCGGTACGTTCATGTGTAATCGATTGTTACTCGAAAACCTTTTTCCGATCACGAGTCGTTAGTGGTTCCTAATAGCATATAACGATTCTCAAATACACATAAATTATATTGTACGGACCTTAATGCAATATATTCTACGAGTAGGTCCCTATCACTTACGACTAGTTCGTATCTCTATACGACCAATTCATACTTAGTCATGATAAATTCATAACTTCTTACGACCAATTTACGACCAGTTAGTGATCATGTTCGAGCAGACTACGACCAGCTCGTATCTCCATACAACTAGTCTGTATCTGTTCGAATTGAACGATCCACTCGTGTATTTTTCTTTTGCCTCACAATATCTGGTTGAACTCTAGGTCGGATAACTTCACGTGGTCGACTCTTCGACCACTAGTGGTATGACCATGCACTTTCCTTATCCGACCACATCGAGGGGCCTAGTGATATCTCTCCTGTTATGTTAGGAGGGGTAAATCTCATATCCAATCAGTCACATTCCTCTGCATGTTTCATAGCATACCCAAAAGCTACTTTTATAACTACCCAGTTACATAATAGTGTTTGGCAACCCCAAAGTGCACTATTACACATGTAGAAAATCATACTGATCTCAGATCTAAAGATCATACATCATCATTGCTAGAGACCGACTGATGACACATAAAACATAACAATCTCAACAGTGTCTCAAGGTGGGTCAATCCAACACCATGTTCTCTAACATTTGTTCACATTATTGATTCGATATCCCTATATCCATGACCGGTGAAACATGATCATCAATCAATATATGTGTTAGTCGATAGTGTAACTAGTGTTCTGACCAGTGACATCCGACCAGAGATACATTTAGAATACATCATATAAGTTAAAGAGCTTCGCCAACAAGTCACATACTTGTTAATTTTTATCAATGATGATTCATTCAAGGAATAGAATAACATTTATTCTATAACTCATAAACATAGACGTGATACAATCATCTCAATGATTGCCTCTAGGGCATATCAACAACATGGGAGACACTAGAAGAGCTACCATCACTACTCGTTGTCGGGACCCGAACTTGCAAATCCGGACCCTTTGTGTATTCTGAACTAGTCCCATGATCAGTAGCTAGTTCACACAGTGACAACATCGATGGCCATCATATCCATACAACAAAATAACTAAGAACTAAGCAAATATTATTAAAATAGTAGCAACGGACCATATGGTCAAGGTTTACAAAGTTTGCCATGTATGGCTTAAAGACAAAATAAATAAACTTGCAGTAAAAGAAAACATCTTGTGGTAGCCATCCGATATGCACACAGACAATCGAGTGGGGAGCGCACCCTAGTTCGCATAGTCCTTGAAGTATTCCTCCTCGTAGAACTCGGTGTTCCATGGGTCTTTCTAAGTGACTGATCAACAAGGTATAAAGCCGTGAGTACGTAAAGTACTCAGCAAGTCGTAGGGAAATGTATGAAAATAGTATTCAAGCAAGGCTTGAACAAGGAATAGTTGTATGGTTATTTTGAAGAAAACAATATTGATAGTAAATATAGTAAATAGATTGAATAACATAATTTAAAAGAGTAAATACATAAGTAAACAATTTCTTTGAAACAACTAGAGAACTACCCGTTCAATTCCCAACCAATAACCAGTGAATTACATGTTCACTTCCCAACCATACCACCAATCATAGTTTTATGAAATCTCTACCCCTCTTGTGAAATCATTAGGCATTGGCCATAACCAGGGACACGACTATTCGAATAATTTTTAATACTCTGCAGAGGTTGTACAGCTTGACCCATAAGAGATAATCAACTTATAATGTCGGCCATAACATGCTTCCGTAGACATACGACTAAGTGATTATCACAAGGCTTTTACAAAGTTCTGTATTAACCCAGCTCTGTTCGCTAAGGTTTCACTTCGTTTGGACTAAACCATCCACCGGAAGCCCCCTCTTGCGTCATGTGAATCAATTTGTTACCCCAGAAAACACACTACCATGACAAAGCCAAACTAATACATTACTAATTAATCAGCGAGATCCACTCTATCCTAGACATGTGGTTGTACGGTAAGGTCCAGATCAATAGTACACAAAGTTAAGTCCTTAGTGGTTACTCGAGACAAAACTACCTCATCCAAAATGTGCTACCCACACCCCTTTACTCAGGCGAGACACCTTTAAGAGGAGTAACTCGAAGATAAACAAAATCTTTTGGCTCAAAGCTTAGATCACGACAACGATTATCAGCATAGCTCTTCTACTTGGACTGAGCTATCTTCAATCTTTCTCTGATCATGGACACTTGGTCATCTACCTCTTGAATGATATCTGGTCCGAACACTAGACGCTCGACTGTCTTCTTCCAATTCAGAGGGGTTCTGCAGGCACGACCATACAAAGCTTCAAATGGCGACATTTGTAGACTAGCTTCATAACTATTATTGTATGAGAATTCCGCATAAGGCAAACTCTTGTCTCAACTAGTAGCATGAGCTAGAGCACAAGCTCTCAACATGTCCTCCAACACTTGATTTACTCTTTCAGCCTGACCATCTGTATGAGGGTGATAAGTAGTACTAAAGTTTAAATGAGTCCCCAAAGCTTCATGCAAACTCTGTCAGAAACGAGAGATGAAATGTGATCCTCGGTCTAATACTATTTTCTTGGGCACACCATGCAAACTGACAATCCTTAACATATACAATTATGCAAGATGATCTCTGGAGTAAGTGGTTTTGACTGAAAAGAAATGTGCAACTTTCGTTAAACGGTCCACTATTACCCAAATGGAATCATAACCTGATTGAGTCTTGGGTAAACCGGTGATAACATGTAGTTCAATAGACGGTATCATCAATTCCACTGGTATTGACCGGTATCGAGCCGATATCGAGCCGATATGACTTGGTATTTAAGCCGGTACGGTATGTAGGGCTACTTTGTATCGATTTAGATGGCGGTATAGTACGTACCAGCTGGTATGGCCGGTACCGGTACGGTATTGATAACTATGCTACACATCCCATCTATTTGATTGATCTCAAACACATTTAATCAAATCAAGAAGCACAACTACAAAGAGCAAACACATGGCCTAAGTCCAAAAAAAAAGCAACGAACAATCTTAGACTATACCTAGGAAGGATGCATGAACTTGAACAACTTCACAAGTCTTGGGTTGACATGGCATGTTTTCGATTTGTAATAGCAAAACTAGCCCTCTCGCGACCAAAATAACAAAAATAACCTCTACCGCACTAATTTGATGCGGAAAACCGTGTGCCTTGCTCCTAGACCGCGGCAGTCGATCGTGCTCCACTCCTAGATCGCGGTAGATGACCTGCCGCGCTCCCAGTCCGCTGCAATCAATCGTGCTCCGCTACAAAAAAAAAGAACAATTGCTGGGTGCTTTACTTGAGGTGCAAAAGCAGTTGTGTTCAGAAGTTGTCGTTTTTGCTACACGATGTTATCTAAACCTGCTTGTCAGCATTGCAGTCCGTGCAGAAGTAATGCTCAAACACAGGCCGGAGATGTAAGGTTCTAATTTCCATCATCGGGAGGGGGTAAAAAACAAGCTGTAAAAACAGCTTTTAACAAAAGGAACTGACATATATAAGCTTACGATAACCAACTTTCAAAATCTCTTTCGTAAGTTTCAGATGAAAAGCATCCGTTGTTACATTTTAATCTAAAAAGAGTATAAGCATTCACAGGTGGAATACATCAGGAAAAACTTTCAGCAAATATAATACAACTTTGAAGCTAATTACATACTATAAACTTTCACATGCCAGCAAGTTTATTTCAACTTTCTAGAATTTCAATACAAAGTAATAGTTTGCTCAAGTAATACATGCTCTTTGTAGACGGATGGTTCATAAGCATTGACTGCGGGATCACGAGTGGCTCTAGCTACACCGACCAGCCTACAAATATTACATACGTCTCAGACGATGCGTACATACATACAGGCGAAAACCACAATATTTCTCCAGAATACCAAGGTGATGAAAAATTCAGGTCAGGTTTAAATCTCAGAAGTTTCCCCAATGGAGGTCGAAATTGCTACACCTTGTCTCCTGCCATGACCGGTCGTAAGTATCTTGTAAGAGGAACCTTCATGCACGGCAACTATGACGGCCAAAACCAGAATCTTATCAGATCGCCGGTGATGTTTGATATCTACCAATGAAACCTTGACTTACGTCTCTGAGGTGATCGTTGTTGCCGTGGTGAACTCGATATCGGTTTGCTTGATAGACATTGGTAATGGAGCTCCTTTCATATCTTCACTGGAGATGAGGCTGATGAAGGATTCATTGTATCCAGAAGCCATGACTAACCAATCGATCGCACTCCAGGATCGGCAAAGCATGGGTGCAAGTGGTCTGCTTAGGTAATTTCTTCTTTCTTCTCTCTTCATGCACTGCCTGAAGAAAAAGTTCAGAAAGTAATTCATCCTTTAGGCTTTGCCAATAAGCATTCATGTACAAGTACAACTAAACATTAATCAGTATGCACAGATAAATGAGGAAACATTTTTATGGAATAGCTAGAATGCTAGATGGTTTAGGCAATTTCTAGGTTCAACAGATAGGAAGTATACGTGTACAAACTAATTACTCAGAACACTACTATGCAAAATTACCTAACCTGGGAGCTGGGATCACTATTTTATTTGTAGTTAATGCAAAATTATTAGTATTTTCCTCACAGAATTGCAGAAAAGGTGGGCAACACATCATATTACACATGTACAAAACATTCAAGTATCTCAATTTTCAGGTACCCGGATGATCCCTTTGATCGATTGTGGTGGCCATCGCAAGGTATCCCAGGGGTGCTCAATCTATCCACAACACAGATAATTAGACACCTCGCAAGTGACCAATTTGAGGTTCCAACCAGAGTCCTCCAAACGGCTATCACCTCCCCTGCCACCTCCATCCCTCTCAACATATCATGGGCAGCTCCGACGACTAGCTGGCCGACCACGACTCCACAAGCATACTACCTCAACCTGCACTTCGCTGATTTCCAGCAGCAACAGCTGCGTGAGTTCTATCTATACTACAATGGAGACCTATGGGAGCCGAATGACAAGATCAAACCAGACTATCTCTTGGATAACTCCATATATTCCACTTCTGCGTACACCTCTGGCAATGGTTTTTACAATGTCTCTCTCGTTGCTACCAACACCTCTTTGCTGCCACCCATGCTCAATGCCTTCGAGATATACTACCTCATCCAACATGTTGACACCATGACTACCACTCCAGATGATGGTACGTACATTCGCTGATCTCCTCCGGTTTGCAACTGCTGGCCAACAACCTGTAGAATAACCGTGAAGCCCAAAGCTCACCTTAATAATAATAATAATAATAATACAACACCCGTTTCATACTCCTCCAGTTTGTATTTCTAGTTCCAATATACCACTTAAATGACCATATTATATTTCTTTATCACTTTCAGTGTACTTAAATAAAAAACAAATATATACATACATACATACATACATATATATATATATAGAACAAGGGGCAGATTGTAACCCTTTTAAAGGAGGGACCTGATTGAAGAAATTGTGAAAACAGGGGAACTAGTGATGAAAACTACTATTTCTAACTTCTAAGATAGTTATGAATTGATTGGCTTTTTTAAGGGATGAATTCATAGATATCTTAGAAATATGTAAATTATAGATGGGAATATTGATAATTGATAATCCACAGTCGACTACATAGGTAAATTACTACAGGTGTGCCGTTGCCAAATGAGCATTCAAACAAAAGCACCAACCCATTTTATATATCTAGTACAGTAGTAATTCAGTCATATCAAGTATATATTAATAAGATTTCAGGGTGGCTGTAGTGCTAAATAGCTAAAGATGTCTTAAAATTAAGGAATGAAAAGAAAGAAGAGTGGATAACTAAAGCAGCACACTAAATTACAATATTTACTCATGTGATGTTTTCTTCTATTTCATATTTTTTGTTGTTTAGTTGATGCTATGATGACTATTAAAACTGAGTATGAAGTTAAGAAGAACTGGATGGGCGACCCATGTTTACCAGAAAACTATGTATGGCTTGGATTGACATGTCGAAGTGATGGAGTCACATCGAGAGTAATATCTTTGTAAGTGTGTGGGAATTATTTATGACTTCTTTCGCTTTCTAGTAAAACTGGGCCCAAGGATCTTTGGTCTATGGTCTATGTGTGGGTTATTAGCCAGATTTAAATGCTTGCTCTAAATTATCCAATACATTTTTTATTCGTCCCTAACATAGTAACAGTTACTGAACACAACTTTTTTTTTTTCCAGAGACTTGTCCCACAGTGATTTGCAAGGTGCCATATCTGATCAATTTTCTTTGCTGAAATCACTCCAATACTTGTAAGTACAAATGTATTAATATGTGCTAGGTTAGTAACTCCATATTCTGTTCAACTGTAAGTGTATGTGGCATGCCTGACAAACTCTAATTCTCTATTTCAGGAATTTGTCATACAATGATTTAAATGGATCAGTACCAGACTCTTTAATAAACTTATCATTCCTTACTGTTCTGTAAGTCCTATCCTCTAGAAGTATAAAACCAAGCAGCTATCCAAATTAATTGGAATGACTAGCTGAATTTTTCTCTGTAGAGATTTATCAGGGAATCATCTTGATGGTACAATTCCTGAAGCCTTGTGCACGAAACGCTCACTTACTTTGAGGTTTGGGTTTCCTTCTGCTCTCTAGTTTTGCTCCATAGTTGCTATTGCAATGTCGACAAAGACTTCCTTTAAAATAATATGTGAGAGTTGGATAAAATAATATGTGAGAGTTGGACTTGTGTTGAAAAGTTCAATGCACTCAAGTATAAGAACATGACAACACTTTTGTAGTTTTCTGTCGATTTCTGCCAAGTGCAACATCTAGGGATTAGAGTGAAATGCAAACAAATATATTATGCATTGAGGTAAACAACCCTTGGGGCATCCATATAATTCATGTCTTCTCATCCAATTCAGTCAAAGCAATATTTTCCGTGATTTCAGGTATGACACCACGAATGGAGATCCATGTAATGGAAAAATGCCAGAGAAGAAAAACACAGTTGTCCTAGTAATTGCCGTGGTGGTCCCAGTGGTGATAGCGATACTGTTAGTATCTACTTTGCTGATGTTTTGTTTCTGCAGAAAGCAAGGTACATATCTCTTGTATTAATTCTTACAAAATTGGTTTATTTCAGACACAGACTGTAACAGAAACGTAACATAATTTATCAAGATACAGCTCCAAGTGTGCTACTCGGATGCGCTGATATTCCAAATCGCAGTACTCAACAAGACTGTAAAGGCCACATAAACATATTCGACAGCCGTGAATTCACATATGAGGAGTTGGTGGCAATAACAAATAATTTCTCAGCATGCATTGGTGAAGGAGGTTTTGGGCCTGTCTTCCATGGCCAGTTAAAAGATGGTACTCAGGTTGCTGTAAAGATACGCTCTCCAACATCAGCAGTAGGGAAAGGGATGACTGAGTTTTTAGCTGAGGTACGTAATTTGTATCGATAGAATTCGACATGGATTTTTTATCTTCATGCATTCTTTGTAATATGTTATGTAGATTTAATTTTCCAAAAAAAAATTGTCATTATATTCTTAGCACGTTGAAAAGAATTGTGGCAATAGGAGTTTAGGTAGTTCATAGATCATTAGATAAGCTGTAACATGTGTAATCAATAAAAACGTAATCAAGTTTTGCAAAGTGCAAGGGACAATAATTGCAAAGGCATCTATGAACCTGACTTTGGATCTAATTAAAAAAAACTTTGAAGGGTCCCTGATTCTACATAAATTTGATCTTATTCTGTTTGAAGGGTCCCTGATTCTACATAAATTTGATCTTATTCTGCAGGTTGGGAGCTTAACAACTGTGCACCATAGGTATCTTGTTTTGCTGGTTGGCTACTGCACTAACAAGGATCATTTAGCTCTTATATATGAGTACATGCCTAATGGAAGCCTTTATGATCATATACGAGGTTTGTGATCTGCAAATTTAATTAATTTACGAAGTTGACTTCCTTGTGAAATGTCTTTCCCGAAGGAAAAAAAATTATAATTAGTCTTGTTATTTATCTTTATTTCTTTCTTTTTGAAGTTGTTGGACCCACAAATTAAATTCCGAATCATATGTGTATACTATGCTAGTCTCATAATCAGTCGCTAGCACACACATTTTACAACATTGAATCACATAGTAAATAAAGTAGAGTAGCACATAATATTAATCAGTTGAACATAGGCCATTAAGACCAAGTTTTACACAACAGAACCGACCGGCCAAATAAATCACACTTAAGAGTACTTGCAGTGGAAATAAACGATAATTAAAGATCAATCACCCGCATTGTATGCCATAACTCATAGGAAATTGACTAGGTGAACACCCTAGAATTTGGCACTAACATCATCTCCAACTCTCACGGCGTAACAGTAGTCGAACGTGGGTATTTAATTTCTTGCTCTGACCAGCAATGGCGAGTACAAGAATGTACTCCGCAAGACTTTATATCAAAGGTGATAATACATGCATGCTATATCAAAGGATGACTGTCCAATCTAGTTTCTTTTGCTTAAAGGAAGCTTCATTTGCAATAGAGATATTACCCTTTTAAAGAGCAACTTTATAAAGCATTTTGACTTCAATATGAAATAACATATGAGCATATATTAGTTGTAATCCATGGCTATCCTTTGTAATCACAATACTTTTGATGGTCCTTTGTCAAAATCTTTCGAGCGTGCATGGATACTCACCATCCATACCTCTTCCCAATAGAACCATTTTTAGAGAAAACCATATAATTTAACTAAGATGGTATCACCAAGCGATGTACATGGTCGGGAACACGGCTATTCGAATAGATTTATGATCTCACTCTGCAGAGGATGTACAACTTTACTAGCACTGGCACGTCTCATCTAGTCGCTTCTTCCGCCCTGACTTGGTCACAGCTACAAGTAAGGCGGTGGACATCCTTTATCATCATCAAGAGGGCTCACAGTTGTGTTGGTAACACTTGCATGCTCATTGATGTCTTTTACCATTGTCAAATGCAAGTGCCCTGTAGACATGGACATCCTTTACCATAGTCTGCATGACCCAGATAACGCCTATCGACTACAGCCTACGGTAAATTCTTGGACTCGGTAAATTACTTGGCCAGGTACGTCCTATTTAGGACATGTGGTTGCACTGAAAATGCTTAGGGTCAACAGCATCAAAGTTCGGTCCTTAATTACTCGGGCGAGACCAACACAAACCGAGTTCTCGTGCAAATTGCACCGGTCTCGACAAAACACTCGGCCAAGTCCAAACCATTTTGGTTTCACATTTTTATCCAAAATAGCAAAGGTATACAAATTTTGTAAAAACACTTTCCCATACTTTCCAAAACTTTATTTTACCGAATTCCACCATTTGTACCGTTATTGACATAAGCATGACTAAGCATAAGCCTCACATACCATTCTAAAATTCCACAATTATTATTACCAACAATGGATAACATTCCTAGGGTGACAACAATAAGGGTATAACTTTTTCAAGGTAGGATCAATGCAATAATTGGTGATAACTACATATTAAACGATAACATAACATTTTACTCAAAGTAAGCACACATATTAGTTTGAGCAAACAATACACATAACATTGAAATATAGGATCAATATGGTGAAAGGAGGGTGCTTGCCTTGCTTGTTGAACACTGGGCCTTGCTCTGGATCAACTTCTTACGATTCCAATACCTCTCTATCAAATCGATAAAAACCACGAGACACAAATAAATACCAAATAAATTCAAACATAGAGAAAATACAAATATTTTTGCATATTATGAAAGCTCATGATTTAGAATATTTTATAAAGAAATTTCACTTAATTTGGAGTTCAAATACAAAGGTTCTTAGCATTTGAATTTGGTTTGGTTGGAAATTCTAGAAAAAGAAAAGAGGAACATTGTGCACAAATTTTCTTTTTAATTTCTATTTTTCTTTCTAAAGGAAAATCTTGGTTTATTGTGTCATCAGACTAGCGGGTGGGGCCAAGTCCACACTAAACTAAGTTCACGGATGGCTAACTAGCACGTGGGGTCCACATGTCAGTGACTTGGATTTTAAACTGGTTTTAAATTTTAAAAAGTTAATTAATTAACCTACCAGTCCCACATTTAAGTGACTCATTAGCCCTAACTAACACCAAATAACTTAATCTAATTACTAATGATCTCATTAGCACTAATTTTAACTACCTATCTACGGTACTATTGTGCAGCGCATAGTATCATGCAACACAGTGGCTCGGGCGAGCTCGCTGGCGCAGCCACGACCGTGCTGGGACCTAACAGACGTGTGGAGTGGGTGGCGGGAAGCGAGGTGAAGCTACTGGTGGTGGCGTTGCGACCAATAGTCATCGGAACAGTGGTGGCGGTGAGCTTCAGTGGCGGCGCTAAATAGGGCTACGATGACGACTAGGCAAACAGCCACGTAACGCAATGGCCAGCAGCGTGCAAGGTTCACGTAACGCAATGGCCAGCAGTGTGCAAGGTTCAGTAGCTCACCACGAACATGCTGGTGAGGTTTAAGTCGGCGAGAAGGTATGCAATCGCCGGACGACGGTGACCAGGGGCGGTGGCGATGGGGTAAATGGCGACAAGCCTCCACGGTGGAAATGTGCTGCAAAGAATGGTGGGAGGAGGATGGGGAAGTGCGGGCGATGCTAAGGGTGAGGTTGATGAACAAAGCTCCTCTCCAAAGAGGAGGAATTTCGATGGCGACGGTGGTGGGCTGCAATAAAGAAGAAGACTTGGTCTCAGCGGTTCACTGCAAGAACCAAGAAATTGGTTCTGGGTTTTGAAGAGGATATCAAATGACGTAATGTGACACGGACATCAAGGCTATATCTCACTGGACGCGAAGATGGCCACAACTGAGCATAGCGGGGACGCGCACCGGAGCCAAAGACGAAGGCGATGTTTCGAGTAAACTAGTGGAGGAAAATCATAGGCAATGGGCAAAATGACAAAGGGTTGGATGAAGGAGTCTCATGACGCGGTTAGGAAGGAGTTTTGCAGCGAGATGAGAGCATGCTTCTTGTGGGTTTCTCGTGAGTCATGGTGGTTGTGGCACCGCATCGTCTCTGGTGAGGACCGAACGGGTTGGGCAGGCTTGCACGAGGTTAGCGGTGGTGTGCAGATGCAACGGTGGGGGTCGCAGCTTTGTCAGAGATGCCTTTGTCGCGACACCCATGACATGGTCGAGTGTGGCACTGTAGTGTTAGATGGAGGTGGATGATGACCTCTGTTGAGTGGGTCCCAGGCCCACCGTTCAGCGGCTACGGAAAGAGAAGACAGAGAGAAGGTGTATCTATGAGAATACGCGACCAGCAAAAGAAAAATGAAAAGAAGAATGCGGCTCGGCTGAGCTTCGGGATGTGGGCTAGAATGGGCCAAAACAGTAAACGTACTGGGCTGAGGTTACTGTTTTGTCATGGAATTATATAGGATTTTTAATTTATTTTCAAATTGATTTAAACCCATAAATTGTATTAGAGCTCAGAAAATTATCAAACCAACTCCATAAATTGTAAAACTTTTCGCGGAGTCTGCATAGATTATTAGGAACACAAATCAATCATTTATCTTTCTTGATAAAGTTTGATTATTTTTGAAAATTCCAAAACAGCCGCTAGAAATTAGAAAAACCTTTTAAATAAATGCAATTTTTTTTGAAAACCCTCAAAATGCATTAATGATGATGTTGAAAATAATAACTCTAGTTTTGAAATTTTGGGATGTTACAGAAGTTCTGTGGAAAATTGCAATATACAAAAGGATTTGCATGTCATCATAACTATATAATTGCACCTTGTATCCTTCATGTTACACCTAGAGCTGACGATACCACTTAATTTGCGATTGCATTTTGATATATTGTTAGTTTGTTACTAACTTATCACTGTGGTCATTCAGGCAGAAATGCGATTGTTCAAACACTGGGATGGCGTGATCGAGCACGAATTGCACTTGAAGCTGCCCAAGGTGTGCTTTGGATAGCACCACTGCATTTCATCATGTTTTGCCTTGTATTTTATCGCATGTGGCAATCTACGTTCAACGTGTGATTTTTTTACATAGGTTTGGACTACTTGCACACGGGATGCGTATTACCAATAATTCATAGAGACTTGAAGTCGCACAACATTCTTCTAGGACCTGACATGGTTGCCAAGATTTCAGATTTTGGATTGTCCAAGTCTTATCTCAATGTGGCACAAAGTCACATATCTGTGACAGCTGCTGGAACTCTAGGCTACATTGATCCAGAGTTTGTTCCTACACCTGTCCTATTAATGTATTACAAATAAATTATTAGGAAGTAAAAAAAACTTAACTGTCAGAAAAGATCATGTGTTTTGCTGCTTAATTCACATCCTACTTAATTACATAAAAGACTACTAATTTTGATGAAACCTGCTAACTAGGCACATTTGTCTGACTGCTCTTATCTAGGTACTATCTTAGTGGCAGACTCACCATAAGTAGTGATGTCTTCAGCTTTGGAGTGGTTTTGCTGGAGATCGTAACAGGTGAACCTCCCATTGTACCGACCACCGTGCATATTGTCCAACGTGTAAAGGAGAAGGTTACCATGGGGAATATTGAGGCAATTGTTGATCCACGGCTTCACCATGAGTATGACTCCAGTTCGGTCTGGAAGGTCGTGGACATAGCGCTGCTGTGCACAAGAGAGGCATCCGATGAAAGGCCAACTATGAGTATAGTGGTGGCTCAGCTAAAGCACGCTCTGGAATTGGAAGAAGCACGTGTAGGTGAAAGCATCAGTAACGTTAGCCAGGTTGGCTCCAATGCCGAGTTGACGATCAGCTCGATGGCATCAGCAAGATGATAAAGCTTAAGTGATCCATTCTACTTGAGGAAGATGATAAAGCATAAGTAGCATTAAGGAGTTGTATGTCTATTTAATGGAGTCCTAGCTACGTTTGCTACCTTAGGATATATCTCTGACATATCATATTATGGCGTGTTTTGTATCCTGTGAAACTATGTAAATTTCTTAAAACATTAGCTTTGTTGGGTTATGCATTAGAGGATAATTCGATAGAAAATTAACGAGCATGTCCGAACGAATCTTCATTGGTATTGCTACTTCCAAAATGTGGAACTACTGCAAATTGATGATGCAACAATTGATTACCTAGTTGTGCTTCTTGTGTGTTTTGTTCACGTAGAATATATGTCGACAAAAGATCTCCTCCCATCCGGTGTCGTGCGACAGTCCATAAAGCACAAGGTGCGGGAGCAAAGTCGACCACGACAAAAAAGATGATGAAACCGACAAATATAGAGAAAGGTGTCAAGTCAAGCCGAAATAGGAATAAATAGAAGCCTGGCGGTACAGATTGTAGCTCAAGACGGCGGCAACACAGTGCACAAGAAGCGCGCGAAGGTACAGTGCAAAAGAAGAGCGACGTAATGCACAAAAAGCACAACAGAGACGCAGTGCGAAGAAGCGCAGCGCAATGCACGAGAAGCACAATGAAGACACAATGCGGGAGAAGCGCGGTGGCTTTAAAAGCTTGGGTGGCGGATCTGCAGCGGCTCAAAGAAAATAGCAATGGCTACTGCCATGCAAAAGAGAATTCCTATACTTCTATGTCTGATGATAAATTTGTGGACTCGCATGGCTTAGACGAACTCAAAGATAGAGTGGTACGGACTTGGATGAACACAACGGAAGAAAAGACACAAAATACTACCAGCAGCAGGCAATCACTTCTCTCGTCCAATCACAGCCGAGCTCCCGAGCCCATCCCAATCGAGCCAGCGGCCACCACAATCCAACCATCTCCACCTCCACCTATTTAACAGTCAGAAAACACCATCACCACATTCACCTCTTCCTCCAAACAAACGATTCCCCCAAATCCCCAATCCGGTTCTTGCGAGGCTTCCTCCCCCTGCCCTCCTCGAGATGCAGATCTTCGTCAAGACCCTGACCGGCAAAACCATCAACCTTGAGGTGGATTCTTCTGATACCATTGCCAACGTCAAGGCCAAGATCCAGGACAAAGAGGGCATCCCTCCAGATCAGCAACGTCTCATATTCGCTGGTAAGTAGCTCGAGGATGGGCGCAGGTGAGCCAACAGGACTCGTGAGCGAGGGCCACTGGTTGCGCGCCGAAGAAGGCCAAACAGAGGATGGTTCGACGGGGAGGACCGGGCGAGCGGTGTAAATCGAGGCTACGGCGGGATCTGGCATCGAGGATTGGGAGGCACAACGTCAAGCCGAGACCGTTCACAATCCAGGTGGCGCGATGCTCCAGGCGAGCTCAGGAGAAGAAGCGGAGGAAGCAGTGGTGGCAAATCCGGGCAGGGAGGCTTGAGGCAGCCCGAAGAGCACGTCGCCGAGTAAAGCCACAAGATTCGGATCTGGCGCAACGAACTTGAGGAGGCCGATGGATTGCGACAAAAATTACTGCTGCTACTTCTACAAAAAAAATACGACGAAAGGCCGCCCCCGGGAGCAAAGATCGGTCCTCCCGGGGGCAGTGGCAGTGACAGGTAGAGGCTAGGAGGCGGCACATGTAAGAAACCTTAACCCTAACCATGGCTATGATACCATGTTATAAATATTGTGTGTATATTGAAGAGGCCCAATGAACAATATATATAGGAGTACAAGAGGTGTATGTCATATACAGATAAGGCAATACAAAAGAGTCTCTACTCCAACTCCTATTCTAACAATTAGGATCTTCTCTTGATGGCAAATGACAAGCATTTTACATGCAAGCAAAAATACTGCAGGAAATATTGGGATTGTACAAAGCACTAGAGTCGGCGTGCTGTTGTCGTGCCGGGCCAGCCCGAGCATGGCTCTACTGGTCGTGTCATGCCGCCCGTCATGCCGCATCCACAGGCCTGGCTTGACCCTCTGTAACATCCCAAAATTTGGCTTTTCAAAAATCTTTTGAGTAGTTCCGTTAAGCTGAAAATTTCACCAATTTTATTTGAATTAATAAAGCTTAATTGTGATTTTTCTAAATTCAAAATATTTAATTTTACTAATATAAACATTAATTAAATCAAAACCTGTGCTATTTGGTTTCCTTGTGTTCCAAGGAAATTTTGGGTATTTTCTGATATTTTTTCAGATTTGTTTGCTATTTATTTGATATCGTTGATTTTAGGCTCTTTCTCTATTCCGAAAATCTTTCATTTTCTCTCTCCTCTCTCCTCTCTCCTCTCGGTTGCTATATTACTCACCAATAATGTTCATCTTTAATCTCCAGAGCCGAACATAAGTATGTATCGTGCACGTTTCAAACTAAATCTTTCAATTTCTATATCTTCCTCGACGGCGTATATAAAAGCAAACTGTTCGCGTCTAAACGTCACGTATATAAAAGCAAACTGTTCGCGTCTAAACGTCCGTCTTGATCTCCTCTTCCAATCTCCTGATTCGGTTTCCTCCGAATTGATCTATTTTCATCGCAATAGGCAAAATACCGAGCTCCAACCGAAAGTCTTCCCGACGAGTTGCGCCTTCATCCGACGTCCCCCGGTCGAACCGTTTGCGGCGTTGGGTTTGCGTCGTCGCGTTCTACGTCTACATCCCGTCCCCTTCGCCGGAGCAATAACAAATAATTTCTCAGCATGCATTGGTGAGGGAGGTTTTGGGCCTGTCTTCCATGGCCAGTTAAAAGATGGTACTCAGGTTGCTGTAAAGATGCGCTCTCCAACATCAGCAGTAGGGAAAGGGATGTCTGAGTTTTTAGCTGAGGTACGTAATTTGTATTGATAGAATTCGACATGAATTTTTTTATCTTCATGCATTCTTTGTAATATGTTATGTAGATTTAATTTTCCAAAAAATATTGTCATGATATTCTTAGCACGTTGAAAAGAATTGTGGTAATAGGAGTTTAGGTAGTTCATAGATTATTAGATAAGCTGTAACATGTATAATCAATAAAAACGTAATCAAGTTTTGCAAAGTGCAAGGGACAATAATTCCATCACTTTATTGCAAAGGCATCTACGAACCTGACTTCGGATCTAATAAAAAAACTTTGAAGGGTCCCTGATTCTACATAAATTTGATCTTATTCTGCAGGTTGGGAGCTTAACAAGTGTGCACCATAGGTATCTTGTTTTGCTGGTTGGCTACTGCACTAACAAGGATCATTTAGCCCTTATATATGAGTACATGCCTAATGGGAGCCTTTATGATCATATACGAGGTTTGTGATCTGCTAATTTAATTAATTTACGATGTTGACTTCCTTGTGAAATGTCATTCCTGAAGGAAAAAAAATTATAATTAGTCTTGCTATTTATCCTTATTTCTTTCTTTTTGAAGTTGTTGGACCCAGAAATTAAATTCCGAATCATATGTGTATACTATGCTAGTCCCATAATCAGTCGTTAGCACACATATTTTACAACATTGAATCACATAGTAAATAAAGTAGAGTAGCTCATAATATTAAGCAGTTGAACATAGGCCATTAAGACCGAGTTTTACACAACAGAGCTGACCGGCCAAATAAATCACACTTAAGAGTACTTGTAGTGGAAATAAATAATAATTACAAATCAATAACCCGCATGGTATGCCATAACCCATGGGAAATTGACTAGGTGAACACCCTAGAATTTGGCACTAACGTCATCTCCAACTCTCACGGCGTAACAGTAGTCGAACGTGGGTATTTAATTTCTTGCTCTGACAAGCAATGGCGAGTACAAGAATGTTCTTCGCAAGACTTTATATCAAAGGTGATAATACATGCATGCTATATCAAAGGATGACTGTCCAATCTAGTTTCTTTTGCTTAAAGGAAGCTTCATTTGCAATAGAGATATTACCCTTTTAAAGAGCAACTTTATAAAGCATTTTGACTTCAATATGAAATAACATATGAGCATATAGTAGTTGTAATCCATGGCTATCCTTTGCAATCACAATACTTTTGATGGTCCTTTGTCAAAATCTTTCGAGCGTGCATGGATACTCACCATCCATACCTCTTCCCAATAGAACCATTTTTAGAGAAAACCAGATAATTTAACTAAGATGGTACCCCCAAGCGATGTACATGACCAGGAACACGGCTATTCGAATAGATTTATGATCTCACTCTGCAGAGGATGTACAACTTTACCCGCACGATGTGATCAACTTATACAGTCGGGCATGTCACGCTTCACATTGGAGCTACCCTCGCGGCAACTCCGCACTCTACTCACACCTTGTTTCTCTCACGAATACACACGCCGAGAGAGAAGGCGCACATGACACACACACACACAACTACAAGGAGGCGGGAAATGAACACAGGAGACATACAGAGTTTGGCTACGACGCATGCCGTTTCTTCTTGATCTCTGTTATTCACTCACCAGTAGAAAATGACCGAGTACATGTATTTAAACACACCGGGCAAACCCCTATGCCCGAAGCTCATGCCACTCCAGCTATTCTCACGCTACTGCCCCCATATACTCACCATGCATGTAGGCCAATACAACTGCTAGCACTGCGCACGTCTCATCTAGCCGCTTCTTCCTCCCTGACTTGGTCACAGCTGCAAGTAAGGCGGTGGACATCCTTTACCATCATCAAGCGGGCTCATGATTGTGTTGGTAACACTTGCATTCTCATTGATGTCTTTTACCATTGTCAAATGCAAGTGCTCTGTAGACATGTACATCCGTTACCATAGTCTGCATGACCCAGATAACGCCTATCGACTACAGCCTACGGTACATGCTTGGACTCGGTAAATTACTTGGCCAGGTACGTCCTATTTAGGACATGTGGTTGCACTGAAAATGCTTAGGGTCAACAACATCAAAGTTCGGTCCTTAACTACTCGGGCGAGACCAACACAAACTGAGTTCTCGTGCAAATTGCACCGGTTTCGACAAAACACTCGGCCAAGTCCAAACAATTTTGGTTTCACATTTTATCCAAAATAGCAAAGGTATACAATTTTTAAAAAACACTTTCCCATAATTTCCAAAACTTTATTTTACCGAATTCCACCATTTGTACCGTTATTGACATAAGCATGACTACGCATAAGCCTCACATACCATTCTAAAATTCCGCAATTATTATTACCAATAATGGATAACATCCCTAGGGTGACAACAATAAGGGTATCAATTTTCAAGGTAGGATCAATGCAATAATTGGTGATAACTACATATTAAACGATAACATATCATTTTACTCAAAGTAAGCATGCATATTAGTTTGAGCAAACAATACACATAACATTCAAATATGGGATCAATATGGTGAAAGGAGGGTGCTTGCCTTGCTTGTTGAACACTGGCCTTGCTCTTGATCAACTTCTTACAATTCCAATACCTCGCTATCAAATCGATAAAAACCACGAGACACATATAAATACCAAATAAATTAAAACATAGAGAAAATACAAATATTTTTGCACATTATGAAAGCTCATGATTATAATATTTTATAAACAAATTTCACTTAATTTGGAGTTCAAATACCAAGGTTCTTAGCATTTGAATTTGGTTTGGTTGGAAATTCTAGAAAAAGAAAAGAGGAAACATTTTGCACGAATTTTCTTTTTAATTTCTATTTTTTCTTCTAAAGGAAAATCTTGGTTTATTGTGTCATCGGACTAGCGGGTGGGGCCAAGTCCACACTAAACTAAGTTCACGGACGGCTAACTAGCATGTGGGGTCCGCATGTCAGCGACTTGGATTTTAAAACCGGTTTTAAATTTTTTAAAAAATAATTAATTAGCCTACCAGTCCCACATTTAAGTGACTCATTGGCCCTAACTAACACCAAATAACTTAATATAATTACTAATGATCTCATTGGCACTAATTTTAACTACCTATCTACGGTACTACTGTGCAGCGCACATTATCATGCAAACAGTGGCTCGGGCGAGCTCGCTGGCGCAACCACGACCGTGCTGGGAGCTAACAGACGTGTGGAGTGGGTGGCGGGAAGCGAGGTGAAACTACTGGTGGTGGCGTTGCGACCAATAGTCACCGGAATAGTGGTGGCGGTGAGCTTTAGTGGTGGCGCTAAATAGGGCTACGATGACGACTAGGCAAATAGCCACGTCAGCAGCGTGCCAGTTTCACATGACGCAATGGCCAGCAGTGTGCAAGGTTCAGTAGCTCACCACGAACACGCTGGTGAGGTTTAAGTCGGCGAGAAGGTCTGCAGTCGCCGGACGACGGTGACCAGGGGCGGCGGCGATGGGGTAAATGGCGACAGGCCTCCACGGTGGAAATGTGCTGCAAAGAAGGGTGGGAGGAGGATGGGGAGGTGCGGGTGATGCTAAGGGTGACGTTGATGAACAAAGCTCCTCTCCAAAGAGGAGGAATTTCGATGGCGATGGTGGCGAGCTGCGATGAAGAAGAAGACTTGGTCTCAGCGGTTCACTGCAAGAACCAGGAAATTGGTTTTGGTTTTTGAAGAGGAGATCAAATGACGTAATGTGACACGGACATCGAGGCTATATCTCACCGGATGTGAGGATGGCCACAGCTGAGCGTAGCGGGGATGCGCACCGGAGCCAAAGATGAAGGCGACGTTTCGGGTAAACCAGTGGAGGAAAAGCATAGGCAATGTGCAAAATGACAATGGGTTGGATGAAGGAGTCTCGTGACGCGGTTAGAAAGGAGTTTTGTAGCGAGATGAGAGCATGCTTCTTGTGGGTTTCTCATGAGTCATGGTGGTTGTGGCATCGCATTGTCTCTGGTGAGGACCGGGCGGGTTGGGCAGGCAAGCACGAGGTTAGCGGTGGTGTGCAGATGCAACGGTGGGGGTCGCGGCTTTGTCGGAGATGCTTTTGTCGCGACTCCCATGACATGGTCGAGTGTGGCACTGTAGTGGTAGATGGAGGTGGATGATGACCTCCGTCGAGTGGGTCCCAGGCCCACCGTTCAGTGGCTGCGGAAAGAGAAGACGGAGAGAAGCGTATCTATGAAAATACGCGACCAGCAAAAGAAAAACGAAAAGAAGAATGCGACTCGGCTGAGCTTCGGTATGTGGGCTAGAATGGGCCAAAATAGTAAATGTACAGGGATGAGGTTACTGTTATGTCATGTAATTAGATAGGATTTTTAATTTATTTTTTGAATTGATTTAAAACCAGAAATTGTATTGGAGCTCAGAAAATTATCAAACCAACTCCAGAAATTGTAAAACATTTCGCATAGTCTGCATAGATTATTAGGAACATAAATAAATTATTTATATTTTCTAATAAAGTTTGATTATTTTCAAAAATCCCAAAACAACCGTTGGAAATTAGAAAAACCTTTTAAATAAATGCAGAAAATTTTGAATACCCTCAAAATGCATTAATGATGATGTTGAAAATAATAACTCTAGTTTTGAAATTTTGGGATGTTACAGAAGTTCTGTAGTAATATTGCAACATATAAAAGGATTTGCTTGTCATCCTAACTATATAATTGCATCTTGTATCCTTCATGTTTCACCTAGAGTTGACGAAAACTTAATTTGCGATTGCATTCTGATATATTGTTAGTTTGTTACTAACTTATCACCGTGCTCATTCAGGCAGAAATGCGATTGTTCAAACACTGGGATGGCGTGATCGAGCACGAATTGTACTTGAAGCTTCCCAAGGTGTACTTTGGATAGCACCACTGTATTTCATCATGTTTTGCCTTGTATTTTATCACCGTTCAACGTGTGATTTTTTTACATAGGTTTGGACTACTTGCACACGGGATGCGTATTACCAATAATTCATAGAGACTTGAAGTCGCACAACATTCTTCTAGGACCTGACATGGTTGCCAAGATTTCAGATGTTGGATTGTCCATGTCTTATCTCAATGTGGCACAAAGTCACATATCTGTGACAGCTGCTGGAACTCTAGGCTACATTGATCCAGAGTTTGTTCCTATATCTGTCCTATTAATGTATTAAAAATAAATTATTAGGAAGTAGAAAACACTTAACTGTAAGAAAAGATCATGTGTTTTGCTACTTAATTCACATCTTACTTAATTACATAAAAGACTACTAATTTTGATGAAACCTGATAACTAGGCACATTTGTTTAACTGCTCTTATCTAGGTACTATCTTAGTGGCAGACTCACCATAAGCAGCGATGTCTTCAGCTTTGGAGTGGTTTTGCTAGAGATCTTAACAGGTGAACCTCCCATTGTACCAACCACCGCGCATATTATCCAACGTGTAAAGGAGAAGGTTACTATGGGGAATATTGAGGCAATTGTTGATCCACGACTTCACCATGAGTATGACTCCAGTTCGGTCTGGAAGGTCGTGGACATAGCGTTGTTGTGCACAAGAGAGGCATCACATGAAAGGCCAACTATGAGTATAGTGGTGGCTCAGCTAAAGGACGCTCTGGCATTGGAAGAAGCACGTGTAACTGAAAGCATCAGTGACATTAGCCAGGTTGGCTCCAATGCCGAGTTGTCGATCAGCTCGGTGGCATCAGCAAGATGATAAAGCTTAAGTGATCCATTCTAATGTCACTTTTTAAACATTCGTGTATTTGTGGAGCTGTATGTCTGTCTAATGGAGTCCTAGCTATGTTGCTACCTGAGGATATATCTACGACATATCATATTATGGTGTGATCTGTATCCTGTGAAGCTATGTAAATTTCTAAAAAAATATCTTTGTTGGGTTATGCATTAGAGGATAATTCAATAGAAAATTAACGAGCATGTCTGAACGGATCTTCATCGGTATTGCTACTTCCAAAAATGTCAAACTGCTGCAAATTGATGCTGTGATAATTGATTACTTGGTTGTGTTTCTTGTGTGTTTTTGTTCACGTAGAGTAGCCTAGACGGATCTGCAGCAAAATAACCTTCTGTGTGGAGAAATATGCAAGTAAATGAATGGATAATTTCTTATTATATGAAACTGCCATCTTGATCATTCGTTGGTGTGCTGTGCTGGGCTGGACGTGCTTCAACCGGCCCAACTCCCAGGTCTAGTTACCCGTCTAGTTACCCTATATGTCATAAAAGTTAAAAAATAGTTGTATTGTTCACAAAATTAGACTAAGAAATATCTCATGTGATTGGAAAATACTCTACAACTCTCACTATTTTGATCTGTTTCTTTTGATCCGTCTCCTTTTCCCGCCCACCACGTTCCCTATCCTACTCTGCTCTCCCAAACCCTAATATATTTTGGTCAGTAATCTTGATCGGTATGAATCTCAGAACAAATGAACGGTCAAAAATCCTAAGCACCATTGTAGATTTATGTGGTAAACACTGTAGTATTCTACTAAAATTAACTTATAAATAACCTCTAAAAAATGACCTCTCATAATCACCATGGACAGTCTAAGTTAGCAGAGTTCACGATGACTCGCCCACTGACTTTTTCCAGAAGTGTTTCGCTAGTGGAAGCTAACAATTTACTTCGCGTGATTTAAAAGAAGTTACTGATCACTCAATGCAATGATCATGAGAAGATTCTTTACACTACCCATCAGATGGAAGGTATTGCTCCTGAATGGTGGGAGAATTTTTGTGTTGTGCAAGAGACCCCGCAGAACATTATTTGGGACGAGTTACGTACAACTTTTCGCGATACATGTGCCGGGAGAAACACACATATCTAAAAAAAGATGAGCTCCGTGCACTCAAGAAAGAAGGTATGATGGTACCCGATTACCTGAACAAGTTCTTTTAGCTTGCACGTTACGCTGTAGAAGATGTCACTACCGACAAGGCCAGACAGAGACATTTCCTGAAAGGATTGAACACCGGATTACAAGTCAGTCTGATTGCTCATACTTTTCTGGATTTCCAGGAGTTGGTCAACAAGGTTCTTATCCTTGAAGATAAGTGCAAGGAGTTGGGTGACAACCGCATAAAGTTGGTATTGATTGATTGTCAAAGCATAAAGGTTCTTATCATTTTAGGAGTTGAGTTTCTAGCCAACCTCGCCATCTTAGACACCCATACTTTAGACACTATACTTGGTATTGATTGATTTTCAAAGCATAAAGTTGTGCTAGATTGTGGCCGAAGAGCCTTAACAATCGAATGTGCCAATGGAAAGAAAGTGAAGTTTCTAACAACCACAGTGCGTAATAGACATCTAGTGGTCAATAGTATGAAAACCGTATCCTTAGAGGATGTGCCTATTGTCAGAGACTATCCGGATGTTTTTCCAGAAGATTTGCCAAGAATGATGGCAGATCGTGACATTGAGTATGTTATTGATTTAGTGCCTGGAACAACACCCATTTCTAAGAGACTCTACTTGATGCCAGCCGATGAGTTAGTGGAAATGAAGAAATAGATCAGAGAACTTCTTGAGAAAGGTTTTGTGAGACCTAGTTTGTCGCCATGGGGAGCGCCAATCTTATTTGTTAGTAAGAAGAATGGAAGTATGAGGATGTGTATCGATTATCATACCCTCAACGAGGTTACCATCAAGAATAAGTATCCAGTTCCCTGGATAGATGATTTGTTTGATAAGATGTCGGGACCCAAATATGCAAATCTGGACCCTCTGTGTATTCTGCACTAGTCCAGGATCACGCTAGTGCACACAGTGTCAACATCGATGAAATATCACATCCATACAACGAATATAAGAATAAACGAGTACTTTAAATAACAAATAATTGTTGGGAACTTACGGTCGAGTTTTACATTTATTAAGCCATGCAAGGCTGACAATAAAGAAATAAACTGCAGCGGAAACGAAATAAACTCCGGTGGCTCCCATCAATTTACCACAGGCAACTGACTCGGATCAAGACCATAACGATCAATCTTCGTAGAAGTCTTCTTCAAAGGCAGACGATGACTCCTCCACTTCTGTTGATTTGTTTAGCAAGAGTGAGTACACACCGTACTCGCAAGTCATACCACAGAATGCAATTTATAGATGCTGGCTTATTCCAAAGGAATGGCTTATGTGGTTATTTTGCGGAAATGCAACATTTGCAATTGAATACAAATAATAGATTGAAAGCATAATTCAAAACAAATAGACAGTAATAATAAGTTAACAATTGATTTCACAAAGGACACACAATCTAATCAGGTTATTCACACAGCTGCACAAGTTATCTCACACAGCTGACCCATCCCATTTGTTTTATGAAAAATCTACCCGTCGTGTGAAATTCCCGAGCATGTCCATAACCGAGGACGCGGCTATTCGAATAGATTGATGTAACACTCTACAGAGGTTGTACACTTTACCCACACGATACAATCAGTGGAGCCAGCATTGACCATAACAAAACCTTTCAGAGACTTCATCTCAAACAATGACACTCCCGATGTGCTTTCCTGCCGTCCAATTTGTACACATAGCCCTTGGAACGACACACACCGTTGGACAGGGATGCAGCGAACCGTCCCGCGATGTGACATATCACACCTCCAGCCCATCACACAGTTTAAATATGTAACATCCCAAAAATGGATTTGAGTTTCAAATGTAAGAAAGTATGAAGAAATTAAAACTTTTCTTGCATCTTGAAGCCATTGATTATTTCTGTAATTCTTTTGAGAAGAATTATAGAAAATCAAAATTAAATCCTCATTCAACTCCAATCAGAAACCTCCTTGGCATATATCTCATGCCGAACCCTTGGGGGTATTTTCTCCTGAGTTCTAGTGGGGCTTGGCAACACCTCTGAATTACCTCATGAATTTTTAGAAATCATTTGGTAATTCTTGGAGGCAAGTCAAATTCGGTCAAACCCTATTTCTCCTCTTCTGGAATTTCTGGAGGAAAATTCAGTGTATGAAAACCTCTGAAAATTTTATGGGAGGTTCCTCCTGCTGTCAGCAATCTCCAGTTAAAATTTTGTAAATTTTGGAGCTTGCTTGCTACCTTAAATAATCCCTCAAAAATCAGTTATTCAAATTCAAACCCTAATTGGTTTTCACTGTTCCTAGGGTGCGAGTTGGACTCGGGCTCGAGCCACGTGACTCGGTCCGGTCCGCTAACTGTACCAACTCGGTCGTTCGGGCGCTGGGGTCGTGATCCATTGGATCGGCATCGAACGATCTCCGACCAGCCGAACGATGGTGTCGTTTCAATCCACCCGATCTAACTCAGCCGTTGGATCGGCATCGAACGGTCTTCGACCAGCCGAACGCTGGGATCGTTTCAATCCGCTCGATCTAGCCCCGCCCTTCGTTTTCAATCCGACGACCAACGAGTCGTCTCCTTCCTCTGTCCGCGCGCGCGTGAGCCCTGCCATGGCGTGCGCAGAGGAGAAAAGCAGTGGCGTGCAGTCCACTCTATGTCCACTTTTAAACGGCTAGCTCTGCGCGCATTAAATGCCTGTCGCACTCCTACGCGATGAGGCCATGACTCGACTGCTCACATCGCTCTCAAGTGCTCTCATGGTAGTGTTGACCCGACTGGAAAACCGGCCGTTGCTCTCTGCCATCGCTCTATTTAAACTCCTTTGTGCTTCACCCTTAGCTTCCTTTAGCACTTCCGCAACTCCAGCTAGCATTCGCCATCTTGCTTGAGCTGCAGTTCCTCGCAATCTCCTCGACCGCCATTGTTGTGTGTAGAGCTTACGGTGGAGGCGGTGCAGCGGGGGTTTTTCTTCTTCAAGTCTTGGCCCCCCCTGCTCCCCCTTCGCTCTCTGGAGCTTGACCCTCACTCGGTGTGGTTCTCTCTTTGCTCAGGTCGCTGTGGCCTAGTGAGGACCTCCCCGCAGCCGTTCGGTCACTCGTCGCCGGAGCCACTCCGTGGGTCTCTGATCGTTCTCCCGTTCAGGTACTTTCACCTTACCCTATAGGAGCTTAGGTGTGTCTTCATTGTTCTTTTGATATTGTCCGTTCGGGAGTTCTCCCGGGCCATACCTACTCGGCCGCACCCCGTGGTCGTACCGCTGTGGTCGGAGAAGCCGCCGAGCCACTGGCAAAGCGTGCGGGAGGCGCTGCCTCGTGGTCGGAATTTCGACCAGTCACTGTAGTTTGGTCGTTTCGACCGGATGCAGTATTGTTGATGGGTAAATAGGTCGTCTCGTAGCCCCCAGAAGTGCCCTTATGCTTATAAGGGAGAGGCCTACGAGTGATTGTAAGTTCTCCTACAATCACCTCCCATAGTCGTAAGTCTCACTACGACTATGGCGTGGTCATAAGTCCGTCTTCGACCCTTACCCAGTCGTAAGTTATGTTGTGGCCTGTACCTCGTCGTAAGTCTTACTACGACTATGTCCGGGTCATAAGTACTTCTACGACATGTACCTAGTCGTAGAAATCCGCTCGACTAGTAACGATCGACGTCCTTCTACGACCACTAGCTGGTCGTAAATCCTTCCACGACTATTGTTCAGTCGTAGGGTTCTGCTACGACCACTACCTGGTCGTAAGACCTTCTCTTGGTCGTATCTTTAGCTTTGAGAATCCAAATCAATCGATTCTTGTTGCTATATTCTTTATAAATCAGTACCTTGCTTCGGTAAGATTTTCAAAAAATTTTGTAGAAAGTTTGCTGTTGAGTCTTTGCATTTTATTCGTTCTTATTGGTTGCTTTTCGCCTTCTCGTTAGGATCCGAAGAGCACATTGACAACATAAGTGATCCCCAGCAACACCCTGACCCACAGCAAGCAGGCAAGCAGTTTGATCATGTTAATCCCATTATTTTTCAAGTCTACGATATTGATTTCAACTCGTATGTATGCATTGCTATTTTGTTGTCAAATTACGGTTAGTGTCCTATAGTTGCATAATTTGTAGGACTTGTTTATCCTCTACTACCATGAGCTTAGGTTATTGGCTGTGGTCGGAGTTCGATGGATGGACTCTGGTCACTTAGTAGCTTTCGATTTGAAATTGCTTAGAAATGCTTAGCCGGTAGCATCAGGCGATCATCGACTTAGTCGATGGTCTTGATCACACAAAAATTATTATGTTTCCATTATGTCCAAAGACCTTGTGCTTTGTTAATTTGCAAATCAAAAGCGAAAATGAAAACTGATTTGGACTTGGGCATAATGGTATGTTGGTGTGGTGTTTTTGGGTGTGATTGGAATGGTGCCCAAGTCATCAAGGACCGAACATCTTGTTACACTAAACCAAGCACTTTTGCGTACTAACCACATGAGGGTTATATGGGACCCCTCTTGACCTAGTACTTTGGCATGTGTTATCTCAGAGTCGCAGGAGGAAAAGTTTTGTGGGTGTTGCGTGAAACGTGATATGTGGTCGTGTTCTTGTGTTGGGTGTGCGGTGGTGGAGATTCCGGGTAGGCTCTCCACCTCGAGGAGCGTCGTAGTTGTCCAAGGCTTTACCCGGGAAGGGTAGTTGACCGAGGCTTTACGATGACTCCGACACAACGTATGGGTTTCTATCCATACGGGCGGCTCGTGAATAATTCACAATATTAGAAACGTCTCGTAGGACTTAGCCGTGCCGGCATACCTATGGAAGTGTGCTCAATAGCTTGGCAAAAAGGCGGTCTGACATGTGGGTAAAATGGTACACCATGCAGGGATAAAACTATTCGAATAGCCTCGTCCTAGGTTATGGACACGCTTGGGGAGGTCTTCCAAGAGTTAGACTACAACTTTTGCTTTCAAAATTAAAAACTTAACATGGTTGGTATGAATGGGTAATTCATACTATTGTTGTGGTGACTATTGGGTTAGTCACTTCCAGGACTGTTGTTCTCTATCTACTGTTATATGGTTGTCTCTTGCGATTATTTGAACATTAAAAACAGATTGGTTAAAATTGCTTTCAATCTATTCTATTATTGCAAATGAAAACTTGCTTTATACTAAAATGAAACATACAACCTACTTTTGATTAAGCTTGCATGTAGTATATGTACAGGTTTGTTATTCCACATGTAAGTCTTGCGAGTACATTCAAAGTACTCACCGGCTTTTGCCGGCTGCTTTTGTTTGCAGGGGAAGAAGGTGAGCCCCAAGGGCCTCACTTTTGTGAAATATGCTGTGGATTCGACGAATAGCTTGGCGGTCCGGTCGGTTGCCTTGTGGGTTAAAGGCACACTGATTGGCACTTTTGTTTTATAGCCATCTTATGACACTTTTGCTTCCGCTGTTCAATTTCTTTATGTATATGTCATTTGGCCGGTCGGCCTCTCTTTTGTAATCACTACCTTCTATTTATGTTATATTTTGGATTGTTGTTTATGCTTCGGTTCTATGTGAATGAATGGAATTGATGCATGAACTTTGTAAAGAGGTGTGTATACTGCATTTCTGGGAAGTATACATGTCTCGAGTCTCGGATTATCTGCTTTGTGATGCTAGGACCGAATGGATGGTTAAGCATTACAAGCCGGATAAACCGGGGTCTCACAAGGTTTGGTATCAGAGCCATACTGACTGTAGTAACCCAAGCTTGGTCGTCTTTAGGATATTTTGGAAAACCCTAATTTCAAAGTATCAAATGATTTATGGAAGCTTAAGGAATTCTCAGATTTTATTCCTTACCTATCTTAGCTTTCTTCATCTCATCTCACTCTGATTTGAGTTTTAAAGGTTGTTTTCCTCTCATCCCCTTTTCAAAGATAGTGTTATCGATTAAATGGGTTTTGGGAACCACTGAGTTTGGCAAATTGAAGTGCTTAGGGTTTTGAAGTTTCTGGACTGAAGATTTCGGCTAGAGGCTTGGATGCGGAATCTGGACAGCACGCCTCAATTTTCGGACAGCGAGCTCAATGGTTTCTGATCGGACCACTGGGCTTGGCAAGTTGAAGCGTGCCAGATTTTGAAGTTTCTAGAATGGAAGACTTCGACTGGGAGCTTGGATGCAAAATCGCTACAGCGACTTCAATTTCCGGACAGCAAGCTCGATGGTTCCTAATGGGGTGGAAAATGAAAGTTTAATCCACTAAAACTTGTGGGAATAGAAGGGTAAGACGTGATACTAGTTAGCTATGTATCTAACACTACTTTCGTTGATGTAACCTTGCTCTTTAGTGGTATTAGATCTTACCTTAATCTTCTGATTTTTATCTTCTCAATCAATTACTCGTTCATTCAATACGGGTTAGTTGCATTTTGAAGTTGAGCTTTGGTTTGGTAATTCCTTGCGGTTTGGAGTCTTTTTATAAACATGTTTAAGTTTATGCACTTACTGTTTTTGGCTTTCGGGTAGGGTGATATTCCATTCCCCTGGTCGTTAGCTTTTCACTTTCTTCGGCTTTGTTTTTGAGTCTAGTTTTAACCAAAGTTTCTTGTAATCGATGGCGGACGCTTTTCGCGGCGCCAAGGCGATCGGCTGGTCCGACGAGGATCTTCCTCCTCCTCCGACCATGGCCAAGTCCTTCTTGAGATTGGCGCAACCGCAGAGGGCGGAGGATTCTTCTGGACGTTATCGCGCGCAACACTTCTGCCCTTACCGGTGCTTCAGGATCCGGGCAAGGGAGTGGTCATCAGCCGCGTGGGGGACTTGCGGAGTTTCTTCGCACTCAGCCTCCCACGTTCTCGTGTCCGAGGACCGCTGACGCAGACGATTGGCCGTCGGTTGAGCGAAAGCCATATAGCGCAGATGCCGAGCACGAGAAGACGCTGTTTGCATCGCACCAGCTGGAGGGTGCCGCTTTGTCTTGGTGGGAGAGCTTTCTCGCCATGCAGCCTGACGGTCACACCGTCACCTGGGAGGAGTTTCGCACTGCCTTCCGTCGGAGTCACATTCCTTCCAGCCTGATGAGGCTGAAGAAGAAGGAGTTCTTGTCGCTCAGACAAGGACGCTCCTCAGTCACGGAGTACCTGTACGAGTTCAACCATTTGGCTCGTTATGCTCCGGAAGAGGTGGCCACTGATGAGGCCAAGCAAGAGAAGTTCAAGGATGGTTTGTCGGAGGAGCTGCAGGGCAAGCTATCTATCGTTGACTTCCCTAATTTCCAGACATTGGTGGACAAGGCCATCGTCGCTGAGCACGCAGGGAGAGCGCTTGTGGACTCCCGCAAGCGTAAGTGGGAGGCCCACAAGTCTTCTAGGGCCAGCTATTCCCGCTTCAGTCCGTCTCAGGGGTCGCGTCGTGACCCAGCACCCCGAGGCCGTCAGCACCGGTTTTTCGTCCTTCGCAGGCCGTGTCCCAATCACGTGCACCTGCGAGTCAGCAGAGTGGCCCCCGCAACCCGGCTGCTGGAGTCACTTGCTTCGCATGCAACCAGAAGGGGCATTATGCGAGCCAATGCCCTAAGAAGACAGGAGCAGCCCCTCGTCCTAATGGAGGACGCGGGCCAGGAGGTGGTTCTTCTCAGGACCTGAAGATCGTCCCTGCTACCCAAGGCATGGGTAGTGGTCGCGTCAACCTCATCTCAGTAGAGGAGGCACAGGAGGCGCCCGACGTCGTGCTGGGTACGCTTTCTGTTAACTCTCATTCCGCTACTGTTTTGTTTGATTCAGGAGCATCTCATTCTTTTGTTTCTGAGTCTTTTGCAGCTATTAGTGAGCTCCTTTTTACTCCATTGTTGGTCCCGTTGCTCATTCGCTCTCCTGGTTTTGGAGTTAAGAGCTGAATCTGAGTGTAGGGATGTCCCAATCGAGATCGAGGGAGTGAGTTTCTTCGCGAATCTTATCCTCCTCCATTCAGCCAGTCTAGATGTAATTCTTGGTATGGATTGGTTGTCTCGGCATAAGGAACAAATCGATTGTGCCAAGAAGTGCGTCTCTCTATCTAGTCCTTCCGGCGAGCAGGTTCGCTTTTCGCCGAAGCTGCTAGGTCCGCATTTCTTCGCGCTTGAAGCCAAGCCCGCTCTAGATATTGGTGAAGTCCCAACCGTCCGTGACTTCATTGATGTCTTTCCGGAAGCTCTTCTAGGGATGCCACCAGTTCGAGATCTCGAGTTTGCCATTGAGTTGGTTCCCGGTACTGCCCCGATTTCAAAGAGGCATTATCGGATGCCACCGAACGAGTTGGTGGAATTGAAGAAGCAACTAAGTGAGCTGCAAGAAAAAGGTTTCATCCGCCCTAGCTCATCTCCGTGGGGTTGTCCAGCAATCTTCGTAAAGAAGAAAGACAATACTCTGCGCATGTGTGTTGATTACCGTCCGCTTAATGAGGTAACGGTAAAGAACAAGTATCCATTGCCCCGCATTGATGATCTCTTTGATCAATTAACTGGAGCTCGAGTATTCTCCAAGATTGATTTGAGGATGGGATATCATCAAGTTCGGATACGACCTGAGGATATTCCAAAGACGGCTTTCTCTACTCGCTACGGCTTGTATGAATAAACCGTCATGTCATTTGGCTTAACCAATGCTCCCGCCTTGTTCATGAACCTCATGAATTCGGTATTCATGGAGTATTTGTACAAGTTTGTCGTGGTCTTCATCGATGATATTCTCATCTATTCCAAGGATGATGAGGAACATGATGAGCATCTAAGGCTTGTGTTAGGCAAGCTTTGTGAGCACCAGCTGTATGCAAAGTTCAGCAAGTGCGCATTCTGGTTGAAGGAAGTGGCCTTCTTGGGTCATGTTCTTTCAGCAGGAGGCGTAGCCGTTGATCCTAGCAAGGTCAGCGATGTTCTTTCATGGACTCAGCCTACTTCGGTAACCGAAGTGCGGAGTTTTCTCGGTTTAGCGGGATATTATCGCCGTTTTATCGAGAACTTCTCCAAGATCGCGAAGCCGATGACGGAGTTGCTCAAGAAGGACAAGAAGTTCTTGTGGTCCGATGCTTGTGAGGAAAGCTTCCAAGTACTTAAGAAGCGTTTGACCACCGCTCCCGTCCTCGTTCTTCCCGATATTCGTCGAAGCTTCGATATCTTTTGCGATGCTTCTCGTCGAGGACTCGGTTGTGTCCTTATGCAAGAAGGCAAGGTAGTGGCCTATGCATCAAGGCAATTGAGGCCTCATGAACTCAACTATCCTACCCATGACTTGGAATTGGCTGCTGTGATTCATGCACTTAAGATTTGGCGACATTACCTAATCGGTAATCGTTGCGAAGTGTATTCGGATCACAAAAGCCTAAAGTATTTGTTCACCCAGCCAGATCTGAACCTCAGGCAAAAGAGATGGTTGGAGTTGATCAAGGACTATGACATGGGTATTCACTACCATCCGGGCAAGGCTAATGTCGTTGTCGATGCGCTCAGTCGCAAGGCGCATTGCAATGCCTTGTTACTCCAGGAGCGTCAACCCACTCTTCTGGAGGAATTCCAGCGTCTCAACTTGGGATTGGTTGAGCATGGTTCCCTCACCGCCTTGGTTGTGCAGCCAACCTTGATGGATCGGATTAAGATCGCTCAACAAGCGGATGCTGGGGTGAGCCGCATCAAGGAAAATGTCAAGAACGGAGCAGCCAAGTGCTTTTTGAGGATGAGCATGGTGTTGTAAGGTTCAGACAACGCCTTGTGGTTCCAAAGGACATGGAATTGCGGGATTTGATTCTCCGCGAGGCCCATGATTCGCCTTGGTCTATTCATCCCGGGGCCACAAAGATATATCAAGATCTCCGTCAGGGATTTTGGTGGACCCGAATGAAGAGGGAAATTGCGAAGTTCGTTGCCGAGTGCGACGTATGTCGCCGTGTTAAGGCCGAGCATCAGCGTCAGCGGATCGCTTGACCTTTGCCTATTCCTGAATGGAAGTGGGAGTCGATCGGGATGGATTTTATCACCGGTCTGCCTCATACTTCCAAGGGCAATGATGCCATCTGGGTTGTCATTGATCGGCTAACTAAGGTGGCTCACTTCCTTCCAGTCAAGACGGATCTCCGTGTAGGTCTTTTGGCGGATCTCTACATTGCCCGCATAGTAAGCTTACATGGGGTACCCAAGACAATTGTCTCGGATCGTGGTTCTCTTTTCACCTCTCGCTTTTGGCAAAGTTTGCAAGAGGCTATGGGAACCCATCTCACCTTTAGCACCGCATATCACTCCCAAACTGATGGTCAGACCGAAAGGGTCAACCAAGTGTTGGAAGACATGCTCCGTGCTTGTGTTCTCTCATATGGAAGGAATTGGGAGAAATGCTTGCCTTTTGCCGAGTTTTCCTACAACAACAGTTTTCTAGCCAGTCTCGGCATGGCACCTTTTGAGGCCTTATACGGGCGAAAGTGTAGAACCCCGTTGAATTGGTCTGAGACCGGCGAAAGACCTTTCTTTGGCCCGGACTCGATCAATGAGGCCGAGGGTCAAATCCAGCTTATCCGTGATCGGTTACGCACAGCTCAATCCAGGCAAAAGAGCTATGCGGATCGCCGCCGTCGTGAATTGAGCTTTGAGCCTAATGACTTTGTTTATCTCAAAGTCTCTCCATTGAAGGGCCATCAGCGTTTCGGCGTCAAGGGCAAGTTAGCTCCTCGATATGTCGGTCCTTACCGCGTTATCGAGAAGAAAGGAGCTGTTGCCTATAAGTTGGAATTGCCAGCTGCACTCGAGGGGGTACATGATATTTTCCATGTGTCCCAACTAAAGAAGTGCCTCCGTGTTCCAACAGAGGAAGCTCCGTTGGAAACTCTCGATGTCCAAGAGGATTTGACTTATCGCGAGCACCCTGTTCGCATACTCGATGAGACTGAACAAAGAACAAGGAATAAAACCATAAGATTCCTTAGAGTTCAGTGGTCAAACCATTCTGAGGATGAGGCTACTTGGGAAAGGGAAGATCGTCTCCGTGCAGACTATCCATCTTTCTTTACCGAGTGAGCCAAATCTCGGGACGAGATTTTTGTAAGGGGGGAGGTTTTGTAACATCCCAAAAATGGATTTGAGTTTCAAATGTAAGAAAGTATGAAGAAATTAAAACTTTTCTTGCATCTTAAAGCCATTGATTATTTCTGTAATTCTTTTGAGAAGAATTATAGAAAATCAAAATTAAATCCTCATTCGACTCCAATCAGAAACCTCCTTGGCATAGATCTCATGCCGAACCCTTGGGGGTATTTTCTCCTGAGTTCTAGGGGGGCTTGGCAACACCTCTGAATTACCTCATGAATTTTTAGAAATCATTTGGTAATTCTTGGAGGCAAGTCAAATTCGGTCAAAAACCCTATTTCTCCTCTTCTGGAATTTCTAGAGGAAAATTCAGTGTATGAAAACCTCTGAAAATTTTATGGGAGGTTCCTCCTGCTGTCAGCAATCTCCAGTTAAAATTTCGTAAATTTTGGAGCTTGCTTGCTACCTTAAATAATCCCTCAAAAATCAGTTATTCAAATTCAAACCCTAACTGGTTTTCACTGTTCCTAGGGTGCGAGTTGGACTCGGGCTCGAGCCACGTGACTCGGTCCGGTCCGCTAACTGTACCAACTCGGTCGTTCGGGCGCTGGGGTCGTGAACCGTTGGATCGGCATCGAACGGTCTCCGACCAGCCTGTGAGGACCCCCGGGTTATTTCCGTAAGACCGGGGTTTACATGGTCTTAAGGAAATAACTCTGGGCCTCAAGTAAATGAATTCCACCTTAACTCCATCCAAGTGAGGAGCCCGACCGAAACTAGAGCCCCGGTGATCATGCGCGCTCCTTTGCAAGCACTACATGATTATCGGTTCTCCAAACAGTCAAAGCCAACACTTAGACAAGTTAAGGTGGGATTCATCACAATGAGTATGAGGCCGTGTTGGCTCCGGGATCAGCGACCAACACGCTCATACTCTCATTCAACGTTGATCACATCCATACAACAACGTACATTATCAATCCAAAAGACATACAACATAATAGTTAAGTCTATACTATTACATAACGGCCGACCGGCCAAATTCAAATAAGAGTGATAAATAACAGCGAAAGCAAATTAAATAAACCAAAAGTCCAGCAAGGTATGCCCATATCCCAAGGCAACCGACTGGGGTTAAAAGATAGCACTACTCGTCAGTGTCGCCTAAATCGGCACTGCCGAGCTCATCGGGCTCAAAATCGTCCTCACCGAAAAGAAAAACAAAAGGCCGACCAACATCCGGTGAGTACAAGTGCACTCGCAAGTCTTACACAAAGAAAAGTAGTTATGCATATTGGGCAATCAAGGGATAGCATTAGTGGTTCTAGTTTTGCATAAAACGCAACATCTTACATTCCTAGACCATCTAGTTTTCGAAAGCCAAGTTATAAATCATTTATTCAAGAGAGGGTTTCACAAGACATATGTAATAATATGGATCAATCAATATCAAGGTGGCTGTCCACTTTGATAAACCAAAGTACATGAACATCCCATTCATGCCGAAACCAATTGTAACCATGTCAACTTTTAATTTTTGAAGTCTAACGATGAAGCATACTTAAACCAAGTGTTGTCCATAACCGTGGACACGGCTAATTTACCCACATGACCCGACTAGCCCGTAAGCCTCCGGATGCCTCCGGAAAATAGCACACTTCCTTAGGTATGCCGGCCGGGGAGAATCGAGATACAGTCATTTTTAGCAAGAAAATCCTATTGGGATGGACCACCCATATGTGGGAGTCCCAACTTAGACATAAGCATATAGCAAATGCTAAGCGGGCACACATGTTGTCTTTGGAGTGGCGATGTGAGGTAGTTAGTATGTTGCATCCCACAACATAGGTAATCGTGCTCATTAAGCACAGTATATATCACACTGGGGTTCCTAAAGAACATAGGATTTCACGGTCTCTATGTCCTCACACCGCCTGCGGTCTTACCCAATAAAACATTCCCCTTACTTAACCGTACGGTACCCATATCCCGCATGTGATAGTACGCTCGGTACTTGGAGTGTAACGTCCATGGCTCGGTCCTTAATGGTCCAGACAAGACAACCACAAACCCGAATCTCGTGCATAACAGCACCCACACTACAACCACTTGTCCGGACCCAAAACCATTTAACAACAACAAGTTTTGAACCAAAATAACCAGATATAACAATCTGAACAAAAATTAATAACAGAATAAGAGTTGTTATGTGTCTCCCACAATTGACGAGCTAGTCCCGCCAATTGATCTACTGCGTTATCTAGACCCGCAATGGCTAAGCAATAGACACACAACAATCATATCATCACAAACCTATCTTAAGCATATGTGTATGTGAAATATCAGGGATAACCATCAAGCATAGGATATAACTAATCTACTCAAACATAAAGGTATACCGAAAATAGCATGCAGGCAATATCATTGCATTTCAAATACTAATGTAAGAAAACTGGGATCAATATGATGCAAAAGAAATTTCAAAGGATGCTTGCCTTGCTGGGAGTTCACTTTCTCACTCTCGGTTACGTAGTCGTTCATTTGCAACAACTCGGACTCTATAGAAATAGCGACATCGAATGAACACCGAGAAAAGCCAAAAATTCAAATTTCTCAAAAATGAATGAAAATTTCACAGTAGCTAGATTATGATTTTAGATGAATTTAGGTGAAAGAATTATTTCATTTGGATTTCGTATGTGAAAGTTATGACAGTTTGAAAATTAGTTTTGGGAAAAATGCTGAAAATGGGCTTCGGTTACTGTTCATCCGAAATCCAATTTTTAGCACAAATTTGTAGAACAGTGGTGAAGAAAATGATTACATATATAAATAGATAATAAAATTATAAGACCAAAATAAATTGGTTCAAAATATTTAGAGTTCAAATGAATTAGTTATGAATTTTCAAAGTTAAAAGCACTTTGTAGTGTAAAAGTAATTCTTTTTCTGAAATTTCTACAACATAAAAATACTTTTTAACTCAATCTAACCTAGCCTCTGTCATAATCAAAGTAGACCATCCAACCACACAATGCCCTGATTAATGCTCTCCCAACCATACAACATATTCGATAATTGTACAAAATCCACCGACTTATGGGCATAAGACCATGCCTAAATCCATCAATCATTCTCTGATATACTATTTACGCTAATACTAACTATCTAGCTCTACTAGTATCGCATCGGTAATTCATATTTGCATCCATCCAAAATTTCCACCGACCGATGTTTAATTGACTAACCGACACCTAATGAGCTTTATAATTTAAATGCACATCCAATACTTAATAGCTCACAAATCGATCAACTCATATTCATACCACCGAACTCAGTCATGAACGACCACTACCAATCCAATCATATAGGTGCCACTACGATCAACTAATAATCCTTTATCTACTAATCCAATTGAGAGTACAAATCTACCAACTCGGCACATAGGACTTAACTATTACATACACGGCAATCCAATTATTTATCCCCAATCAAATAATCCAATCCTACCTTCTCCCAAATTCTAGCATACATGTCTCATGTAGCTACTACTTCGGACATCCGATCAATTTGCTAATGCTTAATTAAATCATCCGATTCAACTAATCCAACAAGGTACATAATCCGGCATCCAACGAGCAACAATACACATATATAAAAGGTATATCATTAATCATCAACACATACTCCATCCACCAAGTAATAGATTATAAAAATCTTTATACATCCTATCCTCAAAAATAACCAATCCAGTGTGACATGAAACCTCCAATTAATGTCTCATACAAAGATCACCACTAACTTCCATGTGACTTTATATTAATACCGTCCGATCAATTAATCAACTCATAAATTTAATCTAGCATCCACCGATCAATAATACTCATATTTTGCCACAATAACTCTATTTATTCGCATCCACCAATATATCGATATATAATCATGCCTACTCACAAATACAACCTAACCGGATAATTATACCGATCATAAGCTATCAAATCATTTTTATAAATATATATGTAAACAAAAATAGATGCCATGCTCATGACTAATATGAAACATACACAAGCAAATATCGTAAACACAATATGACACTAAAGATTTTTACCGCGGCACTAAGCGTGCAAAATATCACCGGACTTCTTCTCGGGTACACGTCCACGTCCACCATAGTCGTCGCCATCCCCGCGTCCGTTTGGCCTCTCATCCGTGTCCACCGTAGCCGTCGCCGATCTCGGCCACGCCCACGGAGCCGCCTTGCGGATGCCGCCACCGGTCTTGATGCCTCGTTGTCCTCCGTTGCGGCTCCCCTCGGCTCGGTCGGGCCTTGGCGTCCGCATCCACGGCCGTGCCGCTCACCCGCTGCCTTACCTCCTCGCCACGACACCGTCATCTTCGTGCCGCCGCAGCGCCTCGCCTTCGCTCGGGCCCCCATGGCCACACCGCCACCGGGCACCACTGCTCCGCCGGTCGCTGCTGGAGCTGTGCCGAGCCGCTGCTACACCAGCTGAGCTGAGCACTGCTGCTGCGTTGGCTCCTGCTGCCGACTGGCTGCTAGCTTGTTGTACTTCCTGCCGCATGGGCTGCAGCCGAACTGCTATTCCGAGCAAAGCTGCTGCTCCTAGCGCCGGCCAGCCGACATGCACTGCAGGTGCAAGCCGCAGGAGCTGCCGCACTGCGTGAGCTAAATCGCTGCACTGCATGCACAGTGTGTCATCTCCTTCTCTCTTCTTGCAAGGCCTTCAAACCTACTTGCATGCGAAATCCGATTGCATGGATGGGAAGCCCAAGAGGAGAAGAACCCGATGGTGTAACATGCATTGGAGGTTTTCAGATTTTTGGTGGAGTTTGGAAGGAGAGAAGTTGGTAGAGATGAACTAGTTCTAAGCATTGTGACTAGAAGTGCTAGTTGTGCTGCTGTTTGGAGGAAGAAATGGTAGTGTGCTTCGGTTGTGCAAAAGAAGAAAAAGGTTGGCAGGGGAAAGACTGAGTGGGACGGGATGGTTCGGCTGTGCAGTGAGATGAAATGGGCAGTGATTCAGTTGGGGTGGGGATGAAAAGCTTCTACAGATTGGATGGAGCATGGCAGTGGGGTGAATAAACAAAAGAAGATGGCAGTGTGGGTGAATAGGGTTCGGCTGTACAAAATTCGAATGAACAGTGATTCCAGAATTTGCAAAATGGCTGAGGTGTTCAGGTAATTTTTAGACATTGTTTCTTAGCTCCAAAAATTATGAAATTTTTAGGAGAGGTTCCTGACATAATGTAGATGCTCAAGTAAAATTTTCAGGAATTTATCCAAAGTGTGATGCTCTCTAAAAATCTTTAAACCTTCTGCTTGTTTGGGAGATGAGTAGCAGTATAGTTTTTCATCTCTTTTTCTTTTGCGTCGCTCAAACGACCTTGCATGTGTAAACCGATTATATAAAAGGAAAGCCCTCGAGACAACGCTCGCAACGACATAACATGCGTTGCCAAATTCTTGATTTTTGTTAGTGATTGCGAGGAGAGAAGTTAGAAAAATAAAGAATGGACACGCAGTATTTCATCCGCTAATTCTTTTCTTGTTTTTGAATTTGCTCAAACGCTATGCATGTGAAAACAAATTATAGAAATGGGTTGCTCGTGCGATGACGATCGCGGTTGTATAACATGCATGACTTGATTTTGAATTTTTATCTGAGATTTGAAGGAGAGAAGTGACAGGAGTTAGCAGGGTCAGAAATTGGAAGAGATGACCAGAAGAAGGGACACGCGGTCGTTTCGCCCGTGGTCGATCGAATTGGAAAATAAGAACGGCGATACTAATGTATGCATCATGATTTTTGAAATGCATGCGGAAACGAGAAACAAAATATTTAATTTAATTACAGTCGCTCAAACAATTTGATTAAATATTGGTTATGATTATTTATTTTTAATACAGCTTTTAAACAAATTTGATTTGACTTGGAAATGCAAACTTTTAATTATCTCAATTTGATTTTACAAGCAATCTTTTTACTTAAACACGGGAAAATTTTAAAACACTGCCAAAAATTTATTAGATCGCCTAGTTAAATATTAACATCCCGATTTTGAAAATCAGGATGTTACACAGCCGAACGATGGTGTCGTTTCAATCCACCCGATCTAACTCAGCCGTTGGATCGGCATCGAACGGTCTTCGACCAGCCGAACGCTGGGATCGTTTCAATCCGCTCGATCTAGCCCCGCCCTTCGCCGTTTTCAATCCGACGACCAACGAGTCTCCTTCCTCCGTCTGTCGCGCGTGAGCCCTGCCATGGCGTGCGCAGAGGAGAAAAGCAGTGGCGTGCAGTCCACTCTATGTCCACTTTTAAACGGCTAGCTCTGCGCGCATTAAATGCCTGTCGCACTCCTACCGCAGTAGGCCATGACTCGACTGCTCACATCGCTCTCAAGTGCTCTCATGGTAGTGTTGACCCGACCGAAAACCGTGGCTGCTCTCGCCATCGCTCTATTTAAACTCCTTTGTGCTTCACCCTTAGCTTCCTTTAGCACTTCCGCAACTCCAGCTAGCATTCGCCATCTTGCTTGAGCTGCAGTTCCTCGCAATCTCCTCGACCGCCATTGTTGGGTGTAGAGCTTACGGTGGAGGCGGTGCAGCGGGGGTTTTTCTTCTTCAAGTCTTGGCCCCCTGCTCCCCTTCGCTCTCGGAGCTTGACCCTCACTCGGTGTGGTTCTCTCTTTGCTCAGTCATGTGGCCTAGTGAGGACCTCCCGCGGCCTGCTCGGTCACTGTCGCCGGAGCCACTCCGTGGGTCTCGATCGTTCTCCGTTCGGTACTTTCACCTTACCCTATAGGAGCTTAGGTGTGTCTTCATTGTTCTTTTGATATTGTCCGTTCGGGAGTTCTCCCGGGCCATACCTACTCGGCCGCACCCCGTGGTCGTACCGCTGTGGTCGGAGAAGCCGCCGAGCCACTGGCAAAGCGTGCGGGAGGCGCTGCCTCGTGGTCGGAATTTCGACCAGTCACTGTAGTTTGTTCGTTTCGACCGGATGCAGTATTGTTGATGGGTAAATAGGTCGTCTCGTAGCCCCCAGAAGTGCCCTTATGCTTATAAGGGAGAGGCCTACGAGTGATTGCAAGTTCTCCTACAATCACCTCCCATAGTCGTAAGTCTCACTACGACTATGGCGTGGTCATAAGTCCGTCTTCGACCCTTACCCAGTCGTAAGTTATGTTGTGGCCTGTACCTCGTCGTAAGTCTTACTACGACTATGTCCGGGTCATAAGTACTTCTACGACATGTACCTAGTCGTAAGTCTGTCTACGACTAGTAACCAGTCGTACGTCCTTCTACGACCACTAGCTGGTCGTAAATCCTTCCACGACTATTGTTCAGTCGTAGGGTTCTGCTACGACCACTACCTGGTCGTAAGACCTTCTCTTGGTCGTATCTTTAGCTTTAAGAATCCAAATCAATCGATTCTTGTTGCTACATTCTTTATAAATCAGTACCTTGCTTCGGTAAGATTTTCAGAAAATTTTGTAGAAAGTTTGCTGTTGAGTCTTTGCATTTTATTCGTTCTTATTGGTTGCTTTTCACCTTCTCGTTAGGATCCGAAGAGCACATTGACAACATAAGTGATCCCCAGCAACATTCTGACCCACAGCAAGCAGGCAAGCAGTTTGATCATGTTAATCCCATTATTTTTCAAGTCTACGATATTGATTTCAACTCGTATGTATGCATTGCTATTTTGTTGTCAAATTACGGTTAGTGTCCTATAGTTGCATAATCTGTAGGACTTGTTTATCCTCTACTACCATGAGCTTAGGTTATTGGCTGTGGTCGGAGTTCGATGGATGGACTCTGGTCACCTAGTAGCTTTCGATTTGAAATTGCTTAGAAATGCTTAGCTTCGGTAGCACTGGGCAATCATCGACTTAGTCGATGGTCTTGATCACACAAAAATTATTATGTTTCCATTATGTCCAGCACCTTGTGCTTTGTTAATTTTGCAAATCAAAAACTGAAAATGAAAACTGATTTGGACTTGGGCATAATGGTATGTTGGTGTGGTGTTTTTGGGTGTGATTGGAATGGTGCCCAAGTCATCAAGGACCGAACATCTTGTTACACTAAACCAAGCACTTTTGCGTACTAACCACATGAGGGTTATATGGGACCCCTCTTGACCTAGTACTTTGGCGTGGGTTATCTCCGAGTCGCAGGAGGAAAAGTTTTGTGGGTGTTGCGTGAAACGTGATATGTGGTCGTGTTCTTGTGTTGGGTGTGCGGTGGTGGAGATTCCGGGTAGGCTCTCCACCTCGAGGAGCGTCGTAGTTGTCCAAGGCTTTACCCGGGAAGGGTAGTTGACCGAGGCTTTACGATGACTCCGACACAACGTATGGGTTTTTATCCATACGGGCGGCTCGTGAATAATTCACAATATTGGAAACGTCTCGTAGGACTTAGCCGTGCCGGCATACCTACGGAAGTGTGCTTAATAGCTTGGCAAAAAGGCGGTTTGACATGTGGGTAAAATGGTACACCCTGCAGGGATAAAACTATTTGAATAGCCTCGTCCTAGGTTATGGACACGCTTGGGGAGGTCTTCCAAGAGTTAGACTACAACTTTTGCTTTCAAAATTAAAAACTTGACATGGTTGGTATGAATGGGTAATTCATACTATTGTTGTGGTGACTATTGGGTTAGTCACTTCCAGGACTATTGTTCTCTATCTACTGTTATATGGTTGTCTCTTGCGATTATTTGAACATTAAAAACAGATTGGTTAAAATTGCTTTCAATCTATTCTATTATTGCAAATGAAAACTTGCTTTATGCTAAAATGAAACATACAACCTACTTTTGATTAAGCTTGCATGTAGTATATGTACAGATTTGTTATTCCACATGTAAGTCTTGCGAGTACATTCAAAGTACTCACGGCTTTTCTTAGCCGCTTTTGTTTGCTGGGAAGAAGGTGAGCCCCAAGGGCCTCACTTTTGTGAAATATCTTTGTGGATTCGACGAATAGCTTGGCGGTCCTCGGTTGCCTTGTGGGTTAAAGGCACACTGATTGGCACTTTTGTTTTATAGCCATCTTATGGCACTTTTGCTTCCGCTGTTCAATTTCTTTATGTATATGTCATTTGGCCGGTCGGCCTCTCTTTTGTAATCACTACCTTCTATTTATGTTATATTTTGGATTGTTGTTTATGCTTCGGTTCTATGTGAATGAATGGAATTGATGCATGAACTTTCTAAAGAGGTGTGTATACTGCATTTCTGGGAAGTATACATGTCTCGAGTCTCGGATTATCTGCTTTGTGATGCTAGGACCGAATGGATGGTTAAGCATTACAAGCCGGATAAACCGGGGTCTCACAAAATACAACCTGAGTTGTCAATGTCAAGACTCCATAACTTACTAAGTTAGGCCCAGCCCATACTAGGCATGTGGTCGCATGAAGAAGGCCAGTTCAATGGCGCACAAAGTTAAGTCCTTAATTGACCAAGGCAAGACTTCCAGTTTTAACCCAAATCACAAAGTTTATAGCACATAGTTCCACCATTCACACAGATCCACCACTTGCCTCAGTCTAAATCTTTTCCCACCCTGTTGATTAAGTGCAACACATGCCATCACGAGTAACAGCACACAGCACACACAGTTTCATCACACAGTTCCATAATCACTTAGTCAAGTTTATAATTGCAACTCTCACATGAAATGATGACTCGTTGCATGGCTAAGCAGTCTAATCGTATCTAACCAACCCACGTTGGTGCTACGATAATACCAACTAATAATTAACCAACATAGGGTGACAAGAGATCATGGCACACAATAGACAAGGTGGCATAACAATTTGGATTAATAACTATCCCAAAAGTATTTAAATAAATACTTGAAATAGAATGCAATACATTGAAACAAAGTATTTTGAAAATTGGGTTCAATATGATCAAAGGTATAACTTGCCTTGGAATAGATCTAGATATTGGTCTTGGTCTTGAGGTGCTCCTTCTTCTGCAAAATTCCCCGAAGTATCGACGCCTACTCATGGCGAGACAAAAGAAACAAAAACAAATAAATAACAGAGGCAAAACAACTCCAAAAATTCAAATAAAATTCACCATTAAATAGATCTTAATTTTATATGAATTTACAAATTTGAATGGGCTCAATCGGAGTTCTGATGCAAAAGATATGGGCTTTGGAAGATTGGAAAATCAAATAAACCCTAATTTGGATTTTATTGAATTTCCCGAATTATTTTTATAAAGGAAAATCGAATTATTAATGCTTGCGTCAGCCGAGAATTTCTGGAAAAAGAAATAGATTTAAAAACAAATCTGACATGTGGGCCCCACATGTCAGTGACTCGGCTCATGGTGGACCAAGTGCACCGAGCCGAGGGAGAACTAGCCCGGTGGACCGGGGCGATGTGGCTCTGACGATGCAGCCACGCAGGCGACACGCCAGCACTGAGGGGGATGCGGCTGCACACGTGGGCAGCCACGGAGGCAGAACGCCGCGGCACTCCGGCGACCACGGATCCGGCGGATAACGACGGCTCAGCGGCGGCGGAGGTGCACTCTGGAATCAGCGTGACCTGGCGATCCTGGTGACATGATCACTACCCACCGGAGATGACCAGAACGGCGGCGACGACACGAGGAGCGGCGGAGCGGTGCGGCCGAAGGTTGCGACGGCGAGGTAGGGCTTCCCCAGGGCAACGAACGCGCGCATAGGGTTGCCCTTGACGTGGTGAACTCAGGGGTGGGCTCAGTGGCGGCTGAAGCTCACCAATGGCGGCGCAATCCGGCGAGGAAGCTCACAGCGGTGCTGAGGTTCGAGCTCCGATTCTGGCGAAACGATGGCGAGTTAGGGTTAGCGGCTGTGGGGAAAAGGCGGCGGGAGTGGATGCGATCCTCGTGACATGGGCGCGGCTTTAAATAGGGCCGAGAAACCCTAGAACCCTTGTCGAGGACGGCGGCGGCGCGCGCGGGAGAATCGGAACGAAGTCCCGATCGGAGACGATGAACAGTGCTTCGATGGGACCCACTTGTCAGCGGCGGCGGCTCGGACGAAGGTGTGTGGCAAAAGGCGACGCCTCGGCGGTCCCACTTGACAGAGATACGGAACCGGCGCGGTGCGGGCGGGCGAGATCCAAATGAGAGCCACGCGGGGACAATCCAACGGGGCGAGGCGGGCGAGCTCGCGGGCGTCTGATCGAAGGAGGAGGGCACGCGTCAAGCATCCAACGGACGAGGGCGCGGCCGAGCGGCGAGATGGGCTGGCGCGGCTGGAATAGTGTTGGGCTTCGACCCAGCACTGTTCCGAAGGATTTTTCTATTGATTTTTCTTTTAAATAAATTTAAAAAATACAAATAGTAATTAGAAAATAACAAATGACTTTGGAAAAATTCCAGAAAATTCTATAAAATATATCCAAGCATATAGAATCTAAATAAAATAGTTTTGACAATTGTTGATGTTGGGATCAATCATATTAAATCAGTTTGTCCTTAAAGTCCATATTAAGCTTTTTTTAAATTAATATTCAAATAAATCCAAATGGTGAATTTTCTCTCTACCACTATTTAAAAGATTTTTAAAACTCTGAAAATTGGGATGTTACATAAGATGAAAGGAGTCGGAGTGTTCTCAAAGATCAACCTACGATCAGGTTATCATCAGTTAAAAATTTGTCCAAAAGATGTACCGAAGATTTCTTTCTCTTCATGGTACGGACATTATGAGTTACTAGTCATGTCGGTTGGTCTGACTAATGCCTATGGCTATTTTATGAATATGATTAATAAGGTTTTCATGGAATATTTGGACAAGTTTGTGGTAGTATTCATTGATGATATTTTGGTCTATTCCAATACGAAAGAAGAACATGCTGAGCATTTGAGAACAATACTTGAGAAACTTAGAGAGAATCAGCTGTACGCTAAGTTCAGCAAGTGTGATTTTTGAAAGCGAGAAGTTGATTTCCTTGGTCATGTGATGACAACCAAAGGAGTAGCAGTTGACCCCAGCAAAGTTAAAGCCGTGTTACATTGGGAGCCGCCCAAGATAGTGACTCGAATTCGTAGTTTCTTGGAAATAGCATGATATTATCGCTGTTTCCTTCAAGGATTTTCGACGATTGCTAAGCTTTTTACGCAGTTGTTGAAGAAAGAGAAAAAGTTCGCTTGGACTCCAACTTGTGAGAAAAGTTTTCAATAGTTGACCAAACATTTGATATACGCCCCAGTGCTAGTACTTCCAGATATTCAGAAAGATTTTGATATTTATTGTGATGCTTCGCGTCAAGGATTAGGTTGTGTCCTGATACTAGAAGGAAGAGTTATTGCCTATACATCTAGACAACTAAGACCTTATGAGGAGAATTACCCTACTTATGATTTGGAATTTGCTACCGTAGTGCATGCTTTGAAAATTTGGCATCATTATCTTATTGGTAATCGTAATGAGAAATATACAGATCATAAGAGTTTGAAGTATATTTTCATTCAGTCTGACAAAAACATGAGGCAAAGAAGATAGTTGGAGTTAGCAAAGGATTATAATATCAGAATCCACTACCATCCCGGTGAAGCCAATGTTGTGGCAGAAGTTTTAAGTCGCAACAGCTAATGTAATGCTTCGGAAATGAAAGAGAATTGTTCATAAATTCATGAAGAATTTCAGAAGTTAAAGCTAAAAGTTGTAGCCGAAGGATTCGTAGCCAATTTAGAAGTAAAGTCTACGTTGGAAAAGCATATTCGTGCAGCCCATCTAGATGACCCTGTGATTAAGGATATTAAGATCAAGATGGAAGAAGGAAAATTCAAATATTTCACTAAGGATGATCAGGATAAGCTTTGGATCAATGGATGTATCTATGTTCTAACATTGATGGTTTGAGACAGCTGATTTTAAAGGAGGTTCATGATTCAAAGTATTCTATTCACCCTGGGAGCACTAAGATGTATCAGGATGATAAGGATAAATTTTGGTGGCCAACTCTAAAGCGAGAAGTCGCAGAGTTTGTTGCCCCGTGTGATATATGTCAGAGAGTAAAAGCAGAATATCACAGACCAACAGATTTGTTACAGCCCTTGAAAATTCCAAAGTGGAAATGGGAAGAGATCGGTATGGATTTTATCACCGATTTACCTAGGACTCAATCGGTTTACAATTCTATTTGGGTAATAGTAGATCGTTTGATGAAAGCTGCATATTTTTTTCTAGTCAAAACCACTTACTCAGGAGTTGCCTTGCAGAATTGTATATGTAAAGGATTGTCGATTTGCATGGTGTGCCCAAGAAGATAGTGTCAGATCAAGGATTCCAGTTTACCTTGCATTTCTAGCAGAGTTTGGATGATGCTTTGGGGACTCACTTAAATTTTAGAACTGCTTATCACACTCAAATGGATGAGCAGACTGAAAGAGTAAATCAAGTGTTGGAGGCATATTGAGAGCTTGTGCTCTAGATCATGCTACCAATTGGGATAAAAGTTTGACTTATGCAGAATTCTCATACAACAATAGTTATCAAGTTAGTATGCAAATGTCACAATTTGAAGCCTTGTATAGTCATGCCTTCAGAACCCCTCTGAATTGGAAAGAGACAGTTGAGCATTTGGTGTTCGGGCAAGATATAATTTAAGAGGCAGAGGACCAAGTATCTATGATCAGGGAAAGATTAAAGATAGCTCAGTCCAGACAGAAGAGTTATGCTGATAATTATCATCGTGATCGAAGCTTTGAGCTAGAATATTTTGTTTATCTTTGAGTTACTCCTCTTAAAGGTGTTAGAAGGATTCATGTCAAAGGGATACTTTCCCCTAGGTATGGCGGCCCTTTCAGGATTGTGAAGCACCGAGGAGAGGTTACTTACTAACTTGAACTACCACAGTCATTAGCAGGAGTGCATGATGTCTTTCATGTCTCGCAGTTGAAGAAATGTCTTCATGTGCCAACCGAGCAAACTCCTTATGACCAGGTTTCGACCACTTAGTGATCATATTCGACTAGCCTACGACCAGCTCGTATCTCCATACAACTAGTCAGTATCTGATCGAACAGAACGACCAGCTCGTGTATTCTCCCTTTACCTCACGATATCTGGTTGAACTCCAGGTGAGATATTATGTCATCCATGGGCTATTTAATACTTTCTCGATTAAGTGTCGCATAACTTCATGTGGTCGAACTCTTCGACTACCAGTGGCATGGCTACACACTTTCTTTATCCAACCACATAGAGGGGTCCAGAGATATCTCTCCTATTATGTTAGGAGGGGCAAATCCCATATCAACCAGTCACATTCCTCTGCATGTTTCATAGCATACCAAAAAGCTACCTTTATAACTACTTAGTTACGGAGTAGCGTTTGGCAATACCAAAGTGTACTCTTACATATGTAGGAAACAATGTTGATCTCAGGTCTAAGGATTATACATCATCATTGCTTGAGACCAACTAATGACATATAAAATCATAACAATCTCAATAGTGTCTCAAGGTGGGTCAATCCAATACCATGTTCCCCAATATGTGTTCACATTATTAATTCGATATCCCTATATCTATGACTAGTGAAACATGGTCATCAATCAATACATGTGCTGGTCGATAAAGTCACCGGTGTTCCAACCAGTGACATCCGGCCAGGGATACATTTAGAATGACATCATCATATGTTAAAGAGCTTCACTAACAAGTCACATACTTGTTAATCTTTATTGCCGATGATTCATTAAGGGAACAGAATAACACTTATTAAATAACTCATAAACATAGATATGATACAATCATCTCTATGATTGCCCCTAGGGCATATCACCAACAGTCTCTCACTTACACCAGAGTCAATCATATATGTATCTTATACCCATTGCTCTTGTGTGCGCCTCATGCTTAGGTTGTTTGAGAGGCTTTGTCAACGGATCAGAAAAATTCAAATCCGTGTGCACTTTGCATTATGATCTTCGACCATGTCCTTTTCACTAATGACAAGCTCGTATCTCTATATGACTAGTTCATATTTTGTCTTGACCAATTCATAACTCCTTACGACCAGGTTTCTATCACTTAGTGATCTTGTTTGATCAGCCTACGACTAGCTCGTATCTCCATACGACTAATCCGTATCTGATCGAACTGAAAGATTTGCTCATTTATTCTTACAAAACACAAACCCTGATTGCTATCTGAAATCATCCTTGTTGGTTTGAAAGCTAGCATTGGTGTAACAATTTATGACTAACTATTCCTCACCACCATACATAAGGAATGCATCCTTAGTCCTTCATAAGTACTTAAGGATATTCTTGACTGTTATCCAGTGACCTTCACCTGGATCCGACTGATATCTGCTCGTAACACTTAGATCATACAACACATCTAATTATGTACATAGCACAACATACATGATCGATCTAATAGCTGAAGCATATAGAATTCTACTTATTTTTTCTCGCTCATTAATGCCATGCGCCATGGGCACCAGTCTATGACCAGCTCATATCTCCATACGATTAGTCTGGACTCAGTCGTATCACCATACGAGCCATGTGCGATGATCGGATCCGTCGTATCACCATATGACTATGTACATATCATGTCTTAATCCAATTAGCCTTTTAGATCTATCTCTATAGATCCTTATACCAAGAGTATATGCTGCATCTCCTAAATCATTCATTGAGAAATAATTTCTTAATAAAGTTTTAACAGATTCAAGCATTGGAATATCACTTCCGACCAGTAGTATGTCATGCACATATAAGATCAGAAACACAACCTTACTCCTACAAACCTTCTTGTAAACACAAAGTTCTTCTTCGTTCTTGACGAAGTCAAACCCTTTGACCACTTCATCAAAACGAATGTTCCACTCGAATCTCATGGCTTCTAGCCATGACTCAGAGTCTGTGTCCACCATTGCGTCTGCATAAGTTTTAGGCTAGTCATTATTCAATAATAAAACATCATGCCTATACATTGTAGGCAATTAACGTGGCCTTTTTTATCTAAGTGGGGCTGATGCCTCATCTACAGGTTCAACAACATTTTGTTCATCCTGTAGAGATTCAATAGGAGTTCCTGTAGAGATTCAATAGGAGTTGAAACATTCTCAGATGGTTCCCGAATTTCTTTGAGTTGCACCTTGCTCCCACTGACTCCTTTGGAAAGAAACTCTTTATCCAAGAAGACACCATTACGGACAACAAATACTTTGTTATCAACCCAATTATAAAAATAATATCCTTTAGTTTCCTTAGGATACCCCACAAAGAAGTACTTATTAGACTTGGTTATGAGTTTATCAGACGTCAAACATTTGACATATACCTCATAGCCCCATACCCTGAGAAAAGACAATCCAGAACTCTTCCCGGTCCATATCTCATATGGTGTCTTCTCTACAATTTTTTTTATAGAACCCTATTTAAAGTGAAAGCAGCTGTTTCTAAAGCGAATCCCCAGAATTGTAATGGAAAATCAGATTGGCTCATCATTGACCGAACCATGTCCAATAATATTTGGTTTCGCCGTTCAGACACCCCATTCCATTGAGGCGTTCCTGGCAGAGTGAGTATGTGGAATAATTCCACACATCTTTAGAGGATCACCAAACTCATGGCTCAAATATTCACCTCCATGATCAGATCGTAGACATTTAATTGTCTTGCCAAGTTGATTCTGCACTTCATACCGAAATTCTTTGAACTTTTCAAAGTTGTTGGTCATGTTTGACTAGTCTATGACCAGCTCGTATCTCCATACAACTAGTCTGGACCTGGTCATATCACCATACGATTAGTCTGGATTTGGTCGTTATTTGGATTTGTCATTAATCACCAAAATAATCCATTAACTCATAATGGCGGGTCTAGATCTTTCACCCACTACTGTAGCTACAGTAGTGCTACCGCTACAGTGTCACTACAGTGGACATCCTCCCCTTGCATTCCATTGTATTTCCCCTCCCTCTTGGTGGTGCTCTCCCACCGCCGGCCAAGGAGAAAGGTTGGGGAGAGAGGAGAAGAAGAGGGGAGAGCACCTCACTGGGAATTCAGTGGGCTCACACGTCTTCAAGGGTAATGATCGTCTCCCTGCTATTTGGAGCTAGTTTGTTCCTTGATTACCATCGATTAGAGAATTGTTGAACTGCTACGATTGGAATCAGTAATCTCTACCTTGTTTGCTAGTCCGTTTTTGCGAAGTTAAATTCAGAATTGGAGGTTAGGGTCTCCTAGAGATTTGTGTGGTTTGTCCTCAGCTTTCCATAGAATCTAAGATCGCACAATTCGGAGTTGTAGTTTGTGAGATACATTAGTTTCTTTATCGCTGTCTAGAAATCCTAACGAGATTACAGCAGTCATCTTCTTTAATAGATAAGGTTTTAGTAATGGCTGATTCAGGGAGGTCTCCCAACACAAGTTTCGTAGGAAATTCTATTAGCTTTTTAGATTCATAAAGATCATGAATTTTGGTTCAACCATGAATTTTGGTTCAACCATTTGAAAGATATGGATTTTCCCGTACTGCTGTTCCTTCAGTCTGCCGGATTCTGACTTCAAAATTTTAACTGTAAATTAGATCGCGTTAATGGTAGAATTAGAGAATCTCGCCAACTAAGTTATTGTAGAAATTTTTTTTCATCTTTCCAAAGATTTTTATAACATTGAATTTGGATGTACCAAATAAAAGTTATGAAATTCCCAAGTCAGTAGTACCAGAGATGACAAAACGGTCTTTGAGATTAAAAACAAAGTCTTAGATGGGGTAATTTGATCTTTCGATCACCTGAGAAGTTGTAGCCATGCTTGCGTAGATTCCAGGAAAGTTGGATTCATGACTCTTGGAGTTTTTACTCAAAAGTTATGAATTTTCCTTTGACAGCTGTCTGTTTGGACAGATTGAGATTTGGAGTGCATCGGTTAAGTTTCGAGTTGCGATTAGGAGCAATTGATTTCATTTTGTTCCATTGCTATGCTGTGCACTTTGGAATGTTATATTTATTAAACTTTACGATTTCCAGGTGGTGGTGAGCACCGAGGTTGAAGCTTTTCCGTCGTCATCATTCCTCTCGTGGTTGAGGCAAGTGCAAATAGTATAGAATGAATTGGGATGCAATATTCATGATAAATGCCATCGTTTACTTATGAGTTTACTTCCATTATATTGTTGCTGAATGCTATTTCCCTCATGTTAGAATGAGATTATGAAATTCATTTGCATCATGGTATTCATTTCTGATTCTTGGACTACTTGGTAGCCAAGCCTTGCTTCTTTTGATGTCCCCATCATACATTGGACGGGCATGGGTCCCCGCACTCGTGGAGTGTGGGCTTGAGGTCCTTGTGCCTGAGGGCATAGGCTTGAGTATGCATCGACGGATGCACTACTCGGCACTACCAATAATTGCAAAGAAGAAAGAAAGAGCATTCTTGTCATATGCATTACATACAAGCATGAGAGATCTATTATGGTTCCTTGCTGATGTTCATACGAGGGCTTGATATCCTCATTGGCCGTTCGTGAAGTTTTGTTTATTTTTAATATTGTATTTTGCTGAGTCGTGGACTCACGCTTGCTGTTGTTGTGCTTTTAGGTACCTCTCGAGGCAGCGACATGCATGGGAAGGGGTAATCTTGTTGGACATCACGCTTACACTATTCATGGCAAATAAAAATTAGTTTACTTACATACAATCTAAAGGTCTTGTTATTACCTTTAGTTTCGGTTGTGTCCATCCTTCGTGGTGGTTGATTCACTTATATTCGTGGATGAACTGTTTATGCTTTTGATCTTCAGTCGTTGGTTCATTTAATCATGTTTGATTGAATAACTGGATTGTTTAGATTAGATTCCATCCTCGCAATTCTGTTGAATCTTGATGTTTTAGATTTATTTGTTGAATACTTGCTTCCACTGTGTAGTATAGACTTTGATTTGGTTTTGGTTGATAAAGAGAAAGATCCATGCCTAGATTAATTATAATTGATAGATGACATCCTTTCTTTTGATTCAATTGTAGATGGTGTTAGACCTTAATGACTAGTACTATGTCCTTCGGTTGAATGTTTTCTGAGAGTTTGTTAATAATTTGAAATAAAATAGTTCTGTAAAGTAGTTTAGTAATATCCTAGGCTCTATGTTGGGTTGGGGTGTTACATTTTGCTTAAGGTCGAACATAATAATAATTATTTAGTTCCATAACTAATTTTGAGGGTAAATCTAATGGTAAATGCCAATAGCTAATGCAAGAACTCTTGCTCCATTGCCCACACAAAGATCAACATCTCCTCTCGCCAAACTTCTACTCCTTGTTAGTCCCTGCATCGAATTGCAAATGTGAGCAACCGATCTGGTATCAAATACCCAAGAACTGGTCGGAGAAGTAGCAAGATTAATTTGTATAATATTTATACCTGAATTAGAAGTTTTACTTTGTTTTTTTCATCTCTGCTAAGTACTTCGTGCGCTTCTCTTCCAATGCCTAGTCTTATGACAATGGTAACATTCTTATTCGTGCTTAGGACCCACTTGAGCTTATTAAGCTTAGCTTTGAGACTCTCGAACTCATCTTGAGTCTTTCCTTTGCCCTTTCCTTTCCCGACTTACCCTTTTCTTGAAGCTAGTAGTTCCTCGGACCTTTAAGCATGTCATGCAACTCGGTCATTGACTTCTCCATACCATTCATATAAAAATTCAATATGATAGATTCAAGCTCGTAGGGAGCAATCGGAGAATCACACCAAGAGCCAACTCTTGGCTAAGGGAAAACAAAGCTTTCCAAGCTCTCAACGAGACCAATCATTTTGATCACATGAGGGCTAACCGGTTACCTTCGAGAGCCTACAAGAAAACAATACCTTAGAGGTATTAAACCTCTCTACATTTGTTTGATCTCGAACATACCCTTCGCACCTACAATCATATTGTAAGTGTCTGGGTCTCATATTGCTTCAAGCTCGAGTTCATGGTCGCAAACATTAGGCAAGGCACATCGACTAGCTCGCCTATTCTCCCTTTGCCTCACGATATCCGGTTGAACTCTAGGTAAGATATTATGTCATCCATAGACTGCTCAATACTTTCTAGATCAAGTGTCGGATAGCTTCACGTGGTCGAACTCTTCACCACTAGTGGTATGGCCATGCACTTTCTTTATCCAACCACATCGAGGGGCCTAGAGATATCTCTCCTGTTATTGATGCTAAGAACCGGGGATTCGTCTAGTGACGGGGCTATTCCTGGGAGGCGAAGGTAGACAAAAGGTTTGGGGTGGCGTTGATTGGGAGGGAAGACAAGCTATTGGGATTTGATCAGGAGAAGGGGGCGCCACGACGAGGAAAGCGGGGGAGGATACTTCCCAAGGAAATGGACTTATATTATGGGACGGAAAGAGCACATAAGATGTCCTTTATTCAATACATGGAAATTTAAAAAAATCATGATATTCCCTTGAGAAATCACAATCTGATCCGCAACAACGCACGGATGGTACACCTAGTATAGTTTATAGGAAAAGGTCTACTTTTCAACCATGAACTCTAACCTTTGTTTGATTTTCAACCCTGAACGTTAAAACCGTTTGATTTAGGACCTTAAACTAATGAAACTGCCAACTTTACACCATCAACCAAAATCAATGTGGTTTTGATCTGATGTGGCGACGGTTTTGTAATCCATGTCGAAAAGTGGACATGTAAGCTACCGAGTCACTAGCCCACACAATAAAAAACAGCTAGACTAACATGTCGCCTTCTACATTCTCTCCTTCACCCGCCTTCTTCCCTCGACCCAACTCACTCGTAGACTCCCACTCTAACGCTCCCTTGCCCCACCACCACCGCCGCCACGACACCTACACGGCAACCCACGACCGCCTCGGCCGGGCTCACCGAGCTCGTCACCAAAGCCGCTGCTCGACCCACTCGAGTTCCTCTCCTGCTCCTGCTCCTAGAGCGCCTTCGGCATTGACGTCCACTGCGCGGCCCCATCTGTCGGCTGCCCTCGTTCTCGTGCGAGCTCGATAATGGAGTGGGCAAGGGACGGGCCGGCTTCGCTTACGCAGTCGCTGCCATGGGTTGCTCCTTCTCCTTCACCCAAGTCAAGGTCAAAATTGACCGAAATCAACCCAAGTGCGACGCCTCCAGCCTAATGAATTTCAAATCAAGACCAAATCACATGAATTTTCCACAGAACAGAGCATAAATCTTCAGGGGAGACGTGAGATATCAAGGAGTAGTAGCTCCATGGTTTGCACCCTCATGTGGGAGAGCATGACGAGCACTCAGGAGACCATGGCGGCAGAAGTGCAGCACAGAGGTGGTGATCAGGTAGTATGTATGTGCAGGTTGTAGGAGAAAAGAAGTAGAGGAAGCCGATCGCCTGGAACTCGACGCATAGTCGGTAGGCGGAAACAAATTGAGGAAGGCGGTGAGGACCGCGTGCCACTGCGGGGGTGAGGATGAGGCAGAGGCGCCGCAGACCGTGAGCTTGTACCATAGCGTGGTAGCGGCATTGGCATCGACATGGGGAGGAGAGGAAGAAGATGGGGAAGGAGAGGAAGAATATAGAGAGGGACTAACATGTAAGCCTATCCTACTAAAAGAAATCCACCGCCATGTTAGCAAAAACTTTCTTCACGTCAGGGAAATCCGAGGTGAGAAGGGCGAATGGTGAAAAAGAACGGTTTTGAGAGTTGGAGGTTGTGTTTTTAAACGGTTTTAGAGTTAGAAGTTAAAAATCAGACTTAGGCAATAGTTGATGGTACGTTGAAAAATAAACATTTCCTGGTTTATATAATTCTATCCGCACACTTAACCTGTTAACCACGTCGATCATAAGCGGCCAGCGGAAGCATTCATGCACTCGATCCTAAAGTACGTGTAATTTCTGCCAGGTTTAATTAAACTCGGTACTTAAGTACTCGTCCAATAAATGAGACACACATAACTAGATGGTAGGGACAAAAAATGTGTTCGCATTACATTGCGTGCATGCGAGGGAAATACTGACTGCTACTAGTATTTAGTGGTAACTAGTAACTAATTAACCAGTCAATTCATGGTCTTTTGCCTCCCTCCGACGAAAGACAAACATGCATGTCCTAGCCGTACATGCGAGGGAAATACTGACTGCTACTAGCATTAAGTAGTAGTAACTAATTAACCAGTCAATTCAGGGTCTTTTGCCTCCCTCCGACGAAAGACATGCATGCATGTCCTAGCTATAACCGAGTTTTTGGATACTATTTGTTGAGTAACCGTCACTGCAGATTTTAGTCCGAACGGGTACCTCGTATACAACATACATGTCCTAGCTATAGCCGAGTTTTTGGATACTATTGACGGTCACAATAGTAAATTTAGTTCTTTCTCGACGTCAGTTACAAAAATAGCATACATACACTTGACGAACTAAGTAGCCGAGCTAGGACATACATGTATGTCTCTACCCCGGGCTGTTCCATCGAGTGGCGGTAGCTTCGTGGTAACATTATTAACATTGACATCAACAGAACACTAAATTTGCTATTATGACCGTCAATAATATCATTTTTTTTTGCCAAAAACTTAAGCTAAGACGTCGGAGAGAGAGGTGAGAGACCATGAATTGACCGGTTAATTAGTAATTACTACTTAATGCTAGTGGCAGTCAATAGTTCCCTCGCATGCACGCAATGTAATGCGAACACATTTTTTGTCCCTGTTATCTGGTTATGTGTGCCTCGTTCATTGGACGAATACTTTAGCATCGAGTTTAATTAAACCTCGCAGAAATTACACGCACTTTAGGATTGGTTCCACCAGCTTTAGGATTGGTTCCACCAGCCCAGTGGCGGAGCTAGAAATTAGATGATGGGGGTGCACACTTTACACTCATAATTTTATAGTTTATACAATGATTTTATAATATCATAAATCCAACACATAGGTTCTAAATTTGTCAAAAGAACAATACAAATAATTCAAATAAAGTCTTACATAAATAGAAAATTACAAAATATACAACTATATAAAGAAAATTATAATACCACTTTACACGTTTTCATACATTGAAATTGTTTCATTACATCATTTTCATTAACCTTCAAGAAAATTTTCCTTTCAATAAATGTGACTAAACAATCATTCAAGAATTGATCGCTCATAGTATTTCTCAACTTGTTCTTCACAAGACTCATAGCAGAAAATACTCTTTCAACACTCGTCGTCACCACCGGTAGGAGTAATACCAATTTGAGAAGCAAGTATACCAACTTGTAAACTTCATATTTTTTTGTTCCAACAAACTTAATAGAAAGATCACCAAGATTGTTGAAGTCCTTAAACCTATCATCATTTCGTATGTCATCAATGAAGTTATCAAGTTAGAAAGAGAGTCTCCTCAAATATGTACTTAAAAATGCATATCTCCATTATCTAGTACCCATATCTCCCTCCTGTCAGGGAAGAAAAGAACAAGATTCATTACATGCATGTCTATACTATGTACACACATTAAAGCCCAACTATTCACAAACTAAGAGCAAGACCTTGTCAAGCAAGATCCTTCGGCTGCCTCAATTCTCTTGGGAATTGCACCTATGGGCTAAGGTACCAAGCTAAAGCTAGGTAATGTGCCGATTATAATGTGTCAAGATAGCTCTTTGGTCATTAGCTGAAGTAGCCCATCTAGCTTCACATGCTACCTCTTTCTTTTCCAACGCAATCATATCTCCTTTGTAGGATTGCAACAACTCCCAATATAAGGATTAACTTCAGCAAACAAGAAAAAAAAGATTATGTAGATTGTAGGGTTCTCATGTTTATGGTTCATGGAGTAAAATAAGCTTGGTTCATGGAGTAGTAGTTCACATATATACATGAGTGGAAGGAAACAAAAGTAAAACGATATAAACAAATGAGAGCCGCTTGTTCTGTATTCATATACTCCTCTTTAAAAAAAGATTTACAAATATATTATAATAAAAACTGGTGATCAAAGTTGTGTTTTAAAAACTGTATGAATGTTCAAAATGATATTTATTTGTGACTGGAATGGGCAAACACAATAATATTCACATTGTGAAGTAGGTCAAACCTCTTTTTTTCGCTTTCTACTTATCTCTTTTAATCGGGAGTAAGGTTTTAGGTACATCGCATATGTACATTGTATCACCTCTATTCTAGATCGCATATTGTAAATATAACTTCTGAAGATCTCATATTGATATGTACTTAGTAGATTTTGGTTGCATCTCAGATGGTCCATATATATCTCCAGTTAGAATTAATAAACAACTTTTCTAATTAAGTTTGTGGGTAGTTCGATGCATTCCAAGTCCGTTAGAATGTTAGTTATCCATGATATCGACTATATACCTTTAACATAGTGTTAGAATGTTAGATATCCATGATATCGTGCTATATACTGTCACTTAGCTATGTGTATAGACTACCTTGAAAGCTAGCTAGACATATTTTTTATTTCTTGGCAAAGTATATTTAACTTTGTAGCCGTTGGTTTCCTTTCGCCTTTTCATGCATGCACCTACACGGCTAGCTACACCTACTCAATGAATTATTGCATTTACAGTAGCTATTTACAAAAGTACAATTTCAATCAAACATGAATTAGAAGAAATTTGGGGTGCTGGGCATACCTAAGACTCCCTATCGGCTTCCGCCGCACTGCACCGCCGAGCATGTATAATAGTGTAGACAACTACTGTTTATAGTATCATTCTATGTTATCTATAAACAATATTAAAGACAGCTCCTATAATGGATTGTCTTTTTACATATCTCTATAGACAACTTCTTCATATATAATATGTCTTGTTTCTCGTGTTACAGTCGACTACTGCATAAGAGACGGCCTAATTCCCTATACTCCATCTCTCTCATCTATGTCATCTAATGTCCTACGTGGTAAGTCTTATAGACAGCTGACGTCACACTAATGTACATTCTCTTATGATCGACGTGGTTAACAAGTTAGGTGTGCGGGTAGAATTATATAAATCAGGTAAAATCCATTTTTAACTCATTTAATAGGGGTATGTATGGTCCAATAACATTAACTTCTTCTTAGATTTAGTACTTTCTTAGTCTGCATATATTGTGGGCTTGAAGTTGTATTGCGGGATCGAGGGAGTACTACATATGGTGCTAATAATTTTACTTTTGAAAGATAAGAATGTTTTAATGTGAAGACATTACTACTTAAAACAGAACCTACTAGTGGTGAGTGATGCGTTCTTTGCATCTCCCTCCAATCCTCGCTAGTTGTAACCCTCATCACCTCAAGAAATCGTGTGCCGACGTGTGGACCCAGACTTGTCACATCGGATCCATTACGGCCCCTTCTCTTTGGAAAAAAACTATTTGAGCGCAGCCACCGTTTCCCGACTCCCTCGCGAACCCTTCCTCCTAATTTGCTACTTCTGTTCACGCAGCCTCCCCCTTTTTCTCGCCGCGACAGCCCTTTCTCCCGGACAAATCATGACAGCTCATCTTCCCTCCTAATCATTGCCCCCAGACCTTTCATCTACCTTTTTGCTTCCCAGGAATAGCCCCATCACTGGGTGAATCCCCAGTTCTTGGTAATAATGAGGTCAGCATGATGAGATCCCAACCCTTGGCGATCAGCGCGGTTGCCTGGCGCCTAATAGTGTGAGGTAGAGCCAGCGCACGGCTTGCAAAGAGGAGACATACGCGACGCTAATACTCCAGCTCCATTGCGCCCTGCACAACAAAGCTACTGAGTAGGTAATGCTTTAGTTCAAGTAAGCAATTCCTCTGTTCAATTTTACTCTTTGATGGGTATTGTCATTTTGTGATTGTTTCCGTCAATGCACCTTGTGAACATCACAAAATTTGTTGCTAATGAATTTTACTAATCCTACATACAAGATGTTTGGGAGAAAAAAGAAGTTCACATTGAAGCCTTCTGAGCTGCTGCATGGGCAAATGCCTAGGACAGCAAGCAACAACTTTCTTCATGCTAGAATCCCCTCCTAATCAAGACAATGATAAAACGACCTTGGACTTGAACTAGGGATTCAAAAGCATTTGATTTAACTAATCTTCTGCACGTAAGACAAGAAAAGTGCCAGAGGCGCGACGCGGACAACAATGGAGCTTGGCCAGGTGTCTTGATGAGTTGACGGCGTGGCGGAAGACAAGCCAGGCAATGGTGGCGCGACATGCTGGGGTAATATGATTTTTTACCGACTAAGTTTGTTTTGTTTTATGGTGAAACTAGTTGCATTGATGTCATATGTTAGGTTGAGGTGGCCGACTTGAGGGGGATGAATAGTCTTTTCTAAAAATCTCTAAGGCTAAAACCGATTTCTAATACAGAAGTGAAAGTCAATTCGGTTTTGCACAATTAAAACCTAAAAATTATATTTTCCCTTAATTGCACCAACGCCCTAAGTCAAAGTCAAGTTTTGCAATCCTAGTTTGTCATGCAATCAATGTAATTCTAGGAATAAAAATTACAGAAAGTAAAACACAAGAGAGCAAACCACAATGACACAAGGATGTTTTACCGTGGTCTTTGAAAACTTACCGGTCTCTCATAGTCCACGTTAAGGTAAGCCCAAACGAATTAAGCCAACATCTCGATCTACTCGGTGTTGCTCTTCATCCACTCTGGAGATGGCGAGCACCAAACCACTCACAATCACACCGAGCCTTCTCACAAGCTTCTTGAGAAAATCACTGGACCACGACACCTCCACGCCGTCAAGGTGTCAGCAAACACTAAGAGAAACAAGCCAAGCCTCTTGCTTGACTCTCACCAAGTGCAACGCATGCACGATTGAATGCTCAATCCAATTGTAGTTGCAACACATGCAATTACAACCTCTCCCTTTGAACACAAAGTGCAACACATACACAATTGAGAGGAGAAGCTCACACTAGCTCAAGAGAGTGAAATAAGATGCTAACAGTTACCCCCAACCGGTCATAGTGGGTATTTATAGCCTGCACACCAAAAGCTATCCGCTAGAGGCTAAAAGGGTTGAAAAAACAATGAAACCCGGTCTGCCGCCAACCAACGGCCGGTCATACTAGGCTACAGTGCAACAGTTATAAAACTAGCTGTTACAGATAATTGCCGGTCAGACCTCCCTCACAGGTCGTCGACCATACTTGATCACCCGCACCGCTTAGATGGACTTCCGGAGGAAAAAACTCAAAAACATGCCCTCTAGAAAAAGTTGACTGGCCCGATCAGTCCGGACCAGTCAGATCAACCTTATAAGGGCGGTTAGATCGGACCCCCGGTCAGTCCAGGTTTGAATTTCAGCACATACGATGACACTCAGGAAAACAATTATAACTTTTGACTCCGATATTAGAATTGAGTGATCTTGGGCTCTATAGAAAGCTTATTCAGAGGACTACATATCTCATCTATTTGAATGATCTCAAACACATTTGATAAAATCAAGAAGTACAACTACAAAGAGCGAACACACGACCTAAATCCAAAAAAGAGCAACGAGCAATCTTACACCATGCCTAGGAAGGATGCATGAACTTCAAAAACTTCATGAGTCTAGGGATGAAATGGCATGTTGTCGATTTGCAATAGAAAAAACTAGCCCCCTCATGACCAAAATGACACATCTACATCACTAATTTGCGGCGGAAAACCACGTGCCTTGCTCCTAGACCGCAGCAGTCGATCGTGCCCTGCTCCTAGATCGCGGCAGGTGACCTGTCGCGCTCCCAGTCCGCAACAGTTGATCGTGCTCCATTCCTAGATTGCGGCAGGCGACCTGCCGTGCTCCCGGTCCGCAACAGTTGATCATGCTCCGTTCCTATATCGCGGTAGGCGACCTGTCGTGCTCTCAATCAGCGGCATGATGTTGTGCAGCCCACCTGCCGCGCTGGCCTACCGCGGACTGGGAGCGCGGTGGGTCACCTGCCACGATCTGGGAGCGGGCATGTGGCTTTTCGTGGAAAATTAGCGCAGTAAGGGTATTATTTGTCATTTCAGTCGTAGAGATAGTTTTGCTATTTCATTTGAGAAATAGACTAAATGAGCTAAACACTCGTGGTTCAACTACAAACATGACGACGTCAAACGCGAAAATGTTTTTGGGGGGAAGAATTAAGCTGAGTGCTAGTTAATTAATTAGAGAGGCCCAGAAAAAATACCATCATTTAGCCTCGCGAGCATGGCATCTGTAATTAATTAATTAGAGCTTATATAAGATCAAAATTAAGGACGGACCCCAACCTGCATGCATACATCGAGTGCACTGGATTAGTCATGTGGCTAATTGATTAAAGCGCTGCAAGGATGAGGTGCACGAGATCTTTCCTGTTCCTTCTTGTCGCTATGTTACTGCTTGTCCATGTGCACCCTGAGCCTGCTTCCTCAGGTATTACACCTGCTAGTAAAAAATTTGAGGTGCAAAAGCAGTACATTTCTCCATGTATTACACCTGCTAGTAAAAATCAACAAAAATTTCAAAACATTTAATTACATAAGCCTCTATTTTCAGCAAGACGTTATTAGTGTATCAACAACACACAATTCTCGCAAAAAAAAGAACAATTGCTGGGTGCTTTACTTGAGGTGCAAAAGCAGTTGTGTTCAGAAGTCGTTTTTGCTACAGGATGTTATCTAAACCTGTTTGTCAGCATTGCAGTCCGTGCAGAAGTAATGCTCAACTTGTTGTGCATAGGCTGCGTCCTACCTTTTATTTTCTCATTTTGTAGTAGAAGCTAGTACTGACTTGAGAATTGGGTTTTATGTCTTCCGCTGAAAGGAACTGGCATATATAAGCTTATGATAACCAACTTTCAAAATCTTTTTCGTAACTTTCAGATGAAAAGCATCCGTTGTTACATTTTAATCTAAAAAGAGTATAAGCATTCACAGGTGGAATACATCAGGAAAAACTTTCAGCAAATATAATACAACTTTGAAGCTAATTACACACTATAAACTTTCACATGCCAGCAAGTTTATTTCAACCTAATTAACTTTCTAGAATTTCAATACAAAGTAGTAGTTTGCTCAAGCAATACGTTCTCTATGTAGACGAATGGTTCATAAGCATTGACTGCGGGCTCACGAGTGGCTCTAGCTACACCGACCAGCCTACAAATATTACATACGTCTCAGACGATGCGTACATACATACAGGCGAAAACCACAATATTTCTCCAGAATACCAAGGTGCTGAAAAATTCAGGTCAGGTTTAAATCTCAGAAGTTTCCCCAATGGAGGTCGAAATTGCTACACCTTGTCTCCTGCCATGACCGGTCGTAAGTATCTTGTAAGAGGAACCTTCATGCACGGCAACTACGACGGCAAAAACCAGAATCTTATCAGATCGCCGGTGATGTTTGATATCTACCTTGGGCTTGACTTTTGGAATCGGATCAGTATCACCAATGATACGTTGACTTACGTCTCTGAGGTGATCGTTGTTGCCGTGGTGAACTCGATATCGGTTTGCTTGATAGACATTGGTAATGGAGCTCCTTTCATATCTTCTCTGGAGATGAGGCCGATGAAGGATTCATTGTATCCAGCAGCCATGACTAACCAATCGATCGCACTCCAGGATCGGCGAAGCATGGGTGCAAGTGGTCTGCTTCGGTAATTTCTTCTCTCCTCTCTTTATGCACTGCCTGAAGAAAAAGTTCAGAAAGTAATTAATCCTTTAGGCTTTGCCAATAAGCATTCATGTACAAGTACAACTAAACATTAATCAGTATGCACAGATAAATGAGGAAACATTTTTATGGAATAGCTAGAATGCATAATGCATAATGCATTGCTTTAGGCAATTTCTAGGTTCAACAGATAGGAAGTATACGTGTACAAACTAATTACTCAGAACACTACTATGCAGTTCGTGTAGATCACTATTTTATTTGTAGTTAATGCAAAATTATTAGTATTTTCCTCACAGAATTGCAGAAAAGGTGGGCAACAAATCATATTAATTGCATCATTACATCCAGAAGTGGTTACAAACTTCAACAATAATACATCCAGAAGTAGTTACAAACTAGCCATTTTATACCTAGTCAAAGCATAATATTACACATGTACAAAACATTCAAGTATCTCAATTTTCAGGTACCCGGATGATCCCTTTGATCGATTGTGGTGGCCATCGCACGGTATCCCAGGGGTGCTCAATCTATCCACAACACAGATAATTAGAGACATCGCAAGTGACGAATTTGAGGTTCCAACGAGAGTCCTCCAAACCGCTATCACCTCCCCTGCCACCTCCATCCCTCTCAACATATCATGGGCAGATCCGACGACTAGCTGGCCGAGCACGACTCCACCAGCATACTACCTCAACCTGCACTTCGCTGATTTCCAGCAGCAACAGCTGCGTGAGTTCAATGTATACTACAACGGAGACCTGTGGTATGACAAGTCGATCAAGCCAACATATCTCTTGGCAGGCTCGATAAGGTCCAATTCTGCGTACACCTCTCCCAGTGGTTTTCACAATGTCTCTCTCGTTGCTACCAACACCTCTTTGCTGCCACCCATGCTCAATGCCTTCGAGATATACTACGTCGTCCAACACGGTGACAAAGTGACTACCACTCCAGAAGATGGTACGTACATTCGCAACCAAAAGCTCCCTCGGAACAGAGAGTAAAACCCACACACGCCACACTGCAATTGCTAGTAAAAATATCCCAAGAGCACACATACCGATAGTAAAATCGATCCACTAACGCCCGTGTCATACATGGACCAAGCCAACTAGCAAAAATAGCTCCTTGTTGGTACTAAAATGTTTCTTTTCTTGTTTTAGCCTTAACTTTTGGTTGAAAGCTTCAATTCACGTATAGTTTTCACCGGTAGCTTTGTGGTGACGAGAGTAAAAAAATGATATAAGTCTCGCAAAAAAAAAATCCGCAGTGCTTTTACTAAAAAAGATTTACCGCAACCTCCACATGACTTTACTGTCATCTTAGCCAACTAGTACACACATGTAGACACTCAACTAGCAAAAATTGGTTCCGTGTTAGTACCACCTTAGCCAACTAGTGCACACATGTAGACACTCAACTAGCAAAAACCAGTTCCTTGTTAGTATATGAATATTTCTTTTCTTGTGTTAGCCATAATTTTTTATTGGAAGCACCGATACGCAAACAGTTTTCACCATTAGCTTGGTAACGACGATATTGATAGAGTAATATAACTCTCACAAATAAAAACCTCTCTGTGCACTTACTACAAGAATTTATTGCATCGTTAAAATATATTTACTGCAACCTCTATATGACTTTAATTTCATCTTAGCCAACTAGTACATACGCGTAGACAACCAACTAACAAAAAATTGGTTCCTTTTTAGTATAAGAATGTTTCTTTTCTTATTTTAGCAATCAATTTTGATTGGAAGCTCCGATTCACAAATGGTTTTCACCGATATCTTGGTGACGATGAGTGTAACAGAATGGTATAAGTCTCGTAAATAAAAAACTTCTTTGCGCATTTACTAGAAGAGATTTACTGCATCGCTAAAAGTAATTTACTACAACCTCTACATGATTTTACTGCCACCTTAGCCAACTAGTACAGACACGTAGACAACCAACTAGCAAAAAACATCGGTTCCTTGTTGGTACATGAATGTTTATTTTCTTGTTTTAGCAATAACTTTTGATTGGAAACTCTAATTCACGAACGATTTTCACCGGTATGTTGGTGACTATGAGAGTAACAGAATGATCAAATAAAAACCTCTGTGTGTGTTTACTATAATAGATTTACTGCATCACTAAAAGATATTTATTACAACCTCCACAAGAGTTTACTGTCATCTTAGCCAACTAGTACAAACACACACGTAGACAACCAACTAGCAAAACAATTGGTTCGTTGTTAGTACATGGATGTTTCTTTTCTTATTTTAGCAATAGCTTTTTATTGGAAACTTCGATTCACGAATAGTTTTCACTAGTATCTTGGTGATGACGAGTGTAATAGAATGATACAAGTCTTGCAATAAAAACATTTTTGTGTGTTTACTAAAATAGATTTACTACATCGCTAAAAGTGATTTACTACAACCTCTACATGACTTTACTATCATCTTAGCCAACTAGTACAGATACGTAGATAACCAACTAGCAAAAAAAAAACGGTTCCTTGTTAGTACATGAATTTTTCTTTTCTTGTTTTGGAAATAACTTTTGATTGAAAGCTCCGATTCACGAACGGTTTTCACCGGTATCTTACTGACGATGAGTGTAACAGAATGATATAAGTCTGGTAAATACAAACATCACTACGCGTTTACTAGAAGAGATTTATTGCATCACTAAAAGTAATTTATTGCAACCTTTACATGATTTTATTGTGATCTTAGCCAACTAGTACAGACACATAGACAACGAACTAGCAAAAAACATCGGTTCCTTGATAGTACATGAATGTTTTTTTTCTTGTTTTAGCGATAACTTTTGATTGGAAGCTCCAATTCACGAATGATTTTCACTGGTATGTTGGTGACGCCGAGAACAGAATGATATAAGTCTCGCAAATAAAACCTCTCTGCATTTACTAAAATAGATTTACTAAATCACTAAAATATATTTACTGCAACCTCCGTATGACTTTACTGCTCTATTACAAAAAGATTTACTAGATTCCATTCATGTAGTTTACTGGCACATCCAGCCCGTGCTCGTATGAAACAATCGCACAAAAATATAAACACAGTGAAATGTACGGTAGTAAAATTGCTATCACAATTACTAGCGCATCTTGTCATAGCTTGCACCGGACGCGTGACATCACATGTGGGGATCGTGAGTTAGTGGGCCACAATGGCCTGCTCGGGTAGGGGCCGCACGTGGGCCTCACGCTTAGTAGGGGCGGCTAGGTCTGGTGCCATGGGTTGCCTGAGCATAAAGTAAGTATTCCTTTTACAGGTCTGGTGCGGTGGGTTCCCCTGTTTTCACAATTTCTTCAATTAGATCCCTCCTTTAAAAGGGTTACAATCTGCCCCTTGTTCTATATTTGCCAACACCTTTCTTAAATGCTCTAACTCTCCAATTATATTTTTCTCATATTCTTTTGTGCAACAAGAATGTAAGATAGGGGAAGGTTATCAAAAAATGGCTATAGAAGTTTGCACGAAAACCTGTAACACAAATTTTGAGTAGTCGACACCAAATATGTAAATTATAGATGGGAATATTGATAATTGATAATTCACAGTAGACTACATAGGTAAATTATTACAGGTGTGTCGTTGCCAAATGAGCATTCAAACAAAAGCACCAACCCATTTTATATATCTAGTACAGTAGTAATTCAGTCATATCATGTATATATTAATAAGATTTCAAGGTGGCTTTAGTGCTAAATAGCTAAAGATGTCTTAAAATTAAGGAATGAAAAGAAAGAAGAGTGGATAACTCAAACAGCACACTAAATTACAATGTTTACTCATGTGATGTTTTCTTCTATTTCATATTTTTTCTGTTGTTTAGTTGATGCTATGATGACTATTAAAACTGAGTATCAAGTTAAGAAGAACTGGATGGGCGACCCATGTTTACCAGAAAACTATGTATGGCTTGGATTGACATGCCGAAGTGATGGAGTCACATCGAGAGTAATATCTTTGTAAGTGTGTGGGAATTTTTTATGACTTCTTTCGCTCTCTAGTAAAACTGGGCCCAAGGATCTTTGGTCTATGGTCTTGTGGGTTATTAGCCAGATTTAAATGCTTGCTCTAATTTATCCGATACATTTTTATTCATCCCTAACATAGTAATGCTTATTGAACATAACTTTTTTCTCCGTAAACTTGTCCCACAAAGGATTTGCAAGGTGCCATATCGATCAATTTTCTTTCTTGAAATCACTCCAATACTTGTAAGTACAAATGTATTAATATGTGTATTCTATTCAACTGTAAGTGTATGTGGCATGCCCGACAAACTCTAATACTCTATTTCAGAATTTGTCATACAATGATTTAAATGGATCAAGATGCAGCTCTTTAATAAACTTATCATTCCTTATTGTTCGTAAGTCCTATCCTCTAGAAGTATAAAACCAGTGCACTATCCAAATTAATTGGAATGACTAGTCGTGTTTTTCTCTCAGAGAGATTTATCGGGAATCATCTTGATGGTACAATTCCTCAAGCCTTGTGCACGAAACGCCACTTACTTTGAGGTTTGGGTTTCCTTCTGCTCTCTAGTTTTGCTCCATAGTTGCTATTGCAATGTCGAGAAAGACTTCCTTTAAAATGATATGTGAGAATTGGACTTGTGTTGAAAAGTTCAATGCACTCAAGTACAAGAACATGACAACGCTTTTGTAGTTTTCTGTCGATTTCTTTCAAGTGCACTGGGGATGTCGGGACCCGAAAATACATCTCAGAAACCCTCTCTATATGCTGAACTAGTCACAGATCAGTAGCTAGCTCACACAGAAAACAGTGATGAAATACCATCCATTTATTTGATTTAACTAAAAAGATCTCAAAATAACAAATAATAATAACTGGACCGTATGGTCAAAGTTTACTTAACTTGCCACACATGACTAAAGAAACAATTAAACTCTTGCAGCGGAACAGAAAACTTGGAAAGCCAATCAACATGCTCACATGTAATCGAGTGAAGAAAGCATCCTAATCTGCAAAATCTTCATAGTCCTCCTTCTAAAAGAACTCTTGTGCAGCTTGGTATTCTTCAACTGATTAACAAAGGCATAAGCCGTGAGTATATAAAACACTCAGCAGGCCGTAGGGAAATGTATGCAAATAGTATTTATGTAAAGCTTGCCAAAGGTTAGCTGTATAGTTCTTTTGCAGAAAGCAACATTTACAATAAATACAGTAAATAGATTGAAATGCGTAATTGAAAAGAATAATAAATAAGTAAACAATTTCTTAGAAACAACCAGTGAACTACACACACTCACTTCCCAACCAAACCAATGATAAGTGAATTCCCCATTCACCAATCGACACAAACCATCAAGTGAATTACCCATTCACCAAATAAACATTATATTCATCAAGTGAACTTCTCATTCACACTCCGACACATTTTATAAGAAACTCTATCTCTCGTGTGAAATCCCTGAGCACGTCCATAACCGCAGACACGGCTATTCGAATAGTTTTACACTCTGCAGAGGTTGTACAGTTTGACCCATAAGACACGACTTCTCTAGTCTGTTTGGCATCCGTCGATACCACTACTCACTACCTTAGGTAAGCAGTCTAGAGCATGTGACAAAGCCTTCACAAAGCTCCTTCTTAATCCAGTTCTGCCTTCTAAGGTTTCAACACTGAATGTCTAACCGACCAGACAGGGCCCCCTCTTGCGCCATAGTGAGTACGTCCCTCGTAACTCACGCTTCTAAGACAGAACCGAAATTAAGACATTCCTAATTAATCAGTCAGGTCCTGCCCATACAGGACATATGGTTGCACGGTTAAGGCCCAGTTCAATGGCATATAAGATTAAGTCCTTAACAAATTACTCAAGCGATCTTTTCATAAACCCACAACATGTTAACCACACCCCTACTATCCACCATCCACTCGCCTGAGCGAAAACCATTTTGTTTAACTGTAACCAATGACATCCCATGTCATGGTACTCAAATTTTAACAACAGTGGCTAATCACCACAATTCCATATATCATTAAGTCAAGATTAATCGTTGTGACACAAGTGATAACGAACCCATCGTAACTAAGCTGAACTAAGCATCAATACGATACCCATGTTGGTGATACAAATATGTTCGACTAAAGTTATCCATGCTAGGGTGACAAAGGATTCATAGCATTCAAATAATCAATGGAGGCATAATGACAACAGGTAATAACTAATCCAAAAACAATTGACATAAAGATAGCATGCAATTGTATAAAACAATATACTTTTAAAATCATAGGTTCAATATGATCAAAGGACTACAGCTTGCCTTGGAATAAATCTTGGTATTTATCTTGATCTTGGTGTACTCCTCCTTGTTCAAAGCTGCACGAAGTATCAACGTCTACTCGCAAACAATGTAAATAAAGTAAATAAATACAAAACAGAGACAAAACCAACTCCAAAAATTAAATAAAAATCTTAGATAAATAGAGCTCAAATTTAGATAAATTTAGAAATTTGGATGGGCTCAATCGAAGTTCGGATGCAAAAGATATGGTCTTTGGAAGTTTGAAATCACATAAAATACTGAAAACTAGATTTTATGAATTTACTGAATTATTTTTCTTCTGAAAAATCGATTAATGACGTCAGCTGACGTCATTACTATATTTTCAGCTGAAATAAATAAAAGAATTAGAATTTTGCACATGGGGCCCACTGTCAAAGAGTAGGTGTATGTGAACTAAGTTTAAGGACTCTTTGGCTTGGGCTTTACCACATGGTCTTGACACATGGCAGAAGATGATGAGATGGCTGTTGATGAGGATGCCACCCAAGGAATGAGGCTCAGGTGGACGATGATGAGGCTAGCCAAATCAGCAGAGAGAAAAACACCCGGAAGAAGGAGAAGCTCCAGAGGAAAGCCATGGCCGGCGATCCTGGCTTGCGGCGGCGAAGGCAATACATGACGATACATGTTCGGCCAAATACAAAAATGGAATGCCGAAGAGGAGGCGAGGATACTAGAAGTGGCGGCTCGGTGAGGACGGCTACGGCTTGATGGCGACGACAACTTGGGCAGCGAGGAGCTTCGGCTTATGGTGGCAACGGTGCTTGGATGGCGCTCAAGTAGATAGAGGAAGCACCAAGACGGCGACAACACAAGTATCACGAGTCAAAGCTCGAACGGCTAGAAGATGACCGGTGGTAACAACGACAAGATGGTTGGAGATAGAAGAGATGACCGACGACGCTTGGTGGTACAGAGAGAGAGAGACAAGAGAGGGCTTTGATGATAAGGATGTAAAGCACATGAAGACACGCTTGGACAGCCTGTGAGCACTCATCGGGGTGGAGATCAACAATGGGCGACACAATGGTTCCAAAGTGACAAACCGACAATGGCAAAGGAGTGATTCACGATCAAGGCGATGGCATCACGGTGTAGACCGCACTATTGCAGATCTGAAGGAGGTGGCAACTTAGGCAAATATGCTCGAGCGACGAAGAACTCTGGCGAGCAAGGCTTTGACGGCGGCTCGGTTCCTCGATGAAATCCGATAAAATGCAACCGAAAATGGGCCTGGGCTTTTAGGGTTTCGGAGGAGAAGAACAAGGCAAAAAGATTGATGAGGAGGGTGGCCTTAAATAGGGTTCGAGAGGGGAAACCAAGTCGGGCCGGCTCAAGGTGAAACGTATGGACTCAAGAGTACATGTTGGGAACAGATGAAGAAGAATCTCACGTGGAAATCAACACGGGTCCACCCGGTAGTGAACAAGGGAGGCAAGGGCTGCACGCCTGGCTTGGGCTGGGGTGCAAGGAAAATAGGAGATGGCCAAGGCTGAGCTTCGGTTTGGGCCAAGGATGGCGCTGGGCTTCGGCAACACCCCACGAAAACGGATGGCCGACTTGGGTTGCGCTAGAATCAACGGAAATGGGTCGAGAGTGGGAATAGATTTAGCCCGAAAGTTTTCATGATATTTAATAATAGCTTTTTCATTTTAGAAAATACTGAAAATCCAAATAGCAAATAGAAAATAGAAAATGAACTCAGGAAAATTCTAAAATATATATAAAATATATCCAAGCACAAGGAAACCAAATAAAATAATTTTGACAATAATTGATGTTGAAATTATTCATATTAAAATATTTTTGATCTCTGAAAATTCCAATTAAGCTTTAACTTTAGCAGAAAGATTCAAATGGTTATTTTTCTTCTTAAAACTTCAAAACAAACCAAATTTTTGGGATGTTACAAGGGATTTAGAGTGAAATGTGTTAGATGTGTATTGTACAAGGGGTTCTTTGCATATATGCCACACATGTACTTATATATATAGGCCCATTAGTCTCATATTGAATACAAGCTCCATTCATAACATGGTATCAGAGCGAGGTTAGGGTAAGAGTCTCACAGTTGCTGCCGTCGGTTTTTCTGTCGTCCACCGCTGCCGCCGTTCCCGTTTCCTCTGCCTTCCTCGCTGCCGAGAACCGCCGCCACCTGCTGCGACCTTCGAGTCAGGGGCCTTCGATGGCTAGTAAGGCGCCACCCTGCTCCCCAACCTCTTGAAGGCACGCCTGGTTGGCCCGATGCCTCCGCTACCGCTAAGAATCGCCACACGTCGGGGTCACCGCGCTTCACCGGGCGACGCTCGCTCTGCTGAGAATCGCCGCCATCGGGGTCAGCATGCCGAGGGCCGCCGCCGCCGCCAGGGGGAACTAGGGTTCCCCCCGTGCGGGGCGCTCCCTCGGGCCTTCGACCAAGTCGACAGGCCTTTTGCCCTTCGGTCAAAGGCATCGGGCCTTGTTTTGAGCCGAATAGCCGGCCTGCCTGAAGAAAAAAAATATCATTCTAACCACCATGTCGTCTAGTGACGCCTGTTAGATTTCGTTGCCTTGGTTGCCGCGCCGTCCAGCACCGCCTACCAATGGACTCTATTTCTATTCCTCGTTGCCCGGTGATATTTGATGGTCTCAATTACCGAGACTGGTCTCAGCATATGCGTCTTCACATGTGTGGCCAGCGCCTTTGGGAGTTTCTTACCGGCAAGTTGCCTTGTCCACCTCGCCCTGCTTCACCTGCTGAGCCTGTGCTTCGAAGACTACTTCTGAATATGCTCGTAAGGAGGCAACTGATGCTTTTGAGGATGCTATCGAGACTTTTCAGACTTAGTATGCTGCGTACAAGAATGGCTTGATGAGGATGCTCGTGCCTCTACTATTCTGGTTGTTAGCATGGAGGTGAAATTAACCGGGGATGTGGTTGGTTTGGCTTCAGCATAGTTGATATGGACGCACATGCGCAACCGCTACGAGCCATCTGGTGATTCCTTATATCTTTCTGTTGTGCGTCAGGGGCAGTCACTACAGTAGGGAGATGCCATTGTGGACAAGTTCTATGCACAATTATCTGTGGTATGGCGTTAGATTGATTCTTTAGAACCAGATGTTTGCCACACTTGTCAGTGTTGTCAGCGTCAGCAGTCTCACCTGGAGCTTCGTCGGATCTATAACTTCTTGACACGACTTTGGGCTGAGTATGAGCAGACTCGTGCTTAGTTGCTGGCACGACACCGTCGTGTGACTTTGTTATAGGCTCTTGCAGATGTTCGTGCTGAGGAGATTTGCCTTCGTGTTGTAGGTTTGCTACCATTCCAGTCGTCTCTTTTGGTTCTGACAGCTCTTCCAGCTTCTACACCGGCTACAACTACTCCATCACCGGTTGTGTCTTCCCTAGTGAATGCTGTTATTGGTAGGGGGTTACATTGCACTTACTGCAACAAGGATCGATATATACAGCAGACCTGCTATAAGAAGAAGAAGGATTTACGCCGTGGTGTTCATCCTCCACAAGGAATTGGTGGTTTCTCTTCTCAGAGGAGCTCTGGTGCTTCTGATTCTCAGGAGTTTCTCACACTACTACATCGCATGGCTGCGTTTGCACCGTCTGGGTCTGTTGGGTCTGCTATATAGTTTTCTAATGAGAGACCACCTTCTACTTCTTTCTCGGGTATATCACCTTGGATTCTTGACTCTGGAGCTTCTTTTCATATAACATTTGATTCCACCAGTCTCACTTCCATTCATCTTTTAGCTGCTTCTATCACTATTCAGACAGCAGATGGTACCTCTCTTTCTGTCGCAGGATGAGGCACACTTTCGAATTCCTCTTTTCATGTTCCTGTTGTTTCTCATGTTCCCAAACTAACCATGCAGCTCATATCTGTCGGTCATCTCACTGATCATGGTTGTTGTGTTATTCTCGATTATGATTCTTGTTGTGTTCAGGATCAACGCACAGGGACTCTGGTTGGTACTAGCCCTTGCCGCCGTGACTCACAGCGTCTTTGAGAGCTTGACTGGCTTCATCTACCTTCCGTTGTCCCTGCCAGTCTTGTCGCCTCCACTGTTGTCACAGCTTCTGTTGCATCCTCCACTGCGTATTTTGCTTAGTGACATCATCGTTTGGGGCATCTTTGCGGGTCGCGTCTATCCTCCTTACTTCGTTGCGGTCTTTTAGGGTCTGTGTCTGGTGATGCTTTTCTAAATTATCAAGGTTGTAAGCTTAGTAAATAGCTTCAAGTTTCCTATCCTTTAGTGAGTCAGTGTCACATCGTCCTTTTGTTCATGTTCATTTTGATGTATGGGGTCTAGCTCCTTTTGTTTCGAAAGGAGGTCATCGATATTATATAATTTTTATTGATGATTTTTCTCGTCACACATGAATATATTTTATGTCATCTCGTAGTGAAGTTTTATCCATTTATAAGACTTTTGCTACCATGATCTGTACTCAGTTTGATTCTCCTATTTGTGTCTTTCATGTTGACTTTGCTGTGGAATACTTGTCAGGAGTCCTTTGTAGTTTTCTTGCTGAGCAGGGCACTCTCTCACAGTTTTCTTGCCCTGGTGCTCATACCCAGAATGGTGTGGCTGAACGAAAATATCGTCATCTTCTTGAGATCGCCTGAGCTCTTATGCTTGCCTTTGTTGTTTCACCACATTTCTGGACTGAAGCTGTTTCTACTGCCACTTTCCTAATTAATATTCAGTCATCTTCTGCTCTTCAGAGTGGGATCCCAGTTGAACGTCTCTGTAGTAAAACTCTTGACTATTCTAGTCTTCGCTTTTTTGGGTGGGTGTGCTATGTTCTTCTTGCCCCTCGTGAGCGCACTAAGCTGACTGCTCAGTCCGTGGAGTGCGTTTTTCTAAGCTATAGCGCTGAACATAAGGGATATCGTTGTTAGGATCCTATTGGCCAACGGATGCGGGTTTCTCGGGACATCACTTTTGATTAGTCTCACGCTTTCTACCCTTGTCCTTCTCCTTCCACCACTCTAGCATATCTTGTCGAGCCTCTTTCTTTCCTGACTTTTCCTGCTACTACCATAGTCACCACACCTCCATCACAGCCTTTGACCTCTTGGGTACCTCCTTCACCATCTCCTTTGCTTCTGCCATCCTCTTCAAAGGCACCTCCTGGCCTTGTTCCTTTCCATCCTCTCTACTACACTCGTCGTCCGCGAGTTGGAGATTCTCCTGATGCGCCATTTTCTTCTGAAGGGTCATCTTCCTCGACCTCTCCTCCTCAATATGCTCTTCGTGATCGTCAGTCTATTCGGCCTCCTGCATACTTTTGTTTAGCGGCTCTTGCCGAACCGACTTCTTATCGTGATGCTGCTGTTCATCAGGAGTGGCAGCATGCGATGGCAGAGAAAATTGGTGCCCTAGAATGTATTGGCACGTGGGATCTTGTCCTTCTTCCCGCACTGTTACTCCTATCACGTGCAAGTGGGTCTACAAGGTTAAGACTCGTTCTGATGGTTCTCTTGAGCGCTACAAGGCTCGTCTCGTGGCACGCGGTTTTCAGCAGGAGTATGGTCATAATTATGATGAGACTTTTGCTCATGTGGCTCACATGACCACTATTCGCACTCTTCTTGCAGTAGCGTCTGTTCAGGCATGGTCCATCTCTCAACTTGATGTCAAGAATGACTTTCTCAATGGTGAGCTGCGTGAGGAGGTTTACATGCAGCCACCACCAGGGTATGGTTTGTCACCTTCGTCGATCTCTTTACTGTCTCAAGCAAGCTCCTCGTGCTTGGTTTGATCGCTTCTCTTCTATTGGCACTGCGGCTGGTTTCTCTGTCAGTGCTCATGATCCTTCTCTTTTTATTCACACTTCACCTCGTGGTCGGACACTTCTCCTTTTATAGGTTGATGATATGATCATTACTGGTGATGATTCTCAGTACATCACTTTTGTCAAGGAATGTCTTCATGAGCAGTTTCTCATGTCTGATCTAGGTTCTCTTCGCTATTTTCTTGGGATTGAAATTATTTCTAGCCTGAGGGCTTCTATTTGTCCCAGGAAAGATATATTCAGGACCTTCTTGATCGTGCTTCTCTTACGGATCAGCGCACCGCTGAGACTCCCATGGAGCTTAATATTCATCTTCGGCCTACTGAAAATGAGCCTCTTACTGGTCCTACTAGCTATCATCACCTTGTTGGGAGTCTTGTTTATCTGGGTGTCACTCGTCTTGACATTTCGTACCCTGTGCATATCTTCAGTCAGTTTGTTTCTGCTCCCACTCAGCTCCACTATAGTCATCTTATTCGTGTTCTACGATATCTTCTTGGAACCATCACTCGTCGTATATTTTTCCCTTGTTCCAGTTCTTACAGCTCGAGGCATATTTTGATGCTACCTGAGCTAGTGATCACTCCGATCGTCGGTCTCTTTCTGCCTATTCTGTTTTTCTTGGTGGTTCTCTCATTGCTTGGAAGACTAGGAAGCGCATACGCTGCTCGAGTGCTGAGGCAAAGTTGCGAGCTATGGCTTTGTTAACTGCGGAGGTTACTTGGCTATGGTGGTTACTTGAGGATTTTGGTGTTTCTGTTTCCGCACCTACTCCTCTTTTGTCTGACAGTACAGGGTCTATTAATATTGCTACAAATTCGGTGAAGCATGAGCTTACAAAACATATTAGTATTGATGCTTCCTATATGCGACTCAAAAGTAACTGCATTGTTGCTCTTTAGTATGTGTCTTCAGAACTTCAGTTGGTCTACTTCTTCACAAAGGCGTAGACCAGAGCTCAACATAGCTTCTATCTCTCCAAACTTAATGTTGTTCATCCACCATAAGTTTGAGGGGGTGTTAGATGTGTGTTGTATAAGGGTTCTTTGCATATATATATACCACACATGTACTTGTATATATATTAGCCCATGGACTTTATATTGAGGGGGTGTTAGATGTGTATTGTACAACGGTTCTTTGCATATATACTATATATCTACTTGTATATATATTGGCTCATTGACCTTATATTGAATACCAACTCTATTCATAATAAAATGCAAACAATGTATTCTGCATTGAGGTAAACAACCCTTGGGGCATCCATATAATTCATGTCTTCTCATCCAATTCAGTCAAAGCAATATTTTCCGTGATTTCAGGTATGACACCACGAATGGAGATCCATGTAATGGAAAAATGCCAGAGAAGAAAAACACAGTTGTCCTAGTAATTGCTGTGGTGGTCCCAGTGGTGATAGTGATACTGTTAGTATCTACTTTGCTGATGTTTTGTTTCTGCAGAAAGCAAGGTACATATCTCTTCTATTAATTATTACAAAATTGGTTTATTTCAGACACAGACTGTAACAGAAAAACAACATAATTTTCAACATTTTCCCTTTTGATGGAACTCGTGATTTGTCAAGATACAGCTCCAAGTGTGCTACACAGATGCGCTGATATTCCAAATCGCAGTACTCAACAAGACTGTAAAGGCCACATAAACATATTCGACAGCCGTGAATTCACATACGAGGAGTTGGTGGCAATAACAAATAATTTCTCAGCATGCATTGGTGAAGGAGGTTTTGGGCCTGTCTTCCATGGCCAGTTAAAAGATGGTACTCAGGTTGCTGTAAAGATACGCTCTCCAACATCAGCAGTAGGGAAAGGGATGACTGAGTTTTTAGCTGAGGTAACGTAGTTTGTATCGATAGAATTCGACATGAATTTTTTTATCTTCATGCATTCTATGTAATTGTCATGATATTCTTAGCACGTTGAAAAGAATTGTGGCAATAGGAGTTTAGGTAGTTCATAGATCATTAGATAAGCTGTAACATGTGTAATCAATAAAAACGTAATCAAGTTTTGCAAAGTGCAAGGGACAATAATTCCATCACTTTGTTGCAAAGGCATCTGTGAACCTGACTTCTGATCTAATTAAAAAAACTTTGAAGGCTCCATGATTCTACATAAACTTGATCTTATTCTGCAGGTTGGGAGCTTAACAACTGTGCACCATAGGTATCTTGTTTTGCTGGTTGGCTACTGCACTAACAAGGATCATTTAGCTCTTATATATGAGTACATGCCTAATGGAAGCCTTTATGATCATATACGAGGTTTGTGATCTGCGAATTTAATTAATTTACGATGTTGACTTCCTTGTGAAATGCCTTTCATGAAGGAAAAAAATGATAATTAGTCTTGCTATGTATCCTTACTTCTTCCTTTTTGAAGCTGTTGGACCCGGAAATTAAATTCCGAATCATATGTGTGTACCATGCTAGTCCCATAATCAGTCGCTAGTACACATATTTTACAACATTGAATCACATACTAAATAAAACATAGTACCACATAATATTAAACAGTTGAACATAGGCCATTAAGACCGAGTTTTACACAACAAAGCCGACCGGCCAAATAAATCACACTTAAGAGTACTTGCAGAGGAAATAAATGATAATTAAAGATCAATAACCCGCATGGTATGCCATAACCCATGGGAAATTGACTAGGTGAACACCCTAGAATTCGGCACTAACATCATCTCCAACTCTCACGGCATAACAGTAGTCGAACGTGGGTATTTAATTTCTTGCTCTAACAAGCAATGGCGAGTACAAGAATGTACTCCGCAAGACTTTATATCAAAGGTGATAATACATGCATGCTATATCAAAAGGATGAATGTCCAATCTAGTTTCTTTTGCTTAAAGGAAGCTTCATTTGCAATAGAGATATTTACCCTTTTACAGACCAACTTTATAAAGCATTTTGACTTCAATATGAAATAACATATGAGCATATAGTAGTTGTAATCCATGGCTATCCTTTGCAATCACAATACTTTTGATGGTCCTTTGTCAAAATCTTTATAGCGTGCATGGATACTCACCATCCATACCTCTTCCCAATAGAACCATTTTTAGAGAAAACCAGATAATTTAACTAAGATGGTATCACCAAGCGATGTACATGACCAGGAACACGGCTATTCGAATAGATTTATGATCTCACTCTGCAGACGATGTACAACTTTACCCGCACGATGTGATCAACTTATACAGTCGGGCATGTCACGCTTCCTATTGGAGCTACCCTCGCGGCAACTCCACACTCTACTCTCACCTTGTTTCTCTCACGAATACACACGCCGGGAGAGAAGGCGCACATGACACACACACACAACTACAAGGAGGCGGGAGATGAACACAGGAGACATACAGAGTTTGGCTACGATGCATGCCGTTTCTTCTTGATCTCTGTTATTCACTCACCAGTAGCAAATGACTGAGTACATGTATTTAAACACACCGGGCAAACCCCTATGCCCAAGCTCATGCCACTCCAAATATTCTCACGCCATCGCCTCTATATACTCACCCCGCATGCGAGCCAATACAACTACTAGTATCACAGACGTCTCATCTAGCGCTTCTTCCGCCTCGACTTGGTCACACCGCAAGTAAGGCGGTGGACATCCTTTACTATCATCAAGAGGGCTCATGATTGTGTCAGAACACTTGCATTCTCATTGATGTCTTTTACCATTGTCAAATGCAAGTGCTCAGAGACATGGACATCCTTTACCATAGTCCCATGACCCAGATAACGCCTATCGACTACAAATTTACGGTAAATGCTTGACTCGTAAATTACTTGGCCAGTACATCCTATTTAGGACATGTGGTTGCACCGAAATGCTTAGGGTCAATGAAAGATCAAAGTTCGGTCCTTAACTACTCAAGAGACCAACACAAACCGAGTTCTCGCAAATTGCACCTGTTTCGACAAAACACTCGGCCAAGTCCAAACAATTTTGGTTTCACATTTTATCCAAAATAGCAAAGGTATACAAATTTTTTTAAAAACACTTTCCCATACTTTCCAAAACTTTATTTTACCGAATTCCACCATTTGTACCGTTATTGACATAAGCATGACTACGCATAAGCCTCACATACCATTCTAAAATTCCGCAATTATTATTACCAACAATGGATAACATCCCTAGGGTGACAACAATAAGGGTATCAATTTTTCAAGGTAGGATCAATGCAATAATGGGTGATAACTACATATTAAACGATAACATTGAAATATGGGATCATTATTGATAACTGCAATAATGGGCAATTATTATTACTCAAAGTAAGCATGCATATTAGTTTGAGCAAACAATACACATAACATTGAAATATGGGATCAATATGGTGAAAGGAGGGTGCTTGCCTTGCTTGTTGAACACTGGCCTTGCTCTTGATCAACTTCTTACGATTCCAATACCTCGCTACCAAATCGATAAAAACCACGAGACACAAATAAATACCAAATAAATTAAAACATAGAGAAAATACAAATATTTTTGCACATTATGAAAGCTCATGATTTTGAATATTTTATAAACAAATTTCACTTAATTTGGAGTTCAAATACAAAGGTTATTAGCATTTGAATTTGGTTTGGTTGGAAATTCTAGAAAAAGAAAAGAGGAAACATTTTGCACGAATTTTTTTAAAAAATTTAGATTTTTTCTTCTAAAGGAAAATCTTGGTTTATTGTGTCATCAGACTAGCGGGTGGGGCCAAGTCCACACTAAACTAAGTTCACGGACGACTAACTAGCACGTGGGGTCCGCATGTCAGTGACTTGGATTTTAAAACCTGTTTTAAATTTTTTAAAAAATAATTAATTAGCCTACCAGTCCTACATTTAAGTGACTCATTGGACCTAACTAACACCAAATAACTTAATATAATTACTAATGATCTCATTGGCACTAATTTTAACTACCTATCTACGGTACTACTGTGCTGCACACAGTATCATGCAACACAGTGGCTCGGGCGAGCTCATTGGGCGCACCACGACCGCGGCCGGGACCTAACAGACGTGTGGAGTGGGTGGCGGAAGCGAGGTGAAGCTATCGGTGGTGGCGCTATGACCAATAGTCACCGAATGATGGTGGCGGTGAGCTTTAGTGGCGGCGCTAAACAGGGCTACGATGACGACTAGGCAAATAGCCACGTAACGTAATGGTCAGCAGCGTGCAAGGTTCACATGACGCAATGGCCAGCAGTGTACAAGGTTCAGTAGCTCACCACGAACACGCGGGTGAGGTTTAAGTCGGCGAGAAGGTCTGCAGTAACCGGACAACGGTGACCAGGGGCGGCGGCGATGGGGTTATTGGCGACAGGCCTCCACGGTGGAAATGTGATGCAAAGAAGGGTGGGAGGAGGATGGGGAGGTGCGGACGATGCTAAGGGTGAGGTTGATGAACAAAGCTCCTCTCCAAAGAGGAGGAATTTCGATGGCGACGGTGGCGGGTTGCGATGGAGAAGAAGACTCGGTCTCGGCGGTTCACTTCAAGAACCAAGAAATTGGTTCTGGGTTTTTAAGAGGAGATCAAATGACGTAATGTGACACGGACATCGAGGCTACATATCACTGGACACGAAGATGGCCACAGCTAAGCATTGCGGGGACGCGCACCGGAGCCAAAGACGAAGGCGACGTTTCAGGTAAACCAGAGGAGGAAAACCATAGGCAATGGGCAAAATTACAATGGGTTGGATGAAGCAGTCTCGTGACGCGGTTAGGATGGAGTTTTGTAGCGAGATGAGAGCATGCTTCTTGTGGGTTTCTCGTGAGTCATGGTGTTTGTGGCATCGCACCGTCTCTGGTGAGGACCGGGCGGGTTGGGCAGGCATGCACGAGGTTAGCGGTGGTGTGCAGATGCAACAGTGGGGGTCGTAGCTTTGTCGGAGATGCTTTTGTTGCGACTCCCATGACATGGTCGAGTGTGGCACTGTAGTGGTAGATGGAGGTGGATGATGACCTCCGTCGAGTGTGTCCCAGGACCACCGTTCAGTGGCTGTGGAAAGAGAAGACAGAGAGAAGGCGTATCTATGAGAATACGCGACCAGCAAAAGAAAAACGAAAAGAAGAATGCGGCTCGACTGAGCTTCGGTATGTGGGCTAGAATGGGCCAAAATAGTAAACGTATTGGGATGAGGTTACTGTTTTGTTATGTAATTAGATAGGATTTTTCATTTATTTTTTGAATTGATTTAAAACCAGAAATTGTATTGGAGCTCAGAAAATTATCAAACCAACTCCAGAAATTGTAAAACATTTCGTGTAGTCTGCATAGATTATTAGGAACATAAATAAATTATTTATCTTTTCTAATAAAGTTTGATTATTTTCAAAAACCCCAATACAACCGCTGTAAATTAGAAAATTTTGAAAACCTTCAAAATGCATTAATGATGATGTTGAAAATAATAACTCTAGTTTTGAAATTTTGGGATGTTACAGAAGTTCTGTAGTAATATTGCAATATACAAAAGTATTTGCTTGTCATCCTAACTATATAATTGCATCTTGTATCCTTCATGTTTCACCTAGAGTTGACGATACAACTTAATTTGCGATTGCATTATGATATATTGTTAGTTTGTTACTAACTTATCACGGTGCTCATTCAGGCAGAAATGCGATTGTTCAAACACTGGGATGGCGTGATCGAGCACGAATTGTACTTGAAGCTGCCCAAGGTGTACTTTGGATAGCACCACTGCATTTCATCATGTTTTGCCTTATATTTTATCACATGTGGCAATCTACATTCAACGTGTGATTTTTTTTACATAGGTTTGGACTACTTGCACACGGGATGCGTATTACCAATAATTCATAGAGACTTGAAGTCGCACAACATTCTTCTAGGACCTGACATGGTTGCCAAGATTTCAGATTTTGGATTGTCTAAGTCTTATCTCAATGTGGCACAAAGTCACATATCTGTGACAGCTGCTGGAACTCTAGGCTACATTGATCCAGAGTTTGTTCCTATATCTGTCCTATTAATGTATTAAAAATAAATTATTAGGAAGTAAAAAACACTTAACTGTCAGAAAAGATCATGTGTTTTGCTGCTTAATTCACATCCTACTTAATTACATAAAAGACAACTAATTTTGATGAAACCTGCTAACTAGGCACATTTGTTTAACTGCTCTTATCTAGGTACTATCTTAGTGGCAGACTCACCATAAGCAGCGATGTCTTCAGCTTTGGAGTGGTTTTGCTAGAAATCGTAACAGGTGAACCTCCCATTGTACCAACCACCGCACATATTATCCAACGTGTAAAGGAGAAGGTTACTATGGGGAATATTGAGGCAATTGTTGATCCACGACTTCACCATGAGTATGACTCACTCGGTCCGAAGGTCGTGGACATAGCGTCACAGCACAAGAGAGGCATCACATGAAAGGCCAACTATGAGTATAGTGGTGGCTCAGCTAAAGGACACTCTGGCATTGGAAGAAGCACGTGTAACAAAAAGCATCAGTGACATTAGCCAGGTTGGCTCCAATGCCGAGTTGTCGATCAGCTTGGTGGCATCAGCAAGATGATAAAGCTTAAGTGATCCATTCTAATGTTACTTTTTAAACATTCGTGTATTTGTGGAGCTGTATGTCTGTCTAATGGAGTCCTAGCTACGTTGCTACCTGAGGATATATCTACGGCATATCATATTATGGTGCGTTCTGTATCCTGTGAAACTATGTAAATTTCTAAAAAAAAAAAGCTTTGTTGGGTTATGCATTAGAGGATAATTCAATAGAAAATTAACGAGCATGTCTAAACAGATCTTCATCGGTATTGCTACTTCCAAAAATGTCAAACTGCTACAAATTGATGCTACGATAATTGATTACTTGGTTGTGTTTCTTGTGTGTTTTTGTTCACGTAGAGTATCCTAGACGGATCTGCAGCAAAATAACCTTCTGTGTGGAGAAATCTGCAAGTAAATGAATGGACAATTTCTTATTATATTAAACTGCCATCTTGATCATTCGTTGGTGTGCTGTGCTGGGCTGGACGTGCTTCAACCGGTCCAACTCCCAGGTCTAGTTACCCGTCTAGTTACCTTATATGTCATAAAAGTTAAAAAAAAAAGTTGTATTGTTCACAAAATTAGACTAAGAAATATTTCATGTGATTGGAAAATACTCTACAACTCTCACTATTTTGATCTGTTTCTTTTGATCCGTCTCCTTTTCCCGCCCACCACGTTCCCTGTCCTACTCTGCTCTCCCAAACCCTTATATATTTTGGTCAGTAATCTTGATCAATACGAATCTCAGAACAAATGAACGGTCAAAAATCCTAAGCACCATTATAGATTTATGTGGTAAACGCTGTAGTATTCTATTAAAATTAACTTATAAATAACCTCTAAAAAATGACCTCTCATAATCAACATGGACAGTCTAAGTTAACAGAGTTCACGATGACTCGCCCACCGAATTTTTCCAGAAGTGTTTCGCTAGTGGAAGCTAACAATTTGCTTCACGTGATTTAAAAGAAGTTATTGATCACTCAATGCAATGATCATGAGAAGATTCTTTACACTACCCATCAGATGGAAGGTATTGCTCCTGAATGGTGGGAGAATTTTTGTGTTGTGCAAGAGACTCCGCAGAACATTATTTGGGACGAGTTCTGTACAACTTTTCGCCAATACATGTGCCGGAGAGAAACACACATATCTAAAAACAGGATGAGCTCCGTGCACTCAAGAAAGAAGGTATGATGGTACCCGATTACCTCAACAAGTTCTTTTAGCTTGCACGTTACGTTGTAGAAGATGTCACTGCCGACAAGGCTAGACAGAGTCATTTCCTGAAAGGATTGAACACCGAATTACAAGTCAGTCTGTGGTTAGAGGACGTGTCGACCACATCACCTTGGAAGGAGCTCAAGAAGCACCTGACGTAGTACTGGGTAAGTTTTTGGTTATCTCAGTACCCGCATCAGTTTTGTTTGATTATGGAGCTTCGCATTCATTTGTTTCTCCAGTTTTTGCAAGCAAAAATAATTTAGAAACTATGCATCTTAAGCATACCTTGTTAGTCGAGTCACCTACAGTAGAGTTAAGCTCTAAGTTGGGATGTTTAGGAGCTAAGTTACTCATTTTAGGAGTTGAGTTTCTAGCCAACCTCGTCATCTTAGACACCCATACTTTAGACACTATACTTGGTATTATTGATTGTCAAAGCATAAAGTTGTGCTAGATTGTGGCCGAAGAGCCTTAACAATCGAATGTGCAATGGAAAGAAAGTGAAGTTTTGTAGCGTCCTGTTTTTCAGAGTTTTTGAAAATTTTAAAAGAAAACCATTTGCTTCTATTTGCCAAAAGCTTAATTGGAAATTTCAGAATCTATTTGCAGTTTAATATGAATTAATCAAACTTCAATTAAATTAAATTTGTTTTAATTGAGTTTTCTGGAATTTAAAATCAAAATTATTATTTTAAGAATTTTCTTGGATTTATTAGATTTTAGAAATTGATTTTCATTTTACCCGAAATGGAAAATTAATTTATTTGTAAAAGAAAAAGAAAATTTAAAGTTAAAAGTATTTTTATTAAGTCTAGAATAATTCAAGGAATTTCTGTGAATTTTTCGAGAATTTTTGGACTCTATTTGCTATTTTCTAAATTGCCTTTTGATTTATTTGAATTTCTGAAAATCAAAACCTATTTAAAACCCTCCCATCGCTAGGGGCGAATCTCCTACCAATCCTCGTTCTTCCCTTCTCCGCCCGCTCCTCGCGCCCCCTTCACCTCACCGCCTCGATCCTCATCGGACGTCCCTCGCATGGTCCATCGCCGCCGCAGCCTCGCCTCGCCGTTCGGCCGTTGATCGAGATCCGGCCGCTCCGTCGCTCGCGCCCTCCTCTTCCCCACCGTCCGATCGAATCGGACAGCGCTGTCGTCGCCTCCGCCAAGGCCGCCGCTCTCTCTCTCTCGCTGCACGGTTCGAAGTCGCCGCTGAATCCTGGCTGAGCCTGCTGCTCGCTTCTGCCCTGTCCCTGCCTCACCAGATCCACGCCGCCTCGTCCCTGCGTCTGGCCTCCGCCTGCGCTGCGCCCGCCTGCCTGGTCCTCGCTTTTAAATAGCTGTCGAAGTTTTTCTCCTCTCTCTCTCTCCTTCTCTCTCTCTGGCCATGCCGCCACCGCCTCCTCTTCTCCTCTCTCCTCGCTGACGCTCCGCCTCTCAGAAGGCCACTGCCTCACTCACTCCCCACACAGAACATCCCAAAATTTGGCATGTTTTAAAGTTTTAAAAGAAAAATAACCATTTGAAATTTTCTACTAAAGTTAAAGCTTAATTGAAATTTCAGAGATCAAAACAATTTAATATGATTAATTCCAACATCAACTATTATCAAAATTATTTTATTTGGATTATATGGGCTTAGATTTATTTTCTAGAATTTTCTTGGATTTTTCTCGAGTGCATTTGCTATTTTCTAATTGCCATTTGCATTTTCAGATTTTATAAAAGAAAAATATATTAAAATTCCTAATAAGAATGTGTCAAGCCCATCACTGTTCGCCCAACTCCCGCGCGCCTCGGCTCGGCTTCGCCCATCACCACCGCGCTTGCCTCATTGCCGTTGATCCCGATCTCGCCGCCGCCGCCGCGCGCGCCGCTTGCTCTCTCGCCGCCAGGTGGCCCACGGCCGCAGCCCACGCCATCGCCGTTCTCCTCCGTGTCTCTCCCGAGTCCTTCGCCTCCGTCGTCCGCCGCCGCCTCTCGAGTTGGACTCCCGCCCGATGCTATAAAGGGGACCCCGATCGCACTGCATTCTTCGCCTCCGCTCTCCTCCAAAACCCTAAGGCGCCGCCCCTGGGATCGTCTTCGCTGCGGCGCAATCGCCGAAGGACCAACCTCGGCCGAAGCTCGTCGCCGTCGTAATCCGCCGCCTCTAGTCTTCCCCCGGCCGCGCGACCGTCATCATCGTGACCGCATAACCCCGGCCACCGGCTATACTGCCGTCGCCGCCGCCGCTTATCGTCGCTTATCGCCGTCCGACAACGGGCTATTGTCACCGCCGCCACCATCTTCATTGCCGTCGGTGAGCTCTTGCCTCCCAAGCGCCGCCGCCACCTCCATCAGCTTCGCCACTCCTTGGCATTCCATTTTGTGGTTTTCCGCCGCTTAGCCGCCATGTTGCCGCCGCCGCCGCCCAACCGCCGGCCGCGCCTCTGCGTTGCTTTCAGGCTAACGTGGCAAGCCACCTCACCGCCACCTAGGTGGCTACGCCGACGAAAGCGCCGGTGTGGCGCTGCGTGTCGCCGCCATGTGGCACGCCCAGCTTTTTCCCGGTTAAACCTCCTTGGACTCACCCCACGGTGCACTGATCAATGACAATGGGTCCCACCGTCACCCATTTCTTTATTTTATTTTCCGTGGTAATTCCTCGCGACGCCACCGACGTCATAAACCCATTTTCTGTTGAAAATAAATCGGAAATTAAATTAAAATCCAAATTAGGGTTTTGATTTATTTTCAATCTTCCAAAGCCCATATCTTTTGCATCCGAACTCCGATTGAGCCCATTCAAATTTGTAAATTCATCTAAATTCGAGCTCTATTTATTTATGATTTTTATTTAATTTTTGGAGTTTATTTTATCTCTGTTTGATATTTATTTATTCTATTTGCTTATTTTGCGAGTAGACGTTGCTACTTCGGGAAGTTTTGAACAAGGATAAGCACACCAAGATCAAGATCAATCCCAAGATTTATTCCAAGGCAAGCCGTAGTCCTTTGATCATATTGATCCTATGATTTTAAAAGTATATTGTTTTATACAACTGCATGCTATCTTTATATCAATTGTTTTGGGTTTAGTTACTACCTGTTGTCATTATGCCTCCATTGAACATTTGAATGCCATGAATCCTTTGTCACCCTAGCTTGGATAATTTTAGTTGGATATAATTGTATCACCAACATGGGTATCGTATTAGTGCTTAGTCAAGCCTAGTCTCGATGGGTTCATCATCACATGTGTCTTAATGATTTAATCTTGACTTAATGATATATGGAATTGTGGTGGTTAGCCACTGTTGTTAAAACTTATGTACCATGACAGGGGATGTCATTGGTTTCTTTTGAACAAAATTGTTTTCGCCAGCGCAGTGGATGGTGGATTGAGGGTGTGGATTTAACACGTTGTGGGTTTGTGGAAAGATCGCCGAGTAACTTGTCAAGGACTTAATCTTGTGCGCCATTGAACTGAGCCTTAACTGCATAAACCACATGTCCTGTATGGGCGGACTCGCCGATTAATTAGCAATATCTTATTTACGTTCTGTTTTGGAAGAGTGAGTTACGGGTGCGTACTCACTATGGCGCAAGAGGGGGCTCTGTCTCGCCTGATGGAGACATTCAAAGTTGAAACCTCACGCAAGCGTAACTAGGTTAAGAAGGAGCTTTGTAAAGGCTTTGTCACGCGTTCTAGCCTCGCTTACCCAAGGTAGTGAGCAAAGTGGTATCGACGGATGCCAAACCAACTAGAGAAGTCGTGTCTTGTGGGTCAAGCCGCATAACCTCTGCAGAGTGTGTAAAACTATTCGAATAGCCGTGTCCACGGTTATGGACGTGCTCGGAGTGTGAATGGGAAGTTCACTTGATGAATATAATGTTTGTTCGGTGAAGGGGTAATTCACTTGGTGGTTTGTTGATTGGTGAACGGGAATTCATCGGTCATTTGTTGGTTGGTCGCTGAATGGTTAGTTCACCGTTGTTTCAAAGAACTTGTTTACTTATTTAGTATTCTTTTCAAGTCTCGCATTTCAATCTATTTACGGTATTTGTTAAATGTCAAGTTTCGCAAAAGAACCATACAGCTAACGTTTGGTAAGCCTTGCATGAATACTATTTGCATACATTTCCCTACGGCCTGCTGAGTGCTTTATGTACTCACGGCTCATGCCTTTGTTGATCAGTTGAAGAATATCAAGTCGCATGTGAGTTCTTCCGTAATCAAGACGTTGAAGGTTTTATGGATTAGGATGCGTTTCCACTCGATTGCTGTGGGCACGCTTGATTGGCCTTTCCAAGTTTCTCGTTCACCGCAAGAGTTTATTTGTTTCTTTAGCCTGCGTGGCAAGTTAAGTAAACATTGACCATAAGGTCCAGTTATTATTATTTGTTATTTCAAGATCTTTCTAGTTAAATCGAATAAATGGATGGTATTCCATCACTGTTTCCTGTGTGAGCTAGCTACTGATCTGGGACTAGTTCAGAATACACAGAGGGTTCCTGAGATGTATTTTCGGGTCCCTACAGCCGCCGCCGCCCCTCCCCCGCTCTCTCTCTCTCTCTCTCTCTCTCTCTCGCCTACGGCCCGAAATGCCGACGTGGTTACCCACGTGGCGCCACGTCGGCCTAATGAGGCGGGTTTTGCTCCGTGGTTGCCACGTAGCGCGTGCGTGCTTGTTGACGCATTACCAAGATTTTCGAGAAAATAAACCGAAAATCGAAAAATCCAATTCTATCATTTCATGTGTTTTTCCAACTTCTTTTGGCCATAACTTTCACATCCGAACTCCGATTTGGGTGATCCAAATTTCTAAATTCATATAAATTCAGCCTCTTTCATTTGGTTCTGGTTTTGTAATTTTTGGAGTTCATTTGGTGCTGTTTTAATTATTGTTGCTATTCTCGCACGTGTAGATTCCGGCGTTTCGGAAGATTTCTTCGACCCGACGACCGAAGACCCGCTCCTCGTCAACGAAGGCAAGTCGTAGGCCTTTGACCATGTTGAACCCATTTTACAAATGTATATTGTATTAAATTATCATGCATGGCTAGTTTTATTAGAAATGGTTTTGGGAGTAGATAATTACCAAATTGCCATTATGCCTCCTTGATGAATTGAAAATGAAATGTCTCCTTGAATGACATATATCCCTGGACACCTTAGGATGGTTAATACTAGTTGGACATGGTTGTATTACCAACTTGGGTGCGTATTATTGCTTAGACATGCTCTAGTTACCCGCAGTACTTGCGATCACATGTTCATGATGAATGAAATTTGACTAATGGAACTATGGAATTGTGGTGTGATGCCACTGTAATTAAAATGTGTTGAGCCATGGCAGGGATTGCCATTTGGTCGGGAATGAACAAAAATGATTTATGCTCGGGCTTGTGGTAGGGAGTAAAGGTGGGTGTGTGATGCACATTGGGTTGTGGAAGTCTTGTCGGAGACCAACTAAGGACTTAACTTTGCAAGTCATTGATCTGGGTCACCTCGTGCAACCATAAGTCCGGTATGGGACGGACCTGGCCAACTAATTGGGGAAATTTTGAGTCGGTTCTGTTGTGGTGGTTTAATGGCGCAAGAGGGGGCTGTGATGGCGAAACCTTAGCGGGCAGAACCGAGGCAAAATGGAACTTTGTAAAGGCCTTGTGATAATCACTTAGTCGCACACCCTAAGTGTGTCGACGGACATTACAAGTGATTTATCTCTTGTGGGTAAAGTTGTACAACCTCTGCAGAGTGTTAAAAATCTATTCGAATAGCCGTGTCCCCGGTTACGGACATGCCTGGTGATTTCGCGCAAGGGGTAGCATTTTCAAAAGTGTGGTTTGGTTCGATGGAAAGGTTTGGTTGGAATGGTTGGGAAGTGAACGGGATGTTCACTGTTTGATTCAAAAGAACTTGGTTATCTATGTATTATTATTTTAAAATCCTGCTTTGCCATCTAATTATTGTATTTATTGTTAAACTTGCTTTCTGCAAATTAACCTTAAAGCCATCCTTGTTTAAGGCTGTCATGAATACTATGTGCATACATTTCTCTACGACTTGCTGAGTACTTTATGTACTCACGGCTTTATGCCCTTTGTTGATTAGTCCCAGCAGAAGAATCAGGACATGTTGAGTTCTACGAAGAAGGCTACTTTGAAGACTTCGCGAACTAGGTCACGTCCTCCACTCGATTGCCTGTGGGCATGTCGATTGGGCTCCACGTATTTTGAGATTTCCGCTGCCAGATACTCTGTTGTTGCTAAGCCCTGTGAGGCTACTTTTGTAAGAACCTTGACCATAAGGTCTTTGTTGTTTTAAATAATATTACTTTGTCTGCTTCATTAGTTCGTTGTTGAATGGTTATGATAACATCATTGTTGCAATTGTGCGAGCTAGCTACTGATCATGGGACTAGTTCGGTATGCACAGAGGGTCTCGGGGTTGTGTGACACCCCGGGGTCCGACAAGTTTCTAGCAATCACAGTGCGTAATAGACATCTAGTGGTCAATAGTATGAAAACCGTATCCTTAGAGGATGTGCCTATTGTCACAGACTATCTGGATGTTTTTCCAGAAGATTTGCCAAGAATGCAGGCAGATCGTGACATTGAGTCTGTTATTGATTTAGTGCCTGGAACAACACCCAATTCTAAGAGACTCTACTTGATGCCAGCCGATGAGTTAGTGGAAATGAAGAAATAGATCGGAGAACTTCTTGAGAAAGGTTTTGTGAGACCTAGTTTGTCGCCTTGGGGAGCGCCAATCTTATTTGTTAGTAAGAAGAATGGAAGTACGAGGATGTGTATCGATTATCATGCCCTCAACGAGGTTACCATCAAGAATAAGTATCTAGTTCCCTGGATAGATGATTTGTTTGATAAGATGAAAGGAGTCGGAGTGTTCTCAAAGATCGACCTACGATCAGGTTATCATCAGTTAAAAATTTGTCCAAAAGATGTACCGAAGATTGCTTTCTCTTCATGGTACGGACATTATGAGTTACTAGTCATGTCGGTTGGTCTAACTAATGCCTATGGCTATTTTATGAATAAGATTAATAAGGTTTTCATGGAATATTTGGACAAGTTTGTGGTAGTATTCATTGATGATATTTTGGTCTATTCCAAAACGGAAGAAGAACATGCTGAGCATTTGAGAACAATACTTGAGAAACTTAGAGGGAATCAGATGTACGCTAAGTTCAGCAAGTGTGATTTTTGAAAACGAGAAGTTGATTTCCTTGGTCATGTGATGACAACAAAAGGAGTAGCAGTTGACCCCAGCAAAGTTAAAGCAGTGTTACATTGGGAGCCGCCCAAGTCATGTCATGATATTATCGCCGTTTCCTTCAAGGATTTTCGACGATTGCTAAGCTTTTTACGCAGTTGTTGAAGAAAGAGAAAAAGTTCGCTTGGACTCCAACTTGTGAGAAAAGTTTTCAATAGTTGACCAAACATTTGATATCCACCCTAGTGCTAGTACTTCCAGATATTCAGAAAGATTTTGATATTTATTGTGATCCTTCGCGTCAAGGATTAGGTTGTGTCCTGATACTAGAAGGAAGAGTTTTTGCCTATACATCTAGACAACTAAGACCTTATAAGGAGAATTACCCTACTTATGATTTGGAATTTGCTACCGTAGTGCATGCTTTGAAAATTTGGCATCGTTATCTTATTGGTAATCGTAATGAGATATATACAGATCATAAGAGTTTGAAGTATATTTTCATTCAGTCTGACAAAAACATGAGGCAAAGAAGATAGTTGGAGTTAGTAAAGGATTATAATCTCAGAATCCACTACCATCCCGGTGAAGCCAATGTTGTGGCAGATGTTTTAAGTCTCAACAGCTAATGTAATGCTTCGGAAATGAAAGAGAATTGTTCAGAAATTCATGAAGAATTTCAGAAGTTAAAGCTTAAAGTTGTAGCCGAAGGATTCGTAGCCAATTTAGAAGTAAAGTCTACGTTGGAAAAGCATATTCGTGCAGCCCATCTAGATGACCCTGTGATTAAGGATATTAAGATCAAGATGGAAGAAGGAAAATTCAAATATTTCACTAAGGATGATCAAGATAAGCTTTGGACCAATGGATGTATCTATGTTCTGACATTGATGGTTTGAGACAACTGATGTTAAAGGAGGTTCATGATTCAAAGTATTCTATTCACCCTGGGAGCACTAAGATGTATCAGGATGTTAAGGATAAATTTTGGTGGCCAACTCTAAAGCGAGAAGTCGCAGAGTTTGTTGCCCTGTGTGATATATGTCAGAGAGTAAAAGAAGAATTTCAGAGACCAACAGATTTGTTACAGCCCTTGAAAATTCCAGAGTGGAAATGGGCAGAGATCGGTATGGATTCTATCACCGATTTACCTAGGACTCAATCGGTTTACAATTCTATTTGGGTAATAGTAGATCGTTTGATGAAAGTTGCATATTTCTTTATAGTCAAAACCACTTATTCAGGAGTTTGCCTTGCAGAATTGTATATGTAAAGGATTGTCGATTTGCATGATGTGCCCAAGAAGATAGTGTCAGATCAAGGATTCCAGTTTACCTTGCATTTCTAGCAGAGTTTGGATGATGCTTTGGGGACTCACTTAAATTTTAGAACTGCTTATCACACTCAAATGGATGAGCAGACTGAAAGAGTAAATCAAGTGTTGGAGGACATATTGAGAGCTTGTGCTCTAGATCATGCTACCAATTGGGATAAAAGTTTGACTTATGCAGAATTCTCATACAACAATAGTTATCAAGTTAGTCTGCAAATGTCACAATTTGAAGCCTTGTATAGTCATGCCTACAGAACCCCTCTGAATTGGAAAGAGAAAGTTGAGCATTTGGTGTTCGGGCAAGATATAATTTAAGAGGCAGAGGACCAAGTATCTATGATCAGGGAAAGATTAAAGATAGCTCAGTCCAGACAGAAGAGTTATGCTGATAATTATCATCGTGATTGAAGCTTTGAGCCAGAATATTTTGTTTATCTTTGAGTTACTCCTCTTAAAGGTGTTAGAAGGTTTCATGTTAAAGGGATACTTTCCCCTAGGTATGGCGGCCCTTTCAAGATTGTGAAGCACCGAGGAGAGGTTACTTACTAGCTTGAACTACCACAGTCATTAGCAGGAGTGCATGATGTCTTTCATGTCTCGCAGTTGAAGAAATGTCTTCATGTGCCAACCGAGCAAACTCCTTATGGCCAGGTTTCGACCACTTAGTGATCATATTCGACTAGCCTACGACCAGCTCGTATCTGCATACAACTAGTCCGTATCTGATCGAACAGAACGACCAGCTCGTGTATTCTCCCTTTACCTCACGATATCTGGTTGAACTCAAGGTGAGATATTATGTCATCCATGGACTATTTAATACTTTCTCGATTAAGTTCGCATAACTTCATGTGGTCGAACTCTTCGACTACCAGTGGCATGGCTACACACTTTCTTTATCCAACCACAAAGAGGGGTCCAGAGATATCTCTCCTATTATGTTAGGAGGGACAAATCCCATATCTAACCAGTCACCTTCCTCTACATGTTTCATAGCATACCCAAAAGCTACCTTTATAACTACTTAGTTATAGAGTAGCGTTTGGCAACGCCAAAGTGTACTCTTACATATGTAGGAAACAATGTTGATCTCAGGTCTAAGGATTATACATCATCATTGCTTGAGACCAACTAACGACATATAAAATCATAACAATCTCAATAGTGTCTCAAGGTGAGTCAATCCAATACCATGTTCCCCAATATGTGTTCACATTATTGATTCGATATCCCTATATCCATGACTAGTGAAACATGGTCATCAATCAATACATGTGCTGGTCGATAAAGTCACCGGTGTTCCAACCAGGGATACATTTAGAATGACATCATCATGTGTTAAAGAGCTTCACCAACAAGTCACATACTTGTTAATCTTTATTGCCGATGATTCATTAAGGGAACAGAATAACACTTATTAAATAACTCATAAACATAGATGTGATACAATCATCTCTATGATTGCCCCTAGGGCATATCACCAACAGTCTCCCACTTACACCAGAGTCAATCATATATGTATCTTATACCCATTGCTCTTGTGTGCGCCTCATGCTTAGGTTGTGTGAGAGGCTTTGTCAACGGATCAGAAAAATTCAAATCCGTGTGCACTTTGCATTATGATCTTCGACCAGGTCCTTATCACTAATGACAAGCTCGTATCTCTATATGACTAGTTCATATTTTGTCTTGACCAATTCATAACTCCTTACGACCAGGTTTCTATCACTTAGTGATCTTGTTTGATCAGCCTACGACTAGCTCGTATCTCCATACGACTAATCCGTATCTGATCGAACTGAAAGATTTGCTCATGTATTCTTACAAAACACAAACCCTGATTGCTATCTGAAATCATCCTTGTTGGTTTGGAAGCTAGCATTGGTGTAACAATTTATGACTAGCTATTCCTCACCACCATACATAAGGAATGCATCCTTAGTCCTTCATAAGAACTTAAGGATATTCTTGACTGTTATCCAGTGACCTTCACCTAGATCCGACTGATATCTGCTCGTAACACTTAGAGCATACGACACATCTAGTTATGTACATAGCACAACATACATGATAGATCTAATAGCTGAAGCATATATAATTCTACTTATTTTTTCTCGCTCATTAATGCCATGCGCCATAGGCACCAGTCTATGACCAGCTCATATCTCCATACGATTAGTCCGAACTCAGTCGTATCACCATACGAGCCATGTGGCGTAGTCTGGACCTGGTCGTATCACCATACGACTATGTACATATCATGTCTTAATCCAATTAGCCTTTTAGATCTATCTCTATAGATCCTTATACCAAGAGTATATGCTGCATCTCCTAAATCATTCATTGAGAAATAATTTCTTAATAAAGTTTTAACAGATTCAAGCATTGGAATATCACTTCCGACCAGTAGTATGTCATGCACATATAAGATCAGAAACACAAGCTTACTCCTACAAACCTTCTTGTAAACACAAGGTTCTTCTTCGTTCTTGACGAAGTCAAACCCTTTGACCACTTCATCAAAACGAATGTTCCACTCGAATCTCATGGCTTCTAGCCATGACTCAGAGTCTGTGTCCACCATCGCGTCTGCATAAGTTTTAGGCTAGTCATTATTCAATAATAAAACATCATGCATATACCTTGTAGGCAATTAATGTGGCCTTTTTTATCTGGGGCTGATGCCTCATCTACAGGTTCAACAACATTTTGTTCATCCTGTAGATGTTCAATAGGAGTTGAAACATTCTCAGATGGTTCTCGAATTTCTTCGAGTTGCACCTTGCTCCCACTGACTCCTTTGGAAAGAAACTCTTTATCCAAGAAGACACCATTACAGATAACAAATACTTTGTTATCAACCCAATTATAAAAATAATATCCTTTAGTTTCCTTAGGATACCCCACAAAGAAGCACTTATCAGACTTGGTTATGAGTTTATCAGACGTCAAACATTTGACATATACCTCATAGCCCCATACCTTGAGAAAAGACAATCCATGACTCTTTCCGGTCCATATCTCATATGGTGTCTTCTCTACAATTTTTTTTATAGAACTCTATTTAAAGTGAAAGCAGCTGTTTCTAGAGCGTATCCCCAGAATTGCAATAGAAGATCAGATTGGCTCATCATTGACCGAACCATGTCCAACAATATTCGGTTTCGCCGTTCAGACACCCCATTCCATTGAGGCGTTCCTGGCAGAGTGAGTCTGTGGAATAATTCCACACATCTTTAGAGGATCACCAAACTCATGACTCAAATATTCAGCTCCATGATCAGATCGTAGACATTTGATTGTCTTGCCAAGTTGATTCTGCACTTCATACAGAAATTCTTTGAACTTTTCAAAGTTGATGGTCATGTTTGACTAGTCTATGACCAGCTCGTATCTCCATACGACTAGTCTGGACCTGGTCATATCACCATACGATTAGTCTGGATTTGGTCGTATCACCATACGACTAGTCTAGACTTGGTTATATCACCAAAACATCAGTAAAAGTTATGAAGTATTGAAAACCACCTCTGGTCAGAGTGCTCATTGGTCCGCATACATCCGAATGTACTACGACCAGTAAGTCACTCGCCCCCTCACCTCTGGTCGCCAAAGGTGCTCTTGTCATCTTGCCAACTAAACATGATTCACATGTTTCCAATTATTCAAAATCAAATGAGTTTAGAAGACCATCTTTATGGAGCTTCATCTCCAAGTTTTGGGAGAGTCTGCAGAGTGTCTTGGGCACGCAGCTTCGTCTGAGCACCACATTTCACCCTCAAACAGATGGTCAGTCTGAGCGCACAATTCAAATACTTGAGGACATGCTCAGATCTTGTGTTATGTCTTGGAAAGAAAGTTGGGAGGATTACCTAGCACTAGCAGAGTTCGCTTACAACAACAGTTACTATGCTAGTATTCGAGCTACACCATTTGAGGTTCTTTATGGACGAAGGTGTAGATCCCCATTGTGCTGGGATGAGGTTTGAGAGCGGGCAGTTTTGGATCCCGATTGGGTTCAGCAGACTGTGACTAGAGTAGTAGAGATTATGAAGAATATGTTAGCTGCTCAGAGCCGACAGAAGGGTTATGCGGATGTGAGAAGGTGAGATTTAGAATTTGAAGTGGGGGACCATATTTTTTTAGAGCCTCCTACCAAAGGCATCGTTTGTTTTCGCACCAAAGGGATGCTTAGCCCGATGTATGTTGGACCATTTCCAATCGTAGCACAAATAGGGAAATTGGCATATCGCTTGGACCTTCCCGAGTCCATGTGCGGCGTGCACGATGTATTCCATGTCTCCATGCCGAGAAAGTATTTGAGAGATCCAGAACAGTTGATTCCGCTAGAGCCCTTGGTAATTGAGCAAGATCTTACCTTTGAATCCCGACCAATGCAAATTCTGGAAGAGTCAGTGCGAGTCCTGAGGAACAAGATGCTGAAGTATGCTTTGGTCTCATCAGTCCAGAGAGAGGCCACTTGGGAGCTGGACACTCACATGCGCGAGCAGTATCCAGATTTGTTCGCAGCGGATATGTGTTTACCGTTGTTAAATTCCAGTCGCAGTTTTCTTTTGTGTAGATCGGTGTTTAGATTTGGGAACGAATCTGTAACACCCTGACCCAAAATCGGCTCAATGCCCAGCCCACCGTGGGGCGGACCCGCACACACATAGCACCTCACTTACACTTTCGTCCTCGCTTCGTGTAAAAGGGTTAACCCGGAGGTGCTACGTTTGGATCCAACAAGCATTATATACTACTACAACTCACTTGAGGCAAGCAATGTGGGACTAATCCCACCACACAACTCCTCATGGGCCACATGGGCCACGCTATAAGCGTGTAGGGTATTACACTCACCCCCTTAAGGGTCGACGCCTCGGCGAAGATACCGCATACACGGCAAATGCCTGAACCACCCCTCGGTACACGTCCGTGCGTCTAGTGCCGCACATATGCCGTGCCATGTGTCCACTCCGCCCACATGCGCCATGCGCCATATGCCCGCGCCTCGTCCCGCAGCGCCGCCGCGGCAACAAGGTTGATGCTCGATACCATCTGTAACACCACGACCCAAAATCGGCTCAATGCCCACCACCGTGGGCGGACCCTTTTACACATAGCACCTCACTTACACTTTCGCCCTCGCCGTGTAAAAGGGTTAACCCGGAGGTGCTACGCTTGGATCCAACAGGCATTATATACTACTACAACTCACTTGAGGCAAGCAATGTGGGACTAATCCCACCACACAACTCCTCATGGGCCACATGGGCCACGCTATAAGCAGGCCGGGGTATTACAGAATCCTGTTAAGGGGGCTAGAGTGTAATACTCTGATTTATAAATTGTTCAAAAGAGACATTAGACATAAGAAAAAGGGGGGTTTCTGCAGTTCTGCAGCAACCTGGGCCTCTCTGATTTATAAATTGTTCAAAAGAGACATTAGACATAAGAAAAAGGGGGGTTTCTGCAGTTCTTCAGCAACCTGGGCCTCGAGCCTTGGTCTAGGAGGCCTATGAGGGACCCGTCACCTATAAAACGAGGGGGGAACCCTAGCCCACTACTGTAGCTACAGTAGTGCTACCGCTACAATGGACATCCTCCCCTTGCATTCCATTGTATTTCCCCTCCCTCTTGGTGGTGCTCTCCCACTGCTGTCGGCCAAGGAGAAAGGTTGGGGAGAGAGGAGAAGAAGAGGGGAGGAGCACCTCACGGGGAATTCAGTGGGCTCACACGTCTTCAAGGGTAACGATCGTCTCCCTGCTATTTGGAGCTAGTTTGTTCCTTGATTACCATCGATTAGAGAATTGTTGAATTGCTACGATTGGAATCAGAAATCTCTACCTTGTTTGCTAGTCCGTTTTTGCGAAGTTAAATTCAGAATTGGAGGTTAGGGTGTCCTAGAGATTTGTGGGGTTTGTCCTCAGCTTTCCATAGGATATAAGATCGCACAATTCGGAGTTGTAGTTTGCGAGATACGTTAGTTTCTTTATCGCTGTCCAGAAATCCTAATGAGATTACAACAGTCATCTTCTTTAATAGATAAGGTTTTAGTAATGGCTGATTCAGGGAGGTCTCCCAACACAAGTTTCGTAGGAAATTCTATTAGCTTTTTAGATTCATAAAGATCATGAATTTTGGTTCAGCCATTTGAAAGATATGGATTTTCTTGTACTGCTGTTCCTTCAGTCTGCCGGATTCTGACTTCAAAATTTTAAATGTAAATTAGATCGTGTTAATGGCAGAATTAGAGAATCCCGCCAACTAAGTTATTGTAGAAAATTTTTTTCATCTTTCCAAAGATTTTTATAACATTGAATTTGGATGTACCAAATAAAAGTTATGAAATTCCCAAGTCAGTAGTACCAGAGATGACAAAACGGTATTTGAGATTAAAAACAAAGTCTTAGATGGGGTAATTTGATCTTTCGATCACCTGAGAAGTTGTAGCCATGCTTGTGTAGATTCCAGGAAAGTTGGATTCACGACTCTTGGAGTTTTTACTCAAAAGTTACGAATTTTCCTTTGACAGCTGTCTGTTGGACAGATTGAGATTTGGAGTGCATCGGTTAAGTTTCGAGTTGCGATCAGGAGCAATTGATTTCATTTTGTTCCATTGCTATGCCGTGCACTTTGGAATGTCATATTTATTAAACTTTACGGTTTCCAGGTGGTGGTGAGCACCGAGGTTGAAGTTTTTCCGTCGTCATCATTCCTCTCATGGTTGAGGCAAGTGCAAATAGTATAGAATGAATTGGGATGTAGTATTTGTAACATCCCAAAATTGGTTTGTGTTTCAAATGTAATTAAAACTTTTTCTCTGATCTTGATTTTTGTAATCAGTTCCATAATTCTTGTAAAGGAATTATGTGAAATCAAAAATCAAATTGCCATTTGGACACCAACACAAATATCTTTCAGGAAAATCTTGTGCCCAACCTTTGGAAATACTTTTCTTGGGTCTAGGGTTGATGTTTGACACCTAAGAATTATTTCATAATTTTTAGAAATTATTTGATAATTTTGAGGCCACCAAACCTTGGTCAAACCCTAATTCATCACCTTCTGAATTTTGGAGACAAATGCAGTGCATAAAAGTCTTTGAAAATTTTATATAAGGTTCTTCATGCAACAAGAAGCTCCAGTTAAAATTTCATAAATTTTGGGGTTTGTTTGCTATCCCAAATAATTTTTCAAAAATCAGCCTTTAAATTCAAACCCTAACTGGTTTTCACTGCCTTGGGTTCGAATCGGACTCGGGCTCGAGCCACTTGACTCGCCCGACCAACTAACCGCACCGCCTCGATCGCTTGGGCGCGGCGTTGTGCGTCGTTGGATCGGCATCGAACGCCCACGATCGCGTGAACGTTCGGACCATCCGAGCGCCGATCCATATAAACCGTTGGATTCTAAATCAAGAGCTCAGATTCGCGTGAACGTTCGGACCGTCCAACGCCTCGCGCAATGTAAACCGTAGGATCCAAATCAACGGCTCGGGCTAAAATGGACGCTCAAACCGTTCTAATCACCCCGTTGCTTTTGGACCGTCCGATTTCAATCCGACGGTGGATGAGTCGTCTCCTTCCTCGGGTCTGAGCGCGCGTCTGAGTCAAGCAATGGCGTGAGCAGAGGAGAAGCGCTCAGTGTGCAGTCACCTCTGTGGTCACCTTTAAACGGCTAGCTCTGGGCGCATTAAATGCCCGTCGTGCTCCTCCCTCAGAGGTCCATTGTTCAACTGCTCCCGTCGCTCTCAAAGGCTCCCATGGCAGGTTTGACCCGAGAGGGTTATTGCCGTTGCTCACTGCCATTCCCCGCTATTTAAGCCCCTCTGGTCCTTCCATTGAAGCCTTTCAAACACCTCAAGCTCCAAAGAACCTCTCTTGTGTTTGCTTGAGCTCAAAAACTTGAAACCTTCTGTTGCCGCCATTGCCGAGCTTCAAGCTCTTCGGTGAAGGCGGTACCCTTGGGCTTCATTCCTTTCAGTCTTGCTCCCTCTTATTCCTCTCACCTCGGTGATCATTAACCCTCACTCGATTTGGGTTTTGGCCGCAGGGAGCAGCTTAATTTTGGATTTCCCCCTTTTCGGCCGAAAGCCCTATTTTTCTTCATCGGAGCAGCTCCAGTCCTCTCGGTGCCTTCTCCGTGCTCAGGTAACTCCTCTTTAGTCCCTAGTTGCTTGGCACTCGCTCAGTTGGACCGCAGCAGAGCTCATTTGCTATTTTCGTTTTTGACCATTTTCGGTCATCTCTGTCATCTCCGGCTTGCCGGCGTTCTAGAACGCCGCAGCTAAAATTATTGGTTCCATTGGGTGCGCAAGTTTGTTAGCAACCCATTTTGGGCACTTGCTTGCACCGCCGCGGCCAGAGTCGCCGGCGATGACCCTCTCTTCCCCGTCGTTTTGTCGGATGAAAACAGGCGCGAGTTTTGAACGTGAATTGATGTGGACCGTCGATCCTTAGATCAACGGTCCAGATCTGAGTGAACGTTCGGACCGCCGAACTTCCCTTAGCATCTCGTTCGTTAGTTGTTCATCCAACGGCTGGCGATTAGAGTTGGCGCGTTCGTTCTGTTGCCGCGCGTGGGGACCCTTGGATCCAAGATCAACGGTCCCGATTCAAGTGAACGTTCGGACCGCCGAACGTCCTGGTCCACGTGAACCGTTGGATCCAGATCCAACGGTGAGCGTTTAGGGATTTGTGAATCCCGCGCGCGCGCGTTAGCACTGGAACGCGGGCCGTCAGATCTTTGATCGACGCCTCGCTCGCCACGCTGTTTTAATTCCTGATTTCCCGAAAGGATCTATTTGTCAACTGAAAAATGTGATAACTTGTAAAATGCATAACTAATTCATTTCAAATCCTTTTCGGTTGATTCAAATTTTGTTGGTTATGTTTTTGACTAGACTTTAATTTAAAAATGTTTCGCACCAGATAGCTCCGAAAATTTTGCTAATGAATAGTAGCATTTTTGATTTATAAGAGCTGAGCAAAATTGTTTTGGCCATATCTTTTGCATTGAGAATCCAAATCAATTGGTTCTTGTTGCTTGAGTTCCTAAAAATCATGCTCTTTCTACTGTAAAAATTTGAGAGCTTTTTGTTGAAGTTGGCTGTTGGATCTTTTCGGTTTCTTTTGCCTTATTGGTTCTTTTTGGTTCTTTCGATAGGATCCAAGAGCACATTGATACCGAGAGTGATCCTCAAGACACCTTGACCCACAACAAGCAGTGCAAGCGCTTTGATCATGTTAATCCTATTATTTTACAAGTTTAATATTTTGAATTCAACTGTATGTATGCATTGCTACTTTGTGTTAAATTATGGTTAGTTGATCCTATAGTTGCACAATCTGTAGGATGGTGTTTATTCTCTACTACTTGAGCCTAGGTTATTTCTTTGTGATTAGAGTTCGATGGATGAACTCTTGTCACTTAGTAGAATACGAATCTTTGTGCTTAGCCATGCCTAGTTCGGTAGCTTTGGGCGATCATCGACTTAGTCGATGGTCTTGATCACACAAAAATTATTATTCTTCCATTATGTCCAGCACTTTGTGCTTTGTTAATTTTGTAAAGTCAAAATTCGAAAATGGAAAAATTGATTTGGACTTGGGCAAGTGGTTGGATGGTGGGTTATTGGGTTTGTGGTTGTCTTGCCTAAGTCAACAAGGACCGAACATCTTGTGTCACACTCTCCAAGCATTTTTGCGTACTAACCACATGAGGGTTATATGGGACCCCTCTTGACCTAGTACATTGGAGTGTGTTATCTCAGTCGCAGGAGGAGCGTTGTGTGTGTTGTGTGAAAAGGAATTGTGTTCTTGTGTTTGTGTTGGGTGTGCGGTGGTGGGGATTGCCGAAGGTTCTCCACCTCGAGGGGCGCCGCAGCTTGTCAAGGCTTTACCTGTGACGGGTAGTTGTCCGAGGTGGGCCACGACCCGACACAACGTATGGGTTTCTATCCATACTGGCGACTCAAGGTAATACATAATATTGGAAAAGTCTCGTAGGACTTAGCCGTGTAGGCATACCTAAGGAAGTGTGCTTAATAGCTTGGCAAAAGGCGGTCCGGCATGTGGGTAAGTTGGTACACCTGCGCAGGATAAAACTATTCGAATAGCCTCGTCCTAGGTTATGGACACGCTTGGTTAGGTTTTGCAAGAGTTAGACTACAACCTTTTAAATTAAAATTTGACATGGTTGGCATGGATGGGTAATTCATGCTATTGTTGTGGTGACTAATGGTTTAGTCACTTCGTGATTGTTGTTGTTTTCTACCTCTTGTTATATTGTTGTCTTTTAGCTTATTTGAACATTAAAACAGATTTGTTAAATTGCTTTCAATCTATTACATTATTGCAAATGGAAACTTGCTTTATGCTAAAAATGAAACATATAGCCTCCACTTCAATGAGCTTGCATGTAGTATATGTACAGGTTTGTTATTCCACATGTAAGTCTTGCGAGTACATTCAAGGTACTCACCGGCTTTTGCCGGCTGCTTTTGTTTGGGGAGGAAGGTGAGCCCCAAGGGCCTCACTTTTGTGAGATGTGCTTCGGGTTTGGCGACTAGCTTGGCGGTCCGGTCGGTTGCCTTGTGGGTTAAAGGCACACTGATTGGCTCTTTTGCTTTATAGCCATCTTATGGCACTTTTGCTTCCGCTGTTTAATTGTTGTTGTCTCTTTTATTGTTGGCCGGTTGGCCTCTCTTTTGTAATGACTCGGTTTAATGTTATTAATGCTCCTGTTCTATTCTGTGTTTCGGTTCTATGTGGATGAATGGAATTGATACATAAATTTTGTGATGAGGTGTGTATACTGCACTCTGGGAAGTATACATGTCTCGAGTCTCGGATTATCGGCTTTGTGATGCTAGGACCGAATGGATGGTTAAGCATTACAAGACGGATAAACCGGGGTCTCACAGTATTCATGATAAATGCCATCGTTTACTTATGAGTTTACTTCCATTCTATTGTTGCTGAATGCTATTTCCCTCATGTTAGAATGAGATTATGAAATTCATTTGCATCATGGTATTCATTTCTGATTCTTGGACTACTTGGTAGCCAAGGCTTTCTTCTTTTGATGTCCCCATCATACATTGGACGGGCATGGGTCCCCGCACTCGTGGAGTGTGGGCTTGAGGTCCTTGTGCCTGAGGGCATAGGCTTGAGTATGCATCGACGGATGCACTACTCGGCACTACCAGTAATTGCAAAGAAGAAAGAAAGAGCATTCTTGGCATATGCATTGCATACAAGCATGAGAGATCTATTATGGTTCCTTGCTGATGTTCATACGAGGGCTTGATATCCTCATTGGCCGTTCGTGAAGTTTTGTTTATTATTAATATTGTATTTTGCTGAGTCGTGGACTCACGCTTGCTGTTGTTGTGCTTTTAGGTACCTCTCGAGGCAGCGACATGCATGGGAAGGGGTAGTCTTGTTGGACATCACGCTTGCACTATTCATGGTAAATAAAAATTAGTTTACTTACATACAATCTAAAGGTCTTGTTATTACCTTTAGTTTCGGTTGTGTCCATCCTTCGTGGTGGTTGATTCACTTATATTCGTGGATGAACTGTTTATGCTTTTGATCTTCAGTCGTTGGTTCATTTAATCCTGTTTGATTGAATAACTAGATTGTTTAGATTAGATTCCATCCTCGTAATTCTGTTGAATCTTGATGTTTTAGATTTATTTGTTGAATACTTGCTTCCACTGTGTAGTATAGACGTTTGATTTGGTTTTGGTTGATAAAGAGAAAGATCCATGCCTAGATTAATAATAATTGATAGATGACATCCTTTCTTTTGATTCAATTGTAGATGGTGTGAGACCTTAATGACTAGTACTATGTCCTTCGGTTGAATGTTTTGCTGAGAGTTTGTTAATAATTTGAAATAAAATAGTTCGGTAAAGTAGTTTAGTAATATCCTAGGCTCTATGTTGGGTTGGGGTGTTACATTTTTGCTTAAGGCTGGAACATAATTATTATTATTTAGTTCTATAACTAATTTTGAGGGTAAATCTAATGGTAAAGTGCCAATAGCTAATACAGCAACTCTTGCTCATTATCCACACAAAGATCAACATCTCCTCTCGCCAAACTTCTACTCCTTATTAGTCCCTGCATCGAATTGCAAATGTGAGCAACCGATCTGGTATCAAATACCCAAGAACTGGTCGGAGAAGTAGAATGATTAATTTGTATAATATTTATACCTGAATTAGAAGTTTTACTTTGTTTTTTTTCATCTCTGCTAAGTACTTCATGCAGTTTTTCTTCCAATGCCTAGTCTTATGACAATGGTAACATTCTTATTCAGGCTTAGGACCCAGCTTGAGCTTATTAAGCTTAGCTTTGAGACTCTCGAACTCATCTTGAGTCTTTTCTTTGCCCTTTTCCTTTCCCGACTTACCCTTCTTCTTGAAGCTAGTAGTTCCTCAGCACCTTTAAGCATGTCATGCAACTCGGTCATTGACTTCTCCATGCCATTCATATAAAAATTCAATATGATAGATTCGAAGCTCGTAGGGGGCAACTGGAGAATCACATCAGTAGCCAACTCTTGGCTAAGGGGAAAACAAAGCTTTTCCAAGCTCTCAACGAGACCAATCATTTTGATCACATGAGGGCTAACCGGGTTACCTTCTGAGAGCCTACAAGAAAACAATACCTTAGAGGTATTAAACCTCTCTACCTTTGTTTGATCCTGAAACATACCCTTCAGACCTACAATCATATTGTAAGTGTCTAGGGTCTCATATTGCTTCTGAAGCTCAGAGTTCATGGTCGCAAACATTAGGCAGTGCACATCGACTAGCTCGTCTATTCTCCCTTTGCCTCACGATATCTGGTTGAACTCTAGGTAAGATATTATGTCATCCATAGACTGTTCAATACTTTCTAGATCAAGTGTCGGATAACTTCACGTGGTCGAACTCTTCGACCACTAGTGGCATGGCCATGCACTTTCTTTATCCAACCACATCGAGGGGCCCAGAGATATCTCTCCTGTTATTGATGCTAAGAACCGGGGATTCGTCTAGTGACGGGGCTATTCCTGGGAGGCGAAGGTAGACAAAAGGTCTGGGGTGGCGTTGATTGGGAGGGAAGACAAGCTATTGGGATTTGATCAGGAGAAGGGGGCACCACGACGAGGAAAGCGGGGGAGGATACTTCCCAAGGAAATGGACTTATATTGCGGGACAAAAAGAGCACATAAGATGTCCTTTATTCAATACATGGAAATTTAAAAAAATCATGATATTCCCTTGAGAAATCACAATATGATCCGCAACAACGCACGGATGGTACACCTAGTATAGTTTATAGGAAAAGGTCTACTTTTCAACCATGAACTCCAACCTTTGTTTGATTTTCAACCCTGAACGTTAAAACCGTTTGATTTAGGACCTTAAACTAATGAAACTGCCCACTTTACACCATCAACCAAAATCAATGTGGTTTTGATCTGATGTGGCGACGATTTTGTAATCCATGTCAGCAAAGTGGACATGTAGTTACCGAGTCGGCTAGCCCACACAATAAAAACAGCTAGACTAACATGTCGACTTCTACATTCTCTCCTTCACCCGCTTCTTCCCCTCGACCCAACTCACTCGTAGACTCCCACTCTAACGCTCCCTTGCCCCACCACCACCGTCGTCCACGACACCTACACGGCAACCCACGGCTGCCTCGCCGGCTCCACTGAGCTCGTCGCCAAAGCCGCCTCGACCCACTCGAGTTCCTCTCCTGCTCCTCGCTCTGAGCGCCTTGGCATTGGCGCCCACCGCGCGGCCCCATCTGTCGGCTGCCTTCGTTCTCGTGCGAGCTCGACAATGGAGTGGGCAAGGAGGGGCGGCCGCTTCTGCGATCGCCGCCATGGGTTGCTCCTTCTGCTTCACCCAAGTCAAGGTCAAAATTGACCGAAATCAACCCAAGTGCGACGCCTCCAGCCTAATGAATTTCAAATCAAGACCAAATCACATGAATTTTGCACAGAACAGAGCATAAATCTTTAGGGGAGACGTGAGATATCAAGGAGTAGTAGCTCCATGGTTTGCACCCTCATGTGGGAGAGCATGGCGAGCACTCAGGAGACCATGGCGGCAGAAGTGCAGCACAGAGGTGGTGATCAGGTAGTATGTATGTGCAGGTTGTAGGAGGAAAGAAGTAGAGGAAGCTGATCGCCTGGAACTCGACGCATAGTCGGCAGGCGGAAACAAATTGAGGAAGGCGGTGAGGACCGCGTGCCACTGCGGGGGTGAGGATGAGGCAGAGGCGCCGCAGGCCGTGAGCTTGTACCATAGCGTGGTAGCGGCATTGGCATCGACATGGGGAGGAGAGGAAGAAGATGGGGAAGGAGAGGAAGAATATAGAGAGGGACTAACATGTAAGCCTATCCTACTAAAAGAAATCCACCGCCATGTTAGCAAAAACTTTCTTCACGTCAGGGAAATCCGGGGTGAGAAGGGCCGAATGGTGAAAAAAGAACGGTTTTGAGAGTTGGAGGTTGTGTTTTTAAACGGTTTTAGAGTTAGAAGTTAAAAATCAGACTTAGGCAATAGTTGATGGTACGTTGAAAAATAAACATTTCCTGGTTTATATAATTCTATCCGCACACTTAACCTGTTAACCACGTCGATCATAAGCGGCCAGCGGAAGCATTCATGCACTCGATCCTAAAGTACGTGTAATTTCTGCCAGGTTTAATTAAACTCGGTACTTAAGTACTCGTCCAATAAATGAGACACACATAACTAGATGGTAGGGACAAAAAATGTGTTCGCATTACATTGCGTGCATGCGAGGGAAATACTGACTGCTACTAGTATTTAGTGGTAACTAGTAACTAATTAACCAGTCAATTCATGGTCTTTTGCCTCCCTCCGACGAAAGACAAACATGCATGTCCTAGCCGTACATGCGAGGGAAATACTGACTGCTACTAGCATTAAGTAGTAGTAACTAATTAACCAGTCAATTCAGGGTCTTTTGCCTCCCTCGACGTTTTTGGATACTATTGACGGTCACAATAGTAAATTTAGTTCTTTCTCGACGTCAGTTACAAAAATAGCATACATACACTCGACGAAAGACATGCATGTATGTCCTAAGTACCCGAGCTAGGACATAGCATCGAGTGGCGGTAGCTTCGTGGTACCATTATTAACAATTTGCTATTATGACCGCCAATAATATCATTTTTTTGCCAAAAACTTAAGCTAAGACGTCGGAGAGAGAGGTGAGAGACCATGAATTGACCGGTTAATTAGTAATTACTACTTAATGCTAGTGGCAGTCAATAGTTCCCTCGCATGCACGCAATGTAATGCGAACACATTTTTTGTCCCTATTATCTGGTTATGTGTGCCTCGTTCATTGGACGAATACTTTAGCATCGAGTTTAATTAAACCTCGCAGAAATTACACGCACTTTAGGATTGGTTCCACCAGCTTTAGGATTGGTTCCACCAGCCGCTCAGAGCATGTATAATAGTATAGACAACTATTGTTTATAGTATCATTCTATATTATCTATAAACAGTATTAAAGACAGCTCCTACAATGGATTGTTTTTTTACATATTTCTATAGACAACTTCTTCATATATAATATGCCTTGTTTCTCGTGTTACAGTCGACTAATGCATAAGAGACGGCCTAATTCCCTATACTCCATCTCTCTCATCTATGTCATCTAATGTCCTACGTGGTAAGTCTTATAGACAGCTGACGTCACACTAATGTACATGCTCTTATGATCGACGTGGTTAACAAGTTAGGTGTGCGGGTAGAATTATATAAATCAGGTAAAATCCATTTTTAACTCATTTAATAGGGGTATGTATGGTCCAATAACATTAACTTCTTCTTAGATTTAGTACTTTCTTAGTCTACGTATATTGTGGGCTTGAAGTTGTATTGCGGGATCGAGGGAGTACTACATATGGTGCTAATAATTTTACTTTTGAAAGATAAGAATGTTTTAATGTGAAGACATTACTACTTAAAACAGAACCTACTAGTGGTGAGTGATGCGTTCTTTGCATCTCCCTCCAATCCTCGCTAGTTGTAACCCTCATCACCTCGAGAAATCGTGTGCCGACGTGTGGACCAAGCCTTGTCACCTCGGATCCATTACGACCCCTTCTCTTTGGAAAAAAAACTATTTGAGCGCAGCCACCGTTTCCCGACTCCCTCGCGAACCCTTCCTCTTAATTTGCTACTTCTGTTCACGCAGCCTCCCCCTTTTTCTCGCCGTGACAGCCCTTTCTCCCGAACAAATCATGACAGCTCATCTTCCCTCCTAATCATTGCCCTCGGACCTTTCATCTACCTTTTTGCTTCCCAGGAATAGCCCCGTCACTGGGTGAATCCCCAGTTCTTGGTAATAATGAGGCCAGCATGATGAGATCCCAACCCTTGGCGATCAGCGCGGTTGCCTGGCGCCTAATAATGTCAGGTAGAGCCAGCGCACGGCTTGCAAAGAGGAGACATACGCGACGCCAATACTCTAGCTCCATTGCGCCCTGCACAACAAAGCTACTGAGTAGGTAATGCTTTAGTTCAAGTAAGCAATTCCTCTGTCTAATTTTATTTTTTGATGGGTATTGTCGTTTTGTGATTGTTTCCGTCAATGCACCTTGTGAACATCACAAAATTTGTTGCTAATGAATTTTACTAATCCTACATACAAGTTGTTTGGGAGAAAAAGAAGTTCACATTGAAGCCTTCTGAGCTGCTGCATGGGCAAATGCCTAGGACAGCAAGCAACAACTTTCTTCATGCTAGAATCCCTTCCTAATCAAGACAATGATAAAACGACCTTGGACTTGAACTAGGGATTCAAAAGCATTTGATTTAACTAATCTTCTGCACGTAAGACAAGAAAAGTGCCAGAGGCACGACGCGGACAACAATGGAGCTTGGCCAGGTGTCTTGACGAGTTGACGGCGTGGCGGAAGACAAGCCAGGCAATGGTGGCGCGACATGCTGGGGTAATATGCTTTTTTACCGACTAAGTTTGTTTTGTTTTATGGTGAAACTAGTTGCATTGATGTCATATGTTAGGTTGAGGTGGCCGACTTGAGGGGGATGAATAGTCTTTTCTAAAAATCTCTAAGGCTAAAACTGATTTCTAATACAGAAGTGAAAGTCAATTCGGTTTTGCACAATTAAAACCTAAAAATTATAGTTTCCCTTAATTGCACCAACGCCCCAAGTCAAAGTCAAGTTTTGCAATCCTAGTTTGTCATGCAATCAATTTAATTCTAGGAATAAAAATTACAGAAAGTAAAACACAAGAGAGCAAACCACAATGACACAAGGATGTTTTACCGTGGTCTTCGAAAACTTACCGGTCTCTCATAGTCCACGTTAAGGTAAGCCCAAACGAATTAAGCCAACATCTCGATCCACTCGGTGTTGCTCTTCATCCACTCTAGAGATGGCGAGCACCAAACCACTCACAATCACGCCGAGCCTTCTCACAAGCTTCTTGAGAAAATCACTGGACCACGACACCTCCACACCGTCAAGGTGTCGGCAAACACTAAGAGAAACAAGCCAAGCCTCTTGCTTGACTCTCACCAAGTGCAACGCATGCACGATTGAATGCTCAATCCAATTGTAGTTGCAACACATGCAATTACAACCTCTCCCTTTGATCACAAAGTGCAACACATGCACAATTGAGAGGAGAAGCTCACACTAGCTCAAGAGAGTGAAATAAGATGCTAACAGTTAGCCCCAACCGGTCATAGTGGGTATTTATAGCCTGCACACCAAAAGCTATCCGCTAGAGGCTAAAAGGGCTGAAAAAACAATGAAACCCGGTCTGCCGCTAACCAACGGCCGGTCAGACTAGGCAACAAGGCAATGATTATAAAACTAGTCATTACAGATAATTGCCGTCCGACCTCCTCACGTGGTCGTCGACCATACTTGATCATCCGCACCGGTTAGATCGACTTCCGGAGGAAAAAACTCAAAAACATGCCCTCTAGAAAAAGTTGACTGGCCCGATCAGTCCGGACCAGTCAGATCAACCTTATAAGGGCGGTTAGATCGGACCCCCGGTCAGTTCAGGTTTGAATTTCAGCACATACGACACTCGGGAAAACAATTATAACTTCTGACTCCGATATTAGAATTGAGTGATCTTGGGCTCTATAGAAAGCTTATTCAGAGGACTACATATCTCATCTATTTGAATGATCTCAAACACATTTGATAAAATCAAGAAGTACAAGTACAAAGAGCGAACACACGACCTAAATCCAAAAAAGAGCAACGAGCAATCTTACACCATGCCTAGGAAGGATGCATGAACTTCAAAAACTTCATGAGTCTAGGGATGAAATGTCATCTTGTCGATTTGCAATAGAAAAACTAGCCCCCTCATGACCAAAATGACACATCTACATCACTAATTTGCGGCGGAAAACCACATGCCTTGCTCCTAGACCGCAGCAGTCGATCGTGCCCTGCTCCTAGATCGCGGCAGGTGACCTATCGCGCTCCCAGTCTGCAACAGTTGATCGTGCTCCATTCCTAGATTGCGGCAGGCGACCTGCCGTGCTCCCGGTCCGCAACAGTTGATCATGCTCCGTTCCTATATCGCGGTTGGCGACCTGCCGTGCTCTCAGTCAGCGGCATGATGTTGTGTAGCCCACCTGCCGCGCTGGCCTGCCGCGGACTGGGAGCGCGGCGGGTCACATGCCACGATCTGGGAGCGGGCATGTGGCTTTCCGTGGAAAATTAGTGCAGTGAAGGTATTATTTTTATCATTTCGGTCGTGGAGATAGTTTTGCTATTTCATTTGAGAAATAGACTAAATGAGCTAAAAACTTGTGGTTCAACTACAAACATGACGACGTCAAACGCGAAAATGTTTTTGGGGGAAGAATTAAGCTGAGTGCTAGTTAATTATTTAGAGAGGCCCAGAAAAAATACAATCATTTAGCCTCGCGAGCATGGCATCTGTAATTAATTAATTAGAGCTTATATAAGATCCAAATTAAGGACGGACCCCAACCTGCATGCATACATCGAGTGCACTGGTTAGTCTTGTGGCTAATTGATTAAAGCGCTGCAAGGATGAGGTACACGAGATCTTTCCTGTTCCTTCTTGTCGCTATGTTACTGCTTGTCCATGTGCACCCTGAGCCTGCTTCCTCAGGTATGTCCTCAGTACATTTCTCCATGTATTACACCTGCTAGTAAAAAATTTGACATACATATGTATAGATTCAACAAAAATTTCAAAACATTTAATTACATAAGCCTCTATTTTCAGCAAGACGTTATTAGTGTATCAACAACACACAGTTACTCTTTTTAGACGCAAAAAAAAAAAGAACAATTGCTGGGTGCTTTACTTGAGGTGCAAAAGCAGTTGTGTTCAGAAGTTAGTACTGACTTGAGAATTGGGTTTTATGTCTTCCGCTGAAAGGAACTGGCATATATAAGCTTATGATAACCAACTTTCAAAATCTTTTTCGTAACTTTCAGATGAAAAGCATCCGTTGTTACATTTTAATCTAAAAAGAGTATAAGCATTCACAGGTGGAATACATCAGGAAAAACTTTCAGCAAATATAATACAACTTTGAAGCTAATTACACACTATAAACTTTCACATGCCAGCAAGTTTATTTCAACCTAATTAACTTTCTAGAATTTCAATACAAAGTAGTAGTTTGCTCAAGCAATACGTTCTCTATGTAGACGAATGGTTCATAAGCATTGACTGCGGGCTCACGAGTGGCTCTAGCTACACCGACCAGCTTACAAATATTACATACGTCTCAGACGATGCGTACATACATACAGGCGAAAACCACAATATTTCTCCAGAATACCAAGGTGCTGAAAAATTCAGGTCAGGTTTAAATCTCAGAAGTTTCCCCAATGGAGGTCGAAATTGCTACACCCTGTCTCCTGCCATAACCGGTCGTAAGTATCTTCTACGAGGAACCTTCATGCACGGCAACTATGACGGCAAAAAAAACCAGAATCTTATCAGATCGCCGGTGATGTTTGATATCTACCTTGGGCTTGACTTTTGGAATCGGATCAGTATCACCAATGAAACCTTGACTTACGCCTCTGAGGTGATCGTTGTTGCCGTGGTGAACTCGATATCGGTTTGCTTGATAGACATTGGTAATGGAGCTCCTTTCATATCTTCACTGGAGATGAGGCCGATGAAGGATTCATTGTATCCAGCAGCCATGACTAACCAATCTATCGCACTCCAGGATCGGCGAAGCATGGGTGCAAGTGGTCTGCTTAGGTAATTTCTTCTCTCCTCTCTCTTCATGCACTGCCTGAAGAAAAAGTTCAGAAATATTGCTTTATGGCAATTTCTAGGTTCAACAGATAGGAAGTAGTTACAAACTTCAACAATAATACATCAATAAGTAGTTACAAACTAGCTATTTTATACCTAGTCAAAGCATAATATTACACATGTACAAAACATTCAAGTATCTCAATTTTCAGGTACCCGGATGATCCCTATGATCGATTGTGGTGGCCATCGCAACGTATCCCAGGGGTGCTCAATCTATCCACAACACAGATAATTAGACACCTCGCAAGTGACCAATTTGAGGTTCCAACCAGAGTCCTCCAAACGGCTATCACCTCCCCTGCCACCTCCATCCCTCTCAACATGTCATGGGCAGCTCCGACGACTAGCTGGCCGACCACGACTCCACCAGCATACTACCTCAACCTGCACTTCGCTGATTTCCATAAGCAACAGCTGCGTGAGTTCAATGTATACTACAATGGAGACCTGTGGGAGCCGAATGACAAGCCGATCAAGCCAACATATCTCTTGGCAGACTGGATATATTCCACTTCTGCGTACACCTCTCCCAGTGGTTATCACAATGTCTCTCTCGTTGCTACCAACTCCTCTTTGCTGCCACCCATGCTCAATGCCTTCGAGATATACTACCTCATCCAACACGGTGACACCATGACTACCACTCCAGCAGATGGTACGTACATTCGCTGATAATAATAATAATAATACAACATCCGTTTTGTACTCCTGGGAGTTTGTATTTCTAGTTCCAATATACCACTTAAATGACCATATTATATTTCTTTATCACTTTTAGTATACTTAAATATCATTTATAAGATACTCCAATATGACTTGATTGAAAAATTTTCATTGAATCCCTTTATTTTTGTTATATACCGTTTTTCATATATAAAAGAAGTATATACACAAATTTTGCTATAAAAAGAGGAATTTCATGGAATTTTTTATTGAACTCGCTTTGAGGTATCTTATAATCATTATTAGAGTATGCTTAAATTGATAAAGAGATATCATCATAGGATTTAAATGGTATATGAGACGTGGGAGTACGTACTCCCAGGAGTAACTCTAGTACTAATTATCCACACCATGAATCTTGCATGTGGATGTGTGTAGTGGAGAGAGAGAAAAGGTTATGGGATTTCAGATTTCAATTCCCATGCTAGAAGAATGGTGATGATAGATGGTACTAGAGTTCACTACCGTGCCAAAAACCCCTTTATGGTGTTGGTAAATGGTACTAGACTTCATTAGCATGCAAAGTCTTTATACACACACACACCCGCGCTCGCGCGGTAGCACTATTCTACTACTGAGCGTAGAATAACTTATGCTATGCGTCGGCCACACCATGAGATGTGCGACGCGCAACGCATCAACCCACGACCCCTTCCCTCCCCGTGTGGCCAACCAAACGCTCCCTCGGAACTGACAGTAAAACTCGCACACGCCACACTACAATTGGCAGTAAAAATGTCCCAAGAGTACACATACTGGCATTAAAATTGATCCCCTAACGCTTGTGTCATACATGGACCAAGCCAACTAGCAAAAATGGTTCCTGAAATGTTTATTTTCTTTTTTTAGCCTTAACTTTTGATTGAAAGCTCCAATTGACGGACGGTTTTCATGGGCGGTTTGGTGGCGACAAGAGTAACAAAATTATATAAGTCTAGCAAAATAAACCTCTCAATGCTTTTACTAAAAAATATTTATTGTATTGCTAAAAGAGATTTACTACAACCTCCATATGATTTTACTGCCATCTTAGCCAACTAGTACACATACGTAGACACCCAACTAGCAAAAATCGGCTCCTTGTTAGTACATGAATGTTTCTTTTCTTGTGTTAGCCATAACTTTTGATTGGAAGCACCGGTACGAGAACAATTTTCACCGTTAGCTTGGTGACGACGAGATTAACAAAATGATATAACTCTCGCAAATAAAAACCTCTATGTGCATTTACTATAAGAATTTATTGCATCGTTAAAATATATTTACTGTAACCTCTACATGACTTTACTGCCATCTTAGCTAACTAGTACAGACACATAGACAACCAACTAGCAAAAAAATGGTTTCTTGTTAGTACATAAATGTTTCTTTTCTTGTTTTAGCAATAACTTTTGATTGGAAGCTCCGATTCACGAACGGTTTTCACCGGTATCTTGGTGACGACGAGTATAACAGAATAGTATTAAGTCTCGCAAATAAAAACTTCTCTGCGCATTTACTAGAAGATATTTACTGCATTGCTAAAAGTAATTTACTGCAACCTCTACATGGCTTTACTTCTATCTTAGACAACTAGTACAGACACGTAGACAACCAACTAGCAAAAAACATCGGTTCCATGTTGGTACATAAATGTTTTTTTTCTTGTTTTAGCAATAACTTTTGATTGGAAGCTCAAACCCACGAACGATTTTCACCGGTATGTTGGTGACGATGAGAGGAACAGAATGATATAAGTCTCGTAAATAAAAACCGCTCTGTGCAATTACTAAAATAGATTTACTGCATCGCTAAAAGATATTTACAGTAACCTCTACAAGAGTTTACTACCATCTTTGCCAACTAGTACATACACAGACAACCAACTAGCAAAAAAATTGGTTCGTTGTTAATACATGGATGTTTCTTTTTATGTTTTAGCAATAGCTTTTGATTGGAAGCCTCGATTCTCCAACATTTTTTACCAGTATCTTGGTGATGACGAGTGTAATAGAATGATATAAGTCTCACAAATAAAAACTTTTTTTATATATTTACTAAAATAGATTTACTGTATCGCTAAAAGTAATTCATTACAACCTCTACATGACTTTACTATCATCTTAGCCAACCAGTGCAGACACGTAGACAACCAACTAGCAAAAAAATTTGTTCCATGTTAGTACATGAATGTTTATTTTCTTGTTTTAGCAATAACTTTTGATTGTAAGCTCTAATTCACGAACGATTTTCACCGGTATGTTGGTGGCGACGTGAGTAACATAATGATATAAGTCTCGCAAATAAAAACCTCTCTGTGCATTTACTAAAATAGATTTAGTAAATCACTAAAATATATTTACTGCTCTATTACAAAATGATTTACTATATTCCATTCATGTAGTTTACTGTCACATCCAACTCGTCCGTGTATGAACAATTGCACAAAAATATAAACGCGGTGAAACGTGTGGTAGTAAAATTGTTATCACAATTACTTTTGACTGTCGCGTTACAGTTTACTAGCGCATCTCGTCATAGCTTGCACTGGATGCGTGACATCACGTGTGTGGATCATGAGTCAGTGGGCCAAAATGACCTACTCAGGTAGGGGCGGCACGTGGGCCATGTGCTTAGTAGGGGCGGCTAGGTCTGGTTCGGTGGGTTGGCCTGAGCGTAAAATAAGTATTCTAGGTTCAGGTGCATAATAGTGTGTGTGTGTGTGTGTGTGTGTGTAACAAAGGGCAGATTGTAACCCTTTTAAAGGAGGGACCTAATTGAAAAAATTGTGAAAACAGGGGACTGGTGATGAAAACTACTATTTGTAACTTCTAAGATAGTTAGGAATTGATTGGTTTTTTTGAAGGGATGAATTCATAGCTATCTTAGAAGTTAGAAATAGTAGTTTTCATCACCAGTTCCCCTGTTTTCACAATTTCTTCAATCAGGTCCCTCCTTTAAAAGGGTTGCAATCTGCCCCTTGTTCTATATTTGCCAACACCTTTCTAAAGTGCTCTAACTCTCCAATTCTATTTTTCTCATGTTCTTTTGTGCAACAAGAATGTAAGATACAGGAAGGTTAACAAAAAATCGCTATAGAAGTTTGCACGAAAACCTCAGAACACAAATTTTGAGCAATCGACACCAAATATGTAAATTATAGATGGGAATATTGATAATTGATAATTCAGTTCGACTACATAGGTAAATTATTACAGTGTGTCGTTGCCAAATGAGCATTCAAAAAAACCACCAACCCATTTTATATATCTAGTACAAGAGTAATTCACCATATCAAGTATATATTAATATGATTTCAGGTGGCTTTAGTGCTAAATAGCTAAAGATGTCTTAAAATTAAGGAATGAAAAGAAAGAAGAGTGGATAACTCAAGCAGCACACTAAATTACAATGTTTACTCATGTGATGTTTTCTTCTATTTCATATTTTTCTGTTGTTTAGTTGATGCTATGATGACTATTAAAACTGAGTATCAAGTTAAGAAGAACTGGATGGGCGACCCATGTTTACCAGAAAACTATGTATGGCTTGGATTGACATGCCGAAGTGATGGAGTTACATCGAGAGTAATATCTTTGTAAGTGTGTGGGAATTTTTTATGACTTCTTTCGCTCGCTAGTAAAACTGGGCCCAAGGATCTTTGGTTTATGGTCTTGTGGGTTATTAGCCAGATTTAAATGCTTGCTCTAATTTATCCGATACATTTTGTAATCATCCCTAACATAGTAATGATTCTTGAACATAACATTTTTTTCCAGGAACTTGTCCCACAGTGATTTGCAAGGTGCCATATCTGATCAATTTTCTTTGCTGAAATCACTCCAATACTTGTAAGTACAAATGTATTAATATGTTCTATGTTAGTAACTCCATATTCTATTCAACTGTAAGTGTATGTGGCCTGCGTGACAAACTCTAATACTCTATTTCAGGAATTTATCATACAATGATTTAAATGGATCAGTACCAGACTCTTTAATAAACTTATCATTCCTTATTGTTCTGTAAGTCCTATCCTCTAGAATTATAAAACCAGGCAGCTGTCCAAATTAATTGGAATGACTACCTGTGTTTTTCTCTGTAGAGATTTATCAGGGAATCATCTTGATGGTACAATTCCTGAAGCCTTGTGCACGAAACGCTCACTTACTTTGAGGTTTGGGTTTCCTTTTGCTGTCTAGTTTTGCTCCATAGTTGCTATTGCAATGTCGAGAAAGACTTCCTTTAAAATGATATGTGAGAATTGGACTTGTGTTGAAAAGTTCAATGCACTCAAGTACAAGAACATGACAAGAAAAGTTCAATGCACTCAAGTACAAGAACATGACAACACTTTTGTAGTTTTCTGTCAAGCGCACTAGGGATGTCGGGACCCGAAAATACATCTCATAAATCCTCTGTATGTGTTGAACTAGTCTCAGATCAGTAGCTAGCTCACACAGAAAACAGTGATGAAATACCATCCATTTATTTGATTTAACTAAAAAGATATCAAAATAACAAATAATAATAACTGAACCTTATGGTCAAAGTTTACTTAACTTGCCACGCATGACTAAAGAAACAATTAAACTCTTGCAGCGGAACAGGAAACTTGGAAAGCCAATCAACATGCTCACAGGTAATCGAGTGAAGAACGCCTCCTAATCCGCAAAATCTTCATAGTCCTCCTTCTAAAAGAACTCTTGTGCAGCTTGGTATTCTTCAACTGATTAACAAAGGCATAAGCCGTGAGTATATAAAAAACTCAGCAGGCCGTAGGGAAATATATGCAAATAGTATTTATGCAAAGCTTGCCAAAGGTTAGTTGTATAGTTCTTTTGCATAAAGCAATATTTACAATAAATAGGGTAAATAGATTGAAATGCGTAATTGAAAAGAATAATAAATAAGTAAACAATTTCTTAGAAACAACTAGTGAACTACTCATTCACTTCCCAACCAAACCAATGATAAGTGAATTCCCCATTCACCAATCGACACAAACCACCAAGTGAATTACCCATTCACCAAATAAATATTATATTCATCAAGTGAACTTCTTATTCACACTCCGACACATTTTATAAGAAACTATATCTCTCGTGTGAAATCCCCGAGTACGTCCATAACCGCAGACACTGCTATTCGAATAGTTTTACACTCGGCAGATGTTGTACAGCTTGACCCACAAGACACGACTTCTCTAGTCTGTTTGGCATCCGTCGATACCACTGCTCACTACCTTAGGTAAGCAGTCTAGAGCATGTGAAAAAGCCTTTACAAAGCTCCTTCTTAATCCAATTCTGCCTGCTAAGGTTTCAACACTGAATGTCTAACCGACCAGACAGGGCCCCCTCTTACGCCAAAGTGAGTACGTCCCCCGTAACTCACGCTTCTAAGACAGAACCGAAATTAAGACATTCCTAATTAATCAGTCAGGTCCCACCCATACAGGACATATGGTTGCACAGTTAAGGCCCAGTTCAATGGCATACAAGATTAAGTCCTTGACAAATTACTCATGCGGTCTTTCCACAAACCCACAACGTGTTAACCACACCCCTACTATCCACCATCCACTCGCCTGAGTGAAAACCATTTTGTTTAATTGTAACCAATAACATCCCATGTCATGGTACTGAAATTTTAACAACATTGGCTAACCACCACAATTCCATATATCATTAAGTCAAGATTAATCATTATGACACAAGTGATAATGAACCCATCGTAACTAAGCTGAACTAAGCATCAATACGATACCCATGTTGGTGATACAAATATGTCCAATTAAAGTTACCCATGCTAGGGTGACAAAGGATTCATGGCATTCAAATAATCAATGGAGGCATAATGACAACAGGTAATAACTAATCCAAAAATAATTGACATAAAGATAGCATGCAATTGTATAAAATAATATACTTTAGAAATCATAGGTTCAATATGATCAAAGGACTACAACTTGCCTTGGAATAAATCCTGGTATTTTATCTTGATCTTGGTGTACTCCTCCTTGTTCAAAGCTTCACGAAGTATCAACGTCTAGTCGCAAACAAAGCAAATAAACTAAATAAATACAAAACAGAGACAAAACCAACTCCAAAAATTAAATAAAAATCTTAGATAAATAGAGCTCGAATTTAGATAAATTTAGAAATTTGGATGGGCTCAATCGAAGTTCGGATGCAAAAGATATGGTCTTTGGAAGTTTGAAATCACATAAAATACTGAAAACTAGATTTTATGAATTTACTGAATTATTTTTCTACTAAAAAATCGATTAATGACGTCAGCTGACGTCATTACTAGATTTTCAGCTGAAATAAATAAAAGAATTAGAATTTTGCACATGGGGCCCACTGTCAAAGAGTAGGTGTATGTGAACTAAGTTTAAGGACTCTTTGGCTTGGGCTTTACCACATGGTCTTGACACATGGCAGAAGAAGATGAGATGGCTGTTGATGAGGATGCACCCAAGGAATGAGGCTCAGGTGGACGATGATGAGGCTAGCCAAATCGTGAGAGAGAAAACACCGGAAGGAGAAGCTCGAGAGGAAAGCCATGGCCGGCGATCCTGGCTTGCGGCGGCGAAGGTAATACATGACGATACATGTTCGGCCAAAGACAAAAATGGAATGCCGAAGAGTTCGGTGAGGACGGCTGCGGCTTGATGGCGACGATAACTTGGGCGGCGAGGAGCTTCGGCTTATGGTGGCAATGGTGCTTGGATGGCGTTCGAAGTAGATAGAGGGAAGCACCAAGACGGCGACAACACAAGGATCACAAGTCAAATCTCTGAACAGCTAGAAGATGATCGGGGTGGCGACAATGACAAGATGGTTGGAGATAGAAGAGATGACCGACGACAGCGCTTCGGTGGTACAGAGAGAGAGACAAGAGAGGGGTTCGGATGAGAAGGATGTAAAGCGCATGAAGACACGCTTGGACAGCCAGGAGCACTCACCGGGGTGGAGATCAACAATGGGCGGCGCGGTCGGTTCCGGTGACAAAACTGACAACGGCAAAGGAGTGGTTCACGACCGAAGGTGATGGCATCACGGTGTAGACCGCACTATTGCAGATCTGAAGGAGGTGCAGCTTAGGCAAATATGCTCGGACGACGAAGAACTCCGGCGAGGAAGGCTTTGACGGCGGCTCGGTTCCTCGGTGAAATCCGACAAAACGCAACCGAAAATGGGCCTAGGCTTTTAGGGTTTCGGAGGAGAAGAACAAGGCAAAGAGATTAACGAGGAGGGTGGCCTTAAATAGGGTTCGGGAGAGGGGAAACCAAGTCGGGGCTGGCAGCTCTGCGTGAAACACATGGACTCAAGAGTACATGTTGGGAACAGATGAAGAAGAAGCTCACGTGGAAATCAACACCCCACGCATGAAGAAGAGTACATGGTGGTAGTGAAAATAGGAGGTGGCCAAGGCTGAGCTTCGGCTTGGGCCAAGGATGGCGCTGGGCTTCGGCAACGCCCCACGCACACGCAAAGGGAAAATGGATGGCCGGCTTGGGCTGGGTTGGAGTCAACGGAAATGGGCCGAGAGTGGGAATAGGAATGGGCTGAAGCAAAGATTCAGCCCGAACATTTTTCTGAGATTTAATAATAGCTTTTCCATTTTATAAAATACTGAAAATCCAAATAGCAAATAGAAAAATAGCAAATGAACTCAGATAAATTCTAGAAAAATCTAGAAAATATATCCAAACACAAGGAACCCAAATAAAATAATTTTGACAATAATTGATGTTGAAATTATTCATACTAAAATATTTTTTATCTCTGAAAATTCCAATTAAGCTTTAACTTTGGCAGAGAGATTCAAATGGTTATTTTTCTTCTTAAAACTTCAAAACAAACTAAATTTTTGGGATGTTACAAGGGATTTAGAGTGAAATGTGTTAGATGTGTATTGTACAAGGGGTTCTTTGCATATATGCCACACATGTACTTATTTATATATATATATATATATATATATTGGCCCATTGGCCTCATATTGAATACAAGCTCTATTCACAACATGGTATCAGAGCGAGGTTAGGGTTAGGGTCTTACAGTTGCTGTCGTCAGTTTTTCTGTCGTCCGCCACCGCCGCCCTTCCCGTGTCCTCTGCCTTCGCCAAGAATCGCCGCCGCTACCGGGGGCCAACGCCTCTGCCGCGCCGACGTCGTGGCTCAGAAGCCGCCGTGTCCGATGCCGACATCGAGCCTCAGACCACCGAGCCGCCATCGGCGAGTGGGTCGCCATCGCCGGGCGCCTTTGCCGGGCCGCCACGCCGGCCGCCTTCGCCACGCTGAATCGCTTGCTACTGCTGCGACCTCGAGTCGTGGCCTTGGCCGGTAGGGCACCGCCGCTGCTCCCGACCTCTTGAAGGCACGCTGGTTGGCCCGATGCCTCCGCCTCCGCTGAGAATCGCCACCGCTGCCGGGCGTCACCGCCGCTTCGTCGGGCGACGCCTCGCCTCGCTGAGCATCGCCGCCATCGCCGGGCCGCCACATTACTCGGGGTCACCGCCGCTCCGTCGGGGGGTCATCGCTGCTGCCAGGGGGAACTAGGGTTCCCCCATGCTGGGCGCTCCCTCGGGCCTTCGAACGAGTAAACAGGCCTTTTTGCCCTTCGATCGAAGGCATCGGGCCTTTTTTGAGCCCAACAGTCGGCCTGACTGAAGAAAAAAAAGTCATTCTAACCACTGCGCTGTCTAGCGCCACTTGTTAGATTTCGTTGCCTTGGTCGCTGCGCCGTCCAGCGTCGCCTACCAATGGGAACTGTTTCTATGCCTCGCTACGTGGTGATATTCGATGGTCTCAATTATCGATACTGGTCTCAGCATATGCGTCTTCACATGTGTGGCCAGCGTCTTTAGGAGTTTCTTACCAGCAAGTTGCCTTGTCCGCCTCACCCTGCTGAGCCTGTGCTTCCAAAGACTACTTGCGAATATGCTCATAAGGAGGCAACTGATACTTTTGAGGATGCTGTGGAGACTTTTTAGACTCAGTATGCTGCGTAAAAGACATGGCTTGATGATGATGCTCGTGCCTCTACTATTCTGGTTGTTAGCATAGAGGTGAAATTAATCGGGGACGTGGTTGGTTTGGCTTTAGCACAGTTGATATGGACGCACCTGTGCAACTGCTACGAGCCATCTGGTGATTCCTTATATCTTTCTGTTGTGCGTTAGGAGCAGTCACTACAGCAGAGAGATGCCATTATGGACGAGTTATATGCACAACTATCTGTGGTATGGCGTCAAATTGATTCTTTGGGACCAGATGTTTGCCACACTTGTCAGTGTTGTCAGCGTTAGCAGTCTCACCTGGAGCTTCGTCGGATCTATAACTTCTTGACACGTCTTCGGGCTGAGTATGAGCAGACTCGTGCTCAGTTGCTGGAACGACACCTTCGTGTGACTTTGTTATAGGCTCTTGCAGCTATTCATGCTGAGGATATTTACCTTCGTGTTGTGGGTCTGCTGCCATTCCAGTCGTCTCTTTTGGTTCTGGCAGCTCTTCCAGCTTCTACACCGGCTACAACTACTCCGTCACCGGTTGTGCCTTCCCCAGTGACAGTTGCTATTGGTAGGGGGTTACATTGCACTTACTGCAATAAGGATAGACATATACGGCAGACCTGCTACAAGAAGAAGAAGGATTTACGTCATGGTGGTCATCCTCCACAGGGAACTGGTGGTTTCTCTTCTCATAGTAGCTCTGGTGCTTCTGATTCTCAGGAGTTTCTCACACTACTACGTCGCATGGCTGCGTTTGCACCGTCTGGGTCAGTTTTCTAATGAGAGACCACCTTCTACTTCTTCCTCGGGTATATCACCTTGGATTCTTGACACCGGAGCTTCTTTTCATATAACATCTGATTTCACCAGTCTCACTTCCATTCATCTTTTAACTGCTCCTATCACTGTTCAGACAGCAGATGGTACATCTCTTTCTGTCGCAGGACGAGGCACACTTTCGAATTCCTATTTTCATGTTCCTGTCGTTTCTCTTGTTCCCAAACTAACCATGCAGCTCATATCCGCCGGTCAGCTCACTGATCATGGTTGTCGTGTTATTCTCGATTCTGATTCTTGTTGTGTTCAGGATCGACGCACGGGGACTCTGGTTGGTACTAGCCCTTGCCGTCGTGACTCACAACATCTTTGGGAGCTTGACTGGCTTCATCTACCTTCCGCTGTCCCTGCCAGTCTTGTCGCCTCCACTGTTGTCACGACTTCTGTTGTATCCTCCACTGCGTATTTTGCTCAGTGTCATCATTGTTTGGGACATCTTTGTAGGTCGCGTCTATCCTCCTTACTTCGTTGCGGTCTTTTAGGGTCTGTGTCTGGTGACGCTTCTCTAAATTATCAGGGTTGTAAGCTTGGTAAACAACTTCAACTTTCCTATCCTTCCAGTAAGTCAGTGTCACATCGTCCTTTTGTTCATGCTCATTCTGATGTATGGGGTTTGGCTCCTTTCGTTTCGAAAGGAGCTCATCGATATTATATAATTTTTATTGATGATTTTTCTCGTCACGCATGGATATATTTTATGTCATCTCGTAGTGAAGTTTTATCCATCTATAGGACTTTTGCTACCATGATCTGTACTCAGTTTGATTCTCCTATTCGTGTCTTTCGTGTGGACTCTGCTAGGCAATACTTGTCAGGAGTCCTTCGTGGTTTTCTTGCTGAGCAGGGCACTCTCTCACAGTTTTCTTGCCCTAGTGCTCATACCCAGAATGGTGTGGCTGAACGAAAATATCGTCATCTTCTTCAGACCGCCCGAGCTGGTATGCTTGCCTTTGTTGTTCCACCACATTTATGGGCTGAAGCTGTTTCTACTACCACTTTCTTGATTAATATTCAGCCATCTTCTGCTCTTCAGAGTGGTATCCCAGTTGAACGTCTCTGTGGTAAAACTCCTGACTATTCTAGTCTTCGCCGTTTTGGGTGGGTATGCTATGTTCTTCTTGCCCCTCGTGAGCGCACTAAGCTGAACGCTCAGTCTGTGGAGTCTGTTTTTCTAGGCTATAGCGTTGAACATAAGGGATATCGTTGTTAGGATCCTATTGGCCGACGGGTGCGGGTTTCTCGGGACATCACTTTTGATTAGTCTCACCCTTTCTACCCTTGTCCTTCTCCTTCCACCACTCTAGCATGTCTTGTCGAGCCTATTTCTTTCCTGACTTTTCCTTCCACTACCATAGTCACCAGACCTTCATCACAGCCTTTGACCTCTTGGATACCTCCTTCATCATCTCCTTTGCTTCTGCCATCCTCTCCAGAAGCTCCTCCTGGCCTTGTTCCTTCCTATCCTCTCTACTACACTCGTCGTCCGCGAGTTGGAGATTCTCCTGATGCGCCATTTTCTTCTGAAGGGTCATCTTCCTCGACCTCTCCTCCTCGATATGCTCTTCGTGATCGTCAGTCTATTCGGCCTCCTGCGCGCTTTTGTTTAGCTGTTCTTGCCGAACCGATTTCTTATCGTGATGATGTTGTTCATCAGAAGTGGCAGCATGCGATGGAAGAGAAAATTATTGCCCCTGAACGTACTAGCACGTGAGATCTCGTCCCTCTTCCTGCACATGTTACTCCTATCACGTGCAAGTGGGTCTACAAGGTTAAGACTCATTCTGATGGTTCTCTTGAGCGCTACAAGGCTCGTCTTGTGGCACGTGGTTTTTAGCAGGAGCATGGTCATAATTATGATGAGAGTTTTGCTCTTGTGGCTCATATGACCACTATTCGCACTCTTCTTGCAGTGGCGTCTGTTCGGGTATGGTCCATCTCTCAGCTTGATGTCAAGAATGCCTTTCTCAATGGTGAGCTGCGTGAGGAGGTTTACATGCAGCCACCACCAGGGTATTCTGTTCCTGAGGGTATGGTTTGTCGCCTTCGTCGATCTCTTTACAGCCTCAAGCAAGCTCCTCGTGCTTGGTTTGATCGCTTCTCTTCTATTGTCAGTGCAACTGGTTTCTTTGTAGTGCTCATGATCCTTCTCTTTTTATTCACACTTCACCTTGTGGTCGGACACTTCTCCTTTTATAGGTTGATAATATGATCATTACTGACGATGATTCTCAGTACATCACTTTTGTCAAGGAGCGTCTTCATGAGTAGTTTCTCATGTCTGATCTGGGTTCTCTTCGCTATTTTCTTGGGATTGAGGTTATTTCTACGCCTGAGGTCTTCTATCTGTCCGGAGAAAAAATATATTCAGGACCTTCTTGATTATGCTTCTCTTACGGATCAGCACACCGTTGAGACTCCCATGGAGCTTAATGTTCATCTTTGGCCTACTAAAGGTGAGCATCTTACTGATCCTACTCGCTATCGTCACCTTGTTAGTAGTCTTGTTTATCTAGGTGTCACTCGTCCTGACATTTCGTACCATGGCATATCTTGAGTCAGTTTGTTTCTGCTCCCACTCAGCACCACTATAGTCATCTTCTTTGTGTTCTACGATATCTTATTGGAACCATCACTCGTCGTTTATTTTTCCCTTGTTCCAGCTCTTACAGCTCCAGGCATATTCTGATACTACCTGGGGTAGTGATCACTCTGATCGCCGATCTCTTTCTGTCTATTCTGTTTTTCTTAGTGGTTTTCTCATTGCTTGGAAGACTAAGAAGCAGACAGCAGTTTCTCGTTCGAGTGCTGAGGCAAAGTTGCGAGCTATGGCTTTGTTAACTGCAGATGTTACTTGTCTACGGTGGTTACTTGAGGATTTTGGTGTTTCTGTTTCCGCACCTACTCCTCTTTTGTCTGACAGTACAGGGGCTATTAGCATCGCTATAAATTCGGTGAAGCATGAGCTTACAAAGTATATTGGTGTTTATGCTTCCTATATGCGAACCCAGATTCAGGACCAGATTGTTGCTCTTTAGTATGTGCCTTCAGAACTTCAGTTGGCCTACTTCTTCACAAAGACGCAGACCAGAGCTCAACATAACTTCTATATCTCTAAACTTAATGTTGTTTATCCACCATAAGTTTGAGGGGGTGTTAGATGTGTGTTGTATAAGGGTTCTTTGCATATATACCACACATGTACTTGTATATATATTAACTGTAACACCCTGACTATAAGGAAGTCAAGATGTCACCTACAATCACTACTCTTCAAATGAATAACATCAAATCGCATGATAAGGTGAAGCAAGTATTATGAATATGTGGAAACAAGTATTCAACCTCAAGTCTTAATCAACGAAATGGGAGTAAACAGTTCAGAAAGATATGGTAAACAAGGCCATGATGGCTTATTACAATGCAACACAAATCATAATTATCGATAATAAAAGTCCTCAAATTGTTTGATATATGATAGTGAGTGCAACGTGATGAACTACCCTCCACAAGATCATTCTTCCTTGTCATTTACCTAAATAAGACAATAAAGCAAGAATGAGCCAAAGACTCAGCAAGCAACTGTATGTAACAATCAAGCATACAATGAGCAATATATCACAAACATAATTTGAACAACTACTGGAAACGAATTTATGAATGGATGAAGTGGAATGGTGCATTGAAGGAAATGGACATATTGTAGCATATACCGGTATAGCGAGTGAATCACCCGTCGGTGTTCACTTAAAGTAATCGTATGAAGAACGTTTCATACGATCGTCCAACGTGGCCCACATTGGAATGGTGGATCACGTAACGTGGCCCACATTGGAATGGTGGACTCACGCACCCATCTTGGAATTGATGGGATTTCAAGTGCCCATACTGGAATTGATGGGTCTTACCAAAATAATGTATGCATGTCATGATGATCCCATGTCAATATTGAATAGTACTCATAAATGAAAAGAACACATGGCATTCATCTACAAATACGAACAAATGTAAGCATTCATTCACACATCATACATGACATCAATCATTGAATACAAATTACTTGCCTGCCGCGCTGCAACGGGTTGGGAGGTAATTGAGATACCCCTCCACTCACCGCTTCACCGCCTACAATATAAAATAATCGAAATAAGGACAAGCGAGTATGGAAAGGCTACACGTGTCCTCCCTCAATCTCTAACCAAACTAACCAAATAAAAGTTCAATTTGATCAATTTACCAAACATTTCAATTATCCCTAATCTGGCAGTTTTACTAGAAAATTCACCAATAAAAAACCGTAAGTCCAAAAGACCTGAAATCAGTGCTCAAATTTTCTTAACTTAACTGGCTACAAAACTCTAGTTGATGGTAAACTCTAATTCGGCCATTACAGAGGTCTAACCATCCAATGAAAAACTACAACTGCAGTCTACCCAGAATTCTGAACAGCCCTAAAGAAAATGCTCTAACTTTTAAACCACTGATCCAAATAAAGTGATTTTTATCAGCCTGGAAACATGGTGAAATTATCTTAAAAAACCTAGTTGGGTGGCCGACCTTATTCTGGCTGTAACTAGATCAAAACCTAGGTGCAACCGACTATACCCAGCAGTTCTGACAGACAGACCAGCACGTAGTAAAACAGTCATAACTTTTAATCTACTGGGTGAAAATTCGTGATCCAGGTGCCAAAAGAAAGCTAATGAAATAAGGAACAAAACTCTAGAAGGCGAAGACATCCAATTCTGCCTCTAAGACACCCAAAACCGAGTTGCCACAATCTGTACAGTACCGATCTACTGACAGAGATTACGCGATACTACCAAAAACATGGAATCGACAACTCTAACGCAATTAAACAGCGATGGGGTCTCTCGTTACCCTTGTAGACCCGAAGAACGACGAGGTTCCACTTCCCGAAGACTTCCCCTCTCCTTCTTTGGCCGGCCCCAAAGCAGCGACCCATGAAGCCCGCGAAGGAAGAACCAAGGTGAAGACGTGGAGGATCGGGGGTGCAGCTCCAGGGGAACACCAATGGCGGCCACCACCGGAGGAGGAGGAGCCTAGGAGGAGGTGCTGCGCCGTGTGGGGGAGAGGAGGAAGGAGGTGGCGGCTTGGGGGAGGGAGGAGGAGGCAATAGGGTTTGGGGGAGAAGGAGGTGGCCCCCCCTTTTGGCCTTTTGGCCGGCCCCTACATGGGCCGGCCGGCCCCCTCATGGGCCACCCGGGTCGCGAACTGCGGCCCAGGTTGTCTGGCAATAACAAATACCCCCCCCCCCCCGAAGATTGCAATTTTCCGACGAAAACAATCTCTTACTCTCTCCGACCTCTTTCTTTCTCTAGAACATTTCCTGAGTATTACAGGTCTAACCCCTTAACAGATTCACCTCGAATCTAATCAACGATCCAACGAAAAGAAATAAATACCGAAATTACAACTTAAACAATTTACCTTAAACGAACAGCAGTCGGGTATTGCTCTCTCATGCGGGACTCCAACTCCCAAGTGGCCTCTCTCGGTCGATGCGACCAAAGAACTTTGACATACTTGTGGTCTTATTCCTCGTAACCCATTCGATTCTTCTAATATCTTCACCGGCCGGACTCAAGGTAAGGTCTTGCTCGACAATCAAAGGCTCCAAAGGAATGACATGATCTGGGTCTCTCGAAACTTTCTCAAAGATCGAAACATGGAATACGCTAGAACCCCACTCATAGAATCGGAAGGTCCAACGGTAGCTAGCTTCCCAATTGTGCCACGATTGGGAAGGGTCCAACATACCTTGGACTAAGTTTCCCTTTGGTGCCAAACGCACTACGCCTTTAGATGGCGATACTCTCAATGAACTTCATTTCCACCTCGAATTCCAAATCTCGTCTTCGACATCAGCGTAGCTCTTCTTCGCCGGCTTTGGGCGACCAACAAATTTCGCCTAACTTCGCCACTCTAGCCATCGTCTGCTGAACCCGGGCGGGGCCCAAGATCGCCCGCTCTCCAACCTCATCCCAAAGACAACGGGACTGCACTTACGCCCATAGAGAACCTCGTATGGTGCAGCTCGAATCTTGGAATGATAATCGTTGTTATAAGCAAACTCGCCAAGGCTAAATGCTCTTCCCAATTACCTTTCCAGATAAAACACAACACCGAGCATGTCTTCTAATGTCCGAATGGTGCGCCGGTCGCCCATCTGTCACGGGGATGAAAGGTCGTGCTAAGACGGAGTTGTGTGCCCAATGCACTCGCAAACTTTCCTGAATTTGGAAACGAACTTGGCGTCTCGGTCGAAACAATGGTCTTTGGCACTCCGTGCAAACGCACAATTTCTCGTAAATAAAGAGGAGCCAAATTGCTTGCGAATTGGTTGTACGAATAGGAATGAAATGTGCGACTTCTTCAACGGTCCACAATTACCCAAATAGCATCCTTTCCTCATTGCGTGCGAGGTAAACCAACCACAAAATCCATAGATATATCGTCCCATGGCCAAACCGGTACCTCCAAGGGTTGCAATGATCCTGTTGGTCGCTTGTGCTCACCTTGACCACCGGGCACACCCACATGAAGCCACATACTTATGCGATATCAATTTTCATCCGCTTCCACGTAAACTTTTCTTTAAATCTTTGTACATCTTGGTCTCCCGGATGTACGGTATAAGGAGTACGATGGGCCTCTTTCAAAATCTCCAATTTAACTCGAGACTCTGTGGCACACAAAGGCGCCTTTAAATCGCAAAGAATCAAATTTGTCCACACCGGTGACCACGCTGCCCTCGGTATAGCGCTTCCTCACTCGTTGGAACATCTGATCTTGCTGTTGTGCTACTCGCACCCAATCCGGAAGGGCTGACTCTAAAATCAACTGAGTCTCGGTCTGTGGGTACCCGCAAAGCAGAAAGAAATATCCATACGCTCAAAGTCAGCAATAAGACAACGAGGATAGGAGGTGTCGCCTTGCGACTCAAGGCATCGGCTACCACATTAGTCTTGCCGGATGGTATCAATAGTAAGATCATAGTCCTTGATCAACTCTAGCCATCTCCTCTGTCTCAAGTTCAAGTCCTTCTGGGTAAAGATGTATTTCAGGCTCTTGTGGTCAGTGAACACATCACAAGATTCGCCATACAAATAATGACGCCAGATCTTCAAAGCATGAATCACCGCAGAAGCTCTAGATCATGGGTGGGATAATTCATTCATGCTTCTTCACCGTCTCGATGCATAGGCAATCACTTTACCATCCTGCATGAGTACACAACCAAGTCCAACTATGGATGCATCTGAATAGATAGTGAATCTCTTCCCAGGCTCAGGAAGGGTAAGAATTGGAGCAGTCACTAATCTATCTTTCAAAGAGCAAAAGCTGCGCTCACAAGCGCCGACCATCGAACCTAACACCTTTCAGGTCAATCGGGACATCGGTTTAGCAATGGTTGAAAAACCCTCCACAAACCGCCGTAATAGCCACTAAACCCGAAAACTCCTTACTTCTTTAACATTGGTTGGTCTCTTCCACTCAACCACCGTCGAAATCTTACTAGGATCAACTGAAATACCCTTCTGATTAATAACGTGACCCAAAAATCCAACTTCAGAAATCCAGAACTCACATTTCTTCAGCTTGGCATAGAATTGATTCTCTCTTAAAGTTTCAAGTACCAACCGCAAATGGTGGGTGTGATCCTCCTCTGTCTTGGAATAAATCAAGATATCATCTATGAATACCACAACGAAATCATCAAGGTATTGATGCAATCTTTGCTCATGGCTTCCATGAAAATCGCAGAGCATTCGTTAGTCCAAAAGACATAACTTTATACTCATAATGACCATACCTCGTAGAGAAAGCCGTTTTCTCAATATCCTGCTCACGAACTCGAATCTGATTATAACCCGACTGGAGATCAATCTTAGAAAATATCTTAGCTCCTTTCAACTGGTTGAAAAGGTCATCAATGCGAGGCAAAGGATATTTGTTCTTCACCGTCGCCTGATTAAGCGCCCGATAATCTATGCACATACGCCAGCTGCCATCTTTCTTCTTAATAAAGAGAACAGGCGCTCCCCAAGGCGAAACGCTCCGCTGAATCATACCTTTGGACAGCAGGTCGTCCAATTGTTTCTTCAATTCTTCCTGAAATGGCCGAGCCAAACGGTAAGGAGACTTGGACAAAGGCCGAGTTCCCGGAACAAGATCAATCCGGAACTCCACTTTCCTCACCGGAGGCATTCCGGGAAGTTCTATAGGAAAGACATCGAAAACTCCTTCACAACCGAATCTCCTCAATACGCTGCAAAGAATCAGTCTTTTCATTGAGGGAGCAAAGTAATCCGATGGTCGATGCACGACGGCTAGGGAATAGATTAGCCGTAACAACATCGAATCGACGGTGCGCGCCTCGAATACCGATTCTTCACCTAAGGAGCTAGCAAGGTCACCGTCTTCCGAAACAACAAATCTTGGCACGATATTGGAATAACCACCATACCGTGATAACATCGAATGGTGCCAATTGAATAACCATAAGATTCGCAGTGAAAACCTCATCATCTATCAGTATAGAACAACCGGACAGACGGTAGAGCTAGAAATAAGTCCTCCTGGGGAGCTGACTACCACTGACTCGTAAATAAGTGAAAACTCAAACCCACTTTTCTAACAAACTCCAAAGACACGAACGAGTAAGTAGCCCCGAATCAAACAAAGACAAAGGCATCATGCGAATCAACAAGTAAAGTACTTGCACCACATCAGACGCCCCAAGGTCTCGGGGGTGGGCATGGCGTAGACCCCGGTGCACCGGCAGTGAAGACGACCGACACTCTGCGACGGAAAGCCGGAAACAACAAGGGAGGAACAAACGACGGAGGTGCGATGGTGCGGATTCCAATAGAACCTCGCAGGAGGCGCCGAGTAAAAGCTGCAGTGGACCCCATGCCGAGGGTACTGTGGTGCAGAACCGCCGTCAGTCCGAATCGAACCTCTGTGGAAGCCGGAGGAAGAAGGCTGTGGGACGGTCTCCCATTTGATGATACTAGCCGGATTTTGCTTGCACACTAAGGACTTGTGGCCCTCCCGACCACATCGCCGCATGTTCCTTGAAGGAACATTCAAGCTCGATGCCCGCCACCACACCGAAAACACTTCATGCCCCGACTCGAACAGACGCAATCTGGGGCGAAGATGAAGAACGTGGCGCCAAGAAGAAGATCGCCATCTTGAACCGGACGGGAGGGTTGGTTCTTGTGAAACCTCTTAGCGGGTCGTCGAAAAGACCCACCACCTCCACCGAAACTCCGCTCGCCACCGCCAGATCCACCAAGAGCAACAGAACCACTAGCAACATGCCCTTGCGACGAAGGAGCTCTTTCCAACTCCATCCTCTAGCTCGCTCAACCACCGAGCTAAAGTCACGAGACTGTTGCTCCCGAATCTGGCGATACTCCGATTGAGGCCCCGCCGAACCTCTTAGCCTTCTCTTTATCATCACTTGCCACGGCTGGGACAAAGCGCACTGTTGTTAAATCCGCCTCATACTCGATATCGACATTTTTCCTTGCACATAGGTCGAGTGATTGCTCCATCTTCTCGATGAAGGAGTCGGATAAAGCGTGTCCCTAACCTCTCCACAAAACCTCCCAAGTAACAAGACCTGCTACTGAGTCCCGGAAGACAGGACCCTTCCCACCAGATGTCGGCTGGCCCTTCACCGAAGGCCACAAATCGCGCCTTCGCGCGGATGCCACTCTAAGGCTCCAAACTGACGCTCCATGTACCTCAACCAGTCCGCAGCTGAACCGGTGTACCTGCTCCGTCAAAAGTGTCCAGACGAAGCGACATCCACTCACGGAGGCTCATCCTAGCCTCGGGTGGAACAAAGAAGAAGAATGTGTTCCGCCACAGTGCGGCCCGCGAGAATGGCCACCGCAATTGTTGGCGGAGTTGTTGATTCTCCCTTATTAGGGTCTGAATGAGATCAGCGGTTGCGGCCGGTGGCTCAGCAACCGAGGCGCAATGTGAGGCAATCTCCTCGATGCAAGACCACCAACGCTTGAGACGAAGACGATGTAGTCACTGGGACGCGGCCTCGACCACCACTACGGGTCGGTGGACGACCACGACCACGGCCTCTACCTCTTGCCATCTAAGAACAACAACACAACAGAACGAAAATCAAATACTTAGCTCAACGAACTGATAAACAAAATAATTGGGACATAACCAAGCAATTGCGGAAAAACAATGGTGTACCCAACCCTTCCTATTGTGCACAGTGTGTCATTTTAATATTATTACCACGGACCTGAAGCCCGCTCTGATACCAACTGTAACACCCTGACTATAAGGAAGTCAAGATGTCACCTACAATCACTACTCTTCAAATGAATAACATCAAATCGCATGATAAGGTGAAGCAAGTATTATGAATATGTGGAAACAAGTATTCAACCTCAAGTCTTAATCAACGAAATGGGAGTAAACAGTTCAGAAAGATATGGTAAACAAGGCCATGATGGCTTATTACAATGCAACACAAATCATAATTAACGATAATAAAAGTCCTCAAATTGTTTGATATATGATAGTGAGTGCAACGTGATGAACTACCCTCCACAAGATCATTCTTCCTTGTCATTTACCTAAATAAGACAATAAAGCAAGAATGAGCCAAAGACTCAGCAAGCAACTGTATGTAACAATCAAGCATACAATGAACAATATATCACAAACATAATTTGAACAACTACTGGAAACAAATTTATGAATGGATGAAGTGGAATGGTGCATTGAAGGAAATGGACATATTGTAGCATATACCGGTATAGCGAGTGAATCACCCGTCGGTGTTCACTTAAAGTAATCGTATGAAGAACGTTTCATACGACTGTCCAACGTGGCCCAGATTGGAATGGTGGACTCACGTAACGTGGCCCACATTGGAATGGTGGACTCACGTACCCATCTTGGAATTGATGGGATTTCAAGTGCCCATACTGGAATTGATGGGTCTTACCAAAATAATGTATGCATGTCATGATGATCCCATGTCAATATTGAATAGTACTCATAAATGAAAAGAACACATGGTATTCATCTACAAATACGAACAAATGTAAGCATTCATTCACACATCATACATGACATCAATCATTAAATACAAATTACTTGCCTGCCGCGCTGCAACGGGTTGGGAGGTAATTGAGATACCCCTCCACTCACCGCTTCACCGCCTACAATATAAAATAATCGAAATGAGGACAAGCGAGTATGGAAAGGCTACACGTGTCCTCCCTCAATCTCTAACCAAACTAACCAAATAAAAGTTCAATTTGATCAATTTACCAAACATTTCAATTATCCCTAATCTGGCAGTTTTACTAGAAAATTCACCAATAAAAAACCGTAAGTCCAAAATACCTGAAACTAGTTCTCAAATTTTCTTAACTTAACTGGCTACAAAACTCTAGTTGATGGTAAACTCTAATTCGGCCATTACAGAGGTCTAACCATCCAATGAAAAACTACAACTGCAGTCTGCCCAGAATTCTGAACAGCCCTAAAGAAAATGCTCTAACTTTTAAACCACTGATCCAAATAAAGTGATTTTTATCAGCCTGGAAATATGGTGAAATTATATTCAAAAACCTAGTTGGGTGGCCGACCTGATTCTGGCTCTAACTAGATCCAAACCTAGGTGCAACCGACTATACCCAGCAGTTCTGACAGACAGACCAGCACGTAGTAAAACAGTCATAACTTTTAATCTACTGGGTGAAAATTCATGATCCAGGTGCCAAAAGAAAGCTAATGAAATAAGGAACAAAACTCTAGAAGGCGAAGACATCCAATTCTGCCTCTAAGACACCCAAAACCGAGTTGCCACAATCTGTACAGAACCGATCTACTGACAGAGATTACGCGATACTACCAAAAACATGGAATCGACAACTCTAACGCAATCAAACAGCGATGGGGTCTCTCGTTACCCTTGTAGACCCGAAGAACGACGAGGATCCACTTCCCGAAGACTTCCCCTCTCCTTCTTTGGCCGGCCCCAAAGCAGCGACCCCGCGGAAGCCCGGCGAAGGAAGAACCGAAGGTGAAGACGTGGAGGATCGGGGGTGCAGCTCCAGGGGAACACCAATGGCGGCCACCACCGGAGGAGGAGGCGCCTAGGAGGAGGTACTGCGCCGTGTGGGGGAGAGGAGGAAGGAGGTGGCGGCTTGGGGGAGGGAGGAGGAGGCAATAGGGTTTGGGGGAGAAGGAGGTGGCCCCCCCTTTTGGCCTTTTGGCCGGCCCCTACATGGGCCGGCCGGCCCCCTCATGGTCCACCTGGGTCGCGAACTGCGGCCCAGGTTGTCTGGCAATAACAAATACCCCCCCTCCCCCCGAAGATTGCAATTTTCCGACGAAAACAATCTCTGTTACTCTCTCCGACCTCTTTCTTTCTACCGAACATTTCCGGAGTATTACATTAGCCCATGGACTTTATATTGAATACCAACTTATTCATAACAAAATGCAAACAATGTATTATGCATTGAGGTAAACAACCTCCGGGGCATATATCCATATAATTCATGTCTTCTCATCCAATTCAGTTAAAGCAATATTTTCCGTGATTTCAGGTATGACACCACGAATGGAGATCCATGTAATGGAAAAATGCCAGAGAAGAAAAACACAGTTGTCCTAGTAATTGCCGTGGTGGTCCCAGTGGTGATAGCGATACTGTTAGTATCTACTTTGCTGATGTTTTGTTTCTGCAGCAAGCAAGGTACATATCTCTTCTATTAATTCTTACAAAATTGGTTTATTTCAGACACAGACTGTAACAGAAAAACAACATAATTTTCAACATTTTCCCTTTTGATGGAACTCGTGATTTGTCAAGATACAGCTCCAAGTGTGCTACACAGATGCGCTGATATTCCAAATCGCAGTACTCAACAAGACTGTAAAGCCCACATAAACATATTCGAGAGCCGTGAATTCACATACGAGGAGTTGGTGGCAATAACAAATAATTTCTCAGCATGCATTGGTGAAGGAGGTTTTGGGCCTGTCTTCCATGGCCAGTTAAAAGATGGTACTCAGGTTGCTGTAAAGATACGCTCTCCAACATCAGCAGTAGGGAAAGGGATGACTGAGTTTTTAGCTGAGGTAACGTAATTTGTATCGATAGAATTCGACATGAATTTTTTATCTTCATGCATTCTTTGTAATATGTTATGTAGATTTAATTTTCCAAAAAAAATTGTCATGATATTCTTAGCACGTTGAAAAGAATTGTGGCAATAGGAGTTTAGGTAGTTCATAGATCATTAGATAAGCTGTAACATGTGTAATCAATAAAAACGTAATCAAGTTTTGCAAAGTGCAAGGGACAATAATTCCATCACTTTATTGCAAAGGCATCTATGAACCTGACTTCGGATCTAATAAAAAAACTTTGAAGGGTCCCTGATTCTACATAAATTTGATCTTATTCTGCAGGTTGGGAGCTTAACAACTGTGCACCATAGGTATCTTGTTTTGCTGGTTGGCTACTGCACTAACAAGGATCATTTAGCCCTTATATATGAGTACATGCCTAATGGAAGCCTTTATGATCATATACGAGGTTTGTGATCTGCGAATTTAATTAATTTACGATGTTGACTTCCTTATGAAATGTCATTCCTGAAGAAAAAAAAATTATAATTAGTCTTGCTATTTATCCTTATTTCTTTCTTTTTTGAAGTTGTTGGACCCAGAAATTAAATTCCGAATCATATGTGTATACTATGCTAGTCCCATAATCAGTCGCTAGCACACACACTTTACAACATTCAATCACATAGTAAATAAAGTAGAGTAGCACATAATATTAAGCAGTTGAACATAGGCTATTAAGACCGAGTTTTACACAACAGAGCTGACCGGCCAAATAAATCACACTTAAGAGTACTTGTAGTGGAAATAAACAATAATTACATATCAATAACCTGCATGGTATGCCATAACCCATGGGAAATTGACTAGGTGAACACCATAGAATTTGGCACTAACATCATCTCCAACTCTCACAGCATAACAGTAGTCGAATGTGGGTATTTAATTTCTTGCTCTGACAAGCAATGGCGAGTACAAGAATGTTCTTCGCAGGACTTTATATCAAAGGTGATAATACATGCATGCTATATCAAAGGATGAATGTCCAATCTAGTTTCTTTTGCTTAAAGGAAGCTTCATTTGCAATAGAGATATTTACCCTTTTAAAGAGCAACTTTATAAAGCATTTTGACTTCAATATGAAATAACACATGAGCATATAGTAGTTGTAATCCATGGCTATCCTTTGCAATCACAATACTTTTGATGGTCCTTTGTCAAAATCTTTCAAGCATGCATGGATAGTCACCATCCATACCTCTTCCCAATAGAACCATTTTTAGTGAAAACCAGATAATTTAACTAAGATGGTATCACCAAGCGATGTACTTGACCAGGAACACGGCTATTCGAATAGATTTATGATCTCACTCTGCAGAGGATGCACAACTTTACCCACACGATGTGATCAACTTATACAGTCGGGCATGTCACGCTTCCTATTGGAGCTACCCTCGCGGCAACTCCGCACTCTACTCTCACCTTGTTTCTCTGACGAATACACACGCCAGGAGAGAAGGCGCACATGACACACACACACAACTACAAGGAGGCGGGAGATGAACACAGGAGACATACAGAGTTTGGTTACGACGCATGCTGTTTCTTCTTGATCTCTGTTATTCACTCACCAGTAGCAAATGACCGAGTACATGTATTTAAACACACCGGGCAAACCCCTATGCCCGAAGCTCATGCCACTCCAGCTATTCTCACGCTACTGCCCCCATATACTCACCCTGCATGCATGCCAATACAACTACTAGCACTGCGCACGTCTCATCTAGCCGCTTCTTCCGCCCTGACTTGGTCACAGCTGCAAGTAAGGCGGTGGACATCCTTTACCATCATCAAGAGGGCTCATGATTGTGTCGGTAGCACTTGCATTCTCATTGATGTCTTTTACCATTGTCAAATGCAAGTGCTCTGTAGACATGGACATCCTTTACCATAGTCTGCATGACCCAGATAACGCCTATCGACTACAGCCTACGGTAAATGCTTGGACTCGGTAAATTACTTGGCCAGGTACATCCTATTTAGGACATGTGGTTGCACTGAAAATGCTTAGGGTCAATAGCATCAAAGTTCGGTCCTTAACTACTCGGGCGAGACCAACACAAACTGAGTTCTCGTGCAAATTGCACCGGTTTCGACAAAACACTTGGCCAAGTCCAAACAATTTTGGTTTCACATTTTATCCAAAATAGCAAAGGTATACAAATTTTTTTAATAACACTTTCCCATACTTTCCAAAACTTTATTTTACCGAATTCCACCATTTGTACCGTTATTAACATAAGCATGACTACGCATAAGCCTAACATACTATTCTAAAATTCTGCAATTTTGATAACATCCCTAGGGTGACAACAATAAGGGTATCAATTTTTCAAGGTAGGATCAATGCAATAATTGGTGATAACTACATATTAAACGATAACACAACATTTTACTCAAAGTAAGCATGCATATTAGTTTGAGCAAACAATACACATAACATTGAAATATGGGATCAATATGGTGAAAGGAGGGTGCTTGCCTTGCTTGTTGAACACTGGCCTTGCTCTTGATCAACTTCTTACGATTCCAATACCTCGCTATCAAATCGATAAAAACCACGAGACACCAATAAATACCAAATAAATTAAAACATAGAGAAAATACAATATTTTTGCACATTATGAAAGCTCATGATTTATAATATTTTATAAAAAAAATTCACTTAATTTGGAGTTCAAATACAAAGGTTCTTAGCATTTGAATTTGTTTTGGTTGGAAATTCTAGAAAAAGAAAAGAGGAAACATTTTGCACGATTTTTTTTTAAAATTTCTATTTTTTCTTCTAAAGGAAAATCTTGGTTTATTGTGTCATCAGACTAGCGGGTGGGGCCAAGTCCACACTAAACTAAGTTCACGGACGGCTAACTAGCACGTGGGGTCCGCATGTCAGCGACTTGGATTTTAAAACCGGTTTTAAATTTTTTAAAAAATAATTAATTAGCCTACCAGTCCCACATTTAAGTGACTCATTGGCCCTAACTAACACCAAATAACTTAATATAATTACTAATGATCTCATTGGCACTAATTTTAACAACCTATCTATCAGACTCATGCGGCAAACGACAAGATCATGCAACATGATGGCTCGGGTGAGCTTGCTGGCGCAGCCACGACCGTGCTGGGACCTAACAGACATGTGGAGTGGGTGGCGGGAAGCGAGGTGAAGCTACTGGTGGTGGCGTTGCGACCAATAGTCACCGGAACAGTGGTGGCGGTGAGCTTTAGTGGCGGCGCTAAACAGGGCTACGATGACGACTAGGCAAATAGCCACGTAACGCAATGGTCAGCAGCGTGCAAGGTTCACGTGATGCAATGGCCAGCAGTGTGCAAGGTTCAGTAGCTCACCACGAACACGCTGGTGAGGTTTAAGTCGGCGAGAAGGTCTGCAGTCACCGGACGACGGTGACCAGGGGCGACGGCGATGGGGTAAATGGCGACAGGCCTCCACGGTGGAAATGTGCTACAAAGAAGGGTGGGAGGAGGATGGGGAGGTGCGGGTGATGCTAAGGGTGAGGTTGATGAACAAAGCTCCTCTCCAAAGAGGAGGAATTTCGATGGCGAAGGTGGCGGGCTGCGATGAAGAAGAAGACTTGGTCTCAGCGGTTCACTGTAAGAACTAGGAAATTGGTTATGGGTTTTGAAGAGGAGATCAAATGACGTAATGTGACACGGACATCGAGGCTATATCTCACCGGACGTGAAGATGGCCACAGCTGAGCGTAGCCGGGACACGCACCGGAGCCAAAGATGAAGGCGACGTTTCAGGTAAACCAGTGGAGGAAAAGCATAGGCAATGTGCAAAATGACAATGGGTTGGATGAAGGAGTCTCGTGACGCGGTTAGAAAGGAGTTTTGTAGGGAGATGAGAGCATGCTTCTTGTGGGTTTCTCATGAGTCATGGTGGTTGTGGCATCGCATCGTCTCTGGTGAGGACCGGACGGGTTGGGCAGGCATGCACGAGGTTAGCGGTGGTGTGCAGATGCAATGGTGGGGGTCGCGGTTTTGTCGGAAATGCTTTTGTCGCGACTCCCATGACATGGTCGAGTGTGGCACTGTAGTGGTAGATGGAGGTGGATGATGACCTCCGTCGAGTGTGTCCCAGGCCCACCATTCAGTGGCTGTGGAAAGAGAAGACAGAGAGAAGGCATATCTATGAGAATACGCGACCAACAAAAGAATAACGAAAAGAAGAATGCGGCTCGGCTGAGCTTCGGTATGTGGGCTAGAATGGGCCAAAATAGTAAACGTACTGGGATGAGGTTACTGTTTTGTCATGTAATTAGATAGGATTTTTAATTTATTTTTTGAATTGATTTAAAACCAGAAATTGTATTGGAGCTCAGAAAATTATCAAACCAACTCCAGAAATTGTAAAACATTTCGCGTAGTCTGCATATATTATTACGAACATAAATAAATTATTTATATTTTCTAATAAAGTTTGATTATTTTCAAAAACCCCAAAACAACCGCTGTAAATTAGAAAAAACCTTTTAAATAAATGCAGAAAATTTTGAAAACCCTCAAAATGCATTAATGATGATGTTGAAAATAATAACTCTAGTTTTGAAATTTTGGGATGTTACAGAAGTTCTGTGGTAATATTGCAATATACAAAAGGATTTGCTTGTCATCCTAACTATATAATTGCATCTTGTATCCTTCATGTTTCACCTAGAGTTGACGATACAACTTAATTTGCGATTGCATTCTGATATATTGTTAGTTTGTTACTAACTTATCACGGTGCTCATTCAGGCAGAAATGCGATTGTTCAAACACTGGGATGGCGTGATCGAGCACGAAGTGTACTTGAAGCTGCCCAAGGTGTACTTTGGATAGCACCACTGCATTTCATCATGTTTTGCCTTGTATTTTATCACATGTGGCAATCTACGTTCAACGTGTGATTTTTTTACATAGGTTTGGACTACTTGCACACGGGATGTGTATTACCAATAATTCATAGAGACTTGAAGTCGCACAACATTCTTCTAGGACCTGACATGGTTGCCAAGATTTCAGATTTTGGATTGTCTAAGTCTTATCTCAATGTGGCACAAAGTCACATATCTGTGACAGCTGCTGGAACTCTAGGCTACATTGATCCAGAGTTTGTTCCTATATCTGTCCTATTAATGTATTAAAAATAAATTATTAGGAAGTAAAAAACACTTAACTATCAGAAAAGATCATGTGTTTTGCTGCTTAATTCACATCCTACTTAATTACATAAAAGACAACTAATTTTGATGAAACCTGCTAACTAGGCACATTTGTTTAACTGCTCTTATCTAGGTACTATCTTAGTGGCAGACTCACCATAAGTAGCGATGTCTTCAGCTTTGGAGTGGTTTTGCTAGAAATCGTAACAGGAGAACCTCCCATTGTACCAACCACAGCACATATTATCCAACGTGTAAAGGAGAAGGTTACTATGGGGAATATTGAGGCAATTGTTGATCCACGACTTCACCATGAGTATGACTCCAGTTCGGTCTGGAAGGTTGTGGACATAGCGCTGTTGTGCACAAGAGAGGCATCACATGAAAGGCCAACTATGAGTATAGTGGTGGCTCAGCTAAAGGACGCTCTGGCATTGGAAGAAGCACGTGTAACTGAAAGCATCAGTGACATTAGCCAGGTTGGCCCCAATGCTGAGTTGTCGATCAGCTCGGTGGCATCAGCAAGATGATAAAGCTTAAGTGATCCATTCTAATGTTACTTTTTAAACATTCGTGTATTTGTGGAGCTGTATGTCTGTCTAATGGAGTCCTAGCTACGTTGCTACCTGAGGATATATCTACGGCATATCATATTATGGTGTGTTCGGTATCCTGTGAAATTATGTAAATTTATAAAAAAAAATAGCTTTGTTGGGTTATGCATTAGAGGATAATTCAAAAGAAAATTAACGAGCATGTCTGAACGGATCTTCATCGGTATTGCTAGTTCCAAAAATGTCAAACTGCTGCAAATTGATGCTGCGATAATTGATTACTTGTTGTGTTTCTTGTGTGTTTTTGTTCACGTAGAGTATCCTAGACGGATCTGCAGCAAAATAACCTTCTGTGTGGAGAAATCTGCAAGTAAATGAATGGACAATTTCTTATTATATTAAACTGCCATCTTGATCATTCGTTGGTGTGCTGTGCTGGGCTGGACGTGCTTCAACCGGTCCAACTCCCAGGTCTAGTTACCCGTCTAGTTACCCTATATGTCATAAAAGTTTAAAAAAAATAGTTGTTTTGTTCAAAAATTAGACTAAGAAATATTTCATGTGATTGGAAAATACTCTACAACTCTCACTATTTTGATCTGTTTCTTTTGATCCGTCTCCTTTCTCCGCCCACCACGTTCCCTGTCCTACTCTGCTCTCCCGAACCCTTATATATTTTGGTCAATAATCTTGATCGGTATGAATCTCAGAACAAATGAACGGTCAAAAATCCTAAGCACCATTGTAGATTTATGTGGTAAACACTATAGTATTCTATTCAAATTAACTTATAAATAACCTCTAAAAAATGACCTCTCATAATCACCATGGACAGTCTAAGTTAGCAGAGTTCACAATGACTCGCCCACCGACTTTTTCCAGAAGTGTTTCGCTAGTGGAAGCTAACAATTTGCTTCACGTGATTTAAAAGAAGTTACTGATCACTCAATGCAATGATCATGAGAAGATTCTTTACACTACCCATCAGATGGAAGGTATTGCTCCTGAATGGTGGGAGAATTTTTGTGTTGTGCAAGAGACTCCGCAGAACATTATTTGGGACGAGTTCTGTACAACTTTTCGCCAGTACATGTGCCGGAGGGAAACACACATATCTAAAGAAAGGATGAGCTCCGTGCACTCAAGAAAGAAGGTATGATGGTACCCGATTACCTCAACAAGTTCTTTTAGCTTGCACGTTACGCTGTAGAAGATGTCACTACCGACAAGGCCAGACAGAGTCATTTCCTGAAAGGATTGAACACCGGATTACAAGTCAGTCTGATTGCTCATACTTTTCTGGATTTCCAGGAGTTGGTCAACAAGGTTCTTATCCTTGAAGATAAGTGCAAGGAGTTGGATGACAACTACAATCGCAAAATGACTCAGCAAGAAAGTCATCAGTCTCAGCAGAAAGCGGGGATAGTTCCTCAGCAGTTTACTCGCTTTCCATTGCAGAATTCTTTTAAGATGCCTACACCAGCACCTCGTCCAGCTGCTCAGAATTTTTGTAATTCTACTTCAGACAACCCCAATCTAGGAGGCCATCATCAAAATAACCCGAGACTTTGCTACACGTACGGAGAGCTAGAGCACTTCGCTAGCAATTGTCCTTAGAAGGGAGTAGTGACTCCAATTCATTTCAACCTTGGTGCTACTCCAACCAAGACGCCAGCACCATCCAATAACCGAGGAGTACCTCAAGTTTCCGATCAAGCTAGAGGAGCACCACAGTCTGTGGTTAGAGGACGTGTCGACCACATCACCTTGGAAGGAGCTCAAGAAGCACCCGACGTAGTACTGAGTAAGTTTTTGGTTAACTCAGTACCCGCATCAGTTTTGTTTGATTATGGAGCTTCACATTCATTTGTTTCTCTAGTTTTTGCAAGCAAAAATAATTTAGAAACTATGCATCTTAAGCATACCTTGTTAGTCGAGTCACCTACAGTAGAGTTAAGCTCTAAGTTGGGATGTTTAGGAGATAAGTTACTCATTTTAGGAGTTGAGTTTCTAGCCAACCTCGTCATCTTAGACACCCATACTTTAGACACTATACTTGGTATTGATTGATTGTCAAAGCATAAAGTTGTGCTAGATTGTGGCCGAAGAGCCTTAACAATCGAATGTGTCAATGGAAAGAAAGTGAAGTTTCTAGCAATCACAGTGCGTAATAGACATCTAGTGGTCAATAGTATGATAACCGTATCCTTAGAGGATGTGCCTATTATCAGAGACTATCCGGATATTTTTCCAGAAGATTTGCCAAGAATGCTGGCAGATCGTGACATTGTGTCTGTTATTGATTTAGTGCCTGGAACAACACCCAATTCTAAGAGACTCTACTTGATGCCAGCCGATGAGTTAGTGGAAATGAAGAAATAGATCGGAGAACTTCTTGAGAAAGGTTTTGTGAGACCTAGTTTGTCGCCTTGGGGAGCGCCAATCTTATTTGTTAGTAAGAAGAATGGAAGTATGAGGATGTGTATCGATTATCATGCCCTCAACGAGGTTACCATCAAGAATAAGTATCTAGTTCCCAGGATAGATGATTTGTTTGATAAGATGAAAGGAGTCGGAGTGTTCTCAAAAATCGACCTACGATCAGGTTATCATCAGTTAGAAATTTGTCCAAAAGATGTACCGAAGATTGCTTTCTCTTCATGGTACGGACATTATGAGTTACTAGTCATGTCGGTTGGTCTGACTAATGCCTATGGCTATTTTATGAATATGATTAATAAGGTTTTCATGGAATATTTGGACAAGTTTGTGGTAGTATTCATTGATGATATTTTGGTCTATTCCAATACGGAAGAAGAACATGCTGAGCATTTGAGAACAATACTTGAGAAACTTAGAGAGAATCAGATGTACGCTAAGTTTAGCAAGTGTGATTTTTGAAAACGAGAAGTTGATTTCCTTGGTCATGTGATGACAACCAAAGGAGTAGCAGTTGACGCCAGCGAAGTTAAAGCTGCGTTACATTGGGAGCCGCCCAAGATAGTGACTCAAATTCGTAGTTTCTTGGGAATGGCATGATATTATCATCGTTTCCTTCAAGGATTTTCGACGATTGCTAAGCTTTTTACGCAGTTGTTGAAGAAAGAGAAAAAGTTCTCTTGGACTCCAACTTGTGAGAAAAGTTATCAATACTTGACCAAACATTTGATATCCGCCCCAGTGCTAGTACTTCAAGATATTCAGAAAGATTTTGATATTTATTGTGATGCTTCGTGTCAAGGATTAGGTTGTGTCTTGATACTAGAAGCAAGAGTTGTGTCGGGACCCAAATATGCAAATCTGGACCCTCTGTGTATTCTGCACTAGTCCAGGATCACGCTAGTGCACACAGTGTCAACATTGATGAAATATCACATCCATACAACGAATATAAGAATAAACGAGTACTTTGAATAACAAATAACTGTTGGGACCTTATGGTCGAGTGTTACATTTATTAAGCCATGCAAGGCTGACAATAAAGAAATAAACTGCAGCGGAAACGAAATAAACTCCGGTGGCTCCCATCAATTTACCACGAGCAACCGATCGATCAAGACCCTAACGCTCAACCTTCGTAGAACTCTTCTTCAAAAGCAAAGACGACTCCTCCACTTCATTGATTTGTTTAGCAAGAGTGAGTACACACCGTACTGCAAGTCATACCACGTAATGCATTTATACATGATGGCTTATTCCAAAGGAATGGCTTCTGTGGTTATTTTGCAGAAATGCAACATTTGCAATTGAATACAAATAATAGATTGAAAGCATAATTCAAAACAAATAGACAATAATAAGTTAACAATTGATTTCACAAAGGACACACAGTCTAATCAAGTTCTTTCACACAACTGAACAAGTTATCTCACACACCGTGACCCTTCCCATTTGTTTTATGAAAATCTACCCCTCGTGTGAAATTCCCAGCATGTCCATAACCGAGGACGCGGCTATTCGAATAGATTGATTTAAACACTCTGCAGAGGTTGTACACTTTACCCACACGATGAAACCAACCGGATCGAGTTGATCACAACAAAACCTTTCGAGACTTCATCTCAAACAATGACACTCTGGTGTGCTTTATCGCCGTCCAATTTGTACACACACTTTGGAACGACACACACCATTGGACAGGATGCAAATAACCGTCCCGCGATGTGACATATCACACCTCCATTTCATCACATAGCTTAAATACAACCTGAGTTGTCAATGTCAAGACTCCATAACTTACTAAGTCGCCCACCCATACTAGGCATGTGGTCGCATGCAGAAGGCCCAGTTCAATGGCGCACAAAGTTAAGTCCTTAATTGACCAAGGCAAGACTTCCAGCTTTAACCCAAATCATAAAGTTTAATAAGCACACACTCCACCATTCACACGTAATCCACCACTTGCCTCGGTCTAAATCTTTTCCCACCTCGTTGATTAAGTGCAACACATGCCATCAACGAGTAATAGCACACAACACACACAGATTCATCACACAGCCCATAATCACTTAGTCAAGTTTATAATTGCAACTCTCACATGAAATGATGACTCGTGGCATGGCTAAGCGCCTAATCGTATCTAACCAACCCACGTTGGTGCTACAATAATACCAACTAATAATTAATCAACCTAGGGTGACAAAAGATCATGGCATACAATAGACAAGGTGGCATAACAATTTGGATTAATAACTACACCCAAAAGCATTTAAATAAATACTTGAAATAGAATGCAATACATTGAAACAAAGTATTTTGAAAACTGGGTTCAAAATGATCAAAGGTATAACTTGCCTTGGAATAGATCTAGATATTGGTCTTGGTCTTGAGGTGCTCCTTCTTCTGCAAAATTCCCGAAGTATCGACGTCTACTCGCAAACGAGATAAAAGAAATAAAACAAATAAATAACAGAGGCAAAACAAACTCCAAAAATTAAATAAAATTCACCATTAAATAGATCTTAATTTTATATGAATTTACAAATTTGAATGGGCTCAATTGGACTTCGGATGCAAAAGATATGGGCTTTGGAAGATTGGAAAAATCAATAAAACCCTAAATTGGATTTTCTCGAATTTCCCGAATTAATTTTATAAAGGAAAATCGAATTATTGCGCAATGCTTGCGTCAGCCGAGAATTTCCGGAAAAAGAATTAAATTTAAAAAGAATTCTGACATGTGGGACCCACTGTCAGTCTCGGGTTCACGGTGGACCGAGTGCACCGAACCGAGGGAGGTCTGGCGCGGTGGACCGGGCCACGACGCGCAGCGTGTCGGCGCGATCTGGCGCCACGCGCCGCCACACCAAAGACAAGTCGACGCCGGCGCCGAGTGGCGCGATAACGGCGGCGGTGGCGCTCGGACCCGATAGTCACCGCGAACGAGCGGCGACTTCACGGCGATGGAGTGATACCATCGTGTAGAGGAGGCTAATGCGCACACATGGGCACCGTTTGAGCACTGGGTTGATTTGAGATGGCCGCGGCAGGAAGAAGCGGCGGAGAGAGCTCGGTTTTGTTTGGACGGGCGCCCGGCGATGCTCCGGCGACGAGAAGGTGCGCACGAGGTAGCCTGTGACTTGCTGATCACAATGGTGCAGTCGGTGGAGCAAGGGCGACGACGACGGCGGCGCAATCCACCGGAGAAGAAGTTCGCCGAAACCCTAAAGCTTGGAATGCGGCGCGCTAGAGCGATCGGGGCGATGGGAGTGGCGGATTAGGGTTACGGAGGCCCGGGCGGAGCTAAGGGAGTATTTATAGACCTGGAGATGCCGAGATTTGAAAACCCCCAAATCGGGTCCGAAACGGCCGGGTTTTTGAATTCCATGATTCTCGGAGATTGAAACCGATTCGGGGTTTGATTTGGTTTGAAACGGATAAGGAATAACCGGAGATATGATTTGGCGGGGTCGGCGCGAAGAATCAGCAATGGATACGCGTTTGTCGGACGCGGCTTCGAGCTCCAGCAATGGCGGGCGAGCGCGCGCGCGAGGAGAAGAAAGCCCATGGAGACGACGACCTCAGAGCGGTCCCACCGGCGAGAGCGAGGCGAGTGGGTGCAGCCGCGTGCGATGGAAATCCAACGGCTAGAAGCGAACGCGGCGAAGGCGGAAGCGAGATCACGGCAAAGCCACGCGGCGACAATCCAACGGGTCAAGGCGGGTTGAGCGCGTCGTCCGACGGAGACGAGGGCACGCGTCGAGCATCCAACTGACGAGAGCGGCCGGGCGAGATGGGTCGCACGGCCGAATAGTCTTGGGCTTCGCCCAAGATCGTTCAAGGATTTAAAATAGGTTTTCTTTTAAATAAATCCGAAAATGCAAATAGCAATTAGAAAATAGCAAATGACTTTGGAAAAATTCCGTAAAATTCTATAAAATATATCCAAGCATATAAAATCTAAATAAAATAGTTTTGACAATTGTCGATGTTGGGATTAAGCACATTAAATCAATTTGTCCTTAAAGTCCATATTAAGCTTTTAAATTAATATTCAAATAAATCCAAATGATGAATTTTCTTGCTACTAATATTTAAAAGGTTTTAAAGCTCAAAATTGGGATGTTACAAACCTTCCCCTTAAACGAATCTCGCCCCGAGATTCGCTAGCTAGAGAAAAGGCTAGGAACTCGGCTTTTAGCTCTTCTTCACGCTCCCACGTTGCTTCTCCTTCGAGTGGTTACTCCACCGGACTTTGCGTAAACGAATGCCTTGCTTCAGTGCGGCGCTCTGCGACATCCAAAATCTTGACAGTCGCTTTTGTATGTGAGATCTTCCTTCGATTCAATTGACTCCAACGGGTGCGCTCTTGAGCACACGAAGACACTTCTTCAGTTGAGAGACATGAAAGACATCATGCACTCCTGCTAACGACTGTGGTAGCTCCAACTGCTACGCAACTTCTCCACGGCGTTCCAAAACCTTGAATGGACCCACATACCTTGGAGCAAGCTTCCTTTGGTGTGGAATCTCTTAACACCTCTCGAGCGAGTAACTCAAGATACACAAAATCCTCTGTTCAAAGTCGAGGTCACGACGACGATTATCGGCATAACTCTTTTGCTCGGATCGGGCTATCTTTAGTCTTTCTCGATCATAGCAACTTGTTCTTCTGGCTTCTCAATAATATCTCGCCCGAACACTACACGCTCAAATTGCCTCTCGACCAATTCAACGGAGTTCGCAGTACGACCGCATGAGCTTCAAATGGTGACATCTCGCAAACCGGCTTGATAAGCGTTGTTGTACGAGAATTCGCATACGGTAAACTTTTATCCCAACCGTAGCATTAGCTAAGGCACGTGCTCTCAACATATCTTCTAATATCCGGTTGACTCTTTCATCATCCATCATGCTGTGGATGATAAGCAGATCAAATTCGGATGAGTTCCTGTGGCTTCATGTAGACTCGCCAAAACGAGAGGTGAATTGAGATCCTCGATCCGACACTATCTTCTTAGGCACACCGTGCGGTCGACGATTTTGACATATACAATTCCGCCAAGCGGTCTCCTCGAGTAAGTGGTTTTGACCGGCAAGAAATGGGCAACCTTAGTTAAACGATCCACTATTACCCAAATCGAATCATAACTGATTGAGTCTTGGGTAATCCGTAATAAAATCCATACCGATCTCTTCCCACTTCCATTCGGTATCTTCACGGTTGTAGCAATCCTGCCGGCCTCGATGTTCGGCCTTTACTTTCGACACACGTCGCATAAAGCAACGAACTCGCGACGTCTCGCTTTAAGTTTGGCCACCAAAACTTATTCTTAACATCCCGATACATCTTAGTGCTTCCAGGTGAATTGAATACTTTGAGTCATGGGCTTCCTTCGAATCACCGTCTTAATCCATCCATATCCGGTACATGATCGCCCATTGATCCACAAGATATCCCGATCATCTATGGTGAAGTCTTTAAATTTTCCTTCGACATCTTCTTCTTGAGATCAAGAAACTCGTAATCCTTGGGTTGCGCTTCACGAATCTGCTTTCTCCGAGTAGACCGCACTTCCAAATTGGCCACAAATCCTTCCTAACAACTTCTAGTCAGTAGCTTCGGAATTCCTCCCAAGTTCGAACACAACTCTTTTGCTTCCAGAGCATTGCAAGATTCTTACGACTCAAAGCATCTGCAACTACATTGGCCTTACCAGATGGTAATGGATTCCAAGATTATAATCCTTTATTAATTCCACCATCTTCTCTGCCTCATGTTCAAATCGATCGAGTGAATATGTACTTCGTGCTCTTATGATCTGTAGACTTCACAATGATTCTGATGAGATAATGACGCCAAATCTTCAAGGCATGCACTACTAGCAGCTAATTCCAAATCATGGGTAGGATAGTTCTCTTCATGAGGCCTTAATTGCCTTGACGCATAGCGGCGCCTCTTCCTTCTTGCATAAGGACACATCCTAATCCTTGACGCCAAGCATCACAAGAGATATCAAAATCCTTACTAATATCCCAAAAACTAGCATCAATAAGTCGACGCTTCTTCAATTCTTGAAAACTTTCTTCACAAGTCAGTCCAAATGTACTTCTTCTCTTTCTTCAATAATTGCGTAAGAGGTTTAGCAATCGTTGAGAACCCTTCAATGAAACGACGATAGTATCCTGCCATTCCCAAGAAACTACGAATTTGAGTAACCGCCTTGGTCGCTCCCAATTCATTACAGCTTTAACCTTTCCGGGGTCAACTGCTACTCCTTCGGCTGTCATTACATGACCGAGAAAATCAACTTTCTTCTTCCAAAAGTCACACTTGCTGAACTTGGCATACAACTGATGCCCTCTGAGCTTCTCTAGGATTAATCTCAAATGTTCCGTATGTTCTTCTTCTGACTTTGAGTATACCAAAATATCATCAATGAATACTACCACGAACTTATCCAAATATTCCATGAATACTTTGTTCATCATGTTCATGAAATAGGCAGGGGCATTAGTCAATCCAAAAGACATGACTAGAAATTCAAAATGTCCATACCGGGTTGAGAAAGCGGTCTTTGGTACATCCTTAGGACAAATCTTCAACTGATGGTAACCTGATCGTAGATCGATCTTGGAGAATACTCCGGCTCCTTTCATCTGGTCGAACAAGTCATCTATTCTGGGCAATGGGTACTTGTTCTTGATGGTGACTTCGTTGAGAGAACGATAATCGATACACATTCTCATACTTCCATCTTTCTTCTTGACAAACAAAACAGGTGCTCCCCATGGCGACGAACTAGGTCTTACAAAACCTTTCTCCAAAGAGTTCTTCTATCCGCTTCTTCATTTCCACAAGTTCATCGACCGCATCCGATAGGGTCTCTTGGAAATTGGTGCTGTTCCTGGCACTAGATCGATGACAAACTCAATGTCACGGTCCGGTGGCATTCCTGGTAACTCTTCTGGAAATACATCTGGGTAATCTCTGACTACAGGTACGTCTTCCAAAGAAACTGTCTTGGTCGTTGACTACCAAATGTCCATCACGCATCGAGGTGGCTAGAAATTCTACTTTCTTTCTGTGGTATCCTCAATTGTCACGGCTCTTCGCCACAATCTAGCATCGCTTATGTTTGGATAACCAATCCATACCAAGGATGACATCTATGGTCCGAGTGTCTAGAACTATTAGGTTGGCTAGAAACTCAACTCCACTATGAGTAGCCTAGCTCCTAAACATCCAACTTTAGAACTTAGCTCTGCTCCAGCATCGGACTAACAGAGTATGCTTAAGATGCATAACTTCCAATTTGTTCTTAGTTGCAAAATTCCAAACAAATGTAATCGATGCAGTCTTGAATTTACTAGGAACTTACCCAAGACAACGTCGGTGCTTCTTGGGCTCCTTCCAGAGTGACGTGGTTGACACGGCCTCGACCAGCGATGGCGGTGCTCCTCGGATTGACCGGTGGCTTGAGAAGTTCCTTGATGGTTGCCTTGTACTTGGTGTCTTGGCCGTGTGTTCCCAAGGTTGAAGCGCATCGGAGTGATAGTCCCATTCTCGGACATCGGTTGGCGAAATGTCCGGCCGACGACAGTAAAGCAAACTCGTTGTATTCGTGGGTTGCTTATCGGATTGGGGTTGATAGTGCGGGGTTGCGAAAGTTACGAGCAATCGGGCGAGGTGCCAGTTGGTGCGTGGTCCGCGAGTCGTGGTGGAAAACGGCTAAACTGCGGTGGAATCATTCTTGCCCTCACCGGGTTGGTGACTTCCTTCTCGAGCCATTCTGCGCTACGATGATCTTCAAATTCCTTGCGCTTATCCTCTAGAATCAAAGCCTTGTTGATCAACTCTTGAAAATCGTGAAAGGTGTGGGCGATCAAGTTGACTTGAAGTCCGAAGTTCAATCCTTTCGAAAACGACTCGACGAGCCTTGTCGCTGGCGACATCTTCTGCAACATATCGAGCAAGTTGAGAGAACTTGTTGAGGTAATCGATCACGACATTCCTCCTTGCTTGAGAGCACGAAATTCATCCTTCTTCGATCCATGATTCCTTCGGTACATGATATCGCGCGGCGCGTGAACTCTTCCCAAGTAATGTCTTGCGGCGTTCCATGCGCAAGACAGAAGTTTTCCCACCATTCGCGGCAATGCCTTCCATCCGTGAGAGGCGTCTGTAACTTTTTCATGATCGCCGCATTGAGTGATCGCAGCTTTTCTCTCAATAACACGAAGCCAATCATCGCTTTCTACCGTGAGACATGCCTGAAAAGGTTGGTGGACGGGTTCTCATAAACTCCGCCAACTTGATGATCCATTGTGACCATGAGCAATGGGGCTCCATTGTGATGCCGATTGTTGTTGCTCGTTATTCATAGCTTGCATCCGATTCATCATGGTGTACATCGGTTGGGTCTCGAGTGTCATGAATGCTCCAAAATTCGCAGATCAATCAAGGTGCTTGTGGTGGAACCGCTTCTCCGGGATTCGCTCCGCCCTTCCGACATCGGAGTATCGTAACCACTTGCAGCAGCCTTGACGAGTCCGAACCATCCGTGAATCTCCGTGGGTTAGATAAGGTAGCAAGCACGAGATAAGTTGTAGAACTAAGCGGGGTAGGTAAAACCCAACAACATATTTTAAGAAAGCTCAATCAAACTCTTATATTGATTAAGATAATAGTATGGCTTGCAACAAATGCCTAAGGGCCTTTGCAGCTCATACTTGCACACAAAAATAAGGACGAACTTAAGCACACCAAACTACCGCCTAAAGGGCGACTCAAGACATAAAACTGGCTAAGCCTGAAACAACTCGAACAGACTACTCGATTAAATAGCCTCCGCAGCCTTGACGGTGCTCCCTTTCTTTGAGACTGAAAGTGAGCCGCATCCTTGCAAACCGATCCCGATGTCCCGGATGGTGCAATAGGAGCAGTGTCCTCAGTGCAGTCTTCTGGTGCTTCTGGCTCTGCTGCCTCTGCTGGCTCTTCTGGTTCAGCCGGTCCATCAGCTTCTTCTGGGTCTTCCTCTTCAGTGTCTTCTTCGTGTCGTCCATAAAGAGTTTCTTCTAATATTGCGATCCTTTCTTCAGCTCTCTGAAGAGTCTCATAGGTACACTCCAGCTCTGTGGCGGCTAACTCCAACGATTCCTCCTGAGCAGCGGCGAACTGGGCGAGATGCACGACGGTGGCGTTGTCTTCTCCTTCCGTAGATGAAAAACGTGCAGCAAGATCCACGTCTGATGTGCGGGGATGATAACGGAAAACTGTGTCACGAAGCTCTCGAGAGTAGATGTTGCAGATCCTCAGGATGGCAAGGCGTGAAGACTCCTGGATTGCTTCAATCCAAATACTCCTTCGAGCTGAGATGTTCAATGGTTTACTCGCCTTGGTGTGCTGCCTGGCGTAGATGGTCAAATGGCAGATCACTCCACGATCTCGGCCGTTCACAATCCAAGCATTGCCACGGTACAATGGACGATCGAACCCTCCAAGTACTTGTAGCAACTTCCAAAGCTCTACAAGAAGTCCTCCTTGCGCCTCCATAACTCAAGACGAGGCATCCGTCAAGATGGACAAGGATATGAAAACAACTTTAAAACAGCGGGGAGAGAAAGAATTTCAGCAATAGTTGAGTCAAGAGAGACATGAGATGAGTTAAGGAGTTCAATTAATCTTGCAAGTTAATATTTGCTTTAGAAAATAGTTTTGGACTCACTAAGAACGGCCAATCTAACTAGGGTCAAGACCTACAGTCAGTATGGCTCTGATACCACCTCTGTCGGGACCCAAATATGCAAATCTGGACCCTCTGTGTATTCTCGCACTAGTCCAGATCACGCTAGTGCACACAAAGTGTCAACATTGATGAAATATCACATCCATACAACGAATATAAGAATAAACGAGTACTTTGAATAACAAATAACTGTTGGGACCTTATGGTCGAGTGTTACATTTATTAAGCCATGCAAGGCTGACAATAAAAGAAATAAACTGCAATGAAACGAAATAAACTCCGGTGGCTCCCATCAATTTACCACGAGCAACCGATCGATCAAGACCCTAACGCTCAACCTTCGAGAACTCTTCTTCAAAAGCAAAGACGACTCCTCCACTTCATTGATTTGTTTAGCAAGAGTGAGTACACACCGTACTCGCAAGTCATACCACGTAATGCATTTATACATGATGGCTTATTCCAAAGGAATGGCTTCTGTGGTTATTTTGCGGAAATGCAACATTTGCAATTGAATACAAATAATAGATTGAAAGCATAATTCAAAACAAATAGACAATAATAAGTTAACAATTGATTTCACAAAGGACACACAGTCTAATCAAGTTCTTTCACACAGCTGAACAAGTTATCTCACACAGCTGACCCTTCCCATTTGTTTTATGAAAATCTACCCCTCGTGTGAAATTCCCGAGCATGTCCATAACCGAGGACGCGGCTATTCGAATAGATTGATTTAAACACTCTGCAGAGGTTGTACACTTTACCCACACGATGAAACCAACCGGATCAGAGTTGATCACAACAAAACCTTTCAGAGACTTCATCTCAAACAATGACACTCCTGGTGTGCTTTACTGCCGTCCAATTTGTACACACAGCCCTTGGAACGACACACACCATTGGACAGGGATGCAGCGAACCGTCCCGCGATGTGACATATCACACCTCCAGCCCATCACATAGCTTAAATACAACCTGAGTTGTCAATGTCAAGACTCCATAACTTACTAAGTCGCCCACCCATACTAGGCATGTGGTCGCATGAAGGCCCAGCTCAATGGCGCACAAAGTTAAGTCCTTAATTGACCAAGGCAAGACTTCCATTTTAACCCAAATCATAAAGTTTAATAAGCACACACTCCACCATTCACACAGAATCCACCACTTGCCTCGGTCTAAATCTTTTCCCACCTCGTTGATTAAGTGCAACACATGCCATCAACGAGTAATAGCACACAAAGACACACAGATTCATCACACAGCCCATAATCACTTAGTCAAGTTTATAATTGCAACTCTCACATGAAATGATGACTCGTGGCATGGCTAAGCGCCTAATCGTATCTAACCAACCCACGTTGGTGCTACAATAATACCAACTAATAATTAATCAATCTAGGGTGACAAAAGATCATGGCATACAATAGACAAGGTGGCATAACAATTTGGATTAATAACTACACCCAAAAGCATTTAAATAAATACTTGAAATAGAATGCAATACATTGAAACAAAGTATTTTGAAAACTGGGTTCAAAATGATCAAAGGTATAACTTGCCTTGGAATAGATCTAGATATTGGTCTTGGTCTTGAGGTGCTCCTTCTTCCGCAAAATTCCCAAGTATCGACGCCTACTCGCAAACGAGACAAAAGAAATAAAACAAATAAATAACAGAGGCAAAACAAACTCCAAAATTAAATAAAATTCACCATTAAATAGATCTTAATTTTATATGAATTTACAAATTTGAATGGGCTCAATTGGACTTGGATGCAAAAGATATGGGCTTTGGAAGATTGGAAAATCAATAAAACCCTAAATTGGATTTTCTCGAATTTCCGAATTAATTTTATAAAGGAAAATCGAATTATTGCGCAATGCTTGCGCCACCGAGAATTTCTGAAAAGAATTAAATTTAAAAGAATTCGACATGTGGGACCCATCGTCGGCCTCGGTTCACGCGGACCGAGTGCACCGAACCGAGGGAGGTCTCGCGCGCGATGGGCCAAGACGACGCAGTGTCTTGGCGCTGATCCGGCGCCACGCTGCCGCCACACCAAAGATCAAGCCGACGCCAAGGCCGAGCCGGGCGACAACGGCGGCGGTGGCGCTCGGGACCCGATGGTCACCGGCGAACGATGGCGACTTCGCGGCAGCGAGAGTGATACCATCGTAGAGGAGGCTAATGCGCACACATGGGCACCGGTTTGAGCACCAGGGTTGATTTGAGATGGCCGTGGCGAGGAAGAAGCGGCGAGAGAGCTCGGGTTTTGTTTGACGGGGCGCCGCGATGCTCGGCGACGAGAAGGTGCGCACGAGGTAGCTCGTGACTTGCGATCACAATGGTGCGATCGGTGGAGCAAGGGCGACGACGACGGCGGCGCAATCCACCGGAGAAGAAGTTCGGCCGAAAACCCTAAAGCTTGGAATGCGGCGGCGCTAGGGCGACCGGGGCGATGGGAGTGGCGGATTAGGGTTACGGAGGCGGGCGAGCTAAGGGAGTATTTATAGACTGGAGATGCCGAGATTTGAAACCCCAAATCGGGTCCAAACGGCCGGGTTTTGAATTCCATGATTCTCGGAGATTGAAACCGATTCGGGTTTGATTTGGTTTGAAACGGATAAGGAATAACCGGAGATATGATTTGGCGGGTCGGCGCGAAGAATCAAGAATGGATACGCGCTTGTCGGACGCGCTTCGAGCTCCAAAGAATGGCGGGCGAGCGCGCGCGCGAGGAGAAGAAAGCCCGCGAGACGACGACCAGAGCGGTCCCACCGGCGAGAGAGAGGCGAGTGGGTGCAGCGCGCGCGATGGAAATCCAACGGCTAGAAGCGAACGCGGCGAGCGAAGCGAAGCGAGATCGTGGCAAAGCCACGCGGCGACAATCCAACGGGTCAAGCGGGGTTGAGCGCGTCGTCCGTCGGAGACGAGGGCACGCGTCGAGCATCCAACGGACGAGAGCGCGGCCGGGGCGAGATGGGCTGGCGCGGCTGGAATAGTGCTGGGCTTCGGCCCAGTACTGTTCCGAAGGATTTAAAATAGGTTTTTCTTTTAAATAAATCCAGAAAATGCAAATAGCAATTAGAAAATAGCAAATGACTTTGGAAAAATTCCAGAAAATTCTATAAAATATATCCAAGCATATAAAATCTAAATAAAATAGTTTTGACAATTGTCGATGTTGGGATTAAGCACATTAAATCAATTTGTCCTTAAAGTCCATATTAAGCTTTTTAAATTAATATTCAAATAAATCCAAATGATGAATTTTCTTGCTACTAATATTTAAAAGGTTTTTAAAGCTCTGAAAATTGGGATGTTACAAGTTGTTGCCTATACATCTAGACAACTAAGACCTTATGAGGTTTTGTAACATCCCAAAAATGGATTTGTGTTTCAAATGTAAGAAAATGAGCAGAAATTAAAACTTTTCTTGCATCTCGAAGTCCAGGAGTATTTCTGTAATTTTTGTAAAAGAATTATAGAAAAATACTAAATCAAATCCTCAATTGACTCTAATCAAAAACCTCCTGGGCAAAGATCTTGTGCCAAACCCGTGGAAATATTTTTCCTGAGTTCTAGGGAGGCTTGGTAATGCCTCTGAATTATCTCATGATTTTTAGAAATTATTTGATAATTTTTGGAGGCAAGTCAAGCTTGGTCAAACCCTATTTCTCAGCTTCTGGAATTTCTGGAGATGGTTTCAGTGCATGAAAATCTCTGAAAATTTTATGAGAGGTTCCTCCTGCTGTCAGCAACCTTCAGTTAAAATTTCATAATTTTTTGAGCTTGTCTGAGTCGGCCATGGCGTGCGCAGAGAAGAAAAGCAGCGGCGTGCAGTCACCTCCGTGATCGCCTTTAAACGGCTAGCTCTGCGCGCATTAAATGCCCGTCGTGCTCCTCCCTTAGACGTCCATTGTTCAACTGCTCCCGTCACCCTCGCGCGCTCTAATGGCCGTGTTGACCGAAGGGAGATATCGCCGTTGCCCTCTACCATCCTCAGCTATTTAAACTCTATTGCTTCACCCTTGGCTTCCTTTAGCACCTCCGCAACTCCAGCTAGCACTCACAAGCTTGCTTGAGCTGCAGTTCCTCAAAAATTCTTCGACCGCCATTGTTGAGTTTGAAGCTTCGGTGGAGGCGGTGCAGCAGGGGTTTTCTTCTTCAAGTCTTTGCTCCCGCTGCTCCCCCTTTACTCTCTGAAGCTTAACCCTCACTCAATTTTGCTCAATTTACTCAGAGCTTGACTGAATTTGGATTTCCCCCTTTTCGGTAGAAATCTGCATTTCTCCTCGCCCGAGCCGTCTCGACTCTCCTCGGTGCATTCTTTGCGCTCAGGTAACTCCTTATTAGTCCCTAGTTGCTTGGCACCCGCTCCCTTGAACCGCAGCTGAGCCCATTGTCGTTTTTCGTTTTGGTCATTTTCGGTCACCTCGGTTGTCTCCGGCTTGCCGGCGCTCTAGGCCACCGCAGCCGAAACCGCGGGTACCATTGGGTGCGCAATGATGTTTGGAACCCATTTTGGGCACTTGCTCGCACCGCCGCGGCCAGAGCCGCCGGCGGCGAGCTGTTCTTCCCCGCCGTTTTTGCCGCACGAAAACAGGGAGACGGTTTGAACGTGATTCGGTTTGGACCGTCGATCCTTAGATCTACGGCCCACAATCGCGCGGAAGTTTGAATTTATCGCACGCTTCGGTCTGTGGCCCGTTGGATCCAAGATCAACGGTCCCGATTCGAGTTCGCATGGGTCGTTGAATCCAAGATCAACGGCTCGTGTGCGTGTGGACGTTCGGACCGCCCGAACGCTCTGATCCACGTGGACCGTTGGATCCAGATCCAACGGTTGACGTTTAGGGTTTAGGGGTCGTGCGCGCGTGCGTCATCCCAGGGACTTGGACCGTTGGATCCACGATCAACGATCCAAGTTCGGCCACGTCGTTTCTATTTCTGATTTTTTCCGAAAGGATTTATTTGTCAACTGAAAAATGTAGTAACTTGTAAAATGCATAACTATTTTATTTTAAATCCTTTTCGGCTGATTCAAATTTTGTTGGTTACGTTTTTGACTAAAATTTAATCTAAAAATGTTTCCAACCTGAGTTTAGCTCCAGAAAATTTTGCTAATGAATAGTAGTATTTATGATTTATAAAGCTGAGCAAAATTGATTTGCTCATATCTCTTGCATTAAGAATCCAAATCAATTGGTTCTTACTGCTAAATTCCTTATAAATCATAACCTTGCTACTGTAAAATTTTCAGAATATTTGGAGAAAGTTTACTATTGGGGCTTTGCGTTTTCTTCGTTCTTATCGGTTGTTTTTCGCTTTCTCGTTAGAATCAAGAGCACGCGTTGACAATATAATTGATCCTCAAAGAACATCTTGATTCCACAAAACCGGCAAGCGGTTTGATCATGTTAATCCCAGTATTTTTCAAGTCTAATATATTGATTTCAACTTGTATGTATGCATTGCTATTTTGTTGTTAAATTATGGTTAGTATCCTATAGTTGCATAATCTGTAGGAATTGATTATCCTCTACTACCATGAGCCTAGGTTATTTGCTGTGATTTGAGTTCGATGGATGAGCTCTTGTCACTTAGTAGACTGCGAATTATAATTGCTTAGAAATGCTTAGTTTCGGTAGTAATAGGCGATCATCGATTTAGTCGATGATCTTGATCACACATCTATTTATTACTCCTTTATGTCCAACACTTGTGCTTTGTTATTTTGTAAAGTCAAAATCTGAAAATGGAAAATTGATTTGGACTTGGGCAAGTGGTTGGATGGTGGGTTATTGGGTTTGTGGATGTCTTGCCTAAGTCAACAAGGACCGAACATCTTGTGGCACACTCTCCAAGCATTTTTGCGTGCTAACCACGCGAGAGGGATATGGGACCTCTCTTGACTAAGTACTTTGGCGTGTGTTATCTCCGAGTCGCAGGAGGGGGTTGTGTGAAAAATGATATGTGTTCTTGTGTTGGGTGTGCGGTGGTGGAGATTCCGGGTAGGCTCTCCACCTCGAGGAGCATTGTAGTTGTCCAAGGCTTTACCTGAGATGGGTAGTTGACCGAGGCTTTACAATGACTCTGACACAACGTATGGGTTTCTATCCATACGGGCGGCTCGTGGTTAATACGCAATATTGGAAATGTCTCGTAGGACTTAGCCGTGCCGGCATACCTAAGGAAGTGTGCTTAATAGCTTAGCAAAAAGGCGGTCTGGCGTGTGGGTACATTGGTACACCCCTGCAGGGTATAAAACTATTCGAATAGCCTCGTCCTAGGTTATGGACACGCTTGGTTAGGTTTTGCAAGAGTTAGACTACAATCTTTTAAATTAAAATTTGACATGGGTGGTATGAATGGGTAATTCATGCTATTGTTGTGGTGACTAATGGTTTAGTCACTTCCAGGATTGTTGTTGTCTTCTATCTACTGTTATTATTGTTGTCATTTACGGTTATTTGAACATTAAAAATAGATTTGTCAACTTACTTTTAAATGTACTATATTATTGCAAATAAACATTGCTTTGTGCTGAAAATGAAACATACAGCCTCCACTTAAATAAGCTTGCATGTAGCATATGTATAGGTCTGTTACTCTACACGTAAGTCTTGCGGAGTACAATTTTTGTACTCATTTGCTTTGCTTAACTATTTGTTGCAGAGGAGGAGGGTGAGCCCCAAGGGCCTCACTTTTGTGAAATGTGCTGTGGATTCGACGACTAGCTTGGCGGTCCGGTCGGTTGCCTTGTGGGTTAAAGGCACACTGATTGGCTCTTTTGGTTTATGGCCATCTTATGGCACTTTTGCTTCCGCTGTTCAATTTCTGTATGTATGTCATTTTGCCGGTCGACCTCTCTTTTGTAATAACTATCCTTTAGTTATGTTAACTTCTGGTTTGTTATTTTGCTTCGGTTCTATGTGAATGAATGGAATTGATGCATGAATTTTGTAAAGAGGTGTGTGTACTGCATTTCTGGGAAGTATACATGTCTCGAGTCTCGGTTTATTCGATTGGTGATGCTAGGACTAAGTGGATGGTTAAGCATTACAAGCCCAATAAACCGGAGCCTCACAAAGTTTGGTATCAGAGCCATACTGACCGTAGTAACCCAAGCTTGGTCGTCTTTAGGATATTTTGGAAAACTCTAATTTCAAAGTATCAAATGATTTATGAAAGCTTAAGGAATTCTCAGATTTTACTCCTTACCTATTTTAGCTTGCTCCTCTCGTCTTACTCTAATTTGAGTTTTAAAAATTATTTTCCTCTCCTTTCTCAAAGATAGTCGTTATCGTTTAATTGGGTTTAGGGAGCTAATGAGCTTGGCAAATTGAAAAAAATGGTTGCCCTCTACAAGGTTTTGAAGTTTCTGGAATGGCTAAATTTCGACCAAAAGCTTGGCTGCAAAACCCGGACAACGATCTTTCAATTTCCGGACAGCAAGCTCAAAAGTTCTAAGTGGGATAGAAAATGAGAGGTTAATCAACTAAAACTTGTGGGAATAGAAGGGTAAGATGTGCTATTAGTTAGCTATGTATCTAACACTAATTTCGCTGATTTAACCTTGCTCTTTAGTGGCATTAGATCTTACGTAATATTCTGATTTCTATCTTCTCCATTGATTACTCGTTCATTCAATACGAGTTAGTTGTGTGGGAAGTTGAGCCTTGGTTTGGCGATTTATTGTTGAGTTGTTTGGAGTCTTTTTATAAGCCTATTTAAGTTTATACACTTGCTGTTTTGGCCTTTGTGTAGGGTGATATTTGTAACATCCTGATTTTCAAAATCGGGATGTTAATATTTAACTAGGCGATCTAATAAATATTTGGCAGTGTTTTAAAATTTTCCCGTGTTTAAGTAAAAAGATTGTTTCTAAAATCAAATTTGTTTAAAATATGCATTAAAAAATATTAACAATAATAATAGTAACCAATATTTAATCGAATTGTTTGGGAGAACAGTTAAATTAAATTATTTTGTTTCTTGTTTTCACATGCATTTCAAAAATCATGATGCATACATTAGTATCGCCATTCTCAATTTTTCAATTCGACCGATCGCGGGCGAAACGACCGCGTGTCCCTTCTTTTCCGGTCATCTCTTCCAATTTCTGACCCTGCTAACTCCTGTCGTTTCCCCCCTTCAAATCTCAGTCGAAACTTCAAAACCAAGCTATGCATGTCATACCACCGCGATCGTCATCACACGAGCAACCCGTTTCTATAATTTGTTTTCGCATGCATAGCAGTTTGAGTGAATTCGCAAAATAGAGAAAAGGATTAGCAGATGAAATATCTGCGTGTCCATTCTTTATTTTTCTAACTTCTCTCCTCGCAATCACAACCAAAAACCAAAAATCTTGCAACGCATGTTATGTCGTTGCGAGTGTTGTCTCGAGGGCTTTCCTTTTATATAATCGGTTTACACATGCAAGGTCGTTTGGACGACGTAAAAGAAAAAGAGATGAAAAACTATACTGCTAATTATTTTCCACGCAAACAGTAAATTTAAAGATTTTTAGAGAGCAGCACACTATGGATAAATTTCTGAAATTTTTACCTGAGCATCTACATTATGTCAGGAATCTCCCCTAAAAATTTCGTAATTTTTGGAGCTAATAAACTATATGTAAATTAGATCGTGTTAATGGCAGAATTAGAGAATCTCGCCAGCTAAGTTATTGTAGAAAAAAAATTTCATCTTTCCAATGATTTTTATAACATTGAATTTGGATGTACCAAATAAAAGTTATGAAATTCCCAAGCCAGTAGTACCAGAGATGACAAAATGGTCTTCGGGATTAAAAACAAAGTCTTAGATGGGGTAATTTGATCTTTCGATCACCTGAGAAGTTGTAGCCATGCTTGTGTAGATTCCAGGAAAGTTGGATTCATGACTCTTGGAGTTTTTACTCAAAAGTTATGAATTTCCCTTTGACAGCTATCTGTTTGGACAGATTGAGATTTGGAGTGCATCGGTTAAATTTTGAGTTGCGATTAGGAGCAATTGATTTCATTTTGTTCCATTGCTATGACGTGCACTTTGGAATGTTATATTTATTAAACTTTACGGTTGCCAGGTGGTGGTGAGCACCGAGGTTGAAGCTTTTCCGTCGTCATCATTCCTCTCGTGGTTGAGGCAAGTGCAAATAGTATAGAATGAATTGGGATGCAGTATTCATGATAAATTCCATCATTTACTTATGAGTTTACTTCCATTCTATTGTTGTTGAATGATATTTCCCTCATGTTAGAATGAGATTATGAAATTCATTTGCATCATGGTATTCATTTCTGATTCTTGGACTACTTGGTAGCCAAGCCTTGCTTCTTTTGATGTCCCCATCATACATTGGACGGGCATGGGTCCCCGCACTCGTGGAGTGTGGGCTTGAGGTCCTTGTGCCTGAGGGCATAGGCTTGAGTATGCATCGACGGATGCACTACTCGGCATTACCAGTAATTGTAAAGAAGAAAGAAAGAGCATTCTTGTCATATGCATTGCATACAAGCATGAGAGATCTATTATGGTTCCTTGCTGATGTTCATACGAGGGCTTGATATCCTCATTGGCCGTTCGTGAAGTTTTGTTTATTATTAATATTGTATTTTGCTGAGTCGTGGACTCACGCTTGCTGTTGTTGTGCTTTTAGGTACCTCTCGAGGCAGCGACATGCATGGGAAGGGGTAGTCTTGTTGGACATCATGCTTACACTATTCATGGCAAATAAAAATTAGTTTACTTACATACAATCTAAAGGTCTTGTTATTACCTTTAGTTTCGGTTGTGTCCATCCTTCGTGGTGGTTGATTCACTTATATTTGTGGATGAACTGTTTATGCTTTTGATCTTCAGTCGTTGGTTCATTTAATCCTGTTTGATTGAATAACTGGATTGCTTAGATTAGATTCCATCCTCGTAATTCTGTTGAATCTTGATGTTTTAGATTTATTTGTTGGATACTTGCTTCCACTGTGTAGTATAGACGTTTGATTTGGTTTTGGTTGATAAAGAGAAAGATCCTGTAATACCTCATAAATCTAGCTAGGTTGTATCGTTTCGAATGTCTGGGAATTTTATTCGAAAACGAGATTTAAAACTTTCCGGAATCGAATCGGTAAAAAGAAAGAAGTCGGAGGGAGTAAAAGAAACAACTTTAGGCGGATTTTTCCAATCAACGGGGGGGCTAAACGCTATTGTCGTCAACTCGGCCGCAGGTCACGACCAGAGGCCCAAGAGGGCCGGCCCCCATGTAGGGGCCGGCCAAAAGGGGCCACTCCCCTAAAACCCTAGCCGCCACCTTGCCTCCTCCCCTTCCCCTTGGCCGCCTCCTCCCCTCCCCCAAGCCGGCCTCCTTGCTGCTCCTTGGCACCTCCTCGCTGTGGTGGTGCCATCTCCGGTGATCCCCGGCGCCTCCTCAAGGTCCCTCCAACATCGCTGCTTCCCGCCGCCGACGCCTGCTCGTGCCTCCCGGTGGCCGGCCCTAAGAGAAGGAAGAGAGGGGAAGGGAGGAAGGCCGTGTGCAGCGGATCATAGTCGTTCTATGGGTCTTCAAGGGTAACGAAGGTTCCGATTCGCTGTTTGTATTAGTTTTGTTGCTCTTTTGTTCGTTTGATTTGGTTTAGTCTGCGAATCCAGATCTGTCCAGTTTAGAGCAGTAGGTTGCACGGCAGATTGAAGGCCTTTAGAGGCCGAATCTCAGGTCGATGTCTTCTGGAGATATGATCCAGGTCTCATTAGCTTTCTTTTGGCACCTGGATCACGAATTTTCACCCAGTAGATTAAAATTTATGACTGTTTTACTACGTGCTGGTCTGTCTGTCAGAAATGTTGGATATAGTCGGTTGCACCTAGGTTTTGATCTAGTTAGAGTCAGAATCAGGTCGGCCACCCAACTAGGTTTTTGAAGATAATTTCACCATGTTTCCAGGCTGATAAAGATCACTTTATTTGGATCAGTGGTTTAAAAGTTAGAGCCTTTTATTTAGGGCTGTTCTGATTTCTGGGCAGACTGCAGTTATAGTTTTTCATTGGATGGTTAGACCTCTGTATTGGCCGAATAGAGTTTACCACCAACTAAAGTTTTGTAGCCAGTTAAGTTAAGAAAAGATGAGCACTGGTTTCAGGTCTTTTGGACTTACGGTTTTTTATTGGTGAATTTTCTAGTAAAACTGCCAGATTATGGATATTTGGAATGTTTGGGTAAATTGATCAAATTGAACTTTTGTTTGGTTGGTTTGGCTAGAGATTGTGGGAGGGCACGTGTAGCATTGAAATACTCGTTTATCCTCATTTCGATTACTTTATATTGTAGGCGGTGAAGCGGTGAGTGGAGGGGTATCTCAATTACCTCCCAACCCGTTGCAGCGCGGCAGGCAAGTACTTGTATGCTAATATTGATACAATATGTGATGTATGTGTACATGGTTACTTGTTTTCATGTGTAGTTGAATGCCATGTGTATTTCTTTCCATTAATGCTTGATGTTCAAATTTACCATGAGATCACATCATGTCATGCATGAATTCATAATGACCACGAAAGTGGAGTTCTTTGTAAGACCCATCAATTCCAAAGATGGGCACTTGAAAATCCCATCAATTCTGAATGGGTACGTGAGTCCACCATTCCAATGTGGGCCACGCTACGAGTCCACCATTCCAATGTGGGCCACGCTTTGACGGCCGTATGAAACGCTTCTTCATACGGTTACTTTAAGTGAACACCGACGGGTGTTTCACTCGCTATACCGCAGATATGCAAAGAATATGTCCATTTCCTTCAATGCATCATTCCACTTCATCCATTCATAAATTCGCTTCAAAGAAATGTTCAAATGATGATTGTGATATATTGCTCATGGAATGTTTGATTGTTACATACGATTACTTTGTCGAGTCTTTGGCTCATTCTTGCTTTGTTGTTTTATTTAGGTAAATGACAAGGAAGAATGATCTTGTGGAGGGTAGTTCATCACGATGCACTCACTACCTTAAACCAAACATTTTGAGGACTTTTCCGTCGTTAATTATGACTTGTGTTGAATTGTAATAAGCCGCTTTGGTCATAACTACCTTATCTCTCGTAATTGTTTATTTCTATTCCATTGATTAAACTCGATGATGAGTTCTTGTTTCCGTATAATCTTTCTACTTGATTAACCTGGTCATGTGATTTGATGTTATTCTTCTAAAGAGTAGTGGTTGTAGGTGACATCTTGACTTCCTTATAGTCAGGGTGTTACAGTTGGTATCAGAGTGGGCTTTAGGTCCGTGGTAATTAAGTTATTAAAATGACACACTGTGCACAGTAGGTGGGGTTGGGAAATCCATTGTTTCCGCATTTCGAGTGATGTTGTTCATTATGTTGTATGGTATAGAATTGCTTCTGTACTATCTTTCTTGATATTAATCTATGTCGTGATGCGATATCCTATATATCTATGAATTATTCTATGATTGTCATGAGATGATCCTATATATTCATAATTGATTGCATTAGTTATGCGTATCGGTAGCGGACGTCGAGTAGCTGAGTTCGTGGTTGTCGTCCCGGTTTTGCTCGCTACACCAATCGCTCGTGTTGTAATAGTATAGAAGTTCTTACCCCTGTTCCATAGTTATGTGTTGAGCCTGAGCTCATTGATGAAGTTGTTGTCCTTCTCAAGTTTGTATCTGGTTTCTAGTTGTAGTTTCTGATAGTTCGTGAATTTCTTTTGAATGGGGGGTTATAATGAAGTGGGCAATCTCTAGTAGATTTCTGATCGTTCTTGGAAACAATTATTGTTCTTTCTACTATTGTGATATTTCTGCTCCACGTGAGCGTAGTTAAATTGCAAGATTTACATTTTCACTAAGTTCTGTCTTACCTCGTTGGAAAATTCAACCCGTGTGTTCGCTATGGTTTCGCATTGCGATTTCTTTTGCAAGTTCTTTATCAAGTGCACAATGATCTTGCATATTTCTTTTGGGATGCTTTAGACAAGGGTTCTCTTCCTTGATTTCGATTTTGACAAATTCTTGTCGGTGGTAGTTGATGAATTTCTCTTAGGTTCATGATTCATGGTAGTTGATGAGATCCAATAGGTCTTTAATGGTTCTCTGAAAATATTATTGTTTTTCAGTTATTGAATTTCTTTTATTTTAAATGACCTTCGACAGTTGGTAATATTGATATTTCCATGTTTGTTCCTTCCTTCTCATTGGAAAGTAACGACTCGTTTACTCGTTTGATAGTTTGTATAATGAGAGTTTTCTGTTGCAAGTTCGTTAACACGAGGAAGCATTGGCTCCATGTATTTCTTTTGGATCATTCTCGCCTTGAAGTTTAACGATCTCTTTTCTGAGGATTAGTGTTAAAACCCTTTTTGGGGTGCCTTGTGGTGATTAAGTCGGAGATGGTAATCAAACAAATTGGTTGGCTACGGGTTCCTATTGGTCCCTAGATGTTTTTTTCAAAATAATTCTTGTCTTTCTGATTGCTGAGCTCTCTTTGCTACTTGTACACGATATTACTTACAATATCATTCTTTTTGTAAGGGTCCTATCTCACTTGTTGATTAAGGGGACCTGGTTAACCGTTTGGTATATTTGGGGAACGGGAATTAGCTTTTACAAAGTTTATCGAAGAAAGTCTTGACTCTACTCGTTTCTTTTGGAGTAGTTGGAATGTTGGAGTTTAGAACCTCTCTTGAAAAAAAAAAGTCAAAACCCTTTTCTAATGTTATGGTGGAGTTGTGTGAGAGGTTTGATTCAGATTTGTGGTTTTCGTACTAAGTTTCCTTTCTAGAATAAGTTGTTAATTATTACAATTCCATTTGATGCTGAAAAATTTCTATAACACGATTTGCCATGTTCCTTTAGAAGGTTTATTGATATGATCAGTAATGTGATGGCAATGTTGATTCCTTTATAAAGAAAGAAAGTTGTCCGCCTTTCGTAATATTTCTAAGATGATCAAATTTCCAGTTTTGTGTTCATGCTCTTTTGAGGAATTCAAGTTATTTGTGGTAAACATAGTTTGTCGAGTAAAGCGATATGTTGAAAAAAAAAATTATAATAGTTCTTCCATGATGCGGGTGTTTTGATCTTGAATACCCGTTTGTTCCTAACGGTTAAGGTCGGATATTCTATTTTTGTGAGGCCCATGTTTTCAACTGTGGACTTCCCATATGTTTTCTGAGTTCGTTGCCTAATTGGTTTTCCCCGAGTTCGTGTTCCTTGCGAGTGGTAAGTGATTTTTCAGTTGGTGAAGATCGTTTATTTGCCTCTTCTTTCGAGAAGGAATCAACCCATTCATTCCACGGGTCTTCCAAAAGTTTTCTAAGTGTTGTTATGGGCTTGATGTTAATACCGTAGTAAATTGATCGCCTTTAGTGGCATCGTTCAAATAAGAATATTTCAAGTTTAGCTTTCACGGTACCTTGGAGCTCGTGAATCAACTGATAACTGAAATTATTTTGGGTAACTAGAGGAATTGGATTAACCTATTGTTTCTTAAAGATTTCGTGTGATTTAGTCCGAAAGGCCCCTTGGTTTGAGTTCGCTAAGTGAGGTTGCAATAAAAGAATATTTTCGTTGATCTCTTCGAGACGAAGTTAATCCGTTTGCTTTCCGTGAAATCCTGTAAAGGGAAATATTTCGAGTTTTGTGGCTGAGAACATTTGGATCTCGTGTTTCCCAAGTAGATGAACTGTTTCGAGCAAGTTGTCCTGTTGAAGGATCTTATCGATTCTTAATTAAATCTTGTGATTATTTGAAGCGTCCCTAAATTTGTTGCTCTTTCCGCTCAAGAGATGGCGAATTTCAAACGTAATATCTTTCTTTCGTGTCGGCTGTTATTTGCTATTCTCTTTTGAGGGATGTGTGCCTCCCATTTATGAACTCAGCTTTCGTTTTCCAAGATCACCTTTATCAGAATATTTCTTTTGGTTTCATGGCCGCCGTGAGGAGCAACGCTTCCCTGTATGAATGATTTTGTTTTTGTTCGCCTCTTCCTTTTGAGAAAGGATCACAGTTTCGTGTTGCGAAGTGTTTGCAAGGTGAAAGTTTGGCAACTGTTTGGTGGTGGATGAGTAATCGTGGCGATTTATATTTTGCTACCAAGTTATCGGAGGAGTAGTAGAATGTGAAATAGTTTTGATCTGTATCCCTTGGAGGGAAATTGATTCACATAGAATGTTTGGTTTCGAACTAAGTCTGAAAATTGTTACGACTGAGTAGAACCTATGGTATAGTGAAACTTCAGAACTTCAGTTCATGATTGAATGGTCGGTGATTATCGAAGGTATGGAAACCTTGATTACTTCTATAGAGCAACGCAATTGAATAATGATGCGAGATTAGGTGAGAAATTTCTAAGTATGCAAATGAGTGAGTATGTTAGAATTGGGGAAAATGTTGGAGAGTCAATCCGTTGATTTCCCTATATGTTATAATTGAAATTTGTGGTAGAGATCTTGGAGATTAAATTTAGGTTTGCATTGTTATGTTAGACCTTTGGTCACTCAATGAGTGTGCGTAGAGAAAGTGGAATAAAGGAGTTTCCTGAGCAGTGGAATGATCATTGTTAGAACCTTTTTGATGTAGTACATGAGCGTGTGTACTCAGGATTCTGAGTTGTTCTTGAAAAATTAGAGGTAATGTATTTGCTTGACATCTTGGCTTTCGAATAGCCAGGATGTTACAGTGGGATCTATTTTTGTGGTGCTTTGGGTGCCTTCAATCAAATTATGGTTTATTAAGTAGAATGAGATGCATAGAGTATTCGGAGGATTCAATGGAGCCACCCCACAGGGGTGTGGAGGATGTATTTCAATTTGAGTATAATTTGAGGATGTTTAACTAAGAGGTTTTAGCTCTTGTGGTAGTCAGTGAATTCGAATTTCAAGGTTCGAGAGAAATTCTATTCCTAGAAGAGAGAAACTGTGGAAAGGTATGTTCATCGGATAATGAAGTGTTTTCTTGATTCTCGTTTGAGTTTTGTGTCGTTGACTTGTATTTTCCGCAATTTGAGTTGGCGCTGTGTTGGCGTGTTGATTCTTTCCAAATTCAGACAAACCGCAAGTATTTGGTTTGAGCGTTCGAGTGATTTCTCCTTTGGTTGTCGTGGTGTTCATTTGTAAACTGCTTATTTGGAGAATGGATTTGTTTTCGAGATGATTGTCAAATTTAGAATCTAACCTTTTGGGGGAGAGTTAGCATTGCGTGGATGCGATGAGGACTCTATTTTCCAGTTGGATTATCTTCGTTTCAGAAGGTTGCAGAAATTGGGAAGTTAGCATATCGCATTGACCGTCTCGGATCCTTATGCGAAATGCACGATCGTCCGGTATGCTCGAGTGTTGCTTAGTATCGAGCAATTCCAAGCTTGAAATATCGTTGTTTCATTCCAGACGCTGTTTCCTTACGAGTAGATTGGTGCGTAGATTCGAGGTCGAATCTTTTCTAAGGGGGTTAGAGTGTAATACCTCATAAATCTAGCTAGGTTGTATCGTTTCGAATGTCTGGGAATTTTATTCGAAAACGAGATTTAAAACTTTCCGGAATCGAATCGGTAAAAAGAAAGAAGTCGGAGGGAGTAAAAGAAACAACTTTAGGCGGATTTTCCCAATCAGCGGGGCTAAACGCTATTAGACGTCAACTGGGCGCAGTCACACCAGAGGCCCAAGAGGGGCCGGCCCCATGTAGGCCGGCCAAAAGGGGGCGCCACTCCCCTAAAAACCCTAGCCGCCACCTTGCCTCCTCCCCTCCCCCTTGGCCGCCTCCTCCCCTCCCCCAAGCCGGCCTCCTTGCTGCTCCTTGGCACCTCCTCGCTGTGGTGGTGCCATCTCCGGTGATCCCCGGCGCTCCTCCTCAAGGTCCCTCCAACATCGCTGTTTCCCGCCGCCGTCGCCTGGTCGCCGCCTCCGGTGGCCGGCCCTAAGAGAAGGAAGAGAGGGGAAGGGAGGAAGGCCGTGCAGCGGATCATAGTCGTTCTCACGGGTCTTCAAGGGTAACGAAGGTTCCGATTCGCTGTTTGTATTAGTTTTGTTGCTCTTTTGTTCGTTTGATTTGGTTTAGTCTGCGAATCCAGATCTGTCCAGTTTAGAGCAGTAGGTTGCACGGCAGATTGAAGGCCTTTAGAGACCGAATCTCAGGTCGATGTCTTCTGGAGATATGATCCTGGTCTCATTAGATTTCTTTTGGCACCTGGATCACGAATTTTCACCCAGTAGATTAAAAGTTATGACTGTTTTACTACGTGCTGGTCTGTCTGTCAGAAATGTTGGATATAGTCGGTTGCACCTAGGTTTTGATCTAGTTAGAGTCAGAATCAGGTCGGCCACCCAACTATGTTTTTGAAGATAATTTCACCATGTTTCCAGGCTGATAAAGATCACTTTATTTGGATCAGTGGTTTAAAAGTTAGAGCCTTTTCTTTAGGGCTGTTCTGATTTCTGGGCAGACTGCAGTTATAGTTTTTCATTGGATGGTTAGACCTCTGTATTGGCCGAATTAGAGTTTACCACCAACTAAAGTTTTGTAGCCAGTTAAGTTAAGAAAAGATGAGCACTGGTTTCAGGTCTTTTGGACTTACGGTTTTTTATTGGTGAATTTTCTAGTAAAACTGCCAGATTATGGATATTTGGAATGTTTGGGTAAATTGATCAAATTGAACTTTTGTTTGGTTGGTTTGGCTAGAGATCGTGGGAGGGCACGTGTAGCATTGCCATACTCGTTTGTCCTCATTTCGATTACTTTATATTGTAGGCGGTGAAGCGGTGAGTGGAGGGGTATCTCAATTACCTCCCAACCCGTTGCAGCGCGGCAGGCAAGTACTTGTATGCTAATATTGATACAATATGTGATGTATGTGTACATGGTTACTTGTTTTCATGTGTAGTTGAATGCCATGTGTATTTCTTTCCATTAATGCTTGATGTTCAAATTTACCATGAGATCACATCATGTCATGCATGAATTCATAATGACCACGAAAGTGGAGTTCTTTGTAAGACCCATCAATTCCAGTATGGGCACTTGAAAATTCCATCAATTCCAGAATGGGTACGTGAGTCCACCATTCCAATGTGGGCCACGTTACGTGAGTCCACCATTCCAATGTGGGCCACGTTGGACGGCCGTATGAAACGTTCTTCATACGGTTACTTTAAGTGAACACCGACGGGTGTTTCACTCGCTATACCCAGATATGCAAAGAATATGTCCATTTCCTTCAATGCATCATTCCACTTCATCCATTCATAAATTCGTTTCCAGTAAATGTTCAAATGATGATTGTGATATATTGCTCATGGAATGTTTGATTGTTACATACAGTTACTTGCTGAGTCTTTGACTCATTCTTGCTTTGTTGTTTTATTTAGGTAAATGACAAGGAAGAATGATCTTGTGGAGGGTAGTTCATCACGATGCACTCACTACCTTAAACCAAACATTTTGAGGACTTTTACTGTCGTTAATTATGACTTGTGTTGAATTGTAATAAGCCAGTTTGGTCATAACTACCTTATCTCTCAGAATTGTTTATTTCTATTCCATTGATTAAACCTGATGATGAGTTCTTGTTTCCGTATAATCTTTCTACTTGATTAACCTGGTCATGTGATTTGATGTTATTCTTCTAAAGAGTAGTGGTTGTAGGTGACATCTTGACTTCCTTATAGTCAGGGTGTTACAGATCCATGCCTAGATTAATTATAATTGATAGATGACATCCTTTCTTTTGATTCAATTGTAGATGGTGTTAGACCTTAATGACTAGTACTATGTCCTTCGGTTGAATGTTTTGCTGAGAGTTTGTTAATAATTTGAAATAAAATAGTTCGGTAAAGTAGTTTAGTAATATCCTAGGCTCTATGTTGGGTTGGGGTGTTACATTTTTGCTTAAGGCTGGAACATAATAATTATTATTTGGTTCCATAACTAATTTTGAGGGTAAATCTAATGGTAAAGTGCCAATAGCTAATGCAGCAACTCTTGCTCCATTGCCCACACAAAGATCAACATCTCCTCTCGCCAAACTTCTACTCCTTATTAGTCCCTGCATCGAATTGCAGATGTGAGCAACCGATCCGGTATCAAATACCCAAGAACTGGTCGGAGAAGTAGCAAGATTAATTTGTATAATATTTATACCTGAATTAGAAGTTTTACTTTGTTTTTTTTTTCATCTCTGCTAAGTACTTCATGCAGTTTCTCTTCCAATGCCCAGTCTTATGACAATGGTAACATTCTTATTCAGGCTTAGGACCCAGCTTGATCTTATTAAGCTTAGCTTTGAGACTCTCGAACTCATCTTGAGTCTTTCCTTTGCCTTTTTCCTTTCCCGACTTACCCTTCTTCTTGAAGCTAGTAGTTCCTCAGCACCTTTAAGCATGTCATGCAACTCGGTCATTGACTTCTCCATGCCATTCATATAAAAATTCAATATGATAGGTTCGAAGCTCATAGGGAGCAACTGGAGAATCACATCAGTAGCCAACTCTTGGCTAAGGGGAAAACAAAGCTTTTCCAAGCTCTCAACGAGACCAATCATTTTGATCACATGACGGTTGACCGGGTTACGTTCTGAGAGCCTACAAGAAAACAATACCTTAGAGGTATTAAACCTCTCTACCTTTGCTTGATTCTGAAACATACCCTTCAGACCTACAATCATATTGTAAGTGTCTGGGGTCTCATATTGCTTCTGAAGCTCAGAGTTCATGGTCGCAAGCATTAGGCAGTGCACATCGACTAGCTCGTCTATTCTCCCTTTGCCTCACGATATCTGGTTGAACTCTAGGTAAGATATTATGTCATCCATAGACTGTTCAATACTTTCTAGATCAAGTGTCGGATAACTTCACGTGGTCGAACTCTTCGACCACTAGTGGCATGGCCATGCACTTTCTTTATCCAACCACATCGAGGGGCCCAGAGATATCTCTCCTGTTATTGATGCTAAGAATCGCGGATTCGTCTAGTGACGGGGCTATTCCTGGGAGGCGAAGGTAGACAAAAGGTATGGGGTGGCGTTGATTGGGAGGGAAGACAAGCTATTGGGATTTGATCAGGAGAAGGGGGCGCCACGACGAGGAAAGCGGGGGAGGTGACGATCAAAAGTAGCAAAATAGGAGAAAGGGTTCACAAGGGATTTGGGAGACGGTGGTTGCGCTCATATAGATTTTTCCAAAGAGAAGGCGTCGTGATGGATCCGGGGTGACGATGTCGGGTCCACACATCGGCACGAGATTTCTCGTGGGGATGAGAGTTGCAACTTGCGAGGATTAGAGGCGGATGCGAAGAACGCATCACTCACCACCATTAGGTCCTTTTCAAGTAGTAAAGATGTCTTCACATTAAAACATTCTTGTATTTCAGAAGTAAAATTATTAGCACCATATGTAGTACTCCCTCTATGACCAATATAACTCCAAGCCCACAATATGTGCCTACTAAGAAAGCACTAAATCTAAGAAAAAGTTAATGTTATTCGAACATACATACCCTTATTAAATGAGATAATACAACTACTCATCCATTGTTTCAGCATTAGATCACAGGTATAGGGTGGAAATATTTCAATAAATACATTTTAATTCACTCAATGGACTTATATTCTGAGACGATACTTCCCAAGAAAATGGACTTATATTGCGGGACGGAAGGAGCACATAAGATGTCCTTTATTCAATACATGGAAATTTAAAAAAAATCATGATATTCCCTTGAGAAATCACAATCTGATCCGCAACAATGCACGGATAGTACACTTAGTATAGTTTATAGGAAAAGGTCTACTTTTCAACCATGAACTCTAACCTTTGTTTGATTTTCAACCCTGAACGTTAAAACTATTTGATTTAGGACCTTAAACTAATGAAACTGCCCACTTTACACCATCAACCAAAATCGATGTGGTTTTGATCTGATGTGGCGACGGTTTTGTAATCCATGTTAGCAAAGTGGACATGTAAGCGCTGAGTCAGCTAGCCCACACAATAAAAAAACAGCTAGACTAACATGTCAGCTTCTACATTCTCTCCTTCACCCAGTCTTCTTCCCCTCTGACCCAACTCACTCGTAGACTCCCACTCTAACGCTCCCTTGCCCCACCACCACCGTCGTCACGACACCTACACGGGCAACCCACGGCCTGCCATGCTGGCTCCGCTGAGCTCTGGTAGCCAAAGCCGCTGCTCGACCCACTCGAGTTCCTCCCTCCGACGTCTAATAAATGAGACACACATAACTAGATGGTAAGGGACAAAAATGTGTTCGCATTACATGTCGTGCATGCGAGGGAAATACTGACTGCTACTAGTATTTAGTAGTAACTAGTAACTAATTAACCAGTCAATTCATGGTCTTTTGCCTCCCTCCGACGAAAGACAAACATGCATGTCCTAGCCGTACATGCGAGGGAACTACTGACTGCTACTAGAATTAAGTAGTAGTAACTAATTAACTACTGACTGCTATAACCGAGTTTTTGGCTAAAGTGATACTATTGACGGTCATAATACTAAATTTAGTTCTCTCTCGACGTTAATTACAAAAATAGCATACATACACTCAACGAAAGACATGCAGGACATACATGTATTATGACCATCGAGTGGCATTGACATCGACATCAGAAGAACACTAAATTTGCTATTATGACCATCAATAATGTTATTTTTGCAAAAAAATTAAGCTAAGACGTCGGAGAGAGAGGTGAGAGACCATGAATTGACCGGTGAATTGACCGGTTAATTAGTGACATACATAACTAGTGGCAGTCAATAGTTCCCTCGCATGCACGCAATGTAATGCGAACACATTTTTTTGTCCCTATTATCTGGTTATGTGTGCCTCGATCATTGGACGAATACTTTAGCATCGAGTTTAATTAAACCTCGCAGAAATTACACGCACTTTGGGATTGGTTCCGTCAGCCGCTCAGAGCATGTATAATAGTATAGATAATTACTGTTTATAATATTATTCTATGTCATCTATAAACAGTATTAAAGATAGCTTCTACAATGGATTATCTTTTTACATTTTTCTGTAGACAACTCCTTCATGTATAATATGTCTTGTTTTTCATGTTACAGTCGACTACTGCATAAGAGACGGCCTAATTCCCTATACTCCATCTCTCTCGTCTATGTCATCTAATGGACTACGTGGCAAGTTTTATAGACAGCTGACGTCACACTAATGTACATGCTCTTATGATCGACGTGGTTAACAAGATAGGTGTGCGGGTAGAATTATATAAATCAGGTAAAATCCATTTTTCAATCCTCAACTATTGTCTGAGTCTAATTTTTAACTCCCAACTCTAAAACCGTCTAAAACATAACCTCCAATTCCAAAAACTGTTTTTTTCACCTTTCGGCCCTTCCCACCCCCAGGTTTCGCTGACGTGAAGAAAGTTTTTTTTGCTAACGTGGTGGTGGTTTTCTTTGAGTAGGATGGGCCCACATGTCAGTCCCTCTCTATATTCTTACTCTCCCTCTCCTCCCCAAGTCGATGTCGACACCGCGCTATGGTACAAGCTCACGACCTGCGGCGCCTCCTCCTAACCCCCGCCGTGGCACACGGTCCGCACCGCCTTCCTCAACTGTTTCTGCCCACCGACCAAACACCTAGTTCCAGGTGGTCGGCTTCCTCAACTTCTTTCCTACTCCTACAACCTGCATGTCGGACCCAGATTTCTTAATTCTGAATCCTCTGTGAATACACTGTGTTATTCTCTGGATCAATAGATAGCACTCACAGATACAACACTGAATCATTTCATACATGGCGTAAAACCATATCATTCATTAATTTAACACATCAGAATTTACATAGACCGCATCGGGTCAAGTTTTACAATAAATGCCGGACAGGCCAAAAGATTACATTACAAAAGTAGCGGAAGTGACAACATAAGCAAAAAGTGGTGAGAGCACATCTCCCCATAGGCAAGCGACTGGGGAAACCTGTGTATATCCGATATTACCCAAAAACTCAGATAATATAGGAGGCACATAAGTACCTGCAGAGTCAGCTAGACTGGGGCGAGACTAAAACAACTAAGGACTAAACTATGCTTTAAGAACTCCTGGGTCTTCAGAAATCTGGTTTCTCATAATAGTCGTAATCTCTAATATTTTCTTCTCCTAGGGGTTTGGGGAAAGAGCGGGAATGAGCACAACCACCGTGCTCGCGAGTCAACACACAGTATGCAATAGTATACAAGCAAGGCTTAACAAGGATGGCTTAGGTTCTTTTATTTGCTAAAGCAACATTTTCAATTATCATAAATACAAATCCCTATGACTTAGCATTTTAAACAAATTACATTTTTATTAAAGAGAATAAGTGCAATATTAAATAACAGTAGAGGTTACCTCCACCTCATGCTTAATTTTGATGACGGTTACATCCACCGATTATCAGCACTGGGTAAGGCTACCCAGGAAAAATTCAAAACAAGGGCTAGATGAGCCCATCACATTTTCATTCCACCCACAAAGGCTTTTGAAATAGAACTAACTCAGGTTAAGTTCTCATGTCCGCCTTTGACCGTAGGCGCTACCGCTTAATCGCTTTAGACTCTGCAGAGGTCAGACATCGCACTCCACAAGAGATAATCATACTCGTTACCCCCCACATGATTCCTTAGTCATGTAGTTGACCAATCGTCACAGTAACGTTTCAAACTATCTTGCCCCTTCCGTCATCTCACCCATATGGCCAATTCCATAAGTTGTGCGGGATGTTTACCAAAACGACTAGCGCAGCTGGCCCTGGCCACAACGACTAGCTCAGCTGGCAATTTCACCATCCCCGGTGTCCCTTTCAAGCTAGCATACGTCATGCCGCTTACACACTTCTAAACACCAATTGTGGGATGGCATTCAGGGTTCAATAATTTTACTAAGCCAAGCTGCACTTTGCAAACTTGCGGTTGTACTTGTTTTACACAGAAGGTCATGACAAGATTAAGTCTTTAATTCATCTGGACGGTTCATACCACATACCAACCATTCTCGTGCTACATCCGCACCCACCACTCTTTCCATCCGCCCAGATGTGGTACTAGCAAGTTGTCTAGGGTTTTGAGGAGGAAAACCAATTAACACAACACGCCAGTCATTTACATCCAATGATTGCCAAAAACCACTTTCCTGATTAAAAGATGATGATTGGGATATTTATTGTTCCGGTACTTAAGCAAGACTAGCATGTCACATAAGTACAACCTATAACTATGATTTACCACATATTTACTAGGGTGACATGGAATGAGGGATTCAAATTTATCAAAGGATGGGTAATAATTAAATAATCATCAAATGGGTGTTTAACTACCTTAAACTTTAACATATATTTGATTACAGAAATAAAGCATGCAACTTTGATATTTTAAATAAACATAGTTTGCATAAAATGTAGGCTCAAAATAATCAAAGTATTGACTCGTCTTGGTTAAAGGCAGCGGGGTCTTGGTATTCTTGAACTTGATCGAAGTTGAGGTCTCCTGCGTCTTTGAACCCTAATCAGACGAAAATACTAGAAAAAGACACAATAGCAAAGAGAGCAAATAAATACCAAACTCATAATAAATGAACTCCAAATTGAACAAGACCAGTGCCATTAGCAAGATCTTGATTTTAGAAAATTTTAGAAACATGTTCCATAATTTTTAGAATTATAATGAAAAAGATATGAATTTTTTAAGCTTTCTAACAAGGTTTTCAATTAAAAAGAAAATTAGAAAACCGGAAAAACTCCCGTGCTAACACGTGGCACGCGATCGTACGGGTCCACGCATGCTGCACGTGGCTCGGGTTCACGCGCTGCGTCCACGAACCATCTTGTTCGGCCTACCCGTCAACAGATCAGAAGTGGGGGGCCCACCTGTCGGTCACACGCGGGGGGGGGTTAAAAGGGGCGGTGCTACGTCGGCCGACGCTTCGCGATCTCCGCCCGCAGAGTGAGGAAGAGAGGGAGGGATTGGGGAGCTCGGGCACAGCTCGGGTGCGAGGACGAGGGCGGCGAGTAGTAGCACGGGGGAGGAAGGGGCGAGTGCCCGGGCGACGGCCAGAGGTGGAGGAAAGCTGAAGGCGGGGTCGGGGTAGCTCGGAGGCGGCCGAATCGGCGGGGTGGTGGCGACCAAGGTGGAGGAGGAAGGGGCGCTGGGGGTGGGGAAGAAGAGGGGTGCCTCCTCGGCACTCGGGGGCACCTCGAGGAGTGTCGGCGGTGGCGAAGCCGAAGTGGCCGGAGAGGAGGAGGCGTCGGCGGACTCGGGCTCGATGATGATTCGGCGAAGAGGAAGATCGAGGTAGGGAGGAGAAGGAGCAAGGAGGGGAAGGCAAGGGGAGGTGCCGGCTTTTATAGTCGCCAGGGGGAGGACGATTGGCGGGGAGAGGGCGGTGAGGGGACGGGGTAGGAAGGAGTGATGCGGCTGGTGGCAGGGGGCAGAGGGGGGGTTAGAGAGGAGGGGCAGTGACAGGACTAGGCGGGGGATGGTGCGGCTTTCTGCAGCAAAAGGGGGGTGGCAGAGGGGGAATGCCAACGGTTGGCTGGGAGAGGTGGTGGCGTGCACACGGGCGAGGCGGTGGGATAGCGCCCCGGGCTGAGGCGGGCGGAGAGGAACCGGGCTGGGTCGGGTCGGCCCAACCCAGGTTAGGGTTTCAAATTTTCAAATTGAAATGCAAGTTTCGATTTTGAATGATCTTGAAAAACGAGGATGCTACACTACACATACATACTACCTGACCACCACCTCTGTGTTGTACTTCACTGCCAGCCGTGCTGCCACTCCATGGCACACCGGACAACTTGACCAGTGCCTCATCCGCCGCCGTGGCCTCCTGGGTGCTCGCCATGCTCTCCCACACAAGGGTGCAAATTATGGAGCTACAACTCCTTGATATCTCTCATCTCCCCTAAAGATGTATGCTCAATTCTATAGAAAATTCATGTGATTTAGTCTTGATTTGAACTTCATTAGGATGGAGGCGCCTCACTTGGGCTGATTTGGGTCAATTTTGACCTTGACTTGGGTGAAGGAGAAGGAGCAACCCATGGTGGCGGCAACGTAAGCAAAGCGGGCTCCGCCCCACTCACTCCATCATCAAGCTCGCACGTGGCGTCCTGGACGATGGGGCCGATGACAGATGGGTCCACGCAGGGGACGTCAATGCCGAAGGCGCTCCAGAAATGGGAGAGGAACTCGAGCAGGTCGAGCAGCGGCTCTGATGACCAGAGCTTGGCGGAGCCGGTGAGGCGGGCCTGTGGGTCCCCCATGTAGGTGTCGTGGTGGCAATGGTGGTGGGGCAGGGAACATTATAGTTGGAGTGTGAAAGTGAGTTGGGTGAGAGAGGAAGAAGACAGGAAGACGAAGAGAATTTATAAGCTGACATGTGTGTCTAGCTATTTTTTATTGTGTGGGCAAGCTGACTCAGTTCTTACATGCCCACTTTGCTGACGTGGATTACAAAATTATCACCACATGAGATCAAAACAGCACTGGTTTTGGTCGAGGGTGTAAATTGGACGATTTCATTAGTTCAAGGTCCTAAATGAGATGGTTTTAAAGTTCAGGGTTGAAAATCAAACTAAGGGTAGAGTTCATGGATTAAAAGTGGATTTTTTTCCTATAAAATATACTAGATGTACCATCCACTCGTTGTTGTGGATCATATTGTGATTTCTCAAGGGAATATCATGATTTTTTGTTTCCATGTATTGAATAAAGGACATCTTACGTGCTCCTTTCGTCCCGCAATATAAGAACATTTTATTGGGTAGTTTCGTCTCATAATATAAGTCCATTGAATGAATTAAAATGTAGTTATTGAAATATTTCCACCCTATACCTATGATCTAATTCTGAAATAGTGGATGAGTAGTTGTTTTAACTCATTTAATAGGGGTATGTATGGTCCAATAACATTAACTTCTTCTTAGATTTAGTACTTTCATAGTCTGCGTATATTGTAGGCTTGAAGTTGTATTACGGGATCGAGGGAGTACTACATATGGTGCCAATAATTATACTTTTGAAAGATAAGAATGTTTTAATGTGAAGACATTACTACTTAAAACAGAACCTACTAGTGGTGAGTGATGCGTTCTTTGCATCTCCCTCCAATCCTCTCTAGTTGTAACCCTCATCACCACGAGAAATCGTGTGCCGACGTGTGGACCCAACCTTGTCACCCCGGATCCATTACGACCCCTTCTCTTTGGAAAAAATGATTTGAGCGCAGCCACCGTTTCACGACTCCCTCGCGAACCCTTCCTCCTAATTTGCTACTTCTGTTCACCCAGCATCCCCATTTTCTCACCGTGACGGCCCTTTCTCCCGAACAAATCATGACAGCTCATCTTCCCTCCTAATCATCGCCCCCAGACCTTTCATCTACCTTTTTGCTTCCTAGGAATAGCCCCATCACTGGGTGAATCCCCAGTTCTTGGTAATAATGAGGCTAGCATGATGAGATCCCAACCCTTGGCGATCAGCGCGGTTGCCTGGCGCCTAATAGTGCGAGGTAGAGCCAGCGCACAGCTTGAAAAGAGGAGACAGACGCGACGCTAATACTCCAGCTCCATTGCGCCCTGCACAACAAAGCTACTGAGTAGGTAATGCTTTAGTTCAAGTAAGCAATTCATCTGTCCAATTTTATTTTTTGATGGGTATTGTCGTTTTGTGATTGTTTTCGTCAATGCACCTTGTGAACATCACAAAATTTGTTGCTAATGAATTTACTAATCCTACCTACAAGATGTTTGGGAGAAAAAGAAGTTCACATTGAAGACTTCTGAGCTGCTGCATGGGCAAATGCCTAGGACAGCGAGCAACAGCTTTCTTCATGCTAGAATCCCTTCCTAATCAAGACAATGATAAAACGGCCTTGGACTTGAACTGGGGATTCGAAAGCATTTGATTTAACTAATCTTCTGCACGTAAGACAAGAAAAGTGCCAGAGGCGCGACGCGGACCACAATGGAGCTTGGCCAGGTGTCTTGACGAGTTGACGGTGTGGCAGAAGACAAGCCAGGCAACGGTGGCGCGACATGCTGGGGTAATATGCTTTTTTACCGACTAAGTTTGTTTTGTTTTATGGTGAAACTAGTTGCATTGATGCCATATGTAAGGTTGAGGAGGCCGACTTGAGGAGGGTGAATAGTCTTTTCTAAAAATCTCTAAGGCTAAAACCGATTTCTAATACAGAAGTGAAAGTCAATTCGGTTTTGAACAATTAAAACCTAAAAATTACAGCAAGTAAAACACAAGAGAGCAAACCACAATGACACAAGGATGTTTTACCGTGGTCTTCGAAAACTTACCGGTCTCTCCTAGTCCACGTTAAGGTAAGCCCAGACGAATTAAGCCAACACCTCGATCCACTCGGTGTTGCTCTTCATCCACTCTGGAGATGGCGAGCACCAAACCACTCACAATCACGCTGAGCCTTCTCACAAGCTTCTTGAGAAAATCACTAGACCACGACACCTCCATGCCGTCAAGGTGTCGGCAAACACCAAGAGAAACAAGCCAAGACTCTTGCTTGACTCTCACCAAGTGCAACACATGCACGATTGAATGCTCAATCCAATTGTAGTTGCAACACATGCAATTACAACCTCTCCCTTTGATCACAAAGTGCAACACATACACAATTGAGAGGAGAAACTCACACTAGCTCAAGAGAGTAAAATAAGATGCTAACAGTTACCCCCAACCGGCCATAGTGGGTATTTATAGCCTGCACACCAAAAGCTATCCACTAGAGGCTAAAAGGGCTGAAAAAACAACGAAACCCGGTCTGCCGTCAACCAACGGCCGGTCAGACTTGGCTACAGTGCAACAATTATAAAACTAGTCACAGCAGATAATTGCGGTCGACCTCCCTCACAGGTCGTCGACCATACTTGGCGATCCGACCAGCTTAGACTAGACTTCTCGGAGGAAAAAAAAACTCAAAAACATGCCCTCTAGAAAACGTTGACTGGCCCGGTCAGTCCGGACCAGTCAGATCGACCTTATAAGGGCGGTCATATCAAACTCCCGGTTAGTCCAGGTTTGAATTTCAGCACATGCGACACTCGGAAAAATAATTATAACTTTTGACTCCGATATCAGAATTGAGTGATCTTGGGCTCTATAGAAAGCTTATTCAGAGGACTACACATCCCATCTATTTGAATGATCTCAAACACATTTGATAAAATCAAGAAGTACAACTACAAAAAGCGAACACACGGCCTAAGTCCAAAAAAGAGCAGCGAGCAATCTTAGACCATGCCTAGGAAGGATGCATGAACTTCAAAAACTTCATGAGTCTAGGGATGAAATGTCATGTTGTCGATTTGCAATAGAAAAACTAGCCCCCTCATGACCAAAATGACACATCTACATCACTAATTTGCGGCGGAAAACCACATGCCTTGCTCCTAGACCGCAGCAGTCGATCGTGCCCTGCTCCTAGATCGCGGCAGGTGACCTATCGCGCTCCCAGTCTGCAACAGTTGATCGTGCTCCATTCCTAGATTGCGGCAGGCGACCTGCCGTGCTCCCGGTCCGCAACAGTTGATCATGCTCCGTTCCTATATCGCGGTTGGCGACTGCCGCGTTTCGGCCGGCATGATGTTGTGTAGCCCACTCGCCATACCGCCTCGCCGCGGATCGAGCGCTGGCGGGTCACATGCCACGATCTGGGAGCGGGCATGTGGCTTTCCGTGGAAAATTAGTGCAGTGAAGGTATTATTTTTATCATTTCGGTCGTGGAGATAGTTTTGCTATTTCATTTGAGAAATAGACTAAATGAGCTAAAAACTTGTGGTTCAACTACAAACATGACGACGTCAAACGCGAAAATGTTTTTGGGGGAAGAATTAAGCTGAGTGCTAGTTAATTATTTAGAGAGGCCCAGAAAAAATACAATCATTTAGCCTCGCGAGCATGGCATCTGTAATTAATTAATTAGAGCTTATATAAGATCCAAATTAAGGACGGACCCCAACCTGCATGCATACATCGAGTGCACTGGTTAGTCTTGTGGCTAATTGATTAAAGCGCTGCAAGGATGAGGTACACGAGATCTTTCCTGTTCCTTCTTGTCGCTATGTTACTGCTTGTCCATGTGCACCCTGAGCCTGCTTCCTCAGGTATGTCCTCAGTACATTTCTCCATGTATTACACCTGCTAGTAAAAAATTTGACATACATATGTATAGATTCAACAAAAATTTCAAAACATTTAATTACATAAGCCTCTATTTTCAGCAAGACGTTATTAGTGTATCAACAACACACAATTCTCGCAAGAAAAAGAACAATTGCTGGGTGCTTTACTTGAGGTGCAAAAGCAGTTGTGTTCAGAAGTTGTCGTTTTTGCTACAGGATGTTATCTAAACCTGTTTGTCAGCATTGCAGTCCGTGCAGAAGTAATGCTCAACTTGTTGTGCATAGGCTGCGTCCTACCTTTTATTTTCTCATTTTGTAGTAGAAGCTAGTACTGACTTGGGAATTGGGTTTTATGTTTTCCGCTGAAAGGAACTGACATATATAAGCTTATGATAACCAACTTTCATAATCTTTTTCGTAAGTTTCAGATGAAAAGCATCCGTTGTTACATTTTAATCTAAAAAGAGTATAAGCATTCACAGGTGGAATACATCAGGAAAAACTTTCAGCAAATATAATACAACTTTGAAGCTAATTACACACTATAAACTTTCACATGCCAGCAAGTTTATTTCAACCTAATTAACTTTCTAGAATTTCAATACAAAGTAGTAGTTTGCTCAAGCAATACGTTCTCTATGTAGAAGAATGGTTCATAAGCATTGACTGCGGGCTCACGAGTGGCTCTAGCTACACCGACCAGCCTACAAATATTACATACGTCTCAGACGATGCGTACATACATACAGGCGAAAACCACAATATTTCTCCAGAATACCAAGGTGCTGAAAAATTCAGGTCAGGTTTAAATCTCAGAAGTTTCCCCAATGGAGGTCGAAATTGCTACACCCTGTCTCCTGCCATGACCGGTCGTAAGTATCTTCTACGAGGAACCTTCATGCACGGCAACTATGACGGCAAAAAAAACCAGAATCTTATCACATCGCCGGTGATGTTTGATATCTACCTTGGGCTTGACTTTTGGAATCGGATCAGTATCACCAATGAAACCTTGACTTACGTCTCTGAGGTGATCGTTGTTGCCGTGGTGAACTCGATATCGGTTTGCTTGATAGACATTGGTAATGGAGCCCCTTTCATATCTTCACTGGAGATGAGGCCGATGAAGGACTCATTGTATCCAACAGCCATGACTAACCAGTCTATCGCACTCCAGGATCGGCAAAGCATGGGTGCAGGTGGTCTGCTTAGGTAATTTCTTCTTTCTTATCTCTTCATGCACTGCCTGAAGAAAACCGTTGGATCGACGCCAATAAGCATTCATGTACAAGTACAACTAAACATTAATCAGTATGCACAGATAAATGAGGAAACATTTTTATGGGAATAGCTAGAATGCTAGATGCATAATGCATTGCTTTAGGCAATTTCTAGGTTCAACAGATAGGAAGTATATGTGTACAAACTAATTACTCAGAACACTACTATGCAGTTTTGTGTAGATCATGAGTAAAGTTGAACATGGGAAGCTACCTAACCTGGGAGCTGGGATCACTATTTTATTTGTAGTTAATGCAAAATTATTAGTATTTTCCTCACAGAATTGCAGAAAAGGTGGGCAACACATCATATTAATTGCATCATTACATCCAGAAGTGGTTACAAACTGCAACAATAATACATCCAGAAGTAGTTACAAACTAGCCATTTTATACCTAGTCAAAGCATAATATTACACATGTGCAAAACATTCAAGTATCTCAATTTTCAGGTACCCAGATGATCCCTTTGATCGATTGTGGTGGCTATCGCATGGTATCCCAGGGGTGCTCAATCTATTCACAACACAGATAATTAGACCCATCGCAAGTGACAAATTTGAGGTTCCAACCAGAGTCCTCCAAACCGCTATCACCTCCCCTGCCACCTCCATCCCTCTCAACATATCATGGGCAGCTCCGACGACTAGCTGGCCGACCACGACTCCACCAGCATACTACCTCAACCTGCACTTCGCTGATTTCCAGCAGCAACAGCTGCGTGAGTTCAATCTATACTACCATGGATGACAAGCCGTACAAGCCGACATATCTCTTGGCAGACTGGATAAGGTCCGCTTCTTCGTACACCTCTGGCAATGGTTTTCACAATGTCTCTCTCGTTGCTACCAACACCTCTTTGCTGCCACCCATGCTCAATGCCTTCGAGATATACTACGTCGTCCAACACGGTGACACCGTGACTACCACTCCAGAAGATGGTACGTTCATTCGCAACCAAAAGCTCCCTCGGAACTGACAGTAAAACCCACACACGCCACACTGCAATTGCTAGTAAAAATGTCCCAAAAGCACACATACCGATAGTAAATCGATCCACTAACGCCCGTGTCATATATGGACCATGCCAACTAGCAAAAATAGCTCCTTGTTGGTACTAAAATGTTTCATTTCTTGTTTTAGCCTTAACTTTTGGTTGAAAACTCCAATTCACGTATGGTTTTCACCGGTAGCTTTGTGGTGACGAGAGTAAAAAAATGATATAAGTCTCGCAAAAAAAACTCGCAGTGCTTTTACTAAAAAAGATTTACCGCAACCTCCACATGACTTTACTGTCATCTTAGCCAACTAGTACACACATGTAGACACCCAACTAGCAAAAATTGGTTCCGTGTTAGTACCACCTTAGCCAACTAGTGCACACATGTAGACACTCAACTAGCAAAAATTGGTTCCTTGTTAGTATATGAATATTTCTTTTCTTGTGTTAGCCATAATTTTTTATTGGAAGCACCGATACGCGAACAGTTTTCACCATTAGCTTGGTAACGACGATATTGATAGAGTAATATAACTCTCACAAATAAAAACCTCTCTGTGCACTTACTACAAGAATTTATTGCATCGTTAAAATATATTTACTGCAACCTCTACATGACTTTAATTTCATTTTAGCCAACTAGTACATACGCGTAGACAACCAACTAACAAAAAATTGGTTCCTTTTTAGTATAAGAATGTTTCTTTTCTTATTTTAGCAATAAATTTTGATTGGAAGCTCCGATTCACAAATGGTTTTCACCGATATCTTGGTGACGATGAGTGTAACAAAATGGTATAAGTCTCGCAAATAAAAAACTTCTTTGCGCATTTACTAGAAGAGATTTACTGCATCGCTAAAAGTAATTTACTACAACCTCTACATGATTTTACTGCCACCTTAGCCAACTAGTACAGATACGTAGACAACCAACTAGCAAAAAACACCGGTTCCTTGTTGGTACATGAATGTTTCTGTTGAGGATTAAAATATTCATATATTATCCTAATATATGATAAAGACCATACGTCTTCGTGGTCGTAACTTCTAAGACCACCGACCTAACTGGTCGTAGGTATTACGGAAGTTATATAATAAATACCCTGGTCGGACAAAGTCTCAAACTTAGTCCACGACCAGGTAAGTGCTCGTGAAGCTATGAACAGGCGTCTGGGTCGAGTCTCCGACCACGCCACTCACTATGTGATGAATGAATCACGTGTTTCATATTCCGCATAATTACAACACTATCACGGTTGATGAATTAACGTCTCCTAAATCATTAACCACCGAACAGTTAACATCTTCACCAACTGCCTCTGCAGTTAGTGGAACTGTCAAACTGCCATCTCTTCCCGACCTGACGCGTCGCTCCCCAACGGATGTCTCTTCGTGGATAACTGCCACCGCTTCATCAAGTATTTAAGGAGGACCATGGAAGGCCAGAAGGGAACGACGAACAACAGAAAGAAGACATCAAGCAAGACATAGCAAAGTGTTGTGTTTTTAGATACTCTCTGTGTTTGTAATCCTGAGTTCATAGCAATAAAGAGCAAGTCAGATCCACTCCCTGAAGTCACGCACATTTTTCCTCTTTTCATTTATATATTCATAAGATCGGCGATTTGATCGCCGACACCGGCGCCGTCTCGTGGGAAGATAGTGCAAAACTTCTAAGAAGGTTCTTTGTTCAACTCATTCGCTTTCCATTTTCAGAACTACAAGTATGGCAGAACTTGGGATGAGGAAAACGGTTCGACTTGGATGACTACTCCAACCTTGACATGGAAGCTCGTGATCCAAGCCATGCAACATGGGGAATCTTCGCCCTCCTCCGATGGTTCGCAAGTCGACGACAAATAACTTGAGCGATGGATGAAGATACACCGCTGCGCCAAGAGGCGCTTTTTGAGGAACGGGTTGTTCCGATCGTTCCGACGTCCAATGTTTTTCCAAGCCCGCTTCCACCTCACCCCACAACCCGAGGGTCAATATACCTTGACACAATCATGGTCGATGTAATCACCAACGGCCTCTGAAATTCCAGACCAACCGCATCCGTAACGGTGTCGATGAGACCTCACCGTAATGGACCGAGCGAGGACGATAAGACTCAGATCCGCCGGCAATCCGCCGAATCAGCCGAGCCCGCCGCGAAGACCTCGGAGGTTCTCATCTCCGACCGGTCTCCGCCGTGGAAGTCTCTCGTAGAAGCACCGAGAAGTTCTCTATTAGTCACAAGGAAGCTCCTCGTAAGATCGCTGTCGGAAGCATGAGGTCAACACGATCGGAAATGCCGATCGTGATGCCACCACACGCCTGCACACCCCGCCTCGCCACCACCGCTAATGGAGATGGCGCGGCAATCAAGCACCACCTACCGGAGGTAACGGAGCCGATGGACATCCATCGCCTAATACGCGGCGGCGCAATTTCACCAAGAATGACAGCATGACGGGTTAGGCCAAAGGTCCAGAGGAACTTCGGTCTCCGAACACCAACATCTTCGATGAATCCTCCGAGACCTTCTGCATAGCTCGTAACTTGTGTCGATCCAAAATATTCTTAATAATATCGACTCGCTCGGTCAAGCTCCGGCTTTACCCAATTGGTGGAGCAGTATCGAAATTCTTCAACGAACCGCAAATGCACGAAGCGCAGGGGGCAAGGGATGTCACAAAGTCTAACTGACTTCGCCTCAACGCCTCCTCGAGAGGGCAGCATGGTCATCCACGGCACCTAGACCTCCTCGCAATTCGACCAAGAGGTCATGAAGGAAGAAGGTTGTTTCAACAACGGCCTCTTCCCAGCCAAGGAGAGCACTGATTGGCCCGATGATCTCCGCCATCATCCGAACCATGCTAATGGACAAAGGCGCCATGATAACGTCCGCGATCGGATCGGGACGACGGAGCCTCGGCGCTCAAATAGAAGAAACCGATCTCCCATCGATCCTAATCCGCACCTTTTCCAAGAAGGCGCTATGAATCGCCATGTGTTGTCGAGCCTTTTCGCAGGGCTCCAAGTCGCACGCTGGCCTAATGGGTTCCGACCGCCAACTTGATAAATTCGATGGATCTCAAAATCCATTAGAGTTTCTCCAGATATACACCACCGCCATCGAGCAAGTGGTGGTGATCAAAACGTGATGGCCAATTATTTGCCCACGGTCTCGAAGGATCTCGCCTTGGCCTTGGTTGCTTAACCAACCTGGCCGGATCTATTTATATTTGGGAACACTCGCGATCCGTTGATTGTGAATTTCCGTGGTACGCACGATCGCTCGAAAGGAGGATGATCTCCATCGAACTCGCAAGAACTAAAGGAAACTCTCCACAAGACATCAAGAGGTTCACCAGTTCAAATTTATTCCGAGATTGCGTAATCTTCTCGTGATTCGCATTCAAGGCAGGTTTAAGGAATCGGCGGTTTACGGAGGACATCGCTATGAATCCTCCACGAACAACCGCCGAACTCTTTGATATGGCTGATAAGTATACGGCCGCTAGTGAGGCGGTTGAATGGACTGAAGCCATTGATCGAAAAGATAAAATCTCTCAACCTGGCCTTGAGAAGTCAGAAAAGAATCCCAAGAAGGTTTCCAAAAAGAAGAAGCACCGCAAGATGGGCGCCAAGGAAGTCCTAGCGGTTCCAGATAAGCCGTTCAAGGGTATGAAGGACTATACCGGTCGGGGCAAAGCCAAAGTTCCGACCGATGGCCATAATAAAGGTAAGAAGTGGTGTTCACTTCACCAACAGGCAGGGCACGACTTGCGCACCTGCCGTGTTTGGCAAAAGAAGCTGGAGGATTTCTATGCAGGTAAAGGCCCACTTCCCGCAATCCAGGAGTTGGGGGAAACAAGTTCCAAAAAGGATAAGGATGGCGACGAAGAGATGGAGTACCAGGAGCCTCAGCGCACGGTCAATATGATCTTCGGAGGTTCTTCTTCATACGACTCACGCCGCTATCCAAAGCCATGGAGCGAGAGGTCAACCTATCGGAACCTTCGATCATCACTGCACCATCAAGGTGGTTTGATACCGTGATCTCCTTCAAGAAAGAAGATTGCCTCGCCTCATCAACTCGACCGTAGGTTCCCTATTATCGTAGAACCTACTATTAATAATTGCAAAGTCAATCGAGTTTTGATAGATGGTGGTAGCTCTTTAAATATCTTATTTTCGGGAGCTTTAGAAGATATGCAGGTTCCCAGGTCAAAAGTAAAATCGGTGAAATACGCCTTTCATGGCATAGTTCCTGGTTCTACTCCCAAACCGATAGGACAAGTATCCTTACCGGTTACGTTTGGAAGTCCCGATAACTTCCGAACTAAAAGATTTCATTTGACGTGGTTGATTTCAAACCGCATATAATGGAATTCTTGGTCGTCCGGCGTTAGCAAAATTCTTGATAGCCACGCACTACGGGTATCAAAGTTTGAAAATACCAGACCGAAGGTGTGATCATGGTTCGTGGAGATCGCAAAATGGCATACGATGTGATCGGTTGTCTTTAAAATCGGTCGATGAGCTACCACCAGAATTCGACTCATCATCCGTAGGTCAAACACCTGCACTCCAAGATAACGCCCAAACCATCCGACTGCACTAAAGAGGTTCTACTCGACAAAGGCGCTTCTTCAGAAATGCCATGTCAATCAATGATGGTGGATCCTCACCAAAGGTGCCGACGGAGCAGACTCAATCCTAAATAGGAAGAGTCGCCGCCTCCTTCCTCCGAGCAAACAAGGATGTATTCGCATGGCAACCATCCGACATGCCCGAGTCCCTGTGGAGGTGATTGAGCATAGGCTAGCGCTTCACCGATAAAATCCGCCAAGGTAAGCTCGACGCTTCGCACCCGACCGGAAGGATGCCATCCACCGAGATTGACAAGCTCTTAAAGGTCGGATTCATTCGTGAAGTACATCACCTCAATGGCTCGCTAACTCGTGAATGGTTAGGAAGAGTAATGGGAAATGGAGGATGTGTATAGACTTCACAGATCTTAATAAAGCTTGTCCGAAGGACGATTTTCCCCTTCCTCGCATTGATCAACTTGTAGACTCTACCTCCGGGTGTGAGTTATTAAGTTTTTTAGATGCCTACTCAGGGTACCACCAGATTAGTATGAGTAAAGAAGATGAAGAGAAAACTTCCTTCATCATTCCATTTGGCACTTACTATTATGTAAAGATGCCCTTTGGTCTCAAAAATGCTGGTGCCACTTTTCAAAGATTAATGCAAAAACCTTCACCCACAAATAGGTCGAAATTTGGAAGCCTACGTTGATGACTTGGTAGTGAAAAGTGTCAACTCCGGCGATCACATGCTTGACCTTAAAGAGACTTTCAATAACTTGAGAAGACATAACCTCAAGTTGAACCCGGAGAAGTGTGTGTTCGGGGTTTCCGCTGGAAAGCTACTCGGTTTCCTAGTTTCGGATAGAGGTATCGAAGCAAACCCAGCGAAGATATTGGCCATCCATCGATGCGCCGACCACGAAGAAGGAAGTCCGTGGTTAATCGTTGTATGGCGTCGCTTAAGTCGTTTACAGCCGTGTTAGGGAAAAGGGACTACCTTTCTTTAAACTTCTTCTAAACATGGAAGTTTCGAGTGGACGACGGTTTAACGATGCCTTTGAAAACTCAAAGAGTACCTTACGAGTGCCCTGGCCCTAGTCTCTCCAAGACCGGGGAAACATCATTGATTTACGTGGTCGCAACACCACAAGTCGTCACGTGTAATCGTTGTAGACCGTGAAAACGCCCAACGACCAAAGATATTACGTAGTTTAAGTCTTACATGGGCCAAAAAAATATCCACAGTACAAAAGTTGCTTTATAGTCTCCTTATGGCTTCAAGGAAACTAAGGCATTACTTTCAGCCCACAAAGTGGTCGCACTTCATCGGATATCCCTTAGGTCAAGTCCTTGGAAATAGGGAATCATCAGACGAATAGCAAAATGGGCGGTGGAACTAGGGACGCTCGACTCCATTTCATCTCACGAACAAATATAAAGTCTCGTGCAATAGCGTAATTCATTGCCGAGTGGACAAACCCGAATCTAGCAGGACCTAAGTACGAAAAGCCACGACGAGTGGACAATGTACTTTGACGGTTCCTTAATGCTTAAAGGATCGGGGTCGAGTCGCCTTGATATCCCCTACCGGCGAACACATCAAGTATGCCGCCCGCTTTAACTTTCCCGCTACAAACAATGTGGCGAGTACGAAGGTTTGTCGGCAGACTTCGAGCAAATTGCTCGCCGGATTCGTGAATTGTTAGTGAAAGGTGATTCTCAACTAGCAAATAATCAAGTAGGGAAAGAGTACCAATGCTCAAGTACCAAGATGTCTTCCTATCCGCTAAGTACGTAAATTCAAAAGCACTTCTTCGGCTTCGTGATCCAACATATTCCTAGAAAGGAGAACTTTCTAGCAGATCGCTTGGCACGGATGGCCTCTACTAGGTCAACCGTCCCACGGAGTTTTTCTCGAGCAACTCGATTCACCCTGTGGTCGAGCATTCCGAGAACATCGATAGTTTACATCGTCAATCCTATTGACTCTAATAACTTAGATGCTCCACGGATCCGTGACGATCAAGGTAGAGATCGGATGACATCGATCTACAATTATCTTCAAGATGACCTAATTCCTCAAGATGATGTAGATGCCGATCGATAGCACGAAAGGCCAAATCATACACTCTAATCGAACGCATCTTGTATAAACGAGGATCTCATGGAGTGTTGATGAGATGTATATCTCAATCTACCGCATTAAGTTGCTAACCAAATTATGAAGGAGTCTGTGGAACACATCATTCCTACGTAACCTTGGTCGGTAAAGCCTTCGTGCAAGGATACTATCGCCAACCGCCTTCATGATGCAAAAGAGCTCGTGACGGCGCGCATAATGTCAGCTTATAGCCGATAAGTACATCACCAAGACAAGCTTTGCAAACAATCCTCTTTCTGGCCTTTTGCAACTGGGATCGACATTCGGGACCATTCCTAAGAGCACCCGGGCTTCAATTCTCGTCATTATGATTGACACGCTTACAAAATGGATCGAAGCCGAGCCGCTTGTAAAAGTTACAACCAAGCCGCTAAGAGGTTCATAACAAAAATGTGATTACACGATTTGGTGTACCCAACAGATTATCATCGATAATCTGCACCAGCCTCGAGCAAAGAATTTCCGTGAATTTCGAAGAACTAGGAATCAAAATCCATTTTGCTTCGTGGCTCATCCACGCAGCAATGGAGCAATGAGCGCCAATGGTATCCTAATACAGGGATAAAACGCCGAGTATTCGACCGCTAATAAACGGTCGTGGGCTTGGGTTCAAGAACTCCTTCTCGCTTTATGGGCTCGTCCGACCACGACCATCGTGCGACCGGTGAAACACCTTTCTTTTGGTTTATGGAGCCGAAACTATGCTTCCTCCGCAACTGAAAATTGGCACCGCCGCGACCGATTGTTTTAACTTAAGCAATCAGAAGAACATCGACTGACGATATCAATTTCCTCAAGAAAGACGGAACCAAGCTTTAATACGCTCGCAATCTACCAAAGAAGCCATGCGAAGGTACTACAATCGTAAGGTGCAACCTCGCAACCTAGCTATAGGTGATCCGTTCTCGTAAAAATTCAGAGCTGCAGTATGCAATAAACTTTCCCTAAATGGGAGGGTCTCACATCGTGGTCGGTTACCCGACCAAGCTCAAGACGATTAGCCATGTCGACGGCAGGTTTTGTCAAATTCTCGAACATTGACCAATTGCGTAAGTTCTTTGTTTAACTTTCTTCATTTCATTTCATTTCATTTAAATTCTTCTAAATTGAATAATTAATTTTGGAGTAGCGAGTGATGTTACTTATATGACGTTGCCTAATCCTGGTCGACTGCGGTTCGTATGCTCTGGATTATAAAGTGTATAGTCTATATTTCAAAATTCGCTTCTACTTTGTTTGGCTACTCGGTCGACACTGAAAACCTCCTAGTCGAAGTCTCTCCTTTTCGCACGTGGTTCCGCCATCGAAGGAGCTTCCTAGCGACGCCTTTTCCTACGATCCTCGCTGCCAATCGAACTAAGAGCATGAGCACGTCTTGCGAAATATAGTTTATACCTTTATTTCCTAGCTAGGTTCATTCCGACCAGTATTGAGCATCGCATAGAAGTAAAACCACCTGTCTGCTTTTTAACATATGTTCTTCATGTTTTTTCCTCTTGTCAGGGAGAATTCTTTATTCTTTCCGACCATATGTTGTCTTAGTAAAGTACTTCGATCATTGAAAACAGATTTACAACTAGCCGAAACCTACACGGTTCCGACCATAAAGGTTTCCTAGTATTATCACGATCAGTTTTTTACCGATCAGTACATACTTACAAGTAATGGTTGAAATTTGGATTTATATTCTTGGCCTCAGGTCGTACTATTATATAGTAAAGATCTTCTACTATATAAACAGTCGGGGGCTAGGTAATACATAAATTCACAAGTTGACCGGATGAATAAAAGAATTTTTTCCATTCTTGATAAGAGAAAGGTAAGTCTTTATATTTGTATGCATTGTTTTTCCTGCAGCTTAACTACTAAGAGAATGCCTAAGCTAACTACTGCTAGATGGAGATCCGACTTCCATCTCTTCTGTGACTTTTTCGCCTAGAGGTTTCATCTCTGCGAGGATCTGATTTGCCTCTGCGGGTAAGCAGTTGAAATCATCTTCGATGGCTTGAAGGTTAGTTGATAGGTCGGAAGCTTTCAGCTTTGCCAAAGCAAGACTGACTCCACAAGCAATAGACTCCTTAACGGAGTGGGCATAGTTCTCCCTAGTGGTCTTGAGCAAAACTTTGAGTTCCTCCAACAAAGAGCCTAGGTAGTTAACCTTCTCTATTGGATCGCTCAAAGAGGGCAAGCTTGATCCCGCGCCCATATCAAAGAGCATTTTGTTTAGTGAGGTGATTTTCTCATCCAAGCTAAGCACGAGAGCTGCCCCCTTGTCTTGCTCAAATTCCAGAGCTTTCTTCACTCTGGTCAATGCTTGTTTTTGTTCTGCATAGACAAAGCAAGTATTAATTAAAAAGATTGGAAAACATATCGAGTCATGGCTACGACCGCCATCTTCCTCTCTCTTCCCGAATCATCCGTAAGCTTTTTATTACCGGTCGTCAAGACTTCGATCGACCGGTTTTTAGCCCAAGTTCTTCTTCAAGCTTTATTCTTTTTGCCTTTTCAGCCAAAGCATCTTCTTTTATTTTCTCTAAATCTATCAAAAGAATCTCTGATAAGGGAGAATAAATAAAAGAAAAGTCTTAATAAGGAAAAAGAAGAGGAACTCTTACTTTCTATCTCGTGAGTGTTTTTCTTCTAATATCCTAACTCGCTCTGCTAGTCCTCCGAATCGTAGCGAGGTTTTCGATCATATGTCGCATAAGAAGCATTTCTTCCATAAACCTTATTGAAAACTTCAAGAAAGGTTATGGAAAAGATTGAAGACACTTACTCAATTACGACATCGTTGTAATCGGTATAAATTTTATCGGGCTCACCGCTGCGATCCGATATTCTCCCCAATAATCATCAAGATCCTTACTCGCGCAAATCGAGTTGAGAAAGGAAACTTGTTAGTTTTGGAGGGATGACTTCGTGCATCGAACTCGTGGAAGATCAAGAATGGTCTCTACCTCCGTTCGTGATAGCGACTATTACGGATCTAGCTCGGCCTGTAACCGGTTGGCTCGGGGCTCCTCCAACCACAACATCCTCAAGATGTCCTACCGAGGAAGACAATGGCCAGACTACCTCGATCGCTCGACCGTTGAATGGGATTGGCCTGAAACGACTGTGATTCAAAGAGATTCGCACGAGAGAAACAGAAAGTTTAATTCTACTTGGAATACACGAGGTATGTTTTTTATATAAAATTGTACATACTTGGTGATTTTCTTAGTTTTGATCTTATAACGCGCTGGTTTAAAGTCCGTTACGCCTGTTTTTCTCTTTGTTCCCACCAGCCCGAATCGTAGGTTCAATTATATTTTCCACATTTCCGATCGTAAGATCGGCGATGTCTTCGGCTATCTGGTCGAGAACACGGTCCCTGACTCCTGGATTAGAAAGTGTGGTTTCACTGGTCTCAGGAACAGCTGTCTCATGGACAACTATACGAGACTCAGTAATTGCCACCTGATTTAACAAGCAAAGTTAATCAGTGAAGAATATACTATCTTGCGTAGTTATTTCTTTCGCTTGTTACTTCTCGGTGGACCACGCCTCGCCGATCACAAGGTCGGTTGATAATCAATAGGCTCACACGCCTCGTAGCCTCATTGATCTTAAGTCCGACCAACTACACATAAAGAGGATTAAAACTGATCGAAAATAATCAGAAGGTGGAAAGAAGTTAATACACTTACCCTAAGTCTTTCGCCTCTCCTCGCACTAACAAGTGCTAGGATTAAGGAAAGCTAGCCTTGTCATCGTTCGCCAAATACAGATCATTTTGATCCTATTTCCGACGCCCTCGTAAGACAAGATCATGAATGCAAATGAAAGATCTTAGTTTTGCGAAAATGATCAACTCGCAAAATAAATCGGTCGGGATTTTCTAAAAATTACTCGATCGTAATCCTTGGTAGCATCATCGCCACCAATGAACCGAGCATCGAGCGCGTTCTCGATCTTTAAAGGACTAATCCTCCTAATGGAAAAGTCCTCACAACGTGCCAAGAGGTTAAACCTCGACATTCGTGAGATGGATAGCCTCAATCCATCTCCCAACATTTCCTCCTTCTTCGAGGAGGAACGCTAACGCGAAGTTTTCGACCGCTTCTACCGTAATACAGCCGCCTTCTCGCAGAACCTTCATATAAAACCAGCTTTCTTCCATGACGACCGTGAGGACTTCGAGTACATACGAATGTACTCGCCTACCTTACCATCATGAAGCCTTAAGGTACATTCCCTGTGGGTGCCGGTCGCTTTCTTCAGATTCGCTTATCCGATAGTAGTACTTGAAGAGTTCCATCGATGGTGAAATCCCAAGCACGCTTCGCAGAGGTAGACGAAGATGCTTAGGTTTGCAATGGCGTTAGGAGCAAGGTTGATCAACTCAACCTCATAAAACTCCAAAGACTTGAGAAAGAAAAGGATGTGCCGGAAGCTTGAGCCCGCACTCAACATACGCGAGGAACACCGGATCTCTCCTCCTCGCCGCTGGGCAAGGTTTTCAAAAGTCGATCTCCAAAAGATCAAACTCTTGTCTGCAACAACCCAACCTTCTCCAAACTCTTCAATCTTTTCTCGCCGACGGAGATCGACCGCTTATGGCGAGGTCCGACATGATGCTTTCTTTTGGGTGAAGAACTCAAGGAAGATTTTCTTGGAGATGAGGGCGTAAAGGTTTAAAGCACTCACCGGGTCATTTTATAGGCATTTCATCAGAATCGATCATGAGAAGTCCAACGGCAAATACTTTTTGATCAAGTGACAGAAGGCTTTTTCCTTTTCCAAAGCAGCTCAACTTTAAAATGAATACAGATCGCTCGAGTCCCACGTCATTTAATGAGAGGTATGTTCGATATGATTGCATCGAAGAATGTGTCCACACGACCAAACATTCATTTAAAAAGTTCGGGGGCTAGCTGTTGAGGATTAAAATATTCATATATTATCCTAATATATGATAAAGACCATACGCTCGTGGTCGTAATTCTAAGACCACCGACCTAACTGGTCGAGGTATTACTGAAGTTATATAATAAATACCTCGCCTGACAAAGTCTCAAACTTAGTCCACGACTGTAAGTGCTCGTGAAGCTATGAACAGGCGTCTGGGTCGAGTCTCCGACCACGCCACTCACTATGTGATGAATGAATCACGTGTTTCATATTCCGCATAATTACAACACTATCACGGTTGATGAATTAACGTCTCCTAAATCATTAACCACCGAACAGTTAACATCTTCACCAACCGCTTCGCAGCTAGTGGAACTCAAATCGCCATCTCTTCCTGACCTGATGCGTCGCTCCCCAACGGATGTCTCTTCGTGGATAACTGCCACCGCTTCGTCAAGTATTTAAGGAGGACCATGGAAGGCCAGAAGGGAACGACGAACAACAGAAAGAAGACATCAAGCAAGACATAGCAAAGTGTTGTGTTTTTAGATACTCTCTGTGTTTGTAATCCTGAGTTCATAGCAATAAAGAGCAAGTCAGATCCACTCCCTGAAGTCACGCACATTTTTCCTCTTTTCATTTATATATTCATAAGATCGGCGATTTGATCGTCGACAGTTTCTTTTCTTGTTTTAGCAATAACATTTGATTGGAAACTCTAATTCACGAACGATTTTTACCGGTATGTTGGTGACTATAAGAGTAACAGAATGATCAAATAAAAACCTCTATGTGTGTTTACTATAATAGATTTACTGCATCACTAAAAAATATTTATTACAACCTCCACAAGAGTTTACTGTCATCTTAGCCAACTAGTACAGACACAAACGTAGACAACTAACTAGCAAAACAATTGGTTCGTTGTTAGTACATGGATGTTTCTTTTCTTATTTTAGCAATAGCTTTTTATTGGAAACTTCGATTCACGAATAGTTTTCACCAGTATCTTGGTGATGACGAGTGTAATAGAATGATACAAGTCTGGCAATAAAAACATTTTTGTGTGTTTACTAAAATAGATTTACTACATCGCTAAAAGTGGTTTACTACAACCTCTACATGACTTTACTATCATTTTAGCCAACTAGTACAGATACGTAGATAACCAACTAGCAAAAAAATGGTTCCTTGTTAGTACATGAATTTTTCTTTTCTTGTTTTGGAAATAACTTTTGATTGAAAGCTCTGATTCACGAACGGTTTTCACCGGTATCTTGATGACGATGAGTGTAACAGAATGATATAAGTCTGGTAAATAAAAACCTCACTGCGCGTTTACTAGAAGAGATTTATTGCATCACTAAAAGTAATTTATTGCAACCTTTACATGATTTTATTGTGATCTTAGCCAACTAGTACAGACACATAGACAACGAACTAGCAAAAAACATCAGTTCCTTGATAGTACATGAATGTTTTTTTTCTTGTTTTAGCGATAACTTTTGATTCGAAGCTCCAATTCACGAATGATTTTCACCGGTATGTTGGTGACGCCGAGAATGTAATGATATAAGTCTCGCAAATAAAACCTCTCTATGCATTTACTAAAATAGATTTACTAAATCACTAAAATATATTTACCGCAACCTCCGTATGACTTTATCGCTTCTATTACAAAAAGATTTACTAGATTCCATTCATGTATTTATCGGCACATCCAAATTTCGTGCTCGTATGAAACAATCGCACAAAAATATAAACACAAAGGAAATGTACGGTAGTAAAACCGCTATCACAATTACTAGCGATCTTGTCATAGCTTGCACCGACGCTGACATCACATGTGGGGATCGTGAGTTAGTGGTCCACAATGGCTCGCCGGGTAGGGGCCGCACGTGGCCTCACGCTTAGTAGGGGCGGCTAGGTCCGTGCCGGGGTTGCCCGAGCGTAAAGTAAGTATTCCTTTATAGGTCCGTGCGCGGGTTCCCTGCTTTCACAATTTCTTCAATTAGATCCTCCTTTAAAAGGGTTACAATCGCCTTTGTTATATATTTGCCAACACCTTTCTTAAATGCTCTAACTCTCCAATTATATTTTTCTCATATTCTTTTGTGCAACAAGAATGTAATATAGGGAAGGTTATCAAAAATGGCTATAGAAGTTTGCACGAAAACTTGTAACACAAATTTTGAGCAATGACACCAAATATGTAAATTATAGATGGGAATATTGATAATTGATAATTCACAAGAGACTACATAGGTAAATTATTACTGTGTGTCGCTGCTAAATGAGCATTCAAACAAAAGCACCAACCCATTTTATATATCTAGTACAAGAGTAATTCAGTCTTATCAAGTATATATTAATATGATTTGTGGTGGCTTTAGTGATAAATAGCTAAAGATGTCTTAAAATTAAGGAATGAAAAGAAAGAAGAGTGGATAACTCAAGCAGCACACTAAATTACAATGTTTACTCATGTGATGTTTTCTTCTATTTCATATTTTTCTGTTGTTTAGTTGATGCTATGATGACTATTAAAACTGAGTATCAAGTTAAGAAGAACTGGATGGGTGACCCATGTTTACCAGAAAACTATGTATGGCTTGGATTGACATGCCGAAGTGATGGAGTCACATCGAGAGTGATATCTTTGTAAGTGTGTGGGAATTTTTTAAGACTTCTTTCGCTCTCTAGTAAAACTGGGCCCAAGGATCTTTGGTCTATGGTCTTGTGGGTTATTAGCCAGATTTAAATGCTTGCTCTAATTTATCCGATACATTTTTTTATTCATCCCTAACATAGTAACAAGCATCAACATAACATTTTTTTCCGTAAACTTGTCCCACAGTGATTTGCAAGGTGCCATATCTGATCAATTTTCTTTGCAGAAATCACTACAATACTTGTAAGTACAAATGTATTAATATGTGCTATGTTAGTAACTCCATATTCTATTCAACTGTAAGTGTATGTGGCATGCCTGACAAACTCTAATACTCTATTTCAGGAATTTGTCATACAATGATTTAAATGGATCAAGCACTTTACTTTTAATAAACTTATCATTCCTTATTGTTCAGTAAGTCCTATCCTCTAGAAGTATAAAACTGTGCACTATCCAAATTAATTGGAATGACTAGTCGTGTTTTTCTCTCAGAGAGATTTATCAGTGAATCATCTTGATGGTACAATTCCTCAAGCCTTGTGCACTAAACGCCACTTACTTTGAGGTTTGGGTTTCTTCGCTCTCTAGTTTTGCTCCATAGTTGCTATTGCAATGTCGAAAGACTTCCTTTAAAATGATATGTGAGAATTGGACTTGTGTTGAAAAGTTCAATGCACTCAAGTACAGAAACATGACAACACTTTTGTAGTTTTCTGTCGATTGGCCAAGTGCACTAGGATGTCTGGACCAAAATACATCTCGTAAACCCTCTCTATATGCCAACTAGTCACAGATCAAGAGCTAGCTCACACGTAAAACAAAGTGATGAAATACCATCCATTTATTTGATTTAACTAAAAAGATCTCAAAATAATAAATAATAATAATTGACCTTATGGTCAAAGTTTACTTAACTTGCCACACATGACTAAAGAAACAATTAAACTCTTGCAAATGAATGTAAAACTTGGAAAGCCAATCAACATGCTCACAGTAATCGAGTGAAGAACGATTCTAATCTGCAAAATCTTCATAGTCCTCCTTCTAAAAGAACTCTTATGCAGCTTGTTATTCTTCAACTGATTAACAAAGGCATAAGCCATGAGTATATAAAACACTCAGCAGGCTGTAGGGAAATGTATGCAAATAGTATTTATGCAAAGCTTGCCAAAGGTTAGTCAGATAGTTCTTTACGTAAAGTAACATTTACAATAAATACAAGAAATAGATTGAAATGCGAATTGAAAAGAATAATAAATAAGTAAACAATTTCTTAGAAACAACCAAAGGAACTACCCATTCACTTCCCAACTAAACCAATGATAAGTGAATTCCCCATTCACCAATCGACACAAACCACCAAGTGAATTACCCATTCACCAAATAAACATTATATTCATCAAGTGAACTTCTCATTCACACTCCGACACATTTTATAAGAAACTCTATCTCTCGTGTGAAATCCCCGAGCACGTCCATAACCGCAGACACGGCTATTCAAATAGTTTTACACTCTACAGAGGTTGTACAGCTTGACCCATAAGACACGACTTCTCTAGTCTGTTTGGCATCCGTCGATACCACTGCTCACTACATTAAGTAAGCAGTCTAGAGCATGTGACAAAGCCTTTACAAAGCTCCTTCTTAATCCAGTTCTGCCTGCTAAGGTTTCAACATTGAATGTCTAACCGACCAGACAGGGGCCCCTCTTGCGCCATAGTGAGTACGTCCCCCGTAACTCACGCTTCTAAGACAGAACCGAAATTAAGACATTCCTAATTAATCAGTCAGGTCCTGCCCATACAGGACATATGGTTGCACAGTTAAGGCCCAGTTCAATGGCATACAAGATTAAGTCCTTGACAAATTACTCAATCGATTTTTCCACAAACCCACAACGTGTTAACCACACCCCTACTATCCACCATCCACTCGCCTGAGCGAAAACCATTTTGTTTAACTGTAACCAATGACATCCCATGTCATGGTACTCAAATTTTAACAACAGTGGCTAACCACCAAAATTCCATATATCATTAAGTCAAGATTAATCATTATGACACAAGTGATAATGAACCCATCGTAACTAAGCTGAACTAAGCATCAGTACGATACCCATGTTGGTGATACAAATATGTCCAACTAAAGTTATCCATGCTAGGGTGACAAAGGATTCATAGCATTCAAATAATCAATGGAGGCATAATGACAATAGGTAATAACTAATCCAAAAACAATTGACATAAAGATAGCATGCAATTGTATAAAATAATATACTTTTAAAATCATAGGTTCAATAAGATCAAAGGACCACAGCTTGCCTTGGAATAAATCCTGGTATTTATCTTGATCTTGGTGTACTCCTCCTTGTACAAAGCTTCACGAAGTATCAACGTCTACTCGCAAACAAAGCAAATAAAGTAAATAAATACAAAACAGAGACAAAATCAACTCCAAAAATTAAATAAAAATCTTAGATAAATAGAACTCGAATTTAGATAAATTTAGAAATTTGGATGGGCTCAATCGAAGTTCGGATGCAAAAGATATGGTCTTTGAAGTTTGAAATCACATAAAATATCAAAACTAGATTTTATGAATTTATCAATTATTTTTCATCGAAAATCGATTAATGACGTCACCGACGTCATTACTATATTTTCAGCTGAAATAAATAAAAGAATTAGAATTTTGCACATGGGGCCCACTGTCAAAGAGTAGGTGTATGTGAACTAAGTTTAAGGACTCTTTGGCTTGGGCTTTACCACATGGTCTTGACACATGGCAGAAGAAGATGAGATGGTTGTTGATGAGGATGCCACCCAAGGAATGAGGCTCAGGTGGACGATGATGAGGCTAGCCAAATCAGCAGAGAGAAAAACACCCGGAAGAAGGAGAAGCTCCAGAGGAAAGCCATGGCCACGATCCCGGCTTATGCGCGCGAAGGCAATACATGACGATACATGTTCGGCCAAAGACAAAAATGGAATGCCGAAGAGGAGGCGAGGATACTAGAAGTGGCGGCTCGGTGAGGACGGCTACGGCTTGATGGCGACGAGGAGATGCGTCTTATGGTGGCAACGGTGCTTGAATGGCGTTCGAAGTAGATAGAGGGAAGCACCAAGACGGCGACAACACAAGGATCACGAGTCAAAGCTCTGAACAGCTAGAAGATGACCGGTGGTAACAACGACAAGATGGTTGGAGATAGAAGAGATGACCGACGACAACGCTTTCTGGTACAGAGAGAGACAAGAAAGGGCTTCTGATGAGAAGGATGTAAAGCACATGAAGACACGCTTGGACACCAGAGCACTCATCGGGTGGAGATCAACAATGGGCGCACGGCTTGTTCCAAAGACAAACCGACAACGGAAAGGAGTGATTCACGATCAAGGCGATGGCATCACGGTAGACAACGCTATTGCAGATCCAAGGAGGTGCCAACTTAGGCAAATATGCTCGAACGATGAAGAACTCCGCGAGCAAGGCTTTGACGGCTGCTCTTCCTCGATGAAACCGATAAAACGCAACCAAAATGGGCCCGGGCTTTTAGGGTTTTGAGGAGAAGAACAAGGCAAAGAGATTGATGAGGAGGGTGGCCTTAAATAGGGTTCGAGAGGGGAAACTAAGTCGGGCGCTGCTCTGCGTGAAACGCATGGAATCAAGAGTACATGTTGGGAACATATGAAGAAGAATCTCACGTGGAAATCAACACGGTCCACCCAGAGTGAACAAGGGAGGCAAGGGTCAGCAGTTCTGCTTGGGTCAGCGCAAGGAAAATACGAGGTGGCCACGCTGAGCTTCGTTTGGGCCAAGGATGGCGCTGGCCAAGAACGCCCACGACACGCGAAGGGAAAACGGATGGCCGACTTGGGTTGCGCTAGAATCAATGGAAATGGGTCGAGAGTGGGAATAGGAATGGGCTGAAGCAAATATTCAGCCCGAAAGTTTTCATGATATTTAATAATAGCTTTTCCATTTTAGAAAATACTGAAAATCCAAATAGCAAATAGAAAATAGCAAATGAACTCAGGAAAATTCTAAAAAAATCTAGAAAATATATCCAAGCACAAGGAACCCAAATAAAATAATTTTAACAATAATTGATGTTGAAATTATTCATATTAAAATATTTTTGATCTCTGAAAATTCCAATTAAGCTTTAACTTTAGCAGAAAGATTCAAATGGTTATTTTTCTTCTTAAAACTTCAAAACAAAACAAATTTTTGGGATGTTACAAGGGATTTAGAGTGAAATGTGTTAGATGTGTATTGTACAAGGGGTTCTTTGCATATATACCACACATGTACTTATATATATATAGGCCCATTAGTCTCATATTGAATACAAGCTCTATTCATAACATGGCATCAGAGCGAGGTTAAGGTTAGAGTCTTACAGTTGCTGTCGTCGGTTTTTCTATCGTCCACCGCTGCCGCTGTTCCCATTTCCTCTGCCTTCGCCGAGAATCGCCGCCGCTACCGGGGGCCAATGCCTCTGTCGTGCTGACGTCGTGGCTCGGATGCCGCCGCGTCTGACGCCAACATCGAGCCTCGGACCACCGAGCCGCCATCGAGTAGGGGTCGCCGTCGCCGAGGCTGCCTTTGTCGGGGCTGCCTACGCCGGAGCTGCCTTCCTCGCTGCCGAGAACCGCCGCCACCTGCTGCGACCTTCGAGTCAGGGGCCTTCGATGGCTGGTAGGGCGCCACCCTGCTCCCCGACCTCTTGAAGGCACGCCTGGTTGGCCCGATGCCTCCGCTACCGCTAAGAATCGCCACCGCTGTCGGGGGTCACCGCCGCTTCACCGGGGCGACGCCTACTCGCCGAGAATCGCCATCGCCATCGGGCCGCAATGCTGGGGTCGCCGCCGCCGGGGAACTAGGGTTCCCCACGTGCGCGCGCCTGCCTTCGACCAAGTCGATAGACCTTTTGCCCTTCGGTCAAAGGCATCGGGCCTTGTTTTGAGCCGAATAGCCGGCCTGCCTGAAGAAAAAAAATATCATTCTAACCACCGCGTCGTCCAGTGATGCCTGTTAGATTTCATTTCCTTGGTTGTCGCTACCGCCCAAAGACCGCCTACCAATGGACTCGCTTGCTCCGCCTGTGATATTCGATGGTCTCAATTATCGACTGGTCTCAAAGATATGCGTCTTCACATGTGTGGCCGCTTTGGGAGTTTCTACCGCAAGTTGCCTTGTCGACCTCGCCTCGCTTCACCGCCGAGCCTCGGCTCAAGACTACTCAATATGCTCGTAAGGAGGCAATCGATGCTTTTGAGGATGCTATCGAGACTTTTCGCACTTAGTATGTCGCTGACAAGAATGGCTTGATGAGGATGCTCGTGCCTCTACTATTCTGGTTGTTAGCATGGAGGTGAAATTAACCGGGGATGTGGTTGGTTTGGCTTCAGCATAGTTGATATGGACGAATATGCGCAACCGCTACAAGCCATCTGGTGATTCCTTATATCTTTCTGTTGTGCGTCAGGGGCAGTCACTACAGTAGGGAGATGCCATTGTGGACAAGTTCTATGCACAATTATCTATGGTATGGCGTTAGATTAATTCTTTGGAACCAGATGTTTGCCACACTTGTCAGTGTTGTCAGCGTCAGTAATCTCACCTGGAGCTTCGTTGGATCTATAACTTCTTGACACGACTTTGGGCTGAGTATGAGCAGACTCGTGCTTAGTTGCTGGCACGACACCGTCGTGTGACTTTGTTATAAGCTCTTGCAGATGTTCGTGCTGAGGAGAATTGCATTCGTGTTGTAGGTTTGCTACCATTCCAGTCATCCCTTTTGGTTCTGACAGCTCTTCCAGCATCTACACCGGCTACAACTACTCCGTCACCGGTTGTCTCTTCCCCAGTGAACGCTGTTGTTGGTAGGGGGTTACATTGCACTTACTGCAACAAGGATCGATATATACAGCAGACCTGCTACAAGAAGAAGAAGGATTTACGCCGTGGTGTTCATCCTCCACAAGGAACTGGTGGTTTCTCTTCTCAGAGGAGCTCGTGCTTCGATTCTCTGAGTTTCACACTACTACATCGCATGGTCGCGCTTGCACCGCCTCGGGTCTCATGGTCCGCTATACGCTTTCTAATGAGAGACCACCTTCTATTTCTTTCTCGGGTATATCACCTTGGATTCTTGACTCTGGAGCTTCTTTTCATATAACATCTGATTCCACCAGTCTCACTTTCATTCATCTTTTAGCTGCTCTTATCACTATTCAGACAGCAGATGCTACCTCTCTTTCTGTCGCAGGATGAGGCACACTTTCGAATTCCTCTTTTCATGTTCTTGTTGTTTCTCATGTTCCCAAACTAACCATGCAGCTTATATCTGTCGGTCATCTCACTGATCATGGTTGTTATGTTATTCTCGATTATGATTCTTGTTGTGTTCAGGATCAACGCACAGGGACTCTGGTTGGTACTAGCCCTTGCCTCCGTGACTCACAGCGTCTTTGAGAGCTTGACTGGCTTCATCTACCTACCAGTCTTGTCGCCTCCACTGTTGTCACAACTTCTGTTGCATCCTCCACTGCGTATTTTGCTCAGTGGCATCATCGCTTAGCATCTTTATGGTCGCTGTTTATCCTCCTTACTTGCTAAGCGGTCTTTAGGTCTGTGGTCCGTGATGCTTCTCTAAATTATCAAGGTTGTAAGCTTAGTAAATAGCTTCAAGTTTCCTATCCTTCCAGTGAGTCAGTGTCACATCGTCCTTTTGTTCATGTTCATTCTGATGTATGGGGTCTTGCTCCTTTTGTTTCGAAAGGAGGTCATCGATATTATATAATTTTTATTGATGATTTTTCTCGTCACACATGAATATATTTTATGTCATCTCGTAGTGAAGTTTTATCCATTTATAAGACTTTTGCTACCATGATCCGTACTCAGTTTGATTCTCCTATTTGTGTCTTTCATGTTCACTCTGCTGTGGAATACTTGTCATGAGTCCTTTGTAGTTTTCTTGCTGAGCAGGGCACTCTCTCACAGTTTTCTTGCCCTGGTGCTCATACCCAGAATGGTGTGGCTGAACGGAAATATCGTCATCTTCTTGAGATCGCCTGAGCTCTTATGCTTGCCTTTGTTGTTTCACCACATTTCTGGGCTGAAGCTGTTTCTACTGCCACTTTCCTAATTAATATTTAGTCATCTTCTGCTCTTCAGAGTGGGATCCCAGTTGAACGTCTCTGTAGTAAAACTCCTGACTATTCTAGTCTTCGCTTTTTTGGGTGGGTGTGCTATGTTCTTCTTGCCCCTCGTGAGCGCACTGTCGATCGTCACCTATGGAGTGCTTTTCTAAGCTATAGCACCAACATAAGGGATATCGTTGTTAGATCCTATTGGCCGACTGATGCGGTTTCTCGACACCACTTTTGATTAGTCTCACGCTTTCTACCCTTGTCCTTCTCCTTCCACCACTCTAGCATATCTTGTCGAGCCTCTTTCTTTCCCGACTTTTCCTCGCTACTACCATAGTCACCACACCTCCATCACAGCCTTTGACCTCTTAGGTACCTCCTTCACTATCTTCAGGACGCCCGTGTCATTACCCCTAGGTAATCACACTTAGGCATACGGATTACTATTCGCCCGCCTCAGAGAACACCGCCCAACGAATAGCAAGCCATTTTATCGTGGCTTGCAGCAGAACAATAAAATAGAAATCAGACATCTTTATTACAGAGTAGCCACATAAGACTAGGGTTCTTACTAAAGCTATTACACGATACAAAAGGGAGCTTCCACTGAGTCTGCTCAACTACCGCCTCCTACTGCCCCACGAGTCAAAGATGGCTTCCATCTCGCCAGTCCTCGCTACGGGCGCCTTCTCCTCCCGCCACGATTGGTACTCAGAAGTCCTTCGCCCCACTCGGGATGGCTCCCTACCGACTAGGATCTAACAAAGGAGAATACTAACAAGGTTGAGTACAAAAGTACTCAAAGAAGCATTAATAGCAAAAGGTGCACCGCATGACTGATCTCTCGGTCTTTATCACAAATTCTAAAATCATCTCATTCAAAATAAATCATAAAACATTAGATTGCAATTTTAATTCAAAATACTACTAGTCACTCTGAAAGAAGAAAGACCCCTGGTTCCTGAGACTCCAATCCAAGAGACCGCATGAATTCATGATTCAGATAGCATCACAAGCAGCTTGTACCACTTTACCCATAACTATTCTGAGCTCTCAGTGAACTGGGTCCATCGATTTCTTTGATGCGACTTCGAAGTTCGTAATACGACGCTTCCGTGTTACGTGATTAAGTCTCCACCATTGTTTTCCGTCGGTGTCCTGGGCGCACTCAGGGCCTCCACCGAAGTTCCAACAATGTTGGTTGGGGCGGCTATCCCGCGAGCCCAACACTCCACCTTGGACCGCTATCCTCCGTGTCCAACATTCCCGCTGTGGAGAACGAATTACGTAAACAGTAGCATTTTCGCGCCACCAAACGGGAAATGGTTGGCACTGGTTTTACGGCATCTGACCGAGTAAGAGTTTTGTTAGTCCTTATATTATAATTGTAGGTAAAGGGTCCCATCTCTTATCATCATCATCATCATCATCATCATCTCTTTTCTACCAAGGCCCCTTTACCCACATAGTAATTCTCATCTCATCTCATCTCGCTTTTCTTATCTTTCTCATCATCTCAATCCAATTTGATTTTGAGAAATAGTTTTGATGCAGTACATATATGATAGAGCAATATACGGTTTACATTTAAATTAGCTATATTGATGTTCAAGAGGATCGCTTGCCTTTAGAGTTTTTGGAAAGGTCGACGATGACGAATCTCTTATCAGCTTCTCCTGCTAAGACCGGTTTGTCCTCTCAGAGCAAAGCGTAGCACTAATAATATATAAATAAATACTTAGTTGAGTTTGAGTGATAATAGACGCATAAAATGCTAAGACAACTCCTATGTTAGCCAATATTTTAATTTAACAAAACTGTTTGGAACCGACCCAGTTAGCACTCTCCCGCTAAAAATTGTTCTAGGGTTAAACTCAATCTATTGCCGCCGATCTCGCGTTCTAGATTCAAAAACCAAACAACTGATTCTAACCATAATCTCTAATCACCTATTTACCTAATCCCTCTAATCACTTAACTGCTAACCCTAATCCCTAACCCTATCAAATTACCTAACTACCCTCTATCTAATTCCCTATTCCCTCTAATCCTACCCTAATCTAACCCCGCCTCCCCTAATCTAACCCTTAACTTAACCTAACCCTAACTCTTCCCTACTCTAATCCCTAACTACTAACTCACCCACACCCTGCCACTCTCTTCTATCTCTCCTCTTCTAACCCTCGGCTCCTCTCGCCGACTCCTTCTACCGCCGCCTCTAACTCTCGCCTCCCCCTCTCACCTCTCGCGCCTCTCCCTCACAGCCGACGCTCCCCTCCCCTCTCTCTCGCCTTCCCTCGCTCCCCTCTTGAGATCCTCCACGCCATCGCCCGGCCCGGGCGCTGTTTCCTCACCACGGCTCGATCCTCCTTCGCTTTCATACGGCGCGGCCAAGGCCAAGCGCCGCTCTGGGTCCTCTCACGCGCCTCTCCCTGGCCGGCTTGGTGCTTGACGCCACGATTCGCCCCTACTCGTGTTGTGGCCGGGCCGGCTCGCTCGCCTCCCTTCCATCGGCCGCCATGGCTCCTGTAAGGTTCGCCCGGCCCATCGAAACCCTAGGTAACACTACTCCCTAACCCTAACCTCATCGCTTCGAGATGGAAGGTTTGCAATCTATGTTGATGCTATTGGGACATTGGGGATGGGAATGGATGATGATTTGAGCAATTGATTTGTGCTGGGGTTACCTTTGTGATGGATCAAAGTTGGGGAGAAGGGATGGCAGTGCTGGCTTTGTGCTGGTGCTCTCCTTCTCGCCCGGCCCCGTTGCCGGTGGAAACTGGTCACTCATCGCCGCTTGCTCGGGCTTCTCCTCTCGCAGGCCGCCGCTTCTTCTACCGGGAGATGCAGAGTTGAACTTCCTTTGGTTCCTTGCCTCATCGGGCCGTGAAATGGAATGGATTGGATGGTTTGGTTTGGCTTGGCTTGGCTTGTGGTTGTGTTGCTGGCTTTGTGATGCTTTGCTTGCTTGCTAAATCTGGGAAGTGGCTTCAGGGGGAATGTATATGGTGCTGGCTCTTGCAAGGGGGATGCACTTGTTGCTGGGGGAAAATGCATTTGGGTTATCGCTTGAGGGGTGAATCGACCGCCGGTCGCGGCCGAGAGGAATGCATTTGTCGCTGAAGGGGGATGTATTTGTCGCTACCGATGTCACTGGTGTTAGCGAGGAATGCATCCGCTGGGGAGATGCATTGTCGGGTCGGTTGTAGCCGGCCATCGGGTCGCGGCCGGTGCTTTGTCGGGAAGGCATTTGCCGTGAAGGCACTTGTCGCCGCCAGGAGCCGACTTCTGCCGGGCCTCCTGTGCTTGATATTTTGAGGGCTGGCTGGCTTGAATGTTGGGCTGCTGGTTTGGCATGGGCTCGGCTAAGGGGGATGGATTGGCAATGCTGTGAATGGAAAGGTGCTACACTCGGTGATGCTTTGGCTGAGGATGTGGTTACCGGGGGTATGAAATGAGGGTTTGCCTTTGTGTTTTCGGCAAATGCAAATAGTGGGTGTTTGGGTTTTGATAATGCCGGATGATGAGACCCACAGAAGTGACAGGTGTCGAAGGATCTTGGGTGGTCTGGACATCTCGGCGATCAAGGGGCCGACTAACTCTGGTTGGTCTGGGAATCTTGATTGCCAAGGGACCGACTACTCAGGGTACTCCGGATACTCTACTGCACTTCGGGAAATCTGACGGCCACTTTCTACGCTTTAACTTCTACGGCTCACAAGAATATTTTCAATTACGATTACTAACTAATTGCTGGTTTTCTTGCGAGCGAGGAAAACGGGTCGCGAGGTGGCTCTACTGGCAAAGCGCCAAAGAACCAGGCGACGAAGAGACGGCTACTACAGACGGCAAAAAGAGAAGAACTAGAGTTTTAGTTATTTACTGCCAAAAACATTGTAAATGCTTGTAAAACAACTGTTGTAAACCCTTTTTGATGCAATGAAATGGAATTGTTTTACGCTAACAAATATGCAAATGATGCGGGTCGTCACATCCTCCCCCCCTTGGAAAAATTTCGTCCCCGAAATTGCAATCACTGCGGAGGGGTGTTTTTGGGCTAGGCTCACGTAGTGCTTTTTCCTTTTTCCACGAAGCTTCGCTGACGGGGTGATCATTCCACTGTAAATTTTTTTTCTTGGACAGATCTTCTGGTTCCTTAACTGACGGGTTTTTGTAGCCAGAGTCTTCACGGGAATCCTTTGATTGTTGAGCGTCTTGCAGAGAAGGGTCGAGATTTGTGTAGAAAGGTGAGGGTCACCTCAAATGGTTCCCTCTAGGTTCAAATATTGAGGTATTATGGTCGGGTCCTGACTGGCCTTTTGATGGAAGCTTGCTGGAATACGCTATCTATACTTACTTTGAGAGTAGATGACTATTCCAATCAGTGGGTTCACTCCCAAGGATTTTTTTCCAAAGATTCAGAATTTACAAGGTTCTTCGCTAGCAATGCAGGAGGTAAAAAGGATTGGGTTCTTCCAACGTTTAAAAGAACACTACCCGGGAAGAGTGAAAGTAATAACGTACCCGTTATTACACCTGATGCTTCTCCAACCTGTTTTGCGGTCATGGGTGATAGGTGTGCCGGTTCTCCTTTTCCAGCTTCCTTCATGATGAGTTGGTTGTCTGCAGTCTGCTTCATATAGGTGAGTTGTGGTGGTGCTAGAGCAGGTGGTCTTGGCCTAAATGCTAGTTGTGGTGGGGTTCCAAATGTCCTCCGGGGATTGGGACAATCAATTTTACGATGTCCAAACTGTCCACAATTGAAGCATGCACTGATCCTTCTGCATAATCTTTGTCGTGGTTTCTACACTTCCCACATTTAATTGCTAGGGGTACTGGTTGTCACTTTGAAGTTATCGGGACCGCAAAGGTGGGTTGAAGAGTCGTCCGAGGTGGTCCATATCTTGGTGGCGTTGTCGCGACACAAAGGAATGACGCCTAGGAGCGTATGAAGAGTGGTGATCGGTTTTGGCCTTCTTCCTTCGCTTCTTCGAGGTTGGAGTATTCGCTTCTCGTAATTATGGCTCATGACTGTGTCTTGGAATTCAAAGTGATTTTGTGGATGGATAGGAGCATTTTCAGATATGGATGCATTCCATCCAGAATTTCTATTTTCTTCTCCTGTCGACATCACTGAGCGTGAGCGAAAGATCGTTGAACCGACTCAAATATTCCACCATCTTTTTCCCGCCTTGAGTTAGAGCTCAATTCCGCTTCTTCAATTCCATTCTTCCCGTAGGCACATGTGTTTCAAAGAAGCGATCTTGAACTCACCCCAAGTGATGGGTTGCTCACCGACACTTGCTATGCTTGTAGTTAAGCCACCAAGTAGTCAGCTGGTCCGGCCACCGTGTGACGATACCGCACTTTCTCCACATCCGAGCATCCCATCAGATCCAACTTCTTTTCTATCTCCACCAACCAATCACTCGCGCCCAAAGGGATCAAGAGTTTTAGCAAAAGTGGTAGGGTGAGTTTGGAGAAAATCACCCAGACTAACCCCACGGGCTGGTTGAGAGGTGGTAGGTGCTACTCGAGTTAATAGAGCTTCCATGAAACGGTTTTGGTTCTCCTGGGCTTCTTTTCTGGAGTTCTCTAGGAATATGAGTACATCACCATGATGCCTAGGGATCTGCTGCTCGTGGGTGGTCATGGTGTTCCTGGGATGGTAGTAGCTGGAGGTTGATTAGGTGCTGACTCATTGGGGTTCACTGCTGGATCCTGTGTGGACTGTCCATGCTGCAGGAGTCCCAGTCTCAATTTCAATGCGCGGTCTTGACTTCCTTGACCTTCCATCTTCCTTAACAAATTGCTAGGGTAGAGATGGAGGTATTACACTTATCCGGGTGAGGTTAACCGCGGGTGAGTTGGATTATGACATGCACATGTAATCAAATAAAAATCAAGAAACAATGAGATGCAAAAAGATCCAAACCCTATACTAGCTGAGTCTTTCGTGCTCACTCACGCTTGAGATCCTGCTTCAAGACCACCCAAATCCACGTGTTTGGGATCGCCGAGCTTGCCTCGAGTGCGAACCTATGCTACCTCGGATCCACGCGCCAGCACGCCGAGATCTGCTCGAGTCCACCCAAATCACATATTTGGGATCGCCAGGTTCATTCTCGAGCACGCCCAGATTTCGCCTCTGGTACGCCAGAGCTACACGCCGAGTGCCACGAACCACTCGTCCGGGAAATCTGATGTGCGTATGAGATAGGACACCTTGATATAGAAGAAGAGGTAAAGAAGCTAAAGAGTATGGTCCAGACTTGCCCAAAATTGGAAAAGCATGTCCATACCAGAGTTCTACTCCATGCCTCTAGTCCAGGCACTAGGCTCTAAACCTTATGGTACTGCACCCACAGCCTATATTTTCTATCCTAGGTTGAGTTAGAATCTAACCATCTACTCACAAAAGACAACCACACCGATCCTATGACAACAACGCGTTCCCCCGCACTTTCTCGAAAGAAGAACTAACTTAAAGATGGTTCTACGTTAGCAAGAATATCACTTTTAAGAAGAGGTAAGCTTTTCAACATAATATATATCTTTTTGAAAGAGGGCGGTTTGGAATCGAAATTGAAATGAAGGCAAGGATTAATAAAATATTTAGTGCAATATAGCAAGCAAGAAGGGCATACTTAAGGTATTGCTACAGTTTCTATTTTATTAGCGTGGCCCGATCTTATTGCTCGATATCACTCGTGACGCCCGTGTCATTACCCCTAGGTAATCACACTTAGGCATACGGATTACTATTCGCCCGCCTGAGAACACCGCCTCAACGAATAGCAAGCCATTTTATCGTGGTTGCGCAGTATAACAATAAAATAGAAATCAGACATCTTTATTACAAGAGTAGCCACATAAGACTAGGGTTCTTACTAAAGCTATTACACAGATACAAAGGGAGCTTCCACTGAGTCTGCCTCAACTACCGCCTCCTACTCGTCCCACGAGTCAAAGATGGCTTCCATCTCGCCAGTCCTCGCCACGGGCGCCTTCTCCTCCCGCCACGATTGGTACTGAAGTCCTTCGTCCCACTCGGGATGGCTCCTACCGACTAGGATCTAACAAAGGAGAATACTAACAAGGTTGAGTACAAAAGTACTCAAAGAAGCATTAATAGCAAAAGGTGCACCGCATGACTGATCTCCGGTCTTTATCACAAATTCTAAAATCATCTCATTCTCAAAATAAATCATAAAAACATTAGATTGCAATTTTAATTTAAAATACTACTAGTCACTCTGAAGAAGAAAGACCCCATGGTTCCCGTGAGACTCCAATCCAAGAGACTGCATGAATTCATGATTCAGTATAGCATCACAAGCAGCTTGTACCACTTTACCCATAACTATTCTCGAGCCTTCGTGAACTGGGTCCATCGCATTTCTTTGATGCGACTTCAGTTCGTATCTGACGCTTTTCGTGTTACGTGATTAAGTCTCCACCCATTGTTTTCCGCGGTGTCCCGGCGCACCTACCCTCCACCGAGTTCCAACAATGTTGGTTGGGGCGGCTATCCTCCGAGCCCAACACTCCACCTTGGACCGCTATCCTCCGTGTCCAACATTCCCGCTGTGGAGAACGTAATTACGTAAACAGTAGCATTTTCTCGCTCACTAAACGGGAAATGGTTGGCACCGGTTTTACTAAGATCCGACCGAGTAAGAGTTTTGTTAGTCCTTATATTATAATTGTAGGTAAAGGGTCCCATCTCTTATCATCATCATCATCATCATCATCATCATCATCATCATCATCTCTTTTCTACCAAGGCCCCTTTACCCACATAGTAATTCTCATCTCATCTCATCTCGCTTTTCTTATCTTTCTCATCATCTCAATCCAATTTGATTTTGAGAAATAGTTTTGATGCAAATATATATATGATAGAGCAATATACGGTTTACATTTAAATTAGCTATATTGATGTTCAAGAGGATCGCTTGCCTTTAGAGTTTTTGGAAAGGTCGACGATGACGAATCTCTTATCGCCTTCTCCCGCTTCAAGACCGGTTTGTCCTCTCAGAGCAAAGCGGTAGCACGAATAATATATAAATAAATACTTAGTTGAGTTTGAGTGATAATAGACGCATAAAATGCTAAGACAACTCCTATGTTAGCCAATATTTTAATTTAACAAAACTGTTTGGAACCGACCCAGTTAGCACTCTCCCGCTAAAAATTGTTCTAGGGTTAAACTCAATCTATTGCCGCCGATCTCGCGTTCTAGATTCAAAAACCAAACAACTGATTCTAACCATAATCTCTAATCACCTATTTACCTAATCCCTCTAATCACTTAACTGCTAACCCTAATCCCTAACCCTATCAAATTACCTAACTACCCCTCTATCTAATTCCCTATTCCCCCTCTAATCCTACCCTAATCTAACCCCCAGTTCCCCCCTAATCTAACCCTTAACTTAACCTAACCCTAACTCTTCCCTACTCTAATCCCTAACTACTAACTCACCCACACCCGGTTGCCACTCTCTTTCTATCTCTCTCCCTCTTCTAACCCTCGGCGCCGCCTCCCTCTGTCGACTCCTTCTACCGCCGCCTCTAACTCTCGCCTCCCCCTCTCACCTCTCGCGCCTCTCCCTCACAGCCGACGCTCCCCTCCCCTCTCTCTCGCCTTCCCCTGCTCCCCCTCTTGAGATCCTCCGCCGCCATCGCCTCGGCCCGGGCGCTGCCTCCTCGGGCCACGGCTCAAGATCCTCCTTCGCCTTCAAGGCGGCTGCCAAGGCTGCGCGCTCTGGGTCCTCTCATACGCTCCTCTCCTCTACTGCTTGGTGCTTGACGCCGCGCCGATTCGCCTCACTCGTGTTGTGGCTGGCCGGCTCGGCTGGTCTCTCCTTCCATCGGCCGCCATGGCTCTGTGTAAGGTTCGCCCGGCCATCGAAACCCTAGGTAACACTACTCCCCTAACCCTAACCTACTGCTCTGAGATGGAAGGTTTGCAATCTATGTTGATGCTATTGGGACATTGGGGATGGGAATGGATGATGATTTGAGCAATTGATTTGTGCTGGGGTTACCTTTGTGATGGATCAAAGTTGGGGAGAAGGGATGGCAAAGGCTGGCTTTGTGCCGTGCTCTCCTTCTCGGCCCGGCCCCTGTTGTCGTGCTTGGTCACTGGTCATTCTTCCGCCTCGGGCTTCTCCTGCCGCAGGCTGCTGCCGCCGCTTCTCTTGGGAGATGCAGAGTTGAACTTCCTTTGGTTCCTTGCCTCTACTGGCTGTGAAATGGAATGGATTGGATGGTTTGGTTTGGCTTGGCTTGGCTTGTGGTTGTGTTGCTGGCTTTGTGATGCTTTGCTTGCTTGCTAAATCTGGGAAGTGGCTTCAGGGGGAATGTATATGGTCGGGTTTGCAAGGGGATGCACTTGTTGTCGGGGAAAATGCATTTGCCATCGCTTGAGGGGTGAATCGACCGCTGGGCGCGCCGAGAGGAATGCATTTGTCTTTGGAAGGGGGATGTATTTGTCATACCGGATGTCTTGGTGTTAGTGAGGAATGCATCCGGGGAGATGCATTGTCGGGTCAGTTGTAGCCGGACACTCGGTCAGGCCGGTGCTTTGTCGGGAAGGCATTTGCCGTGGAAGGCACTTGTTGTCGCCAGGAGCCGCACTTCGTCTTCTTGGCCTCCCGTGCTTGATATTTTGAGGGTCGGCGGCTTGAATGTTGGGTCTTTGGTTTGGCATGGGCTCGCTAAGGGGATGGATTGGCAATGCCGTGAATGGAAAGGTGCTACACTCGGTGATGCTTTGGCTGAGGATGTGGTTACCGGGGGTATGAAATGAGGGTTTGCCTTTGTGTTTTCGGCAAATGCAAATAGTGGGTGTTTGGGTTTTGATAATGCCGGATGATGAGACCCACAGAAGTGACAGGTGTCGAAGGATCTTGGGTGGTCTGGACATCTCGGCGATCAAGGGGCCGACTAACTCTGGTTGGTCTGGGAATCTTGATTGCCAAGGGACCGACTACTCGTGGTACTCCTGATACTTCATCGCACTTCGAAACTGACGGCCACTTTCTACGCTTTAACTTCTACGGCTCACAAGAATATTTTCAATTACGATTACTAACTAATTGCTGGTTTTCTTGCGAGCGAGGAAAACGGGTCGCGAGGTGGCTCTACGGGCAGGCGCTCAAAGAACCAGGCGACGAAGAGACGGCTACTACAGACGGCAAAAAGAGAAGAACTAGAGTTTTAGTTATTTACTGCCAAAAACATTGTAAATGCTTGTAAAACAACTGTTGTAAACCCTTTTTGATGCAATGAAATGGAATTGTTTTACGCTAACAAATATGCAAATGATGCGGGTCGTCACAATCTCCTTTGCTTCTGCCATCCTCTTCAGAGGCGCCTCCTGACCTTGTTCCTTCCCATCCTCTCTACTACACTCGTCCGCGAGTTGGAGATTCTCCTGATGCGCCATTTTCTTCTGAAGGGTCATCTTCCTTGACCTCTCCTCCTCGATATGCTCTTCGTGATCGTCAGTCTATTCGGCCTCCTGCATACTTTTGTTTAGCGGCTCTTGCCGAACCGACTTCTTATCGTGATGCTGCTATTCATTAGGAGTGGCAGCATGCGATGGCAGAGAAAATTGCTGCCCTTGAACGTACTGGCATGTGGGATCTTGTCCTTCTTCCCGCACGTGTTACTCCTATCACGTGCAAGTGGGTCTACAAGGCTAAGACTCGTTCTGATGGTTCTCTTGAGCGCTCGTCTCGTGGCACGTGGTTTTCGGCAGGAGTATGGTCATAATTATGATGAGACTTTTGCTCATGTGGCACTCTTCTTGCAGTAGCGTCTGTTCAGGCATGGTCCATCTCTCAACTTGATGTCAAGAATGACTTTCTCAATGGTGAGCTGCGTGAGGAGGTTTACATGCAGCCACCACCAGGGTATGGTTTGTCACCTTCGTCGATCTCTTTACGGTCTCAAGCAAGCTCCTCGTGCTTGGTTTGATCGCTTCTCTTCTATTGGCACTGCGGCTGGTTTCTCTGTCAGTGCTCATGATCCTTCTCTTTTTATTCACACTTCACCTCGTGGTCGGACACTTCTCCTTTTATAGGTTGATGATATGATCATTACTGGTGATGATTCTCAGTACATCACTTTTGTCAATGAGCGTCTTCATGAGTAGTTTCTCATGTCTGATCTGGGTTCTCTTCGCTATTTTCTTGGGATTGAAATTATTTCTACGCCTGAGGGCTTCTATTTGTCCCAAGAAAGATATATTCAGGACCTTCTTGATCGTGCTTCTCTTACGGATCATTACACCACTGAGACTCCCATGGAGCTTAATATTCATCTTCAGCCTACTGAAGATGAGCCTCTTACTGGTCCTACTAGCTATCGTCACCTTGTTGGGAGTCTTGTTTATCTGGGTGTCACTCGTCTTGACATTTCGTACCATGTGCATATCTTCAGTCAGTTTGTTTCTGCTCCCACTCAGCTCTAATATAGTCATCTTATTCGTGTTCTACGATATCTTCTTGGAACCATCACTCGTCGTCTATTTTTCCCTTGTTCCAGTTCTTACAGTTCTAGGTATATTTTGATGCTACCTGGGCTAGTGATCACTCCGATCGTCGGTCTCTTTCTGCCTATTCTGTTTTTCTTGGTGGTTCTCTCATTGCTTGGAAGACTAGGAAGCAGACAACAGTTTCTCGTTCGAGTGCTGAGGCAAAGTTGCGAGCTATGGCTTTGTTAACTGCGGAGGTTACTTGGCTACGGTGGTTACTTGAGGATTTTGGTATTTCTGTTTCCGCACATACTCCTCTTTTGTCTGACAGTACAGGGTCTATTAATATTGCTACAAATTCGGTGAAGCATGAGCTTACAAAACATATTAGTGTTGATGCTTCCTATATGCGGACTCAGGTGCAAAACCAGATTGTTGCTCTTTAGTATGTGTCTTCAGAACTTCAGTTGGTCTACTTCTTCACAAAAGCGTAGACCAGAGCTCAACATAGCTTCTATCTCTCCAAACTTAATGTTGTTCATCCACTATAAGTTTGATGGGGGGTGTTAGATGTGTATTGTACAACGGTTCTTTGCATATATACTATATATGTACTTGTATATATATTGGCTCATTGACCTTATATTGAATACCAACTCTATTCATAATAAAATGCAAACAATGTATTCTGCATTGAGGTAAACAACCCTCGGGGCATCCATATAATTCGTGTCTTCTCATCCAATTCAGTTAAAGCAATATTTTTCGTGATTTCAGGTATGACACCACGAATGGAGATCCATGTAATGGAAAAATGCCAGAGAAGAAAAACACAGTTGTCCTAGTAATTGCCGTGGTGGTCCCAGTGGTGATAGCGATACTGTTAGTATCTACTTTGCTGATGTTTTGTTTCTGCATAAAGCAAGGTACATATCTCTTGTATTAATTCTTACAAAATTGGTTTATTTCAGACACAGACTGTAACAGAATTTTCAACATTTTCCCTTTTGATGGAACTCGTGATTTGTCAAGATACAGCTCCAAGTGTGCTACTCGGATGCGCTGATATTCCAAATCGCAGTACTCAACAAGACTGTAAAGCCCACATAAAAATATTCGACAGCCGTGAATTCACATATGAGGAGTTGGTGGCAATAACAAATAATTTCTCAGCATGCATTGGTGAAGGAGGTTTTGGGCCTGTCTTCCATGGCCAGTTAAAAGATGGTACTCAGGTTGCTGTAAAGATACGCTCTCCAACATCAGCAGTAGGGAAAGGGATGACTGAGTTTTTAGCTGAGGTACGTAATTTGTATCGATAGAATTCGACATGAATTTTTTATCTTCATGCATTCTTTGTAATATGTTATGTAGATTTAATTTTCCAAAAAAAATTTGTCATGATATTCTTAGCACGTTGAAAAGAATTGTGGCAATAGGAGTTTAGGTACTTCATAGATTATTAGATAAGCTGTAACATGTATAATCAATAAAAACGTAATCAAGTTTTGCAAAGTGCAAGGGACAATAATTAGTCTTGCTATGTATCCTTATTTCTTCCTTTTTGAAGCTGTTGGACCCGGAAATTAAATTCCGAATCATATGTGTGTACTATGCTAGTCCCATAATCAATCGCTAGTACACATATTTTACAACATTGAATCACATAGTAAATAAAACATAGTAGTACATAATATTAAACAGTTGAACATAGGCCATTAAGACCGAGTTTTACACAACAGAGCCAATCGACCAAATAAATCACACTTCAGAGTACTTGCAGTGGAAATAAACGATAATTAAATATCAATAGCCCGCATGGTATGCCATAACCCATGGGAAATTGACTAGGTGAACACCCTAGAATTCGGCACTAACATCATCTCCAACTCTCACTACAGAATAAAGAATGAACGTGGGTATTCAATTTCTTGCTCTGACAAGTAATGGCGAGTACAAGAATGTACTCCGTAAGACTTTATATCAAAGGTGATAATACATGCATGCTATATCAAAGGATGACTATCCAATCTAGTTTCTTTTGCTTAAAGGAAGCTTCATTTGCAATAGACATATTACCCTTTTAAAAAGCAACTTTATAAAGCATTTTGACTTCAAAATGAAATAGCATATGAGCATATAGTAGTTGTAATCCATGGCTATCCTTTGCAATCACAATACTTTTGATGGTCCTTTGTCAAAATTTTCCAGCGTGCATGGATACTCACCATCCATACCTCTTCCCAATAGAACCATTTTTAGAGAAAACCAGATAATTTAACTAAGATGGTATCACCAGGCAATGTACATGACGAGGAACACGGCTATTCGAATAGATTTATGATCTCACTCTGCAGAGGATGTACAACTTTACCCGCACGATGTGATCAACTTATATTGTCGGGCATGACATGCTTCCTATTGGAGCTACCCTTGCGGCAATTCCGCACTCTACTCTCACCTTGTTTCTCTCACGAATACACACGCTGGGAGAGAAGGCGCACATGACACACACACACACACACACAACTACAAGGAGGGACATGAACACAGGAGACACACGAAGTTTGGCGGCGACGCATGCCATTTCTTCTTGATCTATGTTATTCACTCGCCAGTAGCAGATGACCGAGTACATGTATTTAAACACACCGGGCAAACCCCTATGCCCGAAGCTCACGCCACTCCAGCTATTCTCACGCTACTGCACCCATATACTCACCCTGCATGCAGGCCAATACAACTACTAGCACTGCACACGTCTCATCTAGCCGCTTCTTCCGCCCTGACTTGGTCACAGCTGCAAGTAAGGCGGTGGACATCATTTACCATCATCAAGAGGGCTCACAGTTGTGTTGGTAACACTTACATGCTCATTGATGTCTTTTACCATTGTCAAATGCAAGTGCTCTGTAGACATGGACATCCTTTACCATAGTCTGCATGAGCCAGATAACACCTATCGACTACAGCCTACGGTAAATGCTTGGACTCGGTAAATTACTTGGCCAGGTACGTCCTATTTAGGACATGTGGTTGCACTGAAAATGCTTAGGGTCAACAGCATCAAAGTTCGGTCCTTAATTACTCGGGCAAGACCAACACAAACCGAGTTCTCGTGCAAATTGCATCGGTCTCGACAAAACACTTGGCCAAGTCCAAACCATTTTGGTTTCACATTTTTAGCCAAAATAGCAAAGGTATACAAATTTTGTAAAAACACTTTCCCATACTTTCCAAAACTTTATTTTACCGAATTCCACCATTTGTACCGTTATTGACATAAGCATGACTAAGCATAAGCCTCACATACCATTCTAAAATTCCACAATTATTATTACCAACAATGGATAACATTCCTAGGGTGACAACAATAAGGGTATCAATTTTTCAAGGTAGGGTCAATGCAATAATTGGTGATAACTACATATTAAACGATAACATAGTATTTTACTCAAAGTAAGCATGCATATTAGTTTGAGCAAACAATACACATAACATTGAAATATGGGATCAATATGGTGAAAGGAGGGTGCTTGCCTTGCTTGTTGAACACTGGGCCTTGCTCTAGATCAACTTCATACGATTCCAATACCTCGCTATCAAATCGATAAAAACCACGAGACACAAATAAATACCAAATAAATTCAAACATAGAGAAAATACAAATATTTTTGCACATTATGAAAGCTCATGATTTAGAATATTTTATAAAAAAATATCACTTAATTTGGAGTTCAAATACAAAGGTTCTTAGCATTTGAATTTGGTTTGGTTGGAAATTCTAGAAAAAGAAAAGAGGAAACATTATGCACGAATTTTCTTTTTAATTTCTATTTTTCTTTCTAAAGGAAAATCTTGGTTTATTGCGTCATCAGACTAGCGGGTGGGGCCAAGCCCACACTAAACTAAGTTCACGGACGACTAACTAGCATGTGGGGTCCATATGTCAGCGACTTGGATTTTAAAACCGGTTTTAAATTTTTAATAAATAATTAATTAACCTACCAGTACCACATTTAAGTGACTCATTAGCCCTAACTAACACCAAATAAATTAATATAATTACTAATGATCTCATTAGCACTAATTTTAACTACCTATCTACGGTACTACCGCAGCAAACAAGACAAGATCATGCAACACAAATGGCTTCTGATGAGCTCGTTGGCGCAAACCACGGCCGTCTTTGGGACCTAACAGACGTGTGGAGTGGGTGGCGGGAAGCGAGGTGAAGCTACTGGTGGTGGCGTTGCGACTAATAGTCACCGGAACAGTGGTGGCGGTGAGCTTCAGTGGTGGCGCTAAACAGGGCTACGACGACGACTAGGCAAACAACCACGTAACGCAATGGTCAGCAGCGTGCAAGGTTCACGTAACGCAATGGCCAGCAGTGTGCAAGGTTCAGTAGCTCACCACGAACACGTTGGTGAGGTTTAAGTCGGCGAGAAGGTCTGCAGTTGCTGGACAACGGTGACCAGGGGCGGCGGCGGTGGGGTAAATGGCGACAGGCCTCCACGTTGGAAATGTGCTGCAAAGAAGGGTGGGAGGAGGATGGGGAGGTGCGGACGATGCTAAGGGTGAGGTTGATGAACAAAGCTCCTCCCCAAAGAGGAGGAATTTCGATGGCGACGGTGGCGAGCTGCGATGAAGAAGAAGACACTGTCTCAGCGGTTCGCTGCAACAACCAGGAAATTGGTTCTGGGTTTTGAAGAGGAGATCAAATGACGTAATGTGACACAGACATCAAGGCTATATCTCACCGGACGCGAAGATGGCCAAAGCTGAGCGTAGCAGGGATGCGCACCTGAGCCGAAGGCGACGTTTTGGGTAAACCAGTGGAGGAAAAGCATAGGCAATAGGCAAAATGGCAATGGGTTGGATGAAGGAGTCTCGTGACGCGGTTAGGAAGGAGTTTTGTAGCGAGATGAGAGCATGTTTCTTGTGGGGTTCTCGTGAGTCCTGGTGGTTGTGGCATCGCATCGTCTCTGGTGAGGACCGGACAGGTCGGGCAGGCATGCACGAGGTTAGCGGTGGTGTGCAGATGCAACGGTGGGGGTCGCAGCTTTATCGGAGATGCTTTTATCGCGACTCCCATGACATGGTCGAGTGTGACACTGTAGTGGTAGATGGAGGTGGATGATGACCTCTGTCGAGTGGGTCCCGGGCCCACCGTTCAGCGGCTGTGGAAAGAGAAGACGGAGAGAAGGCGTATCTATGAGAATACGCGACTAGCAAAAGAAAAACGAAAAGAAGAATGCGGCTCGGCTGAGCTTCAGTATGTGGGCTAGAATGGGCCAAAACAGTAAACGTACTCGGCTGAGGTTACTGTTTTGTCATGGAATTAGATAGGATTTTTAATTTATTTTTCGAATTGATTTAAACCTAGAAATTGTATTGGAGCTCAGAAAATTATCAAACCAACTCCAGAAATTGTAAAACTTTTCGCGGAGCCTGCATAGATTATTAGCAACACAAATAATTTATTTATCTTTTCTGATAAAGTTTGATTATTTTTTAAAATTCCAAAACAACTGCTGGAAATTAGAAAAACCTTTTAAATAAATGTAGAAAATTTTGAAAACCCTCAAAATGCATTAATGATGATGTTGATAATAATAACTCTAGTTTTGAAATTTTGAGATGTTACAGAAGTTCTGTAGAAATATTGCAATATACAAAAGGATTTGCATGTCATCCTAACTATATAATTGCATCTTGTATCCTTCATGTTTCACCTAGAGCTAACGATACCACTTAATTTGCAATTGCATTCTGATATATTGTTAGTTTGTTACTAACTTATCACTGTGGTCATTCAGGCAAAAATGTGATTGTTCAAACACTGGGATGGCGTGATCGAGCACGAATTGTACTTGAAGCTGCCCAAGGTGTACTTTGGATAGCACCACTGCATTTCATCATGTTTTTCCTTGTATTTTATCGCATGTGGCAATCTACGTTCAACGTGTGATTTTTTTACATAGGTTTGGACTACTTGCACACGGGATGCGTATTACCAATAATTCATAGAGACTTGAAGTCGCACAACATTCTTCTAGGACCTAACATGGTTGCCAAGATTTCAGATTTTGGACTGTCCAAGTCTTATCTCAATGTGGCACAAAGTCACATATCTGTGACAGCTGCTGGAACTCTAGGCTACATTGATCCAGAGTTTGTTCCTATACCTGTCCTATTAATGTATTAAAAATAAATTATTAGGAAGTAAAAAAAACACTTAACTGTCATAAAAGATCATGTGTTTTGCTGCTTAATTCACATCCTACTTAATTACATAAAAGACTACTAATTTTGATGAAACCTGCTAACTAGGCAGATTTGTTTAACTGCTCTTATCTAGGTACTATCTTAGTGGCAGACTCACCATAAGCAGCGATGTCTTCAGCTTTGGAGTGGTTTTGCTAGAAATCGTAACAAGTGAACCTCCCATTGTACCAACCACCGCGCATATTATCCAACGTGTAAAGGAGAAGGTTACTATGGGGAATATTGAGGTAATTGTTGATCCACGGCTTCACCATGAGTATGACTCGAGCCGATCCGAAGATCGTGGACATAAGCATTCTTGTGCACAAGAGAGGCATCCCATGAAAGGCCAACTATGAGTATCGTGGTGGCTCAGCTAAAGGACGCTCTGGCATTGGAAGAAGCACGTGCAACTGAAAGCATCAGTGACATTAGCCAGCTTGGCTCCAATGCCGAGTTGTCGATCAGCTCGGTGGCATCAGCAAGATGATAAAGCTTAAGTGATCCATTCTAATGTTACTTTTTAAACATTCGTGTATTTTTGGAGCTGTATGTCTGTCTAATGGAGTCCTAGCTACGTTGCTACCTGAGGATATATCTACGACATATCATATTATGGTGTGTTCTGTATCCTGTGAAACTATGTAAATTTCTAAAAAAAAATAGCTTTGTTGGGTTATGCATTAGAGGATAATTCAATAGAAAATTAACGAGCATGTCTGAACGGATCTTCATCGGTATTGCTACTTCCAAAAATGTCAAACTGCTGTAAATTGATGCTACGATAATTGATTACTTGGTTGTGTTTCTTGTGTGTTTTTGTTCACGTAGAGTATCCTAGGTGGATCTGCAGCAAAATAACCTTCTGTGTGGAGAAATCTGCAAGTAAATGAATGGACAATTTCTTATTATATTAAACTGCCATCTTGATCGTTCGTTGGCGTGCCGTGCTGTGTCGGGCTGGCCGTGCTTCAACTGGCCCAACTCCCAGGTCTAGTTACCCGTCTAGTTACCCTATATGTCATAAAAGTTAAAAAAACAGTTGTATTGTCACAAAATTAGACTAAGAAATATTTCATGTGATTGGAAAATACTTTACAACTCTCACTATTTTGATCTGTTTCTTTTGATCCGTCTCCTTTTCCCGCCCACCACGTTCCCTATCCTACTCTGCTCTCCCAAACCCTTAAATATTCTGGTTAGTAATCTTGATCGGTATGAATCTCAGAACAGATGAACGGTCAAAAATCCTAAGCACCATTGTAGATTTATGTGGTAAACACTGTAGTATTCTATTAAAATTAACTTCTAAATAACCTCTAAAAAATGACCACTCATAATCACCATGGACAGTCTAAATTAGCAGAGTTCACGATGACTCGCCCACCGACTTTTTTCGAAAGTGTTTCGCTAGTGGAGGCTGACAATTAGCTTCGCGTGATTGAAAAGAAGTTATTGATCACTCAATGCAATGATCACGAGAAGATTCTTTACACTACCCATCAGATGGAAGGCATTGCTTCTGAATGGTGGGAGAATTTTTGTGTTGTGCAGGAGACTCCGCAGAACATTATTTGGGAGGAGTTCTGTACAACTTTTCGCCAATACCATGTGACGGAGGGAAACACACATATCTAAAAAAGGATGAGCTCCGTGCACTCAAGAAAGGAGGTATGATGGTACCTGATTACATCAACAAGTTCTCTCAGCTTGCACGTTACGCTGTAGAAGATGCCACTACCGATAAGGCTAGATAGAGTCATTTCCTGAAAGGATTGAACACCGGATTACAAGTCAGTCTGATTGCTCATCCTTTTCTGGATGTCCAGGAGTTGGTCAACAAGGTTCTTATCCTTGAAGATAAGTGCAAGGAGTTGGATGACAACCGCAATCGCAAAATGGCTCAGCAAGAAAGTCATCAGTTTCAGTAGAGAGCGGGGATAGTTCCTCATTACACTACTACACAAAGGGTCATCACAGACGGTTCGGAACCGTCATCACAGACGGTTTTTCAACCGTCTGCATTTTTATGTCTGTGATAACAGGCGGTTATCACAGACGGTTTACAGAGTATCACGAGCGGTTTTTAGAACCGCCTGCGTGATACGGACGTATCACGAGCGGTTTTGGTTTAAACCGCTGCGCGATACGAATATCACAGACGGTTTTTAATAGAACCGCTCGCGATACGAAAGTATCACGACGGTTCTTTATTCAAACCGTCAGGATACTTCAATATCACAGACGGTTTTTAATAGAACCCGCCTCGTGATAATTCAATATCACGCATTTATTCTATTAAAAACCGTCGTGATATTGAAGTATCACGACGGTTTTAATCAAGAACCGCTCGTGATACGATATCACTGACGGTTCTATTAAAAACCGTCGTGATATCAATATCACAATCGGCATGACCATCGTAGTAGCAAAACCGAAATGGGAAATCGTAGTAGCTACGCTTGAGTTTTAGCAAAACCGTAAATTTGACAGATTGCGAGAAATAATTTGGTGCTTCATTAGACTAAGAGAAATGATATTTTGATTAAGCTACAGCTAAATGAGCAATATTTAAAACCTATCTCATCACATAGCATCAGCTAATATTCACTAGCAAGATGATTAAAATCGACTACGCTTTGTGTTTCTAACAAAACCAAAATCGGACAAATCTCAAAGAAACAGATTTAGAAACTAGGATTTTAGAAGAAAATGCTACTCGGATTAATTCTCGATTAATTGAGAAATTTACCAAGTCTAATTCATCACTAACTATCGCTTATCAAGCAAAATCAAATTGCTTAGACGTACTCTGCTTTGAGATATGGCAAAATTGAGATTTGGGCGATTGCAAAGTGATAGCTTGCTGATTTTTGCTTTGAACCAAGCAATGATTTTACTTAGATTACTTGTTAATGAGTAAAACTTAAAGCCTAACTTATTATTTAACATCGCTTACTAGCAAATATCAAAATTGAGGCTTACTAGGAATAGCGGATGTCGATTTTGAAATCAAAATGCGGACAGATTTAAGGATGAAAATTTGATGCTCCATTAGACTATAACAAATTGACATACTAGATGGAGTTACAGCTAGATAAGTACAACTACAAGTTTAACTTATCACTTAACATCTATTAGCACTAATTAGCAATTTCAGTTCAATCTGAAGTTGCGCTTTTGATTTGCAAAACCGAAAGCAGATGCATTAGCACAAGCAAACTTGTCGCTATATTAGACGAGAGGAAATAATATTTGGATTAAGCTACAAATAAATGAGTATACTAAGAAGTCTAACTCCTCACCAAACATCGATTAGCACTAACCACCGATTTCGCTTCAAGCAGAGTTGCGCAAAGATTCAAAACTGAAGCAGACAAACACCAAATGCAATTTGTTTGAGTTAAATGATCACAAGTACTATACTTTAGTTTAGAGTATTCCTAACATGGTTAGCAAGATAACTCATCATCTACTAGCACCAAGTGATAGGAAATAATGAAGTTCTTTGCATTGCTAGAAACCGAAAATAGATAGAGTGCGATCAATTCTTTGAAAATAGAGTATGAGACTTTAAAGTTTGATGGGTGATTAAACTTTGAACAAGATGATAGGTTTGCTTAAGTTTAGAGTATACATAACTAATACCAGGACCCAACTTAATCTTTAATCAAGAATTGACAGAAATAAGGGAGGAAAATCTGGTGTCTTTTGGTCAGCCGACCAACCGACAAGCGACCAAAAGACCAAGTGCAAATTTCAGAGATAAGGAAATACTCTAAGCAATTGATTCTCAATTGAAGCTAAAGCTAATCCTGAGAGTAGAGAATACCTAGACCTACCCTTGCTAACACTAAATGATCCAAGTAGCGAGAAAAGAACAAAAAGAATGTTTGAAGTATTGTCGCTAGAGTTACAAATTGAATTACAACTAGTCAAAGTGAGTTACAATATTGAATCAATTACAACTAGTCAAAGTGAGTTTTAATATTGAATCAATTACAACTAGTCGACGACGTGAAACTCTCCGTCGGGTTAACGATTTCCGACTTGATGAAGTCAGCAGAGCAACCCTCGAACATGTGTGACCTCGTTCTTCCGGGTGCTTTTAATCATGCGTTGAAGTCACATGTCGCTAGCAAGAGTAAAGTAGTAAGAATATATATTTAAATTTATAATTAGAAAATAACTATAGCGAGATTGACCTACACCGGGATCGTGTATCGTGGAATTAATCAATAGCCGCATATGATGGCATATGTAGAATGCGATAGGTGATCTTGTTTTTCTTGTGGCAGATTGCAAAAATGGGTATACATATATAGGTATAGTCATTTCGAGACGCAATATTTACTGAGTATGATATAAACCTTAAATCGCATCTTGTGGGTTAGTGTGGCGTCTGTTCCTTGTATAAACCTCCTCAAAGAACATAGCCGATGAACGCCTCTACATGATTCCAAAAGTTATCCTCGCCCATTTCAAATGAAGGAAGACTACAATACAATTATGTGCGGAGGAAATGATCGTACCTTTCGAGTATTTCTTTAAGAAGGGTGAAGTCATGGTTTTGTTGAGTAGAGAATCAAGGTACAATACCATGTTCCTCTTTGGCACAATAATCACAAGAATCCAAAGGAACCTACTCATGTATGTCGCTATAGTCATAAACCTATATATGTTCAAACGAATTTTGTGTAGCAAGTAGTGAAGCACTTACTCGGTTGTACGGCACCATTATGTACTCCTTGCCGTCCCGAGCAAGCAATCCCATTTTATGTAATTCGCGACGTAGGATGCGTCTTGGTTTATTGTTTGCTCGAGATCACGTGCGGTCGAGGAAACCCACCGGTTCGTTGGTTCGACGGGCACATTTCATCATGTATCCAGACGTAAGGAATGAGTTGTGATATTTATCGCTATCACGTGAGTGTAGAAATTGATTGTACACACTTACGATGTCCAACATCGTAGAAGTGAGGCGCCGAGGCGCTTAGGTTGTATAGGTCGAATAAGTCCTCGAAGCACGACGGCGTGGCCCGCCGTGATGAAAATGCTCGCTCCCGTGTCGACGCGATTCCAAAGATGGCTCCCCTCCTCGGGTCTTGCGCATGTACCACTCATGCAAAGATTGACAAGCTAGTCCCGAGGTTAGTTCTTTGTCGAGACCAGCGGATATCCAAGGGAGTATTGCGGGCTTGGCGGCGCTTCAATCTTCTTCGATATCGATTTGTTCGTAACGGGGCGCTGCGCGTACGTCTTATCCGAGATGACTCGGGGCCGATATGGTGACACGCTTGTCTTGTCCCTTCGGCGTCTTCGACGGAACCGATGAGGCGGGCTTCGGCGAAGGTCAGGCGGACTCATCGAGGGTCCTATTGAGAGGCAGCGGTCGTGGCGATCTCGCGTCCATCGCGCAGGTCGTATGATGTCCTTCTTGGGCCATTTGGATAAAAGTGTGCACGGCATCCCCTAGTGTTGTGATTTCTTCGTTCGGGAATTTCGGGGATGGCCATGAAATTGTCATGTACCATGTCCACCGCACTGGCGTAACCTGCGCCCGGTGGGCACCGTCGCGATCGCTTCTTCCGGTATGGATACACCATACCCGCCCGACCTCAATAGCAATCGACCCAACCATCCTCACTTGGAGCTTGCGGGCGCCGGCTCCTACAAAGCGGTACACAATTAGCTAAGGCGTCCTATATGTCTATATTTGGAGCATTCGAGAGATGTACATTACCTCGATGACGCCGATCGGTAATTGCACGCCGTCATGTCGAGAATTATGTGTGGGCGCGACGCTACTCCGATGTTGAGGAGGACTTGCTCCCAAATTAACGAGGCGGCTTGCGCCTCATGAGTTCATTTACTTGGTTACGTAAACTTGTTATTTGTCCTTGAAATTTTCAATAATGACATGTTCCACCGAGCGTCGTCTTGGTCCTTGGATCTCTTCCTACTCCTATATGTGGCGGAGTCGTGGGAATCCATCCTCCAAGGTACGTAAACCCCAACGCCTCGCGTTCGACCCGGGTGCTCCTTGTTTCCCAGGGCCGTAGATAGTACATCCTTCTCCCTGTCCACTTCGAGGGAACCTTGGGAAGATGCGGAAGTCAATGCTTCCTGCAAGAGGACATCATGTTATTATAGACACCATGAAGTTATGGACTTATTAACAACTAAGTGGTTCGACATATTTACGAGGCGTTGGGACACCGCCGCTCGCACTCGGGTTTGCGAAAGAGATGTTTGCCGAAGACGTGGTGATGCCCTCGCTCTAACTGTGCTCGAGCGCTCGTCGAGATCCCAAAGAACGGTCGGGCATCGGTCTCGTCCTCCGCCGCCCGCTTCGTGGCTTTACCGCGTACCAGTGGTGCGGTTTGTGGGGTGAGTGTTTTGGGCACGAGAGCTCAGGCGCCGCACTTTGCTCCTGAAATTCGGCCGTCGTCTTCATCTGCACGAAGGCATCCCATGTATCCCGCGACAAGAAAGGATACTTCGTGAAGGGCGTCCGACCAGTGTTCACAAACTGCGTGACAAGCAGGCTCTTGAAGGTCCTCCACGCGTGGCACATCGCGAGCAGCGCGTGCCATCGCACACGTGTCTGGTCTCGCCGTGGAAAGTGAACGAGGCGTAAAGCTCACCACAACCGGTCTCTCAGACATCCGCCGACACTTCGAGTTGGGGTGGTTATGGGGACCCGTTCCCTTACAAGTACCCCGCAGACGGTCCGGAATCTCGCAGCTGCTTTCTTGGGACTCAGCGGGATCCCGACGTCACTGACCTCCGTGATCGTCATGCGGCCCGAGGGCAATTTGGATATTCCTCTGCCTTCTCGCCTGCGTACCACCTTGATCGGAGATCCAGACGATTTGGCGACGCCGATGACGGCGCAAGAAGACGATGCCTCGCCATCTCGCTTACTTGCTATCTATATAAGTTACGTACGCAATTATTACATAGTATATAATATATGGGAAATTGCACAAAAAATATAAACAAATATAATCAACGTTTGCCATCTCAGAGTAAAATAAAATACAGAGGAGCATGCATGTCCATATATCTTGCTCACCATCGAGCAGGTAATCGTCCAATGTACCGGTAGAGGTAGTGCTTTGTAGAAGACTAGAAGCAAGGATACGTAAGGTAGAGGCAAATGAGATCCGGGCTTTCTAACCATAATACCAAGCTTTGACTGGCAGACCAACATACATAAATTAAGCAACTGGTGAGCGAAGAAAAATGATTAAAAGTCAATACTCAATACATGAGTAACTAAACTTATTTACCACCAGGTCATCTATCCACAATCTTATCGCATGCAATCACTCAAATGCTAAAACCAAGAATTCATTACGTGTCATCTATCCATTTTCAATGCTACATGGGAATTGATGCAATGGCATTACATGTTTTCTTGACATGTTACTATTCCATGACTTTGTGAATAAATATTCTTGGAATGGATAAACTAGCTTAACTGAACTCTGAAATAATGAAGCTACTTTTTTTTGAAGTATCGGCCGCTTAAGCAAGCGCCCTCTTGGATAGCTTTTTTAGAACAAAGTCCAAGGCCCAGCTTTATTCGAGCCTATTAAGAAAGAGTTCCACACTTGGATAAGTTTTATAGAGCATAGGCGATTAGCGAGGAAGCCGTGAAGGAGATATGATTTGATTAAATCAAGGTTATTTTTTAGCGTAAGAAACAGGTTACTTTAACCTAGAGTTCTAGTCTTTGAGACATTGTGGTTCAAGATAATTTTAGGAACCAAATGGTTGCCAATTGTTACAATTATGGTGACAAAAGAATTTGATGTTCAGAGAAGAGCAAGCCGGCTCAATGAATCAATGCAATACCAATTTGCATTTAATATTGATATTTCTTTTACTAAGACGCGTGCAAGAAATATATATATGTACGAAAAGAACATTATGACTTAGCAACCTAGTTGGTGGCCTTCAATGTCAAATATTATCCTAACACCTAACTATAAATATTAAGTCAAGACAATTTTATCTATTTTCACAACCATGATGCTCATAAAAGGAGAACCAATATAATTGATGAAATCCCTAACAATATTATCGGTGATCGAGTGTGTCTAACATGCATCAACTTACTTTCGTGAAGCATAAAGAATGTAAGTGACATAGCATTTTAAAGATCAAGTTCCGATAGTCCTCGTGGTTCGATTCCATGGATTACGATATCTTCAAGGACTCTTGCAACAAATTTCGTGAAGAAAAACTTTAACCTAATATGCAACTAGGAGTACCACGGGTAGGGATCGGGCCAGAGCGGCCGAGGCGAGCCGGTGGAGTAGAGGCGACGCCGCGGTCTCGGGCCGCGGAGCGAGGTCGGCGCAGCAGAGGCGCTGGAGCCGGCAGGAGCGAGCGATCGGCCGGCGGCGCCCGAGGGCGGAGGCGACGCAGCGGCGTCGGGCCGGCCAAGCCGGGCGAAGGAGGAGGCGGAGATCTCCGAGGAGAGCGCGCAGAATCGAGGCGGGCCGAGGCGGGCCGAGGCGCAGAATCGAGGCGGGCCGAGGCGCGTGAGAGGTGAAGAATAAGCAAAACCTAGCGGTCCGGCCATAAAGATAACATCACAGAGCGGTTCTATATTAGAACCGTGCAGATATATCATGAGCACGGTTCTAATATAGAACCGTCAGGATGTCACCATCATGCACGGTTCTATATTAGAACCGCTGCGTGATGTGAATATCATGCACGGTTCTAATATAGAACCGCTCAGATGGTGCGCATCACGCATCATGACGGTTATATAGAACCTTCAGTGATGTGTCCATATCACGCATTTCTAATATAAAACCGCTCGTGATGTGTGCTTATGATCTTTTGGATAAGCGGTGACAAGTTTGAGTGCCATTGAAAATCGTGAACCTATTACCAAAAAATTCTATATATGTTTTAGAAAGACATATAATTGAGCTAATCTTTTTAAAAAAAGCATTGCGAAAAAGCAAACTAACCATAAGCACTGCTCAGAAGGTATACTCAAGTAAAAGTGTCATCTTCCAAAAGCGTAGACAACACATCATATATAGATTGAACAAAAATCTTAAGATCATCTTTCACGCCATTTTAATTAGGTTGTTTTGCATCTTGCTAACTAATATTTGTAGAGGTGTAAATGTGTGATGGTTTGAAGCAAAATCCTTCTATATTAGAACTGCTCATGATGTGTGCATATCACGACGGTTCTATATTAGAACCGTCTGTGATATCCCACTACAGCATGTATGATCTGTTGGATAAGCAGTATGATGACAAGTTTGAGTTCAAAAGTTCATATCTAATTCAACTCAACATTACCATGAATATCCACATTGATATCAATATTAAAGATCACAAGTCCATAACACATTAACACATGACAATGGAATAAATAAATTAATTACAATGGAGTAATTAAATTCTTAATTAAAATACAGCCCTTCATGATGATCGACGCGCATATAGCTAGCTTCCTCACTGGGTTCTTCCTCGAGCCTGATGCCGCCTCCAAAGGTGGCAACTCGTCAAATTGATTGTATTCTTCCTCGTCCACTACATTCTCAACTCCGACAATCCTCCTTTTTCCATGAAGAACTACGTGGCGCTTCTTATTTGCCGGGTCGGTTACATAGAAGACTTGAACAACTTGGTTGCTTGATGCGAATGGTTCGTCTTTGTATCCGACACGTTCGAGGTCCACGGTAGTGACGCCGCATTTGTCGACCTTCACCTGTGGGAGATGGACCCAACGGCACCGAAATAGGGGGATCTTGAAAAGCACGTAGTCGATCTCCCATATCTCCTCTATTTGCCCATAGTACGAGCTCCTCAGCCCATCGGTACTGAATGCATCTATGCGACACATTTGCTACGCCTTTGTGCTCTTCCTATCCCGAGCAGCCGTATAAAATGTGTACCCATTTATGTCGATCCTTGCCATGTGACAATTGTAAATCTGTGGCCCTCTTGCCAACCATAGCGTATCATCACTTGATGACCTCTCGAGTGATTCGCGCCTTTAACCATTCGTTGAGCCGACGGTTGTGCTCTCGTGATCCAAACCTTCGACCGGTGCGGATTACATTGGCGTACCATGTCTTTGTGCTCGTCGATGTCACGGGACACTTGGGTCATGTGTTGCAAGACCGTGAAATGGGCTCGAGCGTGCACGATCGGATCGGGAGTGATTGGTTTCCTTCCGATGGTCCGATACCATCGGTCTCCCCTCATGGCGAGATAGAGGCACACCAATCGGATCCACCGAGCCATGTAGTCGACGCAGAACTCAATGACCTCTTCCGTTGCATAACCTTCGATGATCTTGCCCTCCTACGAGATCGATTCCGTCGTAGGACTTGAGAATTCCCATGTACCTCTCGAGCGGGTACATATGGCGTAGAAACACAGGGCGCATATCTTTATCTCTTTCACAAGGTGAACAATGAGATGGACCATGATATCGAAAAATGACGGAGGAAATACATCTCAAGATGACACGAGTCGTCACTACCTCGCTGCAGAGCATCTAGTCCTTGGGGATCGATGACCTTCTCGAGCAATTGAGTTGAAGAAATAACACACCTCAAGATTGCCACTCGGACCTTGTTCGCAAGATACTCCTAATTGCAACAGAAGCATTTGTGTCATCGAGACACGACAATCATGCGACTTCATACCAATTAATTTCAAATCTTGCATAGAAACAAGTTTCTTAATGTTAGCGGAGTAACCAGACGGGACTTTCACACCGCAAGCTCGCACGATTCATTTCTCTCGCCTTGGGCAGAGTGTAGCAAGTCGGGGAAGGTACGTTAAGTCTCAGATCGGTCTCTTTCGGTGCTAACTCGGTCCTTATGTTCATATCGACCAAGTCACGCCGCATGCGTTAACACCATCCTTTGTTTTGCCACTAATGTTCAAAGAAGAGACCAATCAAGCTATCACATACATTCTTCTCTCGTGCATAACGTCGATGCGATGGCGAACTTCTAAGTACTCCCAATAAGGCAAGTCCCAAAAATTGACCGCTTCTTCCGGATGTTCTTCTCACGGGTTCTTAATTTACGTCCCTTCCCAAGCACAACATCGATATCCTTAACCATATCATAGACCTCTTTCCCACTAAAAGCCCTTGAAGTCGAACCGTCTTCCTTATTTCCGTCGAATTGTTTCTTCATCTTGCGGTATGGGTGACTCCTCGGAAGGAACCTACGGTGGCGATATATACGATTTGCTGCGAGTTGTTCGACCATACACTCTCCGTAGCATCTAAGCGGTGCGGACGGGCTTTGGCTCCTTTTGTATCAAGTCTTGACAGGTTACCAAGGCGGGAAAATCATTGATGGTGCGAGAACAACATGGCGCGTAAAGTGAAGTTCTCTCGTTTATACGCATCCCATACCTGCACCCTTCGTTCCACGGTGTCACAAGATCTTCCGGCAATGGTGCTAGGTACACATCAATATCATTCCCTGGTTGCTTCGCCCTTGGATAAGTAGTGACATCAAAATGTACTTCCGCTTCATCTGAGCCAAGGAGGAAGGTTGTACATACATAGATTCACGGGCGGGTGCTATGTCGGTGCTCATGTTACCGAAAGGATTCATTCCATCCGTACTCAACCCTAACCTTATGTTTCTCGGTTCCTTTTGAACTCTTGAAGCTCCGATCGAAGTTTCTCCACCGCGTAATCAGCAGGTGTCTTAGCTTTCCATCTCTCTTACGCTCCTCGAGTGCCAACGCAGCAATCTTGCCTCCTTTGGGTTCGCAAATAAACGCTTCAAGCGTGGGATTACTGAGAGATACCACAACATCTTAGCAGGAGGTCCTTGCTTCACCTTAGCGATATTTTGGCGCTTGTATCGGGATGCTTTGCACAGGACAATAATGCATGTCTGCATACTCTTTACTGTAGAGGATACAATCGTTCGGACATGCATGTATTCTTTCTACTTCCATTCCCAATGGGCAAATAACCTTCTTTGCTTGATAGGTGGTCTTTGGGCAACACGTTTCCCTCCTAAGGATGTCCGCTAGGAGACCTAACAACGCCGTGAAACTCTTATCGGACCAACTATTGCTTGCCTTCAATTTCAGTAGCTTCAAGCACGGTTGACAACCTTGTGTATTCCGGCTTGCGGCCGGGGAACAAAGGTCTCACCGAGTCCTCCTTAAGCCCTCGAATTTACAAAACTCTCTCTCATTGTAGTTCTCTTACGCATCGCGTAGCATCCGATCCAGTTGTCGCCGTGCCCCTATCCTCATCAAAAGCACGATCCACATCCGCAAATCGTTGACTTCCTCGGCGATGTCGTCATTATTAACTTCGGTATAATCGCTCTTCACCGTGGTCGGTCCAACATGTATACCCTTTTTGAAACCCTTGAATCAAGTGCGCTCGATCTGCGCGCGTTGTTAAACATCTTGATTATCGCAATCAATGCACTGACAAGACATAAAATTTATCCCTTCTTCAACATATCACCTTTCGTGGCTCTTCTAAAAGCAACCACGCCATTAATGTAATCTTGACTCACACGGTTCACACGTACATCCAGATTCGATCCATCTACACTACGCATGTAACAAATTAGTGTCAAATTGATTAGCGATTAATTTATAGCAAACGAAAATGTGCAATATAAACTCATTCTCCAACATTTGCATCTAAGGTTATTGAAAGAAAAGTCTTCACTAGTTAAGTACCACACGCGGTGGCATAGCGTAGCCATGCCTACGGCCACAACCATGATCCCTACCTCTCGACACGATATCTATCTCAATTGAACAATCATGCAACCCAAATATAGGCATCATCTCATACAACACTTATTAACTGAAATACCGGAACCGCAAATGCAATATTGCTTGACCCAAACCCCACCGCATCGTGAACCTGTGTAAATTTTATTTTTAAGCCAATTAATTATCCTAACTCAAATTTTAGTGATTATTAGACCTAATTCAATTTTATTAAGTTACCACTCCTAAGTCAAATTTTAGTTCATTAGTTATAAGGGAAACCATTATTCAAAACTAAGATTTGCGGGGCTAATATTATTTATTCCAACATTGACGGTGCAAGATCGATCATGTGCTCATACCAAGATAGAGGAGGAGCCGCGAGTTGGAGGAGCTAGGCAGGAAGTGGCGCTGGAGCGGTAGACACAGTGGCAGATGAGGAGCTAGGGCGGGAAGTGGCGTAGGTTGGAGGAGCTAGGCGAGGAAGTGGCGCTGAGCGGTAGACACTGCAGCGATGAGGAGCTAGGGCGGGAAGTGGCGCTTGAGCGGAAGACACAGCGCATGCGGTGAGGATGTCTCGCTCAATTTATATTAAGCGCGAGAAATCACGAGCGGTTCTATTTGACCGCGTGCGTGATGGTCAATATCACGAGCAGTTACGATATAGAACCGTGCGTGATGTTACTGACGGTTCTATATCGAGCGAACTGCTCGCGATATTGACCATCACGAGCGGTTCGAAATAGAACCGCTCTGGATAGGCCCGCCGCGCCAAAACAAGGCCCAGACAGACCCAACACAGACGGTTCCTTAGGAACCGTCTGTGATGGACCGTCTGCTATAGACTCTTTTGTAGTAGTGTTAGTTTACTCGCTTTCCATTCCAGAATTCTTTTAAGATGCCTGCACCAGCACCTCATCCAGCTGCTCAGAATTTGTGTAATTCTACTTCAGTCAACCCCAATCTAGGAGGCCATCATCAAAATAACTCGAGACTTTGCTACACGTACCGAGAGCCAGAGCACATCGCTAGAAATTGTCCTTAGAAGGGAGTAGTGACTCCAGTTCGTTTCAACCTTGGTGCTACTCCAACCAAGACGCCAGCACCATCCAATAACCGAGGAGTACCTCAAGTTTCCGGTCAAGCCAGAGGAGCAACACAGTCCGTGGTTAGAGGACGTGTCGACCACATCACCATGGAAGGAGCTCAAGAAGCACCCGACGTAGTACTGGGTATGTTTTTGGTTAACTCAGTTGTAATATCCCGAAATTTAATCGGCTTATCGGAAGGAGTCTCGGGAGAGGAGTGAAACAAAAAAATTCAGAATAATCCTTTTCTTCGAGGGGTTTTTCGTGTATTTCTGGCAACCTGGGCTTGGGCTGTAGCCCAGGAGGGGCCCATGAGGGTGGCCGGCCTAGGGGAGTTTCCCTCCCCTAAACCCTGGCCTCCCCCCTCTCCCCCCACTCCCCCAAGCCGCCACCCCTCCCCCACCTTGGTGCCAACCCTGTGGCTCCCTGGCGCCGCCCCGCTGCACTGGTGTCGCTCCTTGCTTGTGGTGCCGCCCCACCCTGCCATGGTGCTGCTCCTCCGGCCGCCGGTTTTCGCAAAGGAGAGGTGGAGGGAGACGAGGGGAGAAAGTAGGAGGAGAGGGATTTTATCGTGGGGGGATCAACCAGCGTCTCCCTAAGATTCTTCAAGGGTAACGAGTCATTTCCCCTGGTGTTTATTGTTGTTTAGATGCGAATTGGATTAGTTTAATTGGGTTGAATTGATGCTGTCAGAAAGTTCAGATCTGTCCAGTTTCTTGCGCTGTCGGTTTCGGATTCTTATAGGCCGATCTGGAGGTTCTTCCCTCCTATAGATTTGTAGCCACAATTCTTAGCTTTCCATGGCCGCCAAGATCAAAGAACACTCAAATTGGACTTATATATTAAAAGTTATGTTATGTTCTTCGCTGCTGTTCTAATCGTCTGGACAGATGTCTGTCAGGCATTTTCACCTGCTGTTTAGTCAAATATTTTGGCAGAATTAGGAAATCTTGTCAACTAGAGTTTTGTAGGTTTGGTCGTTAAGTTTCATTGGGCACTAGACTCATGTCATTCCGAGTTCCAGATTATTAGATATGAATTTTTTCGTGTCGCTGTCCAGAGTCATTTTAGATGGATGAATTGTATGTTTTCAGTTCGGGTCTATTCATTGTATTGGATAGTCAGGGGGTTATTGTAGATCTGTCAGACCTCGGATTTCTCCATCCGGATTCCTCTGTGAAACCACTGTGCTATTCTCTGGATCAGTAGATAGCACTTCACAGGCACATTGCTGAACCAAACCATACATGGCGTAAAATCATTTCATTCATTAATTTACACATCAGAGTTTACATAGACCGCTTCGGGCCAATTTTTACAATAAAGGCCTAATAGCCCAAATGAATACATTACAAAAGATAGCGGAAGCAACAACAGAAGCAAAGGGGTGAGGGCACATCTTATCGCAGGCAAGTGATCGGGAACCTGTGTCGCCTTAGATATTATCCAAAACCGGACAATATAGGAGGTACACAAGAACCGACGGAGTCAGCTACACTGGGGTGAGACTAGAACAGCTAAGGACTAATCTACGCTTCAGCGACTTCCTGGGTCTTTAGACTTCTTGAGAGACCATGTGAGAGGTTATCCATTGTGAATGATGAGTATTTGACAGCTTGTTGAATGTTTGAGAGTTGAGCTTCTCGGTTTGGACTGTTTCTGTGCTGAAACAGGATAATCGGAACTACCGCTGTGTATGGAGCGGAAGTTCCGATAATCGAACTACCGTGTTGGAAATAGGAACTTCCGATTAATCTGGGAATTGAGTTCGGTTGAAGTAATCGGAACTTCCGCACCTGGGGTCGCGGTTGGTCCGAAAATACTGACGTTGGGGTTCCTCTGAGACGAAAATAGGAATTGAAAATCTGGGAGTGCGGACGTTCCGATAATCGGAAGTTCCGCTGTGGTAAGCGCGGAACTTCCGATAATCCTGACAAGTGCGGACGTTCCGGAAATCGGAACTTCCGCTGTGATAAATGCGGAACTTCCGATTGTGTCCAGAACTGTGCAGAGAAGTATAAATTGTGATTTTGAGTTTCTATGAGTTTGAGTCTTATACAAATGTTGATGCTATGATATTGTGCAATGCTATGTGATGTGTTTTAGTCTGCAGTGTTGACTGCAGGACATCGAGACGAAGTCGTGGCGAGACACGAGGTGATCGGACTAGGTGCAGGCGGCGTTGAGGTCAGAACGGTCGGGATGTGTCGAAGACGGCGTGAATCTTGAGGTGGTTGCGAGTCAAGGACAGCAAGGAGTACTGGAGGCTTCCAGAAGGTGCGCAAGGGGTGAAACGGTCTTTTCGCAAAGCGGCACAAGTGGAGGCGGTTCCGTTCGGGTGTAGCGGGCTTAATGGGTTGGAGGCCCATTAGGCAAAGGCTATAAATAGAGCTTAACCCCTGGTGTTAGGGTTAGACTTTGAGAGAGAAAATTAGGGTTAGCTCTAGCAAAAGGGTGTGTTTTGCTTTTTGAGAGTTTGTTGGTTTGGAGAGAATGAATTGAAAATATTTGTAATCATTCCTCTCTGTTTCCTCTGTAATCTCTAGACTTCTATCAATGAAACTCTGAGGTTTTTGATTACTTGTTTATGCCTCTCTTATTCCCTTCCTGTTCTTGTTGAATATTTATGGTTTTGATGTATCTTTTGATTCGTCTTATGAAATAGCATGAAACTTGATATCTAGAGTCGTTTTGATATTGCTATTACATCCTCAAAGTTTCATGAGCTAAGAATCTAAAAATCTCGTTTATTGTGGGTTTTGGTCTTTCTTGCCCCTTCTTCAAGAAATCTGTTTTTGCCTTGATTATTGAATCTTTGTTTGCGATTCTTCTCCATAAGGTCAAGATGTTGTTTAGGATGATGTCCTGTGAAACTTGACCTGAGAAGAGCATTCAAGATTTAGTATTTGGATTTTTAGGAAAAACCGAGCGCCTTTGTTCTTGGTCGGGACAATCGGAACTTCCGATTGTCCACGTGAACTTCCGCATCGATCCGGAACTACTGGAGTGCGGAACTACGCGGTAGAATCGAACTTCCGATTTACGGCGAAACGATCTGAAGTTTCTTTTCGTTCTCTGATTTGTTTTAAATACAGTAAAGGGGAGTTCTTAATTTTAAGGCACCATTCACCCCTCCCCTCTGTTGCCATTTCGGTCCTTCAATTGGTATCAGAGCCGGTTAGCTCTTCTTTATAGATCTTAACGGTCAGTTGAGCCATGGCAACGGACAAGTATTCCACCAAGCCTCCAGTCTTTGATGGCATGGATTACCCCTTCTGGAAGAGCCGAATGGAAACATACATCCAGGCTCAGGGGTATGCCATCTGGAGAAAGGTGAAGGTGAGATTCGCCGTTCCTGCCGATGAAAACATCAATGTGGGAAACATGCCTGATGTTGAGGCAAATGCTAAGGCTAGGAACATCATCATTCAGGGTTTGAGTAGAAGTGAGTTTGATCGCATTTCTCATTTGACTTCTGCTTACGACATCTGGGTGACCCTCGATGCATACCATAAGGGCACCACCCAGATTAAGACGGTTTGACAAGACCAGTTCAAGCGTGAATACAGTAAATTTGAGATGCTTGTTGGTGAATCTCTTGACGAGTGTTTTTCGCGGTTTCACAATATTTTGAGCAACCTCCGAGCGGTCGGTCTTACATACCCCGACTCGGATAACGCTCGACAGATGCTTTCTGCACTCGATCTTCGTGTTTGGGAGATGAAAGTGACTACCATCAAGGATAGCACGGACCTCTCGACGCTGACTCTTGATGTGCTTTACTCGCATCTCAAGACTCACGAGATTGACATAGTCTCTCGAAGGTCGAAGTCACAGTCGATGGCCTTGGTCACCGATCCCACTTCTGGATCTGCTTCTGATTCTCTTTGCGGTTTCTCCTGGGCGCTCTCGTGACATAATCGATGATCGCTTAGAGCGACTGCGGATGAGCAACTAGCCCTCCTAGCTCGGAAGTTTTCCCATGCTTTCAAGAGAAGGAGGGATGGAAGAAGAGGAGGACCCGTGATTTGTTTCGAGTGTGGTGGCCCCAACCACATCCGAGCAAACCGCCCAAGGCTGGGAAGGGCAAAGTGACTACGCGCGGTCCGAGCAAGAACGACTACATCGACAAGAACAAAGAACATGAAGCCCTCGGCTGCTCAAGACAAGAAGAAGTTCTGCAACTTTGGGAAGGCCAAGAAGCTCTTCCATCGCGTCCTCACCGCCTTCGACGATCTCAACTTCAGCGACATGGAGGGATGGAGCGACGACGAGGGCAAGGATGATCAAGATCCCAAGGACGGTGACGACTTCATCGGCATGTGCTTCATGGCCAACGGGACCGACGTCAGCGACAGCGAGCTCTACAACGACTCCGATGAGGTAGGTCCCTCTTACGACCAGCTCAATGATGCTTTTCTTAAGCTAGGAAAGTTTTATGCTAGATCTAGAGCTAGGGTTGGTGATCTTGAGAAGGAAGTTGATAGACAATCACGGGAGCTTACTTCACTTAGATCTGCTTCCTCCCGTGATGATTGTGATACTTGCTGTAGTTTGATTGGTGACATGGAGAAACTAAGGACCTCGCATGATAGTCTGACTTCTGAGCTTGATAAGCTTAAGGTGGAGAATGCTAGTATGCTTACTGAACTAGAAATGAGTAGGGTAGCACCTAGTTCATCGACTAGTGTAGAAACTACTTCTTGCACCTCATGTGAGGATAAGGAAAATGCTTTTAAAGGTCTTTATACTATGTTGCTTGATCTGCCCGAGATTTGTGAAAGCTGTAATAATCTAAAGATGAATCTAAAACGGGCAGACCATAAAATCACTGAACTACAATCTTTCTTACTTGAGCCTATTGCTTCATGTGTGAATTGTCCCAAACTCACTGCTGAACTTGAAGCTGTCTCAAAACAGTTTCAAGAACTAGTTGATGAAAATACCAAATTGGCCAAGTATGCTTCTAAGGACCCTGTTAGCTCACAATGTGATCATTGTAACAAACTAAAATATGAATTGATTGCTCTAGATGAAAAATGTGTGAAGATAACTAAGGACCTTCTAGAGAAGCAATCATCTGCTTGTGATGTGTGTGCTGGGAAGAAGCATGAGGGTGTGGTAGAGACGCCTAGAAACGTGAACCAACTGGCTAGTAGTAGGACTGTCCCCCCAAAGTCGGTTGTGCATGCACAAGCCAATCTTTCCTATGATGTTGGTTCTTCTTCTTCTTCTGCCCCCTTACCTTCTGCTGTTTCTTCTTCCCCCTGCTCTTCTTGCACCTCTCTCTTTCGGGAGTGTCAGTATCTTATGAACACTCTCGAGAGGTTTGTAGGAGGCAAGAAGAAGCTCAATCTCATTCTAGACAAATCTAAGATTTGCAGATTTAATCAGGGTCTAGGATATGATATCCATGAGGATATGAGGAAGCATCCACCTGCCATGCTCAAAACCATAGCAACAGGTGTGATCAAAACTAAGCTCAGGACTGAGAAAGTCAATTTTAAGTCAGCGGGTTTTGTTCAAAGGATCTCTGACAGCAAGGTGATTCCACTGCGGCTTCGCCCTCGTAAGGCGAAGTATCATTGCACCTTCCGGAAGGATGGACATTTGGTTGATCATCGCTTGCGCGCCAAGATCGCGTAGAGATCGTGTTGAGTCTGTTAGGTACATCCATGGTCAGCCCCAGACCATGAGTGCACCTAAGACCAACACGAGGTCTAGGTTTGATACAACTGAGGTTTTAGGGCAGCATCGAGGACTTGGTTTTTCTGAGTTTTCTGATTTTCGTCCTCGTGCTCCTTTCGGTCGTAACTTCCGTCGCTTTGAGGGTAGATCTCGGTTTCCCTTCGAGATGGCTACTCATGGCGTGATCGACATGTTACGAATTCCACTCGCTCTTCCATAGCGGTCGGATTCAAGAATGACCTTCAGTGCCGCATACGCACCTTCCGACTTGTTGAGTGACAGAGCGTAGGGTAGATAGAGTCAGTCTTGCTTGACTACTTCATCTGCTCATTGCGTGTTACTCAAGTATTGGGTGCCAAAATCACTTGTTGATTCACCTAGTATCGAGACTTTACTCTGTTTGACTCGAGTCGCCGGCCGGGAAGGAAAGGTCGGATTGTAGACTCGGTTGTTCTCGCCATATATTTGGAGATTCTCGTTGGTTTTCTTCCTAGCCCGTGCTCGGTGATGAGGCGATCACCTTCGAGATGCTTCATTTGGGCGCGTCATCGCTAAAGGTACTGTGAGCATTAATGACTCTTTTATTTTAAAAGATGTTGCCTTAGTAAGTAAGCTGCAGATAATGCCTTTGAGTCTCTCGACTTCTGATGACGGTTTCGAGGTGAGCTTTAAGAAAATAATTGCAAAATTCTTGATTCTTGGGTAGTCTAGTTTGCGGGATTTCGATATGGGAGGATCTTTCGTCTGATTTTTCTTAGTCTTACGGTGATCCTCTCCGGTGTTTAATTGCTTCAATCCGTGATTTGACCTTACGGCATAGGAGACTAGGTCATATAGGCTTTGATCATTTGACACGAGTTAGCGGCCACGATCTCATTCGTGGTTTGCCAACACTCAAGATGGTCAAGGATCTAGTTTGCTCTCCATCTTTGTACGGCAAGATGGTTGCCGCTTCTCACTCTCGATCCACGGTGACAATGATCGATGCACGGGACAATCGCTCCATATGGATCTGATTGGTCCAAATCGAGTCTTGATCGGCGGGAGGAAGTGGTATATTCTTGTTGTGGTCGATGACTTCTCGAGGTACTCTTGGGTGTTTTCTTAGCCTCGAAGGATGAGGCGTTTATTCATTTTCGTGGTCTTTTTAGTAGGCTTTCTGTTGAGCTCCTGTGCATTACGAGCAATTCGCCGATAATGGCACCGAGTTCAAGAATTCCTACTTTGAGAGTTTTTGTGGTGAGGCAGTGTAGAGCACCGCCTCGTCTCCATACGTCCCCAACAAAATGGCGTTGTGGAGAGAAAGAACCGTACCTTGGTCGAGATGGCCAGGACGATGCTTGATGAGTACACTACACCTAGGAAGTTTTGGGCTGAGGCAATTGCTACTGCGTGTCATGTTTCTAACAGAGTCTTTCTTGGGCACTCTTGCATCGCACTTCTTATGAGTTGAGATATGGCGAAACCCACCAGTCTCGCATTTTCGTGTGTTTGGTTGCAAGTGTTTTATTACGAAGTGCAGGAACCTAGATAAGTTCGAGTCACGATCTTGTGATGAGATCTTTACAGGTTACTCGACTTCTTCTCGTGCCTATAGAGTGCAGGCTGCGAGTCTAGCAAAATGGTAGAAACTCAGGAAGTGACCTTCGATGAGGCCAGTCCGGGGACTAGGCCTGATATCTCAGGTTCTCTAGAGCAGTCTGAGTCCATCTTTGTGGACGAAGAGGAAGACGGAGATGAGGGGTGTCTACCTGATCCAATTCCTCCTCCTCCTCTTGAGGTGCCTTCTTCCTTGCAGACCTCGAGGAGATCACCCTACCTTCGCTTCTTGAAGCTAGTGGCTCTGTTCCTATCTCATCTGCTAATGAGGTAGAGGCCACTTCTTCATCTCACCCTGGACCTCCAAGACACATTCAAAAGGACCATCCTTCAGAGCAGATCATTGGAGACCTCTTTGAGCGTGTCACACGTTCCAAAGCTGGCTTGTCTCTCTTCTGTCTCCATTCTGCTTTCATCGCCTCATTTGAGCCCAAAGACGTTTGTCATGCTCTATATGACGAGTCTTGGACAAACGCCATGCATGAGGAGTTGGAAAACTTTGAAAGAAACAAGGTCTGGTCCCTTGTTGAGCCCCCTCAAGGTCACAATATCATTGGGACCAAATGGGTGTTCAAAAACAAGCAAAGTGAAGATGGGTTAGTCATTCGAAACAAGGCTAGGCTGGTAGCTCAGGGGTACTCCCAAGTTGAGGGTCTAGATTTCGAAGAGACCTTTGCCCCTGTAGCTAGACTTGAAGCCATTAGAATCCTGCTTGCCTTTGCAGCTTCTAAGGGATTTAAGCTCTACCAGATGGATGTCAAGAGTGCCTTCCTCAATGGCCTTATTGAGGAAGAAGTGTATGTTAGACAGCCTCCAGGTTTCGAGAACCCCAAATACCCTAACCATGTCTACAGGCTTTCCAAAGCTTTGTATGGACTCAATGTCACATCCCCAAATTAATAAAGAGGATTATTATGCATTTCATTAGCATGCATCATGATTTCCAGCATTTATATTAAATATTGCATTTGGAAAATCTGTGAAAGGAATTAAACTTATGCTATAATTGGAACTACAAATGAAAAACCAAAACAAATGCTATTGAAGTTCCCCTGGAATTAATTTATTCAAATACTACATTACTTATCATGAATTAATATAATTTTTCCCAAATTTTTGGGAAGAGTTTGAACCCTGATAAAATTCAAGCACAACCAAACAACATAGCTTAAGTTTGAATTTATAAAACACAAAGTATATCATAAACAGTATGATATTATAATTTTTATGAACACTAGACTATCCCAGGAACCTCTGGGAATTATTTCAGAATTTTTGGGAATTTATTTCTATTTATAAGGTCTCAGTCAAAGTAGAGAATTAAATCAATTATCACCAAACCCTAAAACCCCAAACCAATGGATACTATTCATTGGGTCCGAGTCCGACCAGTAGAGTGACTCAGTGAGTCCACTAATTGCACCAAGACATGCGGCCGTAGGATCTAAAGATCAACGGTCCGCATTTCTTACCCTTTGGCGGTTCAAAACCCACGTTATATCCCTGGTCGTTCGATCCGTCGAGCGATTCACGTCAAGCCACGTCGTCCGTTCCTTTTTCCTCGCCAGTGAGTCACTGCGCCTCGGGCCCACCGGTCGGCACCGTCTTCTTCCTCGGCAGGCTCGCTCAGAGCTTTTCCTCCACGCGCCGCGCCTGCCTCTTCCTCGACCTCCACCGCGTCCGTTGGCCTATCCTCGCATCTCTCTCTGTGTACCGCACTCGCTCCCACCTCTCACTTGTCCTTAATACCCTCTCGCCACTCTCAATTCCTCCATCTTTCCTCTCAGTGCGAGGAAAGAGGAGCTCTTCGTTCTCCTCTCCGGTAAGCTTCAACCGGTCATAGCCCTCGGTTCTTTGCGATGATGATTCCATTTTGACTAAGCCCTGTGTTGGTTTCGCTTGTAGCTCCGGGCGCGACTGTGTCTTCCTCGGCTCGGTTCCACGCCCTGAGCTTGCATCCGAAGCGACACCGTGTTCTATCTTTGCCTCCGGTGAGCTACTTGCTAACTTTTGCGCGTCATATCATGTCTTTTAGCTCAGGGATGAGTTCCCCTCAACTAATTTTTGCAATACATGCCAGGAGACCGTGTAATTGAGAGTTGAATCAAATCGGCCGAAATCCAAACTTTTCGTCTCCCACTTGATCCGGTAAGGCATTAGTCATTTCTTTGCTACCTGAGCACTCCCTAGAGATCTTTGAGCCATCCCGAAGCTTCATTATCCTCCTTGTTGCTCAGGGTGTCTCCTCCCCGTTGAACCGTACCGCCGCCGTGGACCTCACCGTCGCCAAGCTAGCTCCGGTCATCCACTCTTCTCTCCAACTCTCAGGTAGCTTCCCAGTAGTCCCTAGATGCTCAGGCACCCGCATTTGAACCGCTGCTGAGCTTTCACTAGCCGATGCACCGCTGTTTAGTGTTGTACACCGCCTCCTCTCCGACGAAATACCGCAGGCCATCTCGAGCATCGCCACCACCACCCAAAGTTGCGCAAGGTTATTGCAGCGCTATAGCCGCCCTTGGTCGGCCTCGCCGTGGCGCCAGAAGCCGCGAGCCAGCCGAACAAGCGCACTTGCGCGTTGTCGGACGGCCGACAACCGTAACTCCGTCATTAGGCCTTAATATGCAATTACCATATTAATGGTGTCTTAAGCGAGTATATGAGTCTATGACATGCGGGCCCGATGTAAACACGAGGAGATAGCGCGGGTGACAAGTGGGCCTAGCCACTTAAACGCACATTTACTGTGCTGTGAGCCGGTCATGGACTCGTGGTCCATGCACTGTGCTGTAAGCCGTCTCGCTTACATGCGGGCCCCACTTGTCAGTCGGGAAATTAAATCCCAGGGGGTAAATAAGAAATGACATCATTCGCCCCACATGTCGATGCGATGGCTAGGTGAGCTTCGTAAGAAAAGTATTAATCGATTAAGAAAATCGAAATGTGTTTATTTATGAACTGAAAAATAGGATTAACTTCCAAAATGCATAACAAATTCATTTTAACTCCAACATGGATGAAACCATACGGTATTTTTCATTTTTGATGAAATTAATATTAAAATTGATTTCAAGTATGTCTCTATAACAGAGAACATTAAATTGGAGAATGAGCTTTTGTCATCTTTATTTTTACAAAGAAAAATGTTAATAACTTTATAAATTCATAACTAAATTTTGAAAACTCAAAATGAGTCAAACTCAACTGCTCGGACTTGTAATAATATTGCCAATTTATCCATGTAATCATTATACTCACTACTACTCTACAAATTTTGCTCAAATATTTAAATACAATGAGCGATGTGATTCAAATTAAATGGATTTTTAAAAAGAACTTGAACCCTTATAACTTTCACATGCTAAATCCAATTGAAGTGAATCTTCCACCTAAATTCATCTAAAATCATGACTTAGCTACTGTAGAAAAATCATGCATTTTTGAGCACTTTGAATTTTGAGTATTTCTGTGTTTATTCGGTATTATACTTAAATAGATCCGAAGCCATCGATATTGACTTATACGCTCTGAGGACAGCAGCTAGCATACCAGCAAGGCAAGCATCATTTGAACTTTCTTTTGCATCATATTTGATCCCGTTTTGCTTAGTTAGTGCAATGATATTTGCTTGCATGCTATTTTATTAATGTCGCTATTTTTGTGTTGAATAGTTAGATACACCCTATTGTCTTGTCATTGTGGTTATCCTTAAATTATTCCAGATCTTGAAATGCTTAGGATAAGTTGTGTGACTTACGTGGTATGTGTTGCTTAGCCATGCAAGTCTAGAACGATAGTTTGATTGGCGGGAATAACCCGACAGGTCATGGGACATACAAACTTTATAACTTTTGGTTTATTTCAGATCTTCGTATCTGTTTCAAGAGTTAAAATTTTGTCATTTAAAATGAGATTTGGGTCCGGACAAGTGGATGCTTGTGAAGGTGCCTTCGTGCACTAGATTGGGTATGTGGATTGTCTTGTCTAGACCAACAAGGACCGAACTTTGGTAACGTCGTTGATTCAAGTACATTCGTGCTATCACATGCGGGTTGGGAGCCGTATGGTTAAGTAGGGGAAGGTTTTATTGTGTTGAGCCCCACGGTGGTTTTGTGAGGCCATAGGTCATTAAACCCTATGTTCCTTCTTGGTAGATAGGGCATATAGACCGTAACGTCTTATGTCGCCTAGGAGCCCAAGGTTGAGGACTTAGCATAATGAAATCTTCTTGCTAAAAATGACCATATCTTGATTTACAGTAGGCATACCATAGGAAGTATGCTATTTTGGAGGCATCTGGAGGCTTAACGGCTAATCAAGTCGTGTGGGTAAAGTAGTACACCTGCGCAGGTATAAATCTATTCGAATAGCCTCGTCCTAGGTTATGGACAACACTTGAGTTCGGGAGTTACTATTGTTAGACTTTGACATATTTGTTTTGTGGAAAAACTTGGGATTGTCATGAATGGGATATTCATTCTTGTGTTGTAGCAAAGTGGATGACCACTTTGTTAAATTGTGTACTTGTTGTTGTATCAAAGTGGACCGCCACTTTGACACTTTTATGATTCATTTATGATTCATGTTATTACTTATTCATGAGCTTTACTTCTACTTCAAATCTGATTTATAAATGGGCACTTGGAAACTAGTATGTGTAGGTTGTTAATTGTTGCGTCTCTTTTGCAAAACTAAGCCAATATGAGCCATCCTTTGGAACAACCTCTAGCATACTACTTTTATTTGTGTAAGACTTGCGAGTGCACTTGTACTCGGCCGGATGTTGGTGGCCTTTTGTTTTTCTTTTCGGTGAGGGCGATTTGAGCCCAATGAGCTCGTCGGTCGATTTAGGCGACAACGGACGAGTAGTGCTATCATTTATCTCGATCGGTTGTCGATGGGTTATGGGCATACCTTGCTGGACTTTTGGTTTATTATTTTGCTTCCGCTGTTATTTATCACTCTTATTTGAATTTGGCGGTCGGTAGTTATGTAATAGTTGCGACTTTAACAACTATATCGTGCGTCTTTTGAACAATTAATGTATGAATGTTGTATGGATGTGATCAACGTTGTATGAAGAGTATGAGCATATTGGTCGCTGATCTTGGGAGCCAATATGATCTTGTACTCGCTGTTCGTGGATTCCCATTTAACTCTTTAAGTGTCGTGTTTGGTGGTTAGAGAACCGAGCAATCATGTAGTGCTTTCAGATGGAGCGTACGCATGATCATTGAGGCTCTAGTTTTGGTTGAACCTCTCACTTATATGTAGTTAAGTTGGAATCCATTTACTTGAGGCCTAGAGTTATGTCCTTAAGACCATGCTTAGTCTCGGTCTTAGGGAGATAACCCGGGGGTCCTCACAGCGTTAACCTCCCCCCCTTACAAAAGATCTCGTCCCCGAGATCGGTAGGACTTAAAGATGGATAGAAAAGTTCTAAAGGAAACATAACATCTGTTGTCTTGATTTCCTTCAAAGATAGTGCTAAGATATCCTATCAAGTTACAAGGAATGGCTTTTACATTTTTCCTTTCCATCATTTTGCTTAACCTTTCCTTTCTTGATACAAAGACATTTCAAGCAGAAGGAAAAAGATCGGATATTTGGTTTGCGAGATGGTCTTCACGTTCCCATGTTGCTTCATCTTGATATGGTTACTCCATTGAACTTTGATGAACTTGATGTTGCGATTCCTCGTCTTGCGCTCCGTTTCTTCAAGAATGCGAATCGGTGCTCTGATAAGAAAGATCGGGTTGCAAGTCGAGTGCTTCCAACTCGCTTGCTTGATTGGGGCGGAGACATTTCTTGATTGTGAAACATGGAATCGTCATGCACATCCGAAAGTGATGGCGGCAACTCCAACTTATAAGCTACCGATCCCATCTTCGCTACAATTCGAATGGTCCAATGTAGCGAGGTGCCAATTTGCCTTTGACTTGAAAGCGGTGTGTTCCTTTCATTGGAGAGACCTTGAGATAGGCGTGATCATCCACCTCAAAGCTTAGTTCGCGGCGGCGGCGGTCGACATCGACTTCGACGTGATTGAGCCGTCCAAGTCGTTCGCGGATGACACGAACTTGTTCTTCTCGCATCTTCCACTAAAGTTGGACCATAGAATGGTCTCTCCCGACCGGACCAGTTCAAGGGTGTCCTACAAGCTCTTCCATACAACGCCTCAAAAGGTGACATTTGCAAGCTTGATTGGAAACTATTGTTGTAGGAGAACTCCATAAGCGGTAAACATTTTCCCAATCCTTGCTATAGGACAGCACACATGCCCAAGAAGATCTTCTAAAACTTGGTTCACCCTCTCGGTTTGTCCATCCGTTTGTGGGTGGTAGCGGGTGAAAGATAGATTGGTCCCCATGGCTTTATGCAAGCATTTCCAGTGAGATGTGAATTGAGGACCTCTATCCAAACGATCACCTTGGTACACCATAGAGACAAACAATCTCGAGATGTCTGACTCTGCTAGTTTGGCTCCGGTATAAGTGGTCTTGACAGGAATAAAATGGGCAACCTTTGTCAGACGATCGACAATCACCCATATGGAATCGGACCCGGCTTGAGTCCTAGGAAGGCCGGTGATAAAATCCATGCCAACTTCTTCCCATTTCCACAGGAATGGGCGGGGTTAATAGAGTGCTGCGACTTCAAATGCTCAGCCTTGACTCTTTGGCATACATCACACTCGGCAACATATCGAGCGATCTGTCGCTTCATTTGACTCCACCATAGTCGTTCCTTTAAATCTTGGTACATCTTGGTACAACCAGGGTGAATAGAAAACTGAGAGTTGTGAGCTTCCTTGAGAATTAATTCCCTCAGGTTGCGATCAAATGGCACCACCAAACGGTTTCGAACCGTAGGGCGCCTGCACATCTTCTTTAAAGCATTTGGCCTTTCCATGCTTCATTCGCTCCCGGATTTGGGCCACTTCCAAATCAGTCTTCTGGGCTTCTCTAATCTGATCCTCAAGTGTGGATGTCACGCTTAGGGCAGCGAGAGAACCTTCTTCAATTATCTCCAGGTGTAGACGTTGCATCGCAGCACACAACCCTGCTGAAAAGGGAGTTACAGTCAAACAGTTGCATTGAGATTTCCTGCTCAACGCATCGGCTACTACATTAGCTTTCCCTGGGTGATAATGAAGTCCCATATCATAGTCCTTGATCAACTCAAGCCATCTTCTTTGCCTCAAGTTGAGCGGATTGGGTGAAAATATATTTGAGACTCTTGTGATCGGTGTAGATCTCGCAGCGATTCTGGATGAGGTAATGTCGCCAAATCTTCAAAGCATGGACTCTCGCTGCAAGCTCTAAGTCATGTGTGGATAATTAGCTTCATGAGGCCTCAATTGCCTTGATGCATATGCCACCACTCGGCCCTCTTGCATGAGCACACATCCGAGCCCATGGCGAGATGCATCACAATAAATGTCAAAGTTCTTGTGAATATCGGCAAGGTGAGTACTGGAGCCTTGGTCGGAGATCTTTCAAAACTTGAAAGCTTTGCTCACATTCGCTGACCATTCAAACTTCTTTTCCTTCCTTAAAAGTCGGGTCATTGGTCTCGCAATTTTGGAGAAGTTCTTGATGAATCTGCGGTATATCCGCAAGTCCAAGAAAGCTGCGAATGTCGGTGGCGCTCTTGGGTTGCCTCGATTCAGACATCTTGCACTTTGCTTGGATCAACAATGACACCACCCTTGGATAACACATGACCCAAGAAATCGACTTCACGAAGCCAAAATTCACATTTCTTTGAATTTAGCATAAAGTTGATGTTGACGAAGCTTTCCCAACACAAGTCGCGAGTCTTTGTTCGTGTTCTTCATCGGACTTGGAGTAGATAAGTATGTCGTCAATGAACACAACAACAAACTTGTCCAAGTACTCCATGAAAACTGAATTCATAAGGTTCATGAAGTAAGCCGAGCATTGGTTAGGCGAAAGACATAACGATATACTCGTACAAGCGTAACGAGTAGAAAATGCCGTCTTCGGTATGTCTTCGTTCGACTTTGATTTGATGGTAGCCCAATCTCAAGTCAACTTTGGAGAAAACACGAGCTCGATCAATTGATCAAACAAATCATCAATTCGCGGAAGTGGATATTTGTTCTTGATTGTGACCTCGTTCAGCGGACGATAGTCAACACACATCCGCAAACTCTTGTCTTTCTTCTTGACAAAGATAGCCGGCATCCCCAAGGTGAGGAGTCGGGCCTAATGAAACCCTTATCTTGAAGTTGCTTGAGTTGTTCTTTCAATTCTACCAACTCATTTGGAGGCATCCGATATGGCCGTTTAGAAATTGGCACGATGCAGGGTGCAAGTTCGATGACTAATTCAACTTCCCGATCAGGGGGCATGCAGGGAGTTCTTCGGGAAATACATCTGGATATTCACATACCACTGGTACTTCCTCTAATTCAAGAGAGGTACTGGCCTCCAAAGCATAGAGATGAGAAGGTCCCACTAAAGGTGCAAAAGTGACTTGACTGCCGTCTTCACTTGTGACAGAAATAGACCGTTGAGCACAATCGATCTTTCCCTGATTTTTGGACAGCCAATCCATCCCTAAAATCACATCAATACCCAAGTTATCACAATTAGGTTTGCCAAGAAGTTAACCTTTCGAATTTCCACTTTACGTCGGCGGACTTGATCGGTTTGGAAAACCGATCCGGCGATCGGATCGATAAGGTGGCTGAAGTTTATGCATTTCAAATTGATTGAGTGCAGCATATTCCTTTTGATGAATGAATGAGATGCTCTGAATCAAATAAAGCGATCTTTGGACAAGAATTAACAAGAAGTGTACCCAAAGCGGCGTCCGAGCGCCGCTTGCCTCCTCGGCAGTGACGTGGTTTACTCGGCCACGTGCAGGAACTTGAGGAGGGGTCGATGAAGCACGAGAAGGTGGTGAAGGTCTTGCCGCAGCTGGCGTAGGTGTAGAAGCTCTGTAGGTCTGCGGCATTCCTCGCTGCTTGGCGAGGCAATGAGATGCGTAATGGCCTGGCGTCCACAATGGAAACAAGTGACGTTGGCCTTGTACGTGCCACCATTCTGGGGATTCTTACCCCCATTGCTCCGCTGTGCTGACGGCAAAGAAAGTGATGGAGCTGCTGCAGGAGGTCTTGGCGTCACTGGAGCTTGATACCGCGAAGTCTGGAAAGGTCCGGTCGCGCGGGACGGGAAGAATGGCCACTAGTGGCATTCGAGCAGCCTTCTTCCTCTTCTTGGACTCATCTACAGCGACACTCTTGTGCTCCACCACAAGTGCCTTGTTTACCAAGTGCTGGAAATTGCGGAACTCATGTACTGCTAGGGGCAGCTGTAGCTCTTCAGTCAAGCCATTCATGAAACGGCTCAAGGCGGGCATCTGTAGAAACATCATCGAGGGCATAACGAGATAAAAATTAAACTCATGCAGGTACTCGTGATCGTCTTCTTTCCTTGCTTGATGCAAGGAATCTGCTTGCTTAATCATCATAACGCCTCGAGGATGTGAGCTTCCTGAAAGTCGCTCGAATTGTTCCATGAGAGCGTCCCGTCGATTGCATGGCGGAGAAATTGTCCCACCATGCGCTCATTGCGCCAGAGGTGATAACTAGCAAAGAGAACCCTCTCCATGCCAGTGCATTGAGCAATAGCTAGTTTCTTCTCAATATCCCTCAGCCAGTCTTCCGCCTCCATCGGGTCTTGATGCGAGAAGGTCAAAGATTGGTCCGCTGAAATTCAGCGAGACCCGTGTGCACGGTGAGAGGTAGCCTCTCTGTGGACTAGGAGCTCGGCGGTGTTGTGGGCAATAACTTCAAGAATCCGTGTCGTGTCCATTCGGTTTCTTTCTATCTGCGGCAACACCTCGACCATTGAGGGAGGCGGTGGTAGCACTTCCTCGGATGTCTTGCCACGCCGATGATGTTCTTTGGGACGGCTCGCCTCAACCGCGAGCGAGGTCCCGTGACGGAGAGCCCTCATCTGCCGAGCGCGTGAGCGAGTGTTTGGGCTGTCATCCTGCGGTGACAAGGTCGGTTAGGAGATAATTTTAAAGTCATTACTCAACTAAGCATGCATAATCATATAAAAATATGCAAGAACTTAACACCAAAGATACGAAGGCATAAAGCCCAACAAAAAAATCCATAAAAGCAAATCATAAACTTCGGTACAATTAGCCCGTAGGCAAAAAGGGCTTGCACAAACGAAGGTTCTTGCAAAGAAATTTAAAGAGTTCAACAACTACTAGCCTATTACGAGATTTAAGATACAAATTTCGCGAGCCCAAGCCCGCATACAATGAGCTTACAACCCTTCTATCCTAAATATTATTCCGGTCAAAGTTTACAGGAAACTCGTCGAAAGATGACATCCGGGGATCCTGTATCTTGAGGTGCCCTAGATTAGGGAGGCGCAAGGTGACCCTATATCAGTCAATATGGCCTTCAACCACGGAAGGCGATACTGCGGTGGCAGAAAGGATGGAGAGATCAAGTTAGGGCCATCAAAGACGTCTCGATGAATGAGCCTCATGTCATGCATGAGCGCAAGTGCTCTGAGCTATAATGAGACGGCGCCGCGTCTCCCATAACTCATACGAGGTGCAACGATGCATCCGATCCATGATGTGCACCGCCTAGCCAATTGTCTTACTTGCGGATCCTCTCCGGCCTGAATCATGGCAAACATGCTCGGCTCCCGCCATGCGCTTGCATGGGAAAATGATCGTAGGGTGGTGAGACGGCTCGATTAAGTCATAGCGAGGCGACTCATGGCTACTCGAGCCACTTCTGTCCGCCATGGCCTCAAAGTGCCCCGTGCCTGAAACCGGTATGGTATGCTTCCTGCAACACGCCTGGCAATGATGTCCGCCACTGCCAGGTACTCCTCCATTCCTGGCCCTCTATCACGTCTGTAGATGGCGTACGTCGGCTGGTAGGTGAAATTGGCCTTCCACATCATATCCCTTAACAAAGCCGGGTATCCTTCCACGCCTTCAGCTTGAGTTTCACGGACAAGGTAATGGTGATTCATCTAAAGGACAAGAAGGGTAAGGTAAGTCTCTTTTAAATCAAAGCCAGAATAAGGTAAGGAATGACGCTAAGATGGATGAGGAATAAAAGACATTCCTAACTTAAACTTTCAGGAATAACTTTGTTAATTTGAAAAATACTTTGACTCAAAGGCTTGCTAACACTAACGCCAGTGCTATCTCTACCCTACAGTCAGTATGGCTCTGATACCAACGCTGTGAGGACCCCCGGGTTATCTCCCTAAGACCGAGACTAAGCATGGTCTTAAGGACATAACTCTAGGCCTCAAGTAAATGGATTCCAACTTAACTACATATAAGTGAGAGGTTCAGCCAAAACTAGAGCCTCGTGATCATGCGTCTTTGCTCCACTGCGAGCACTACATGATTGTCGGTTCTCTAACCAGTCAAACACGACACTTAAAGAGTTAAATGGGAATCCACGAACAGCGAGTACAAGATCATATTGGCTCCCAAGATCAGCGACCAATATGCTCATACTCTTCATACAACGCTGATCACATCCATACAACATTCATACATTAATTGTTCAAAAGACGTACGATATAGTTGTTAAAGTCTGCAACTATTACATAACGGCCGACCGGCCAAATTCAAATAAGAGTGATAAATAACAGCGGAAGCAAAATAATAAACCAAAAGTCCAGCAAGGTATGCCCATAACCCATCGGCAACCGACTGGGAGATAAATGATAGCACTACTCGTCAGTGTCGCCTAAATCGGCACTGACGAGCTCATTGGGCTCGAAATCGTCCTCACACTCAAGCAGGCTCCCAGAGCTTGGTATGAAAGGCTTAAGTCCTATCTGCTGAGTCATGGTTTTAAAATGGATAAAATAGACAAGACCTTGTTCATCCGCCGTCTTGGCACTGATCTTTTGCTCGTCCAGATCTATGTGGACGACATCATCTTTAAGCGGCTCCTCACATACTCGTGTCTCGGTTTTACGATGTTATGAGCTCGAATTTGAGATGAGCATGATGGGCGAGTTGAGCTTCTTCCTTGGCTTCCAAATCAAACAGACTTCGGGAGGTACTTTTCTTCACCAAGGCAAATACACTCGAGACCTCTGAAGCGCTTGACATGAATGATGGAAAGCGAAGATCAACTCCGATGGCATCTCTGGCTCTTGATCCGATGAAGATGATGAACACATTGACCAAAAGGAGTTCAGGAGCATGATTGGCTCTCTCTTGTACCTCACGACCTCGAGACCGGACATACATTTCTCTGTGTGTCTTGTGCTCGGTTCGAGCTTCTCCTCGCGTATCTCATCGCCAGCGGTGAAGCGCATCTTCGGTACCTTCGAGCTACCATTGACTATGGTATCTGTACTCTTCCTCTTCTTGTCTATCTCTTAGAGCCTTCTCCGTCTGCGATTTACAACAGTAGGATAGATAGGAAGAGCACTACGCACTTGCCAATTCATTGGCACTTCTCTTGTCTCTGGTCGTCAAGGAAGCAATCCGGTGTTGCATGATCCACTGCGAGAGGCCGAGCGTTCTTCGCAGCCGATTCTTTGTAGCCAAGTGCTTTGGATGGTCTCGACCTGCGGGACTTTGGGTTAGCTATCGATCGTGTTCCACTCTTTTGTGATAACACGTCTGCGATTTGCATTGCCAAGAACCCGGTGCAACATTCTCGGACCAAGCATATTGATATCGATATATCACTTTCTTGAGACCATGTAGAGAAGGGTGACATTGTGCTCGGTTTGTGGAGAGTGAGCACCGATTGGTGATATCTTCACTAAGCCTCCGGGCGACTCTCGGTTTTATTCTGCGGGGAGAGCTTGGGGTGGTTTGTCCTTACAATTTGTTGTGAGGGGAGCTATGTGCTACTCTTGTATTATATTATATTTATACTATTACTCCTTTACTGTTGCATTTCTTTTTATATTTTGGGTCGAAGTCCTTCCAGCATAGGTTAGAGTGGTTCTCTTGCCAAATTGCTTTGACTGCTATTTCTTGTGCTTCTAGGATGCTGCTTATTAGCTGTCTCTTCCTTCTCTAAGTAGAGCTTACTCACTTCTTTTAGGTTCTAGCAGGGGTCGGGCCACCCTTGGGTAAACAGGGACAGTGTTTGCTCCTTGGTGTATGAGTTGTTCAACTAATAGTCCTAGAATCATATGGGGTAGATAAGAACCTGTCTGAGCGATAGTTTTCTCTATATCTTTTCTTGTGCTCTAAAGGATTGCCTTTTACATTTCTCTTATCGATTCTCGTTTTTGTTCCTTTGGTTGGGGAGTTCATCTTGGTTATTCCAGTTCTTAAATTTGTCATAACTCAACTTTGAATTAAAAGATGCATCTCATTCTCAAGGAATCGGATTTTCGTGCATTTCATCTGCATTGCATTATAATCAAATGGAGCCTTGTTTATTATCCCTTATGATCTGTTTTCACCTGTTTTACATCTTGCCATGATTTATGCTAAACGGCTAGATCTATCATGACTTTTTATGTGTAGTTTAGTCTTTGCCATCTAAGGTGATTAAAAATGCTAAACTTGAATTAAAATCTTGTCATGATAGCTCTTGAGACTAGTGCAGTTGAAGCTATCCTTTTATGATTTTCGCCATGTCAAGTAAGTCGAGTTGAGTCTTGAATCTCCGTTGACCTTTTGAGTAAGCTATGTCAGTTTGTTAAGAAACTTGACTTATCTTTAATCGCTGGTCTAAAAACTTCAAAAGCAAAAATGATCTCTTTTGTGCGAAAAAATTGATCTCACCAAATCTTTCTCATGAGACTGCTTGCCATTGCACTAGGCATGAACTCAGGGGGAGCCTTGGATGACCTAAGATCACCTCCTTAAGTCTGTTGCTTGGAGTGGTCGCATAAGGCTTGGGATCTAGCACATGGTTAAGATTTGAAAAATGGTTGAAGCTTAGGAGGCAGTTGTGGATGGCACCTAGTCCAGAGCTTGCTTTACTAAGATAAAACCATAAAGAGCTTTCAGAAAAAGAAAAATATGCTAAAATTGCTTATCATTAAAAAGACCAAGTTCTGGATAAAATGAGTCTTTCTTCAACTGGTAGCACTCTAAACTGTTCTATATGAGTCTTCTTGGTTCAACTTAGATTATTTGACATGGCTTGTATCATCCTTGGATACCTTTAGCTAGACTGCAATCTTAGTTTAATTGACTTGCTAAAGAATTGGATCTTTCTCAAATTATGGATTTTCTGTCTTAGCTATTCTCTACATCAATTGTCATGATCTTGATAGCATTCTTATGTGTTATGGCTTGGTGTAATACTCTAATAGTCTTTTTGGATAATCTACATGGCTCCTAATGCTTAAAATGAACATCATATAGTCTTTTCCTCCCTTTTCTACATCCTGATGATTCTATTGCCAAAGGGGGAGAATTTTGGAGAGAGAAAAAGCATTCTGGAGAAAAGCCTTGAGTTTTACGAAAATTGTTCTTTCATCTCATCTCAAGTCTTTCTCTTGTTTCAACATGGTCTTGAGCTTCTATACAACTTGTTTAGACCGTGGTTGATTTTAAACTCAAACTCATCTTATGCTTTTTCGGTGATTGTCAATATACTCATCAAGGGGGAGATTGAGAGACCATGTGAGAGGTTCTCCATTGTGAATGATGAGTATTTGATAGCTTGTTGAATGTTTGAGAGTTGAGTTTCGGTTTGGGTGTTTACGTCTTTGAAGCAGAAAATCGGAACTCTGCATTGTGTAAGGAGCGGAAGTTCCGATGTCGAACTACTGATGTTGGAAATAGGAACTTCCGATTAATCTGGGAATTGAGTTCGGTTGAAGTAATCGAACTTCCGCTTTGGGGTTGCGGTTGGTCCGAAAATACGACGTTGGGGTTCCTCGAGGCGAAAATCGGAATTGAAAATGCAGGAGTGCGGACGTTAGATGTCGGAAGTTCCGTTGTAGTAGCGGAACTTCGATAATCTGACAAGTGCGGACGTTAGAAATCGGAACTTCATTTGTGATAAATCTTGAACTTCGATTGTGTCGAATCGCGCGAGAAGTATAAATTGTGATTTTGAGTTTCTATGAGTTTGAGTCTTATACAAATGTTGATGCTATGATATTGTGCAATGCTATGTGATGTGTTTTATGCGTGTTGTTGCGGGACATCGAGGCGAAGTCGTGGCGAGACACGAGGTGATCGGACTAAGCGCGAGCGTTACGGCGGCGTGAATCTTGAGGTGGTTGCGAGTCAGGACAGCAAGGCGTGCAGGGAGGCTTCGGAAGGGTGCGCAAGGGGCGAAGCGGTCTTTCGCAAGCGGCACAAGTGGAGGCGGTTCCGTTCGGTGTAGCGGGCTTAATGGGTTGGAGGCCCATTAGGCAAAGGCTATAAATAGAGTGAACCCCAGTGTTAGGGTTAGACTTTGAGAGAGAAAATTAGGGTTAGCTCTAGCAAAGGGTGTGTTTTGCTTTTGAGAGTTTGTTGGTTTGGAGAGAATGAATTGAAAATCTTTGTAATCATTCCTCTGTGTTTCCTCTGTAATCTCTAGACTTCTATCAATGAAACTACGAGGTTTTGATTACTTGTTTATGCCTCTCTTATTCCCTTCCTGTTCATGTTGAATATTTAGGGTTTTGATGTATCTTTTGATTCGTCTTATGAAATAGCATGAAACTTGATATCTAGAGTCGTTTTGATATTGCTATTACATCCTCAAAGTTTCATGAGCTAAGAATCTAAAAATCTCGTTTATTGTGGGTTTTGGTCTTTCTTGCCCCTTCTTCAAGAAATCTGTTTTTGCCTTGATTATTGAATCTTTGTTTGCGATTCTTCTCCATAAGGTCAAGATGTTGTTTAGGATGATGTCCTGTGAAACTTGACCAGAGAAGAGCATTCAAGATTTAGTATTTTGGATTTTTGGGAAAAACCCGAGCCCACTGTTCTTCGGTCAGGACAATCGGAACTTCCGATTGTCCACTACGAACTATCAAGAGCGGAACTTCCAGCCGATCCGGAACTACGGGTCTTGGAACTACCGCCGGGTAGAATCGGAGCTTCCGATTTCTGACAGAACAGTCTGAAGTTTCTTTTCGTTCTTTGATTTGTTTTAAATACAGTAAAGGGGAGTTCTTAATTTTAAGGCACCATTCACCCCCCCCCCCTCAGTTGCCATTTCGGTCCTTCACTTCTGGATCCTTGTTGCGGTCGAGAGCTCCAGGGTTCCTGTTTCTGAGGGTTTAGGGAAAGAGCGAGGATGAGCACAACTACCGTGCTCGCGAGCCAACACAACACATGAAATAATATACATGCAAGGTGTAATAAGGATGGCTCGGGTTCTTTTATTTGCGTAAAGCAGCATTTATAAATATATATATTAGAAAATCCTATCACTTAGCATTTTAACCAAATTGCATTTTTAAAGAGATTAATTGTGCAATAATTAATAAAAGCAGAGGCTACCTCCACCTTCATGTTTATATTTGATGGTGGTCATACCCACCTATTACCAACGGGCTAAGAATACCCAGGAAAAATCCAAATCAAGGGCTAGGTGAGCCCCACACATTTTTCATCCCATCCACAAAAGTTTTTGAAATAGAACTAACTCTCGTAAGCTCCGCATGCCCGCCCGTGACCGTGGGCACGGCTGTTCGAATAGTTTTCATTCTCTGCAGAGATTGTACATCTTTACCCACAAGAGATAATCAGCTTGATATGTACACACGTTTCCGTAGACATGTGAATTAAGGGGAGATTACCATAAGGCCTTTACAAGGCATCCCCCATTGTTCATTGCACCCGCTAAGGTTTCATCTGAGAGTGGTTACGCTCTCCCTCTGTGTCAACCATGCCCCCAAACCCCCCTTGCGCCACACGGCGGCTTGGCCAGCACACGACCCCGTGTCCACGACGGCTTAGCCAGCGACACGGCTCGTGGGTCACTCCGGTGGTGCAACTCACAATGGTGGACACAAATTAGTCAGCTAGGTCGACACCATTATAGACTTGTGGTTGTACTGTTTTACAATTGGAGGTCATCACAGGATTAAGTCCTTAAGATCATCTGGGCTGTTCTTACCACATACCATCCACAACATGTCTTAGGCTACATTAGTACCCAACCATTCACCCTCCAGCTTACCATCCGCCCAGATGGGTATTAGCAAATTTTTAGAGTTTGGGGAGTAGAAAATAAATTATCCAACCAACTCAGTCATTCTCCCCAATGACTGCCCAAAACAATCGTTATGGTTTTGAAGAATGATGATTTGGGGTAGGTAATACCCCGGTACTTAAACAAGACTTGCATGGCGTTTAAGTACGACCTATAACTAGTAGGTTACCATATGTTTACTAGGGTGACAAGGGCTTTTGGGAGCACAATTATCAAGAAAATGGTACAATAATTATTTAATCATCAAATGGTCATTTAACTACCTTAGGGTGTTTGACATATATTTGCATAGAAATTAAAGCATGCAATTTGATATTTTAAAAGAATATAATTTGCATAAAATGTAGGATCAATATGATCAAAGTGTTGACTCGCCTGAGCTATTTTACTGTGGCCTTGATCTTACTCAAAGCTTGATTAGACAGGGGTTGGAATTCTTGGTCGGCGTCTTTGCTTGAATCTTGGATCTGCTTGAGCCGTCGTTCTTCTGGACTTCGATTTATAATTACGCAATAACAATTGAAAAACCAAATAAATCCAAAGAATCCAAGACACCAATAAAACACAAGAGCCTCAGACAGATTGAGGAGGACGGGCTTGAGAGAAGGGTTTGGGCGATATGGGAATGTTTGACAGAGTCAAACGACCCGTTGAGCAAAAGGAGGAATGACAGAGATTTTCTTCCCGGAGGGAGGATACAAACGAGGGTAAGGTCGAAGGAGCTTTTGCTGGAATGTTTTGCTGCGGATTTGGAAGATAGCAAGACTATACTTCTACAGGCAACAACGCATCTTAACTACAGGTTCTACACCAAATCTAGGATACCAGATCAACACACAATCCAATGGCAATTCTATACCAATCTCAGCTGCCAGATAATACTCAACGATTCAAATGCCAGCTATTCAACTTACTACTACAACCTACTGCCAAATCAAGACACAGATTCCATCGCCAAATAATCGATGCCAGAATCACAAATCATTGCCAAACAATATGGATTGATAAAAGCAATCAATATAAACAAATTAATACTTCCAGCCTACACAAAATACAATTACTTCCAACTATCATTGACCTACTGACGAAACACTAACCAACAGCTAACAATTGATTAACAAATCCAATAGACAATACTGCTACTGAAGATCAAAGCTACCCCTCATAATCAGGATCACAACCAATCATTCAATTTACTGCCAAAACACTTATACTGATGATCAGTAATCACAGACAACTAATCAATTTACTATCAGCAAAACATCCAACTATCCTATCGCAACAATTCTCAATTGTCAGATCGATTGTGACCACATTGCTACCGCTATGATCTGGGGAAATAACTACGAATCAAACGTTGATAATTGAAACAGATGAATAACAATCGATTGCAAGTTCTACAACACAAAAACTCAAATACCAGATCAAGGTGAATTTTTCCATTGCCAGCCATACAACCTATTGTCCTAAAGCACCAATTCACAATTGCCAGATTAATACAAATGTTCAAATGACAAAGTGCACACAGAGATTTCAATGGCAAGATTAAACACTCAAGATTCATATTGACATATTACTCTAATCACTGCCATACAGATGATTTATGATCACATGCAATAATCACAACAAAATTACTGCTAATAATTTTAACATTGCCACTGATACTTCAAATTGCCAGATTGCACACATACATCAAATACAAAACACACATTATTGTCTATAATATCGATATTCAAATTACTACCAAACATTGCCATTAACACATAGATTCAACCATTTGACCGATTTGTAGAAATTGCAAGCTTAACACACTAATTCAATTTGCCAGAATATACTCAAAGGTTTCAAATGTCGGCCCATCACACACATGTTCCTTTAATTGCCAGATCAATAACAGGGAACTCAAAAGCTGGATTCATCTGAAACTTCCATTGCTTACTCAAAACACAAACTTACGACAAACTCTTCTCACGACATTGATGGCGAGAATCACGCATTTATAATCAACAACAATCAATACTGCCATCAATACTAATATCCAAATTGCTATCAAACATTGTCATTGAGATTTTGATTTGACAGATCAGCTATACTTTGCTGCTATTGCCGTCTATACTCGGTTCAGCAGAGGATGCCACAGGGAGGGAGCAATATGCCAGAGAGGGAAACAGAGAGCAAGGGGGAGGCTCGGGCGATGGTTGCCGACGGCGGGCAATGGCCAGAGGGCACCGAGGATACCCCAAAATGGGATCTTTGAGGAGAGGAGGCGGGGCGGAGTGGCGGCTGGAGTGGGGAAAGCGACGGCAGAATCGACGGCTCGGCGGCCACACAAAGCGACAGGACCGGAGGAGGAAGAGGCAGGAGGTGGGGAAGCTTACCGAGCTGCTTGGATGGGAGGGAGGCCGAGGGAGGTCGGTGGCGGAGCCAGGCGGCGCTGGAAGGCGCAGCGCGGTCCTGGGAGGCGGGGTCTTGCGGCCGGTTGTTAGGGCGTCACGGGGCGTCTCGCGGAGGAGCTCTGGTGCGGTACTCGGTAGGCGGCACGGACTCAATTGGCCGGAGGAAGAAGAAGCGGCAGGGGATGGAGCTAGAGGGCTTACGGGGAAGGAGAGGGGTAGGGAGCACGGGAGAAGCGTCGGGCTTTAAATAGTGGAGGAAAGAGATGGAGTCGGTGGAGGAGGCGATGTCGACGGTGACGGTAGTAGATCTTGACAACATGGGCGTTGGCGTGGGTGCGGAGTCGGTGCCCATGATGCGAGGACGGCAGGGCCAGGCGGCCGACCGAGAGGCGACGGACCGGGCAACGCCGCGGCCACGCTGGGCCGGGCGGAGCGTGCGCGAGGCGAGGCTATCGTCACGGAGGCGGTGGCGGTGGTGGAAGCGGCAGCTGCGCAGTGGAGGCGGCGTCGCGGTGGGGCGGAGCGCGAGGTGGGGCGGAGGAGCGGCGGCGAGTGGAGGTGGGGCGGAGCATCCAGGGAGAAGATGGGCCGAGGCGAGAGAAGGCCGGGCCAAGGGAGACGAAGGCCGCGGCGGCCGAGGAGGTGAGGCGCGAGGAGAACGAGAGAGCGAAAGCGTCGATGCGGCGAGATTAGGGAAGAAAGCGTCTGGCGAGATTGGGGAAGAAGGCGAGAGGCGGCGCATCGGCGAGCTCTGAGGAGAGGCGAAAGCAGACGAGGAAGGATAAGGTCGGGCGGCGGTAGGGCGAAAAAAGCGGTCGCGGGCTGGGTCGGGCCGAGAAAACAGGATGCCACAAGATCACCGGTAGCTTTGTCCTACCCTGTCGTCCTTATTTGGAATACATAATTGTGTAGGCGACGAGGCGGCGAGTTTAGGAGCACCTTCGTTGCCTCCTAGAACGTCACAACGCGGAAGGCAAGTACAATGTATTAACGTGTATTGATTTCTGTTGAATGATGGTTGATGTACTGTTAATTGATAATCCATGTTCATATTCCATGTTATACATTCTGTTCTTAATTGATAATCCATGTTCATGTTCCATGTTATACATTATGTTCTTAATTGATAATCCATGTGGAAGAATGTGGTGACATTCATTGCATATGTTTCATTCTATTCATGCGTTGTTCATGTTCTGTCCACGGGAGTGGAATTGTAAAGACCCATCAACTCCAGTATGGGCATGTAAGACCCATCATTCCAATGTGGGCAAACTTCGGATACCCGTATGAAACGTTCTTCATACAGTGATTGGATCCCCGGACTTTGTTAAGTACGAGCTTAGGTGAACACTGACGGGTGTGTCACTCGCTATACCGGTATGAGCATGTGTGCAGTCCATTCCTTTCAATGCATCCATTCATTCCATACATACACATAAGTTTCCAGAGCTGAGTTCATAATTCGTATTGTGGTTGACATGTTCATAATTTTGTATGATCAATTGTTTATTGTACTTGCTGAGTTTTGACTCATTCTTGTTTTCTTTATTTAATTAGGTGAACGTTGATGATGGTTGTGTTGGGAGGGAGTAGACAAGCACTTTTCACTCAGTTCACCATAATTTACCTTCAATATTAAGTTCGATTATGCCTTCCATTTGTTCACTGAGGAACTGTAATAAATAAACTTAAGACTGCATGATAATTCTCTCCATATTATGTTTTGTTAATTGTTGCTAGTGGTTTGTTCTATTCACTCTCTGATTATACTTAGCTGGATTTAGTCTTTATTCCTGCCATGCTGCTATTAAATTTGATCTTTTTATGTACTTAGAGGAGTTACAGTTTAAATTCTTCCGCAATGTGGTTGTATGATAGTTCTTTAGGTAACATCTTGGCTTCCGAATAGCCAAGGTGTTACATCAGTACTCGCATAGGTTTTGTTTGATTATAGAGCTTCGCATTCTTTTGTTTCTCAAGTTTTTACAAGCAAGAATAATTTAGAAACTATGCATCTTAAGCATACCTTGTTAGTCCAGTCACCTGCAGCAGAGTTAAGCTCTAAGTTGGGATGTTTAGGAGCTAAGTTACTCATTTTAGGAGTCGAGTTTCTAGCCAACCTCGTCATCTTAGACACCCATACTTTAGACATTATACTTGGTATTGATTGATTGTCAAAGCATAAATCTGTGCTAGATTGTGGCCGAAGAGCCTTAAAAATCGAATGTGCCAATGGAAAGAAAGTGAAGTTTCTAGCAACCACAGTGCGTGATAGACATATAGTGGTCAATAGTATGAAAACCGTATCCTTAGAGGATGTGCCTATTGTCAGAGACTATCCGGATGTTTTTCCAGAAGATTTGTCAAGAATGCTGCCAGATCGTGACATTGAGTCTGTTATTGATTTAGTGCCTGGAACAACACCCATTTCTAAGAGACTCTACTGGATGCCAGCCGATGAGTTAGTGGAAATAAAAAAAAAACAGATCGGAGAACTTCTTGAGAAAGGTTTTGTGAGACCTAGTTTGTCGCCTTGGAGAGCGCCAGTCTTATTTGTTAGTAAGAAGAATGGAAGTATGAGGATATGTATCGATTATCATGCCCTCAACGAGGTTACCATCAAGAATAAGTATCCAGTTCCCAGGATAGATGATTTGTTTGATAAGATGAAAGGAGTTGGAGTGTTCTCAAAGATCGATCTACGATCAGGTTATCATCAGTTAAAAATTTGTCCAAAGGATGTTTCGAAGATTGCTTTCTCTTCATGGTACAGACATTATGAGTTACTAGTCATGTCGGTTGGTCTGACTAATGCCCATGCCTATTTTATGAATATGATTAATAAGGTTTTCATGGAATATTTGGACAAGCTTGTGGTAGTATTCATTGATGATATTTTTGTCTATTCCAATACGGAAGAAGAACATGCTGAGCATTTGAGAACAATACTTGAGAAACTTAGAGAGAATCAGTTGTATGCTAAGTTCAGCAAGTGTGATTTTTGAAAACAAGAAGTTGATTTCTTTTGTCATGTGATGACAACCAAAGGAGTAGCAGTTGACCCCAGCAAAGTTAAAGCAGTGTTACATTGGAAGCCACCCAAGATGGTGACTCGAATTCGTAGTTTCTTGGGAATGGTAGGATATTATTGCCATTTCATTGAAGGATTTTCAACGATTGCTAAGCCTTTTACGCAGTTGTTGAAGAAAGAGAAAAAGTTCGCTTGGACTCCAACTTGTGAGAAAAGATTTCAATAGTTGACCAAACATTTGATATCAGTCCCAGTGCTAGTACTTCCAGATATTCAGAAAGATTTTGATATTTATTGTGATGCTTCGCGTCAATGATTAGGTTGTGTCCTGATGCTAGAAGGAAGAGTTGTTGCCTATACATCTAGACAACTAAGACCTTATGACGAGAATTACCCTACTCATGATCTGGAATTTGCTACCGTAGTGCATGCTTTGAAAAGTTGGCATCATTATCTTATTGGAAATCGCAATGAGATATATACATATCATAAGAGTTTGAAGTATATTTTCATTCGGTCTGACAAAAACATGAGGCAAAGAAGATAGTTGGAGTTAGCAAAGGATTATAATCTCATAATCCACTACCATCCTGGTAAAGCCAATGTTGTGGCAGATGTTTTAAGTCGCAAGAGCTAATGTAATGCTTCAGAAATGAAAGAGAATTGTCTAGAAATTCATGAAGAATTTCAGAAGTTAAAGCTAAAAGTTGTAGCCAAATGATTCGTAACCAATTTAGAAGTAAAGTCTATGTTGGAAAAGCATATTCGTGTAGCCCATCCAGATGACCCTGTGATTAAGGATATTAAGATCAGGATGGAAGAAGGAAAATTCAAATATTTCACTAAGGATGACCAGGATAAGCTTTGGATCAATGGATGTATCTGTGTTCCTGACATTGATGGTTTGAGACAGCTGATTTTAAAGGAGGTTCATGATTCAAAGTATTCTATTCACCCTGGGAGCAATAAGATGTATCAGGATGTTAAGGATAAATTTTGGTAGCCAACTCTAAAGTGAGAAGTCGCAGAGTTTGTTGCCCTGTGTGATATTTGTCAGAGAGTAAAAGCAGAATATCAGAGACCAACAGGTTTGTTACAGCCCTTGAAAATTCCAGAGTGAAAATGGGAAGAGATCGGTATGGATTTTATCACCGGTTTACCTAGGACTCAATCGGTTTACAGTTCTATTTGCGTAATAGTAGATCGTTTGACGAAAGTTGTACATTTCTTTCTAGTCAAAACCACTTACTCAGGAGTTCATCTTGCAGAATTGTATATGTAAAGGATTGTCGATTTGCATGGTGTGCCCAAGAAGATAGTGTCAGATTGAGGATTCCAGTTTACCTCGCATTTCTAGCAGAGTTTGGATGATGCTTTGGGGACTTACTTAAATTTTAGAACTGCTTATCACCCTCAAATGGATGAGCAGACCAAAAGAGTAAATCAAGTGTTGGAGGACATATTGAGAGCTTGTGCTCTAGATCATGCTACCAGTTGGGATAAAAGTTTGACTTATGCAGAATTCTCATACAACAATAGTTATCAAGGTAGTCTGCAAATGTCACAATTTGAAGCTTTGTATAGTCGTGCCTACAGAACCCCTATGAATTGGAAAGAGACAGTTGAGCGTTTGGTGTTCGGGTAAGATATAATTCAAGAGGCAGAGGACCAAGTATCTATGATCAAGGAAAGATTAAAGATAGCTCAGTCCAGGTAGAAGAGTTATGCTAATAATTATCATCCTGATCGAAGCTTTGAGCCAGAATATTTTGTTTATCTTTGAATTACTCCTCTTAAAGGTGTTAGAAGGTTTCATGTCAAGGGGATAATTTCCCCTAGGTATGCCGGCCCTTTCAGGATTGTGAAGCACCGAGGAGAGGTTGCTTACTAGCTTGAACTACCACAGTCATTAGCAGGAGTGCATGATGTCTTTCATGTCTCGCAGTTGAAGAAATATCTTCATGTGCAGACCGAGCAAACTCCTTTGGATTCAATTGAGTTAAAAGAGGATCTTACTTACAAAGAATAGCTAGTCAAGATTTTGGATATGGCGGAGCGTTTAACCAGAAAGACCATTCGGTTTTGCAAAGTTGAGTGGAATAATCACTTAGAAAGTGAAGCAACATGTGAACGTGAAGAAGAGTTGAAAGTCGGCTTTTCTAGCCTTTTCTCTAGCTAGCTTGAATCTTAGGGTCGATATTCCTTTAAGGGGGGAGGACTGCAACTTCCTAATTTTCTGAGTTTCAAAACCTTTTTTAGTAGTTTAGTCTCGTAGGAAATTCACAAATTTTATTTGAATTTAATAAGGCTTAAATGGTATTTTAAAGTTAAAACAATTTAATGTGACTAATCTGAACAAAATTAATTTCAAAACTATTTTATTTGAGTTCTTTAAGCTTGAAAATATTTTTCATATTTTTCTAGAATTTTTTCGAGTTCATTTGCTATTTTTAATTTACCATTTGGTTTTGTTGGTATTTCTAAAATGCAAAACCTATTTAAGATCTCAGGAAATCCTTCGGGTCGAATTCTTTTGCCCTAGCCCAAAACTTCTCGCTTCTGCCCCATTCTCGCCCATGGCCAGCTTTCTTTCTCCCGCCCGCTCGCCCACGCCCGGTCCAACCTATCGGCCACACATGTCACGTGCGCGATGCCAACTCACCCTAGTCACAGACACTAACATGTGGGTTGCCTTGCACTGTTCATCATCTCCAACTCGGGACACGAGTTGGACCCCGTCCCCACCCTATTTGCTCGACGTGCGCGCTTGGGACTCTCCCGTCTGCCCCGCTATAAAGGGGGAGGATAGCCCTCGGCTTCGACATCCATGCCGCACCCACCACCGCTCGGATCCTCAAACCATGCCACCGGAATCGCTTAGAGAAAAAAAAGTCGTTGCCGAAAACTCTGTCGCCATCTTCCGCTGCCGTCGGTGAGCCCCGGGCCTCATCGTCACCACCACCGACATCGCAAGGGTCTGATCTACACTGTCGTCACTTCAAAGTAGCGGAGCATCATCGGAGCCCAAGTACTTACAGAGCCATCAATCTCGAAGTTGAGCTACGCCTAGAGTCCTCCACCTCGCATGTGCGCCCCACCTTTTTCAAGCATGTTTTGTAGTGCCGGTTCAAGTGTCCTGTCCCTCCACCTGTACGAGGTGTTTATTAGACTTTGCAATAATTACAAGTTGTGATCTCTACCATTTGGTCGTCTTGAATTTCCTCGCTCCAGATCATGTGCTTCCAGCACTCTACCCTTCGTCCGGTGCTGCTACTGCTGTTGGGCATGGACCCACCAATATTGCCATCCGTGGACGGGGTACCAAAGTTTGGCTTCTCCATCGGGTCTGAACCACGTTGGTACTCCTCGAATCCCCCCGTAACATCCATATGACGGTCATCCATGTCATAGTCTTCCATGCCTGGGGAGAGCTGACGAGCATCGATGGGAGAGGCGGCGGGAGGAGGACTAGGGGAGCAGCGGGAGATTGAGCGGTGTGAGACTAAGCATCTCCATCTCCCCACTGCTACTTTCGTGCTACAGCTCATCGATAGCATAGCGCTATCGAGCTCCACCGCTCTCTCCACCGTCTTCATGCTTTGACTCCTTGGTAGCATGCTTTCTATTGTACATAGCACTAGAGAAAAGAGATAATCAAATAATGGAATGTGCTTCGCTCGGTGGTGAATAAATGAGCAAAAGACCATCACTAGAGCAAAAGACAAGCTGAGCTTCGATGGTGAAGAAATGAGCTGCAAACATTCATTTTTATAGGCACAGAGAGTCGGAGAGAAAGAATCTTGCGTAGAGCCGTTGTCATGCCTGTTGCCTTCTCTCTCTCTCTCTCTCTGCTCCATCTTGTCACCGGAAAGAATCTCACGTAGAGCCGTTGTCTTGCCTGTTGGCTCTCTTCCACCCGCCCATTGTTCTCTAATCTCTACTAAAAGTACTCACCATATCTTATCACCCGTCACAAAAAAAAAAAAAATTATTCCACGATTCCCTGTCTCCCCCATCGTCACTTCACTTTGTATAGTTGTATGCCTTTGTGTGATGGAGTGATGCACTGAGACACACGATTTCGGGATTCCCTGCCCCAAGTCCCCATCTCTCAAGTGGCCAAAGCCAAGGCGCCAAGCCCCCCACTTCCCCTGCCCCAGCACCTCCTCCCACCCCTGGTGCCTCCCCCATTCCCCATCTCCCCCTACCCCCGGCGTCTCCCCCTCTCCCCACCGGCCTCGCCATCCCCCCTCTCCCCTTTCTCCTCTGGCGGCCCAGCCTCCCCCAGCGCCTCCACGGGTCCACCTTCTCCCCCACCGCCTAAACCTCCCCCGCCGGCCCACATCACCCTCGCCCCCCTTCTCCCCAGGCCAAGGCGTCGTCGGTGTGGGCGGCCAAGGTGTCGCTGCTATGGGCGTGATGCTACGCGCGCGAGGGCCATGAGCCAGAGACACAGAGGCGGGCGCATGTGGGACGGCGACGTAGAGCCAGGCACAGCTCGCGGGCGTGGGCATCGTGGCTAGGCGGGCGCGGGCTTGGCATACCGCCGGTGTGCTAACGTGCTGCTGTCGTGCTGGGCCACCACAGCGGCATTCACTTCGTTGCCATCAAGTGAGGTTACCCTTTCAGACCTGGCACCACGGGCACGGGGTCATTCTTTTTACTGAATGATGATGAAAGCTTTGACGCGTGTTCTCGTAAAAAAAGACTCCTTGCGCTTGTACTAAAGCTTGGTGCCAATAATCAGGTATATTTTCGCCTTTCATTCACCTCAGAATTGCGACATGAGACAATTGAATACGACATTTCTTGACTTGTTTTTGCAAGGACTCAACGGGGAGAAAAGGTCGCATCTGAAGGAACCATTAGTCAGAGCGGTCGTTGTCTTCCCATTCAAGCATGCCAAAGTAACCCGGATCTTTGTGTACAAACAAGGTGAAAATTTTCAAATATCGAGTTACACATCCTTGGGGTTGTTGATTTACTCCGTATATACACCAAAGCAGTGGCGGAACTAGAAAATTTGCGTTGGAGGTGCACCATTGATGCTTAAATATGTGTGAATATATTATTAAAAATACAAAAACATTTCATAAATCTTTTATTAGTATGTCATATGACTCACATGACAGTTCGTGTACCCACCCGAGAAACACAAACAGGTTTTAGTACATATATTCTCTGTAGGCTAGTATATTGATATAGCCTATTTACGTCACATATTGCTTCAAAATTCGTAAGTAAAATGTATCGTATAAGATTCTCAATATCAGTTTTGAGTCGTTGCACTCATCGTTATGGTCATAACAGGGTAAACAGATGGAGAACCGAACACTTGATTTGTGAGTTAGAAACTAAATAAGTTCCTAAGAGCTAAATAAACTAAAGTACTTTTGTACCATTTACACAATGCCACATGGGTAGAGAAAAAAAAAGTGAAACATCTACAAAATTTGAACGGTGTACATGAAATACAATTTACATCTAATTCCTTTAAATGTTATCGAATTGAAACGCGGCATAAATTTAATTGGAATCTACAGCTAGCAAAGATACATACATCGTTTTCAAAAATATTGGAGGTGCCCGTGCATACCGGAGAGTCCTGCACCAAAGTGACGGAACCCCTCTGCGGTTTATCCAACACCAGTACTCACCAACCGTAGATTCCATCAGCCAACGATGAACCACCTATGGGCAATTCCTGAGCGGTATCTCAAGACAACCTCTTTAAAAAAAATCCAGAATCGGCCAGTTTACCGGTGACTAGCCGGAAACGGTTACCGACCGGTTACCGGATTTACCGAAAAAAATTCAGATAAAATTCGTTTGAATTTACTTAAAAACCAACTAAAATTCAAAAACTAAAATTTGAATTTGATAAACCGGAAAAACCAGCCGGGTTTTCCATTCCCGGACCCGACCTGTAAGACCGGGTTTTTATCTCTGGTCAAGACTAAAGGGAGCGAGTACTGTTTACTAGAATGCTCAAACACGTAAGTTCTAAAAATCTCACCTTTTGACCTTCAGAGTCCAGTCATTAGAAACCGTGTCGTGATAGTTAGAGGCGACTTTAGATTACTTTGAATAGGAAACGTTCGTCGGTCCACGTAGAAAATAATGCATGCTTTTGGCCTCACAAATATCATCTACTGGCCTATATAATAAGAATAGATCCACCTTGATCGTCGAGTCCAAGCAAGCTCCATTACTGAAGGTTGGAAGATAGTAAACCTGAAGATTCAGAGATGAGGTGCCCTTCAGTTCTCTTCTTTTCTCTTTTCACTGCGGCACTGCATGCGTATGCTCAGCCAGCTTCCCTAGGTACGATTCTTTTCTCTGAATCATGTTTGAATGCTTTGTCGATCATAAACACGTAAGCTAGGGAGACATATACGTACACGACCAACAAGAATAGCAGTAGATGATCTAAAGCTCATATAAACATATAAGCAATAATTCAGAGCACAAGCATGAATGGATAAGGCATAACAACGAATAAATCATGAATACTGCATGCTAGGAAGATATGACAAGATCCATGTATCCATAGTGCACAATAAAACGTATAAACATGTAATCATAAAGCATGTCACAAGAAAAATCATTGATGATTCATGCCGATATGGATAAATGGAGCAAGACACTACCAATAGCATGATAACAGACATATTAATTACAACACATGTTATCCAAGATATGATAAAGCTAAAGGTATCCATAATCCACAATAAGATACAAGAGCAGGTGAACATATAACATGTCATATATCATACATCAAGTCAAGGGTAAAGCATGCCCAACCCTGGACCCCGATCCATGAACTAACTCTCACCACCTATATGCAGTACACTTGTACGATTCTTTGAGTGTGATTCTTATCGAGTCTCCTCCCTTGCATCCTCAGAGGTTGAGGTATTCAACCGGGGGTGCCTACAAGTTTACTATATGATCTCATATTGGTGCCTGTAGGATCAAGGATAACCGACTAAAGGGTGTGAATAGACGGTTTTTAAAACTTTAGACTAAAAATAGATTTTTAGCCAGTAATGAAATGTAATTCGATTTTAAAATTCAATGTCTAAATAATCTATGTCTTTCAAAGTGCACTAATCACTCTAGACTAAGCTAAACAACCTAATCAAGAGACAAATGATTGCTGTATAAGTAAATACACTAACAGAGGAGTAAAAGAGATAAACCACAATATGAGGACAAACGATGTTTTCCCGTGGTCTCAAAAACTTGCCGGTCTCCCCTAATCCTTGTTGAGGAAGCTTGAACGAATCAAGCTAACTCCACACGAGCACGCCCATCAATCACTAGTGGTAGCTCTTCTCCACTCTAGAAAGGCGAGCTCTAACCTTCACAATCAACCGGGTCTTCTCACAAGCTTCTTGTGAAGATCACTGATTCACCTTCTTCAAGCCGTGCATGAGGTGGAAACCTCCAAGAATAATAAATCAACAAAACTTCGCTTGAAGATACTCAAGTGCTACAAAGATCAAACTCAACTCAACGCACTTGGAAAACCTCTACAACCTTTGCAAGATAGAAATTTTGCTCTCAAAGAGTACAAGAAGAGATAATGGCTCAAGAGTATTCCATAGAGGTTCTAAAAGCACCCTTGTTGTAGGAGGAGAAGTATTTATAGCCTCAATCCCCTCCACTAGTCGTTAGCATATGAGACTGTGCAAAATCTGCCTGACCAATGACCATAGGCATAGGGTCGGTCGATCAGTATAAAGATGATGTGATGGCTGTGCGGTAATTATTACTACAAAATATATCCGTTACGTCAGGTCTGGTCAATCCGCCCACTCATGGTCCGGTCAGACCGGGTTCAAAAGTTTCCTAAAACGGAAAAGAATCGCTACTGGAAAAAGATGACCACGCCGGTCAATCCGGGATTCTGGTCTAACCAGTGAAAACACCGCGGTTAGTCCGGCATGATGAAACTAGTAGCAAGTCGCAAAAACATCCATCTTTGGAAGAAAAAAAAAGTTGATTGCATCAAGGAATCAGAGGTCCGGCTAGTCCGGCCCTCCAATTGCGGTCAGTCTGGATAACAAAATAGAGAAGGGATGAAGCAAAAAACAAGTCTCTCTGGAAATAGCTGACCGTCCGACTCAGACTGGGGATCCGGCCAGTCCGAGCTTTGCCTTACGGTCAATCCGGCCAGCAAAACTGCGAAAAGGGAGCTCTCTAGAAAAAATTGTTCGCTTTGACGATCTGTATGTCCGGTCAGTCCGCACTTCCTACTGAGGTCAGTCCGCACTTCCTACTACGGTCAGTCTAGCCAAGAAATAATGGATGAAAATTTTGTGGCCATGGGATCACTAAGAACTGAAGATACAACCAAGTGAGTTTGAGCATTATGACACATTTTGCTCTCAAGCTACTAGTTGTTGATTCCTCTTCATAGTACGGCTGCATACACTAGCAATCCGATCTTTTAACATTTAAACTCCTAGACCGGTAAAACTATGAAAAAGATCATATACAACTAGATACCTTTGCCTTGAGCTAGATGATCTTTACTTCCAAACTTTGAGTGTCTTTTGTGCTCTTTATCTTTATTTGGAACTAACACTTTAAATCACTTAAATAAACATATTAATCTATAAACGATGGTTATCGTTAATTACCAAAATACTAAAATAAAATCTAGATTCTTCAGTGTCGTCTACGGGGAACTGAGCGAGAAGCCATGCCGCATGAGAAGACCAAGTCTTAGAAGGTCACCGAAGTCAAGCTGGATCGCAGCCCGCACCAATCAGGTCCCCGAGGTCCCGCAGGACCCTTCCACCGAGGCACAAGTCACCAGTGAGATCGTAGCCTCCAGGGACATCGGGCACGCGGGTGCGCACGAGGAAATCGAGAGGAGTTGGAGGATCTCCAGAGGCAATTGAGGAAGTCACACGCCGAGAGGCTCTACGATCCGCAGACCGAAACGAGAAGCTACAAGCCTCAGACCATCCGCGGATCGAGCTCGACCCGCTACGTCGCTTGCTCCTGGGTACAGTTCCCGCCCGAGGCCATGCTCGGATCTCCTTGTTGGCTCCCCCGGACCAGATCCGCGCTGGTATCCCCACGCATCCGCATCCGCCCCCGATTCTGGAGGTGGGAGGTTGAGGTAGCCTGGTAAACACCGTAGCCCCGGGCTGGGCGTGCGCCCCCGGCTGGGCTACTACTAGAACCTACGTAATGGGGGGTAGCAATGCTATGATCGTCAGCCCCCGGGCACCCAGCCTGAGGCCTGGTTCGCCCTGGGTGTGATTGAGAGAAAGAGAGAGAGAGAGAAACAATATCCACGGAGGGAGAGATAAAAGAATTAGGAGAGAGAGAGAGAGAGAGAGAGAGAGAGGAGGTCCAAGGAAGAAGAAGGCTCTTACATGTGGGTCCCACGGGCAGATACAGCGCAAGATGAAAGGCTGACATGTTCATAGGGGCAAAATGGTCTTTATGAACTCTTAATGGCAAGCAATTGACATTGTGGATGACAGCGATGTTATATTGCGAAGAAAATTTAAAACTCTGAATACAAAGTTATTCAGTGGTATATTATGAAATTAAGACTTATTTGGTGGCAATGAATGGATTTTCTCTTTAACTATTCACGCGGGTTAAGAAACTGAAAAGCCAAGGCAAGAGATTGACGTGTCTACCATATTGAAAGTTGTGATTAATCACTCAACACTAATGTTGATCAACTGCATGCACACCTCCCTTCGACCCAGGGGCGGAACCGGACCCGGCTAGTTCAATACTTTCTTTAGATCATAAAAACAAGTTATTTTAGAATACATGTAGCCAATTTTTTGAAATTTTGGCTATCGACATCTCTTTAAATATTTAGATTAGATACTTGAAAATCATACATGTAGTTTAGTTTCGTCTCGATAAGTACTTTCATAATATTATAATTTTATTAGGTTTTACAAATATATTACAACAGTAATGAATGGTCAAAATTTCATTTTAGGGACCATGTCAATATCCAAACAACTTATTTTTGTAAATTGAGGGGAATAATTTTAAAAGCTTACAATCAACGAGCTCGCATCTTTCTACTATATCCTTATTGAATGAATACTCCTCGTATTCTCATGAATAAATAAGGTTTATCTCACAACCCTATTATGTATATGTATATACATAGTCCATATGTATATATGGCCTACGAGGCCCAGGCCCATTAGCTATAGGGCTTTGTAGTTCTACTATATATACCTTTGAGTATCCATCAAATACATTAAGATGTTCTTTTGTATCATGGTATCAGAGCAAGGTTTCCACCGCCGCCTTCCAGTGTCACGGCCGTGACGACGTCGAGCGAGGGAGATCCCGCTTGTGAGCGAGGCAACTGCCGCCGCACTACTCTGCCTCCTAGTCGAGTCTTCCATCTTCGACGCCGGTTCTCCAATGTCGGTTCTCCTCCGACGCCGGCCAGCGGTCTCCGCTCGGGTCTCCTCCGACGCCGGGTCTCCTCACGTGTCGCCTCCTCATGTGCCGCTTACGCTGAGCGGGAGGAGAAGGGAGGCGAGGGGAGGAAGAGGCGCTCGGGTCGCCGGGTCTCCTCACGCGCCGCCTCACGAGTTGCCTCGCCTGCGCCGTGTGGGAGAAGAGGGGAGGTGAAGGGAGGAAGAGGTGGTCTGTGGCACGCCTGGTGGTTGGAAGATTTAAGTGTCAGTGGTTGCTCAGGAGATTTAAGGTCCTTCCTCTTGACACAGTTGAGTTGGTAAAATGACTTTTGGTGTTTCTACTTCTCTTGGTATGGGAGGTACCCTTATGGCCTCAGATATCAAATTAAATGGTTAGAATTATCGTGAGTGGTCGTCATCGGTTCGCATGCTTCTTCGGTCTATTGGCCTTCTTTCATATATTATGGCGGAGCCTCCGACCGAGAAGACTAATGCGAAGGAGGCTGCTGCATGGCACAGTGTTGATGATCGTGCTATGGGTATTCTATATCACAGTGCTAAAATTTCAATCAGGATGGATTTCATTGATCTTCCGAGTTCTCGCAAGATGTGGGAGTATCTTCAGCAGCGCTATGAGCAGACTAGTGTAGTGCGTCAATTTTCTCTTCTACAAACTCTTCATGATCTACGTCAGCAAGAGATGTCCATTGAGGAGTACTACCATTTTTTTACTCGTATTTCACGACAATTGATCTCCATGGTTCCTCCTTCCTGTGCTGGATGTACTGGCTGTATAGGTAAAACGGGTCATGATGCATAGAATTTGATATTCACCTTTGTTATGCGTCTTCGTCCAGAGTATGAGTTATTCGAGCTCAACTACTGGGACGTGTTGTTTTTCCATCCATGGAGGAGACCCTTACTGCGTTGATTGCTGAGGAGACTCAACTTCGCTCTTTATCTTTTGGATTGACATTACCTCAGTCTGTTCTTGCGACACCTCGTCAGGAGGTCTATCAGCCTAGTTTACTTCCTGATGCTACATCTAACCAGACTTTATGCTCTCATTGCAAGAAGCCTGGGCATCCTGTTCAGAGGTGCTATCAACTCCATCCAAAGTTGTGACCTGCATCTCACCACCGTCGTCGTGGTGTGGTTGCTGCCACTACTCCTGCATCTGTTGGGGATTCTGCTTTTTTCACTCAGTTGGATCAGCTTCAGTCACAGTTTCAGGCTCTTCAAACTCACGTTCAGCAGCAGTCTTCATCTGATGCCCCTCCTAGTGGTTCTGCCAGTCTTGTTGTGGCCTCATCTTCCGTGTCAGGTACTAGTCTTCAATGAGTTTTGGACTCTGGAGCTCCCTTTCATATGACATCGGATAAGTCTCATCTTGCATCACGTCGACCTGTTATGGATGGTTCCTGTGTACAGACAGCTGATGGTACCTCATGTTCAGTCACTCATCAAGGCACTCTCTCTACTTCTCATTGTATTGTTCCTAATGTGTCATTTGTACCTCAGGTTTCTATGAACGTTATGTATGTTGGTCAGCTTGCTGACATGCACTACTTTGTTGGGTTTGATGACTCTACTTGCTATATGTAGGATCGTCGGATAGGAGTACTTGTTGGTACTGGCTATCGCCTTAGAGATTCTCAGGGTCTCTACTTCCTTGATCGTCTGAGTCTTCCATCTTCCTCCCTTCATGCATCTTCAGTTATTGCATCAGCCTCTGTTAGTTTTCCTCAGTTGCATCATCGGCTTAGTCATTTGTGTGGATCTCGTCTTTCTACATTAGCTCGTTAGGGTGTCCTAAGTCGTGCCATTGTAGACACTAATTATGATTGTAAGGGTTGCAAGCTTGGTAAACAGTTGCAACTCCCATATCCTACCAGTACATCTCGGTCTAGTCGTCCTTTTGAGTTAGTTCATTATGATGTTTGGGGTCCTGCTCCTTTTGCTTCCAAAGGTGGTAATATCTATTATGCCATCTTTATTAACGACTATTCTCGATATACTTGGGTTTATTTTATGAAACATCGTTCCCAACTCTTGTCCATTTATCAGTCTTTTGCTCGTATGGTTCACACTCAGTTTTTCACTCCTATTCAGACCTTTCGTTCTGATTCAGGGGGAGAGTACTTGTCGCATGCTTTTCATCAATTTCTCTCCGCTGAGAGAACTCTTCCTCAGCTTTCCTGTCCCAGTGCCTATGCTCAGAATGGTGTTGCTGAACGTAAACACCGTCATCTTATTGAGACTGCTCGTACTCTTTTACTTGCATCTCATGTTCCACGATATTTTTGGGCTGATGCGGTTTCTACGGTTGTCTATCTCATTAACATGCAGACATCTTCTCGCCTCTAGGGAAAGTGTCCTGGAGAGCTCTTGTTTTCCACTCCCCCACGGTATGACCATCTTCGGGTTTTTGGTTGTACCTGCTATGTTCTGCTTTCGCCCCGTGAGCGCACCAAGTTAACAGCTCGGTCAGTTGAGTGTGTTTTTCTTGGAATACTCTTGAGCATAAGGGCTATCGTTGTTATGATCCCTCTGGTCGGTGTATGCGCATTTCTCGTGATGTTTCTTTTGTTGAGGATCGTCCCTATTTTTACTCTTTTGCCACTCGATCCTTGTAACAGCCCCAATTTTAATAAACAGTAATTATATGTATTTTATATTATATTTGTTATTTCTTAAGCATTTGCATAAATTTTGCATTTGTAAGTATCATAATCAAAGTCTAATGGGTAATTCCAATCACAACTCCAAAGAGAGACAACAATAAATACTTATGAAATTCTCTGAGAAATAATTTAAAAAAAAAAAACCTTACAATGTTTATCATAAGTAACAATCTTCTCAATACAAGTAAAACAAGAATTTATTTACATCAGATCATATTATGTTTTACAACTTTGAATCATTTACAAAAATATTAAAATAAAACTTGCATTGCATGTCGCCTAAAGCCTTCCTTGAAATCTTGCCACCCATCGTTGTCGGCCAAACCATCTTCCTCGACCCAATCAAAACACCATTTGCGGCTCCATAGTTCGCAAACCAATCAAAAGACCATTAGTTGTTCAAAAGCGTTATAATAGAGTTAGAACAAAATAAATTGCCGTCGGTATACCATAGGAATCATTGCGGTTCCACGATCTACCTAGATTAGTCGGCACCTTGAGTATCGCGACTACCCATACCAACACAGGTTAGCAAGCATCTTGGCTTTTCAAGTCACCTAGGTGACCAGTTAGTCGACGCGGATACCCAAGATACCTAGACTAAACTAAGTAAATCGGCACCGTCTTATTTCCGTAGGTTCTCATCATTCGGCATTTAGAAATCCAAAACCTCATTATCTTGAATTGCCTCAATTGTCGCAAATCTATTGCATAAGGAATTGCTAGCCAATGAACCAAAAATGCTGACCCAAAAATATATCGGAGCCATCGGATAAGCACAAATGCATGAGCCTCATTTGCAAATTGCAATGACACTCATTTGCCTCCCCAAGCCAAGCACCACCACGGCACCGATCAAAGCACCACCGACCACCGAAGGCAAAGAAAGCGAGCCGACAAAACACGAGGGCACAAGACACCAGTTTCGAGATTTCTCAACTCATCGCAAAACCAAAGAAGCCGCACACACAAGCCCGACCACCACATCCCATAGCGGTAGGAGCAAGCAAAACAATTCCTTTTCAAAGACCAATTCCTCGGTAACCCCATTTCCATCTCTTCTCGAAGCAAGAACAGAAGGCAATCAAGAGCGGGACAACCAAAGCAAAGTCCGGAGCAAATCATCATGCCAAGCCAAGCCGGCATCACCACCATTAATCGATCTTGCAACCACCAGAAGGCAAGCCAAGAGAGCGGCAACCGAGAGCAAGAGGAGGAAGGAAGCCGGGGAGCAAGAGGAGGAAAGAAGCATCGAAGTCGGGAAGCACGGGAGGAGGAGCACGGCATAAGGGCACGGAGGGGAGTACCGGCATAAAGCCAAGATCGCCACCCTCTTCTTCCAACCCTAAAATCACCCGAGGTAACCCGGTACCCATCGGCAAGCATATCACTTGTACATCATCAATCATCGATTTCAATAGAATCAACCCGGATCTCGGTAGCATCAAGGTGCTCTCGGTTCATCTTCATCACAGAGCATAGTGGGGTAGGGAGTAGAGATAGGGAGTAAGGAAAGGGGTAGTCTTCGTCGGTCACCACCCAAAAACACTACGAGGACACCACCACTGGCGACCACCCAAAGAGCGCCACGGGGTAGGCTTCAACCTAACCCTGCTCGCGATAGCAAGCCCACCTCCCAAAGCATCATATGCATGCATCAACCATAAGCAACATCGAAAACAACCCAAATCAAAATCATCTTAGCTGAAATCAATTAGAGCGGGAGAAAAGCGAGTCGATGGCGAGTGCCGGCAGCAAAGATCGAGTAGGCCGCGCCGTGGTGAGCTTTGGACCGAACCGGGGTAGGGACCCGATCCACGAGGAAGAACCAGATCCGGGCGAACAGGGGCGCCGAGGAGAACTTCGGCGGCGCGCAACGCGCTAAGCCGACCAAGGGGAGGAGTAGCGCGAGAGGATCGAGAGCGGCGCATAGCCTCGGCCACCGCCGGAGGAGGAGGAGGCGTATGGGACCGAGCCTTGGGCGCCGAGGCGGAGAGCAAATGAGCCGGAGTGAGGAGCCGGGGCAGCGCGGCAGCCAAGCATCATCAGCGGCATGGGCAGGCAGCTGCAGGAGCGAGGAGCCTGCAGTGGCGTCGGCCAGGAAGCGAGCGAGAGAGCGAGAGGCGAGAGGCGAGAGAAATGACGAAGGGAGAGCGTCGAGAGAGAGAGACCGAGAGATAGAAGAAGCGTCGGTGAGAGGAGGCTTCACGAGAGGGGATTAGAGAGAGAAGAGAGAGAAAGAGGTAATTAGGGTTAGGGTTATAAATTAGGGATTAAGGGTTGAATAAAAATTAGAATTAAAGGATTAGTGTAAATAAATTTCAATATATAGTAATGGCTATAGTTTTAGTTGTTTAAATTGATGTTAATCGGTAAGGACTATTAATACCATATAAATATTGCAATCGATCTAAGTTTAAGTCGCAGTGATTAAAATTGATAAATCGACTCTTAGAAAATAAAATCAAGCGTAGTGTATGTAATTTAATCGAGCCTTTAGGGATGAATTGACCACCATTAGAATTCACTCGATTAAATTCAACGACTGTTGTATTATAGGTTATTGAAATACATTAATTAAATCAAGCAACTGCATTTGTAGATAATAGATGTGTACACAATCACCATCAAAGTCTGTAGAAAGAAGAGAGCATATTAGATGATTGATATTGATTGTAGGATCATTGTGGTTGTATACCTAGAATACCGGAGAGAGTGTTTGTGAGTACTAGGTGTCTGTTAAGGAAAACAACATCACCTAAACTCTAAGCATTGTCGATCGTTGTAATTCCACGAAATTGAATTAACTTTAACAGATCCATAAGAAATTGAATTTTTATTAAACTACAATCTATACTTAAATGCATCTAGAATCATAACCTCATTAATATGTATTTATCATGCATTTTTGAGCATTTTGGATTTCTCAATTTTATCGGTGTTTATTCGTTATTGTATTTTCTTTTTAGATTACGAATTGTGCGACGGAAACAATAACGCATCCGAGAGTGAACAAGTGGACATTCCATAAGGCAAGCATCCTCTCTGCACCATGTTGATCCCAATTTTTGAACTGTAGATTTACAAAACACAGTGATACTGTTGCATGCTAATTTTCTTAAAAATTAATTGTGATCTGTCAATAGGTAGTTATAACCTGACAATTGTGGTTTACCTTGAATATGATCATACACTCAACCTAAGGTAGTTTGTGGTGATAATACTTAATTTTCAATTTTGCTTAGCCATGCAGTCCATAGACGGTAGTGTTTGGCAGGCTTATCTTGTCAAACCTGGGGAACAACAAATACATTTTTATTTTTGTTGATTCTTTGTTCGATTTATTTAAATCGATATGAACCTAAATCTTGTTGTTAAACTTAATTCAAATCGGACAAGTGGATGTTAGTGATGGTGCCTAGTGCGAGAATGGGAAGCTGTGGATGTCTTATGCAGGTTGATTAAGGACCGAACTCTGACGGCCCAATTCAAGCCCCAGCGTACTTCCACACGCAGGTGATGTATGGTATTGTTTGGTTAAGTAAAGGGTTAATATTATTGAGTTGGATCTGAGAGTAAGGACATGTGTATTGATTTCATATGGCATAGATGCTTAAGTCTTGGGCCGTGTCGTATGCCATGTGGAGCTTATATCGATATCGGATGTTCTTAGAAGGGTAAGGCGTAGATGTGTTACATCGCATATACGTACCTTGAGGGCCCGATCATGGTGTAATATGTGTGGCTAACACGAGTTTGCATTTAATTGATGGGTCGGCATTCCTGTACAACATGTGAACCTCGGTTGAATATATGCTATCGATCGTTGTTTAAGCGGGATCGGTTTCACATGGGTTATCCAACTCAATAGTGTCAACTTGTTGAAAAATACCGAATCTTAGTTTACGTAGGCATACCAAAGCGGTGTGCTATTATTAGGAGGCTTACGGGCTAACTAAGTCGTGTGGGTAAAGATGTACACCTGCGAGGATTAAAACTATTCGAATAGCCGTGTCCACGATTCTGGACAACGCTTGGATTGATGTCACTGTATAGAATTTGCTCTAATTTTGGGTTTTGGGAAGTATTAATTTCGGCATGATAGTGAGTCATGCAATTTATTGTTAGTGGTTGTAGCCACTTGATTTGTTCGACATGATAGTGAGTCATGCAATTTATTGTTAGTGGTTGTAGCCACTTGATTTTGATACTAATTATGATCATACCTTTATTTAATTCTTGTTTTAATCCAAATTGATTTATTAAATTGCTTTACTAAAACCTAGCAAGTGTAGGTTAAGATGTATTGCTTTACGCAAAATTTAACCATTATAACCTTCTGTTGTTAACCTTATGCATCTAAAAATTCTAATCCTTTGTATAGGACCTCTCGGACACTTTATTTTAAATAGTTTGTGTAAGTCTTCTTTGAGTACCTTAGTACTCGGTGGAATTTTCCACTTGTTGCGGTAAAGAACGGCCTAGGTAATATTTCAAGTTAACGATTACATTGGTACTTGGCTTTAATCGATCAAGTTGCCCTTGGGTTGTGGCGCCCACCGGGAAGTTTATTTTATTACTTCCTTTTCATTTATGATTTACTTAATGTTTCATTGTAAATTTTTATTAATGTATTCCAATCGTGTATGCTTGTGATATAATGTTGTAAGGATATGTCTATGTTAGCGACTCATCACGGAGCTAACATGAGAGGCATATCAGGAACTGAATATTGGAATTGTACCTTGTTAATGATTATACTTCTAGTATTATTTTTAATTGAGACTTGATTGTTCTTGATTAAAAATTTTACTTTTAGTATGATTATTAATTTGGTATAAACCTCAATATTCCGGGTCCTCACAGCGTTAGTATCAGTGTGTTATTGTATGAGTTAAAGCGTAGCAATGGGCGATGTTAGGAATTTGGTTTGCAAAAGTATTTTCAAAACTAGCAAAAATTTGGGTCAAAAATGTAAGTAATATGATTCTTTTCTTTCTTACCCATCCTAGCATCTAATTCTTATCTCACAATTCATTTGATTTATGCAAAGCAAATTTTCTCCGGTGTTCGTCTCTTTTCTTCAACAGTAGACACGCTAAGTAGCCAACTGGTGAGGGCAATGGTGGCAAGCCGAGAAGATGTTGTTTTCTCGTAAGATTAGGATTAATTTAGGGATTATTGTTAGATTATATACACCCTAATTATATTGTAGACGCTGAATTTTGGAATCTAATTATTTGCTTTCTTTTGTTTCCAAATAATTGCGCATCGCCTACAGGCAGTATGTATAGCAATTATATCGGAAACTAATTGTGGTTCATTTGAATCTTGTACTGGCCTTGAGGCTTAGTACACCCATTTGGATTTTGAGTTGCATGGTTTTGGAATTATGCATCCATAATAGGAATTATTGTCTAAGGGTTGCCCGCTTACTTATCTTATGCTCATTCTTTCCTCATTTAATTTCTTATGCATCATCATGTTTAAGGGGGGTAGAGAATACCCCAAGATATGTGTTAGGCACCATAATTCCTACACTTTGACCATGCATATAGTGGTATGTTAATTTAAGCATATCTTATTATTGGGTTGTTAGCAAAAATCATAACTAAAAAATGAGTTATATAAAATAAGATGCATGATTAGTATTTCATCTTAGTGTGTAAAAGCAGGCAAATGACTAGTCTATTGCAATATAAATTGAAATTTGCTTTAGCTTAAGATTGTTAGCTAAATTGGAATTTAACAACTTGCCATGCTTTTATACATTTCTTGTTTGAACTTAAAAATTTGAAAGTCATCGATGTGTAGTTTGATATGTTAGATTGTGTTAAATTAAACAACATGTCTATCTTTTAAATTGTTAATGAGTGAAGATGTCGTAACATGAGCTGATGATAGTTTATTTTATTGTTATTCAATTAAAAGTAATTAGAATAGAGTAAGTTATACCTTAGTTTTATACTCTTTGTCAAAGCAAAAGCCATTCTTTGTTATTGAGTAATTTTGACCTAGATAGTTGGGCTGTACTCTAGTGTCCTTAAGTAATTTATAATCTTGAGAATCTTATTTGCACATGGTAGTGTGTATTTCCCAAATATAATTTTTCCCAAAATATTGATGAATTTGTTTTGTCTAGGAATTAATTTGAATACTTTGCAAAACTGTTCTAACTATTTTTGAAATGTAGAATTAATAGGAAGGTTTAAACTGCTAGTATCTAGTTTTCTAGTGCTTAGTATCACCTAACTAACCTGCCATAAGTTTTCTGTAATTTTTAACCTAATTTCATTAGTGGTTGAGCCCTAGGACTTGTTTGTTGTTTGAATTGATTTACTGAGCCAAAAATCGAACTCTTGTGTAGAATAAATTCTTACGATAATGTTAGAATCCTAACAATACTCTGAATTTACCTAGCTAATTTAGTAATTTTCCTGAGCCCTATTTGTTCACCAGTAGTAGTTAAAAACAAGTGGTGAAATTAATTGTTTTGGTTGTTAAGGACCAAATCATGGTAGTGTTCATTCATATTAATTGTTAAATCTTATGCTCACCCAATCTCAATAAAATTGGTTGTTTATAGTCCGGTAGAATCATGTAAGTAGGCATGTGAGTCCTTGCATTCTCTCTATAACTCTAATTTTTCCGAAATTGATTGCATTTTGCATCTCTGCATGCATTCACCTAATGCATTTTCTCCAAATCGGGCAATTAGAATTAGCAATACAAGGGTTAAGTGAGGCTACCAGCAACCCTGCTTTGTCTTCTCTAAGTCTGTATACAACCTTCCTATATTATACTAGGTTGCCATTTAACCAACCATTATGAACCCTCTCTTTAGGTAATCCCTTCTCTCGTAGATAGTTGGTCGATTTTCATCTTCTTAGGAAGAAGAGGTGAAGCTCGACATGTTTGAAGTATTTTGAATCAAGAAAGGAAAGGTTAAACAAAACTTTCCTGGTTTAGAACCTAAAGCGAAGGATAGCCTCACATGATTCGGATTTGAGTTCGGGTTGTGAATAAAAATCCGAAGTGTGACCCTAGGACCAAACCTAGCTAGTTTGCCATAGCCTTTTGTCCCAATTTACGAACCACCTAATCTCGGGGCGAGATTACATTTAAGGGGTAGGTTTATAATGACCCAATTTTAATAAACAGTAATTATATGTATTTTATATTATATTTGTTATTTCTTAAGCATTTGCATAAATTTTGCATTTGTAAGTATCATAATCAAAGTCTAATGGGTAATTCCAATCACAACTCCAAAGAGAGACAACAATAAATACTTATGAAATTCTCTGAGAAATAATTTAAAAAAAAACCTTACAATGTTTATCATAAGTAACAATCTTCTCAATACAAGTAAAACAAGAATTTATTTACATCAGATCATATTATGTTTTACAACTTTGAATCATTTACAAAAATATTAAAATAAAACTTGCATTGCATGTCGTCTAAAGCCTTCCTTGAAATCTTGCCAGTCCATCGTTGTCCAGCCAAACCATCTTCCTCGACCCAATCCGAAACACCATTTGCAGCTCCATAGTTCGCAAACCAATCAAAAGACCATTAGTTGTTCAAAAGCAGTATAATAGAGTTAGAACAAAATAAATTGCCGTCAGTATACCATAGGAATCATTGCGGTTCCCTGATCTACCTAGATTAGTCGGCACCTTGAGTATCGCGACTACCCATACCAACTGGTTAACCAAGCATCTTGGCTTTTCAAGTCACCTAGGTGACCAGTTAGTCGACCGGGATACCCAAGATACCTAGACTAAACTAAGTAAATCGGCAGACCGTCTTATTTCCGTAGGTTCTCATCATTCGGCATTTAGAAATCCAAAACCTCGTATCTTGAATTGCCTCAATTGTCGCAAATCTATTGCATAAGGAATTGCTAGCCAATGAACCAAAAATGCCCGACCCAAAAATATACGGAGCCATCGGATAAGCACAAATGCATGAGCCTCATTTGCAAATTGCAATGACGACTCATTTGCCTCCCAAGCCAAGCACCACCACGGCACGGTCAAAGCACCGGCCCGACCACCAAGGCGGCAAAAAGCGAGCGACAAAACACGAGGACAAGACACCTGCGTTTCGGAGATTTCTCAACTCATCAAAAACCAGCCAAAGCGGCACACACAAGCCCGACCACCACATCCCATAGCGGTAGGAGCAAGCAAAACAATTCCTTTTCACAGACCAATTCCCTCGGTAACCCCATTTCCATCTCTTCTCGAAGCAAGAACCAAGAAGGCAATCAAGAGCGGGACAACCAAAGCAAAGTCCAGAGCAAATCATCATGCCAAGCCAAGCCGGCATCACCACCATTAATCGATCTCGCAACCACCAAGGCAAGCCAAGCGGCAATGACCAGAGCAAGAGGAGGAAGGAAGCCGAGGAGCAAGAGGAGGAAAGAAGCATCGGAGTCGGGAAGCACGGGAGGAGGGAGCACCGGCATAAGGGCACGGAGGAGTACGGCATAAAGCCAAGATCGCCACCCTCTTCTTCCGACCCTAAAATCACCCGAGGTAACCCGGTACCCATCGGCAAGCATATCACTTGTACATCATCAATCATCGATTTCAATAGAATCAACCCGGATCTCGGTAGCATCAAGGTGCTCTCGGTTCATCTTCATCACGAGCATAGTGGGGTAGGGAGTAGAGATAGGGAGTAAGGAAAAGGGGTAGTCTTACGTCGGTCAAGACCACCCAAAGAACACTACGAGGACACCACCACTGGCGGCCACCCAAGCGCGCCACCGGGGTAGGCTTCAACCTAACCCCGCTCACGAAGAGCAAGCCCACCTCCCAATCATATGCATGCATCAACCATAAGCAACATCGAAAACAACCCAAATCAAAATCATCTTAGCTGAAATCAATTAGAACGGGAGAAAAGCGAGTCGATGGCGGCCACCAAAGATCGAGTAGGCCGCGCCGTGGTGAGCTTTGGACCGAACCGGGGTAGGGGACCCGATCCCGAGGAAGAACGGATCCGGGCGAGCAGGGCGCGAGGAGAACTTCGGCGGCGCAAGCCGCGCCAAGCCGCCAAGGAGGAGTAGCGCGAGAGGATCGAGGCGGCGCATGGCCTCGGCCGCAGCGGAGGAGGAGGAGGAGGCGTATGGGACCGAGGCGCAGGGCCGAGGCGGAGAGAGCAATGGGCCGGAGTGAGGGAGCCCGGGACGCAGCCAGCGGCTGGCATCGGCGGCCCAGGCGGCAATAGCAGGAGCGCAGGAGCCAGTGCGCGCGTCTGTGAGGAAGCGAGAGAGCGAGAGGCGAGAGGCGAGAAATGACGAAGGAGGCGTCGGTAGAGAGAGAGACCGAGAGATAGAAGCGTCGGTGAGAGGAGGCTTCAGTAGAGGGGATTAGAGAGAGAAGAGAGAGAAAGAGGTAATTAGGGTTAGGGTTATAAATTAGGGATTAAGGGTTGAATAAAAATTAGAATTAAAGGATTAGTGTAAATAAATTTCAATATATAGTAATGGCTATAGTTTTAGTTGTTTAAATTGATGTTAATCGATGGGACTATTAATACCATATAAATATTGCAATCGATCTAAGTTTAAGTCGCCTGTGATTAAAATTGATAAATCGACTCTTAGAAAATAAAATCAAGCGTAGTGTATGTAATTTAATCTGAGCCTTTAGGGATGAATTGACCACCATTAGAATTCACTCGATTAAATTCAACGACTGTTGTATTATAGGTTATTCAAATACATTAATTAAATCAAGCAACTGCATTGTAGATAATAGATGTGTACACAATCACCATCAAAGTCTGCAGAAAGAAGAGAGCATATTAGATGATTGATATTGATTGTAGGATCATTGTGGTTGTATACCTAGAATACCGGAGAGAGTGTTTGTGAGTACTAGGTGTCTGTTAAGGAAAACAACATCACCTAAACTCTAAGCATTGTCGATCGTTGTAATTCCACGAAATTGAATTAACTTTAACCAGATCCATAAGAAATTGAATTTTATTAAACTACAATCTATACTTAAATGCATCTAGAATCATAACCTCATTAATATGTATTTATCATGCATTTTGAGCATTTTGGATTTCTCAATTTTATCGGTGTTTATTCGTTATTGTATTTTCTTTTTAGATTACGAATTGTGCGTGAAACAATAACGCATCCGAGAGTGAACAAGTGGACATTCCATAAGGCAAGCATCCTCTACGCACCATGTTGATCCCAATTTTTGAGCGTAGATTTACAAAACACGGTGATCTTGTTGCATGCTAATTTTCTTAAAATTAATTGTGATCATCAATAGGTAGTTATAACGACAATTGTGGTTTACCTTGAATATGATCATACACTCAACCTAAGGTAGTTTGTGGTGATAATACTTAATTTTCAATTTTGCTTAGCCATGCGATCCATAGACGGTAGTGTTTGGCGAGCTTATCTTGTCAAACACAGGGAACAACAAATACATTTTTATTTTTGTTGATTCTTTGTTCGATTTATTTAAATCGATATGAACCTAAATCTTGTTGTTAAACTTAATTCAAATCGGACAAGTGGATGTTAGTGATGGTGCCTAGTGCGAGAATGGGAACTGTGGATGTCTTATGCAGGTTGATTAAGGATGAACTCGACGGCCCAATTCAAGCCCCAGCGTACTTCCACACGCGGTGTATGGGCGCTGTTTGGTTAAGTAAAGGGTTAATATTATTGAGTTGGATCTGGGAGAGTAAGGACATGTGTATTGATTTCATATGGCATAGATGCTTAAGTCTTGGGCGTGTCGTATGCCATGTGGAGCTTATATCGATATCGGATGTTCTTAGAAGGGTAAGGCGTAGATGTGTTACATCGCATGTACGTACCTTGAGGCCCGATGCGGTGTAATATGTGTGGCTAACACGAGTTTGCATTTAATTGGTAGGTCGGCATTCCTGTACAACATGTGAACCTCGGTTGAATATATGCTATCAGTCGTTGTTTAAGCGGGATCAGTTTCACATGGGTTATCCAACTCAATAGTGTCAACTTGTTGAAAAATACCGAATCTTAGTTTACAGTAGGCATACCAAAGGCGGTGTGCTATTATTAGGAGGCTTACGGGCTAACTAAGTCGTGTGGGTAAAGATGTACACCTGCGAGGATTAAAACTATTGAATAGCCGTGTCCACGATTCACGGACAACGCTTGGATTGATGTCACTGTATAGAATTTGCTCTAATTTTGGGTTTTGGGAAGTATTAATTTCGGCATGATAGTGAGTCATGCAATTTATTGTTAGTGGTTGTAGCCACTTGATTTGTTTCGACATGATAGTGAGTCATGCAATTTATTGTTAGTGGTTGTAGCCACTTGATTTTGATACTAATTATGATCATACCTTTATTTAATTCTTGTTTTAATCCAAATTGATTTATTAAATTGCTTTACTAAAACCTAGCAAGTGTAGGTTAAGATGTATTGCTTTACGCAAAATTTAACCATTATAACCTTCTGTTGTTAACCTTATGCATCTAAAAATTCTAATCCTTTGTATAGGACCTCTCAGACACTTTATTTTAAATAGTTTGTGTAAGTCTTGCTGAGTACCTTCCGTACTCAGTGGAATTTTCCACTTGTTGCAGGTAAAGAACGGCCTAGGTAATATTTCAAGTTAACGCAGTTACATTGGTACTTGCTTTAATCCCATCAAGTTGCCCTTGGGTTGTGGCGCTCCACCGGAAGTTTATTTTATTACTTCCTTTTTCATTTATGATTTACTTAATGTTTCATTGTAAATTTTTATTAATGTATTCCAATCGTGTATGCTTGTGATATAATGTTGTAAGGATATGTCTATGTTAGCGACTCATCACGGAGCTAACATGAGAGGCATATCAGGAACTGAATATTGGAATTGTACCTTGTTAATGATTATACTTCTAGTATTATTTTTAATTGAGACTTGATTGTTCTTGATTAAAAATTTTACTTTTGGTATGATTATTAATTTGGTATAAACCTCCAATATTCCGGGGTCCTCACAATCCTCCTCTCCTGCTAAATCTCTCTCTTTTCTTTATCTTTCACCCTTTCGTCTGATACACCTTTTTCTGTGGAGTCTTCTTCTCCACCTTTCGTCAGATCACTGTTTCCTCTTCACTATACTCGTCGGTCTAGGGTTTCTCCTGATACTCAGCCTTCTACTATTTCCTCATCTGATGGCATGGCTAATCCTGATGATACTCCTTCTGATGATCCTCCACCGGCACCGTCATCTCGGTATGAGCTTCGTGATCGTACTATTATTGCTGCTCCTGACAGATATAGTTTTATTTCTACTGTTGTTGTGTCTCAGCCTCACACTTATCAGGAGGTTGTTGTGCATCCTGAGTGGCAGTTAGCTATGGCTGAGGAGTTGGCTGCTTTGGATCGTACTGATACATGAGATCTTGTTCCTTTACCTGCTCATGTTATTCCTATTACTTGCAAGTGGGTTTTTAAAATTAAGACGAAATCTGACAGTTCTGTTGAGAGGTACAAGGCTCGACTAGTTGCTTGTGATTTTCAGCAGGCACGTGGTCGTGATTATGACGAGATATTTGCTCATGTTGCTCATATGGTAACGGTTCGCACTCTTGTTGCTGTGGCTGCTGTTCGCTCTTGGACTATCTCTCAGATGGATGTGAAGAATGATTTTCTTCATGGTGATGTGTAGGAGGAGGTTTATATGGTCCCACCTCAGAGTGTTGTGGCTCCTATTGGTCATGTAAGCTCATCGTGCTTGGTTTGAGAGGTTCAGTTCAGTTGTGTTAGCTGCTGGTTTCTCCCCGAGTAATCATGATCCTGTATTGTTTATTCATACATCTCCACATGGTCGTACTATGCTTTTACTCTATGTTGATGACATGCTGATTACTGGAGATGACATGGAGTACATTGCTTTTGTTAAGCAACGGCTCAGTGAGCAGTTTTTGATGTCAGATTTGGGTCCTCTACGTTATTTTATAGGAATTGAGTTTACGCGCACAGATGATGGCTACTTTTTATCTTAGCAGCACTATATTCAAGATTTGCTTGCTCGTTCTGGTCTCACTGACAATCGGACAGCTGCTACTCCTATGGAGCTTCATCTTCAACTTCGTCTTACTGATGGCACTTTACTTGAAGACCCTTATCGTTATCGTCACATTGTTGAAAGTCTTGTCTATCTTGCAGACACGTCCTGATATTGCTCATTCTGTTCACGTGCTCAGCCAGTTTGTCTCTGCTCCCATGTCTGTTCGCTATGCTCATCTACTACGTGTGTTGCGCTATCTGCGAGGAACTGTTGATCGTTGTCTGTTTTATTCTCGGTCAAATTAGCTTCAGCTTCATGCTTACTCTAACTCGACTTGGGCAAGTGACCCTGTTGATCGACGATCTGTTTCTGGCTATTGCATATTTCTTGGGTCTTCGCTTATTGCACGAAGTCTAAGAAATGATCGCGATTTCACGGTCTAGTCTTTGGTGAACTTGAGCGTTGGCCACTACTACTTCAGAGATTGTTTGGCTTCGTTGGCTCTCAGTTGATCTTGGTGTGTCATACAGTACTCCTGCATCTCTTCCGTGTGACAACACTAGTACTATACAGATTGCTACTGATCCAGTGAAGCATGAGCTCACTAAGCACATTAGTGTGGATGCATCTTTCACACGTTCACACTGTCAACATAAGACTATTGTTCTTCAGTATGTGCCTTCTGAGATTCAAGTCGCTGATTTCTTCACCAAGGCTCGAACTCGAGAGCAACATCGATTCTATCTCTCCAAACTCAATGTTTCAGATACTCCTGACCCATGTTGAGTTTGAAGGGGGGTGTTATGTATATGTATATATGGCCTGTGAGGCCCGGGCCCATTAGCTCTAGGGTTTTGTAGTTCTACTATATACACCTTTGAGTATCCATCGAATACATTGAGATATTCTTTTGTATCAAACCCCTCCCTTTTTTTCTTTATTCATGAGTTCCAAGGGTAGGAATGAATGCAAGGGCACCAAAGTTATTTTATCTCACTCCTTAATTTTCGTACCCAAAACTAAAACGACTTATATTAGAACGGAAGTAGTAATTAGTAGGGATATTAGTTGAAAATAGTTATTAAATGCACTCTTGATTTTTGACGGTGTCTTATATTTTGAAACAAGATAAAGAACGCCGTCTTCTATTTTAATTAAAATTGAGGGAGATAATATCAGTAACATGAGCCAATCCAGCGTTGAATCAAAGATGTTAATCTAGAACTGGATCCACTCATGTTTTGAACATTTACAGGTCTCTACTGTAATATATTCTTAAACCCTAGTAAAATAAAATTGTAAAAGGCATACTCCGAGACAAATCTTCGCATATCATTTTCACATGGCCATTCTAAACACTCATAAAGATATCGCTGGTCAAAATTGAAATAGTTTGATTACGCATTTTAGGATGTCAACTTTTTTTTACTGGAGTACTTCTTTTGTGCTAATAATTCAATTGATTTACTTAACATATTGAGTGCAAATGACACTCGTTCCTCCTCCAAATAGATGAAAGTTTTATAAGCATTGATTGTGGGCTTCCTAGTGGCTCTAGCTACCTGGATGAGAAAACCGGTCTTAATTATACCTCGGACGATGGGTACATAGACACAGGAGAGAACCACAACATCTCTCCGGAATACAATGGACAGGAATTGTTCAAGTCAGGTCTGAATCTCAGAAGTTTCCCCAATGGAGGTCGAAACTGCTACAGCTTGTCACCTGCCATGACTGGTGGCAAGTATCTTGTAAGAGCAACGTTCATGCATGGCAACTACGATGGCAGGAGGCATGATCTTGTCAGGTCGCCACTGGCGTTTGATCTCTACATGGGACTTCATTTCTGGGGCCGGGTCAGTGTCAAAAGCGTAGACATGACTTACACCGCTGAGGTGATCGCTGTCGCCGTGCTGAACTCGATATCAGTTTGCCTGATAGACATTGGCAATGGAACTCCCTTCATATCGTCAGTGGAGATGAGGCAGATGAAGAGTTCACTGTATCCAGAAGCCATGACCAACCAGTCTATCGTACTGCAGCAACGACAGAGCATGGGTGCAAGCAGTCTACTAAGGTAATACAAAGTTCAGATAGTAATATTTTCTCTCCATTTCGTTTTGCCAATTGACGATTTTTTTTAGTAAACATTTAACAATACGCATATATAAACAAATGAAGAGGAGTGAACTGCATCATACGTTCCTAAAATCGCATGATATGTTGACAGTTTTGCTATTTGTAATTTGCCTAATTTTTGTTAAGTTAAAGGCTACTGGATTGATAGCTTTGAGGTGTATGTTTATCCAATTCTAATTTTGATCTATCAGTCAGAAAATGTGACATGTTTTAAAAAATATCAGTCAACCTATAAATAGACACCCCCAAATTATCCAACTATCACCTTTTCAGGTATCCGGATGATCCCATTGATCGACTGTGGTGGCCGTCGCAAGGTATGTCAGGGTGGCTCAATCTATCGACAACAGGAACAATTAAACGCAGCCCAAGCGACCAATTTGAGGTGCCAACCGGAGTCCTCCAAACCGCCGTCACGTTACCTGCCACCTCCATCTCTCTCAACTTCTCGTGGTCAGATCCTACCAGCTGGCCGACCACGATGGGGGCGCCTGGGTACTTCCTCAACCTGCACTACGCTGATTTCCAAGTGCAGCGGAAGCGTGAGTTTAATATATACTACAACAGCTACCTGTGGGGTGTGCCGGTCCGCCCATTCTATCTCTTCGCAGATTATAAGTATGCCATTTCTCAGTACACCTCTGGCAATGGTTATTACAATGTCTCTCTCGTTGCTACCAACACCTCTTTGCTTCCTCCCATGCTCAATGCCTTCGAGATATACTACCTCACCCAACATGATGACGCCGTAACCGATCCAGAAGATGGTACGTACAAGAGTTTGCCGAATAATTGTGAAGTCCCAATTCCCAAAGCTCACATGTGGAAAGAACAAATGATGAAAAGAGAAATATGAAAAGAGAAACAACAAACAGAAAATCTTCCTATGAAAAAAACAATAGATTTAGGAAAAATGTTTGAGTCAGCAGATGCCCGCCCTTCCCAGAAAAATTCAGGAAAAATACACTTTACAGCATTCCATAAATCGCCAAAAAAAAAGGATGTATTACATGTTGTTTCACGTGCATTTGCAAATAATCAGATGCAAAATCATCTACAATGAAGAGAAGAGCAGATGACAGGCTACAAGGTGAATAGTATATGCACTGTTCACATCTGCAACTTGTCGTTTTTAGCTCTCTTCCTCGAAAATGGCTTTGCAACCCAATTTATGTAAGTGCACGTAAAACTATATGCACTACTCCATTATTATTTTTAATAGCACAGACTTCTTTTTTAGTATTTGGCAAAGGGTGGACACATGCCTCTCGACTCACCAAATCTGCACCCATCAATTTATTGCACTGTTAGAAATAGCAATTTCACTACCAGTTTCCCGGTTTTCACTATTACTTTAATCAGGCCACTCCTTTCAAGGGATTGCAATCAGCGCGCTCTTGTAAATATGCCAATGCCCTTCTAAAATTCTCTAACTATCCTGTTAAAATTTTCAGATATTGCCTACAGAAGTTTACACCAAAAACTGCGACACTACAATTTTTGAGTGGCTGACTCCTAAACATGTAAATTACAAATGAGACAATTGAAATTTCAAAATTTGTAGTTAACTTCAGACAAAAATTTATATATATTGCTATTACTTCACTTATATCATGTATATTTTGATGTGATTTCATGGTGGCTTTAGTGCTAGATAGGTAAAAAAAAATCTTTAAATTGAAGAATAAAAAAAGATAAACATCACAGATAACTCATGCAGCAAAACCAAGTTACATTGTTCATGCATGCAGATGCAATGCAAATTAATAGGTCCGTCAACTTAAATTAGTGTAATATTTGCTAATGTGATGTTTTGTTCTATTTCATTTTTATGGTATTTAGTTGACGCTATGATGACTATTAAAAATGAGTACCGAATTAAGAAGAACTGGATGGGCGACCCATGTTTACCCAAAACCTATACATGGAGTGGATTGACATGTAGAAGTGATGGAGTTACATCAAGAGTAACATATCTGTAAGTGTGTGGGTACTATTTAAGACTGCTTTTGCTTTCTAGTAGAGCTGGGCCTAAGGATCTTTGATCTAGGTGTGTGTGATTATCCAGATTTAAACCCTTGCTCTAAATTATCCAGCACACTATTTATTTGTTTCTAACATAGTAGCATTAACATAATATGACCTTTCCAGAGACATGTCCCACAGTGATTTGAAAGGTGCAATATCTGATCAATTTTCTTTGCTGAAATCACTCCAAAACTTGTAAGAATAACTATCTAACTATGTGCTAAGTTAGTAACTCTATTTTCTATTCAAGAATGAGTGGTATGTTTCACAAACTCTATTTCAGGAATTTGTCATACAACGACTTAAAAGGATCAGTACCTGATTATTTAGCAACTTTACCATCCCTCCTTGTTCTGTAAGTCCTATCCTCAATATAAAACCACACAGTTATGTAAAACAATTAGGGACTAAGTTGCTGTGTTCTTTTCTGCAGAGATTTATCAGGGAATCATCTTGACGGTACAATCCCTGAAGGATTATGCACAAAACACTCACTAAATTTGAGGTTTCAATTTTATTTTGCTCCATAGTTCACAATTAGTACAATTTTGAAAAGAACCTCCTTGGAAATGACTCGTGAGAATTTTACTATTGATGACTACTTCAACGCACTTTAGTATAGGAACACACGTGTTGAGTGTTGAACCTTGGTAAATTGCTGTGTTTAATGTCCTCATTCAATTCAATTGCAACAATATTTTCCATGGTTTTAGGTACGACACCATGAATGGAGATCCGTGTAATAGAAAATCACCAGAGAAGAAAAACACAGTGTTCCTCATAATTGCCATATTGGTCCCGGTGGCAATTGTTGTACTGCTAGTATCTACTTTTCTGGTGTATTGTCTCCACAGAAAGAAAGGTACATATCTATTATTAATTCCGGTACAGTTGGTTTATGTCAGGGATACATGCTCTGTACCACAAAAAGAGAGGCAGTTTTTTTTAGGGGAAAAGAGGCAGTTTTTTTTACGGGAAAAGAGGGGGACAATATTGTCAACATTTTCTTTGATGAAACACACGATTTGTCAATATGTGCTACTTCCATGTACCGGCATTCCAGATTATCGAAGTCAAGAAGATTGTAGAGGTCACACACACATACCTGACAACCGTGAATTCACATATGAGGAGCTGGTGAAAATTACAAATAATTTCTCGGTGTGCATTGGTGAAGGAGGGTTTGGGCATGTCTTCCATGGCCAATTGGAAGATGGTAACCAGGTTGCTGTCAAGATGCGTTCTCCAACATCAGCAGTAGGAAAAGGAATGGCAGAGTTTTTAGCTGAGGTACTTAATTTCAATAAATAGAATTATGACATAGATTCTCATCTCCACTATATTCATCTACAATAAATTTAATTTTCCAAGAGAACTGTTTGCATACTGAAAATTTTCTACCACTAGGATTTTTCATAAGGCTTAAGATCATTTGATAAGCTAGAATATGTGTATTCAATCAAGACACGATCAAGTGCTGCAAGATGCAAGGCACAATGATTCCATTACCTGTTCACTCTTTGAAAAACTTTTTGAAGGAAGTTCAGTCTTTGAATTTGATACGAGAAGTAACACAACACTTCAAGTCTTCAAAGGATCCTCTGACTCTGAATATGTATGATATCATTTGTAGGTCGGGAGCTTAACAACTGTGCACCATAGGCATCTTGTTTTGTTGGTTGGCTACTGCACTAAAAAGGAACATTTAGCCCTTCTTTATGAGTACATGCCTAATGGAAGCCTTCATGATCATCTAAGAGGTTTGTAAGCTGGGAATTTCGAATTTCAGTCTTTCTCTTCCTTGACTAATGTCCTTCCGGAATAAAAGGTTCTCCTTATATAGCCTACTACATATACTTATTATCTTTCGTTTGTCAGTTCCTTAGTAATCATGCAACATGCCAGAGATGTACATGCATGATGTTTACTATTTACATTTGTAACCATCATGCCTTATCTAAAGCTCATGATACTACTAGGGCTGGATTTCAAAGAATGTGTTACTTGTATTAGTATCATCACTTTACAAGAGACTACCTTTGTTGAGGTTCCAGCACAACTTTACAAAACTGTTATTGTGATCAACAGGAAAAAATGCTATTGTTCAAGCATTGAGATGGCGTGATCGGGTACGAATTGCACTCGAAGCTGCCCAAGGTGTGGTTTGGAAGACACCGCCGTATTTCATCTATTTTTGCCTTATCTTTTATCGCAAGTGCAAAGCTATGTTTTAACTTGTGATCTTTGGCATAGGTTTGGACTACTTGCACACAGGATGTGTACTACCAATAATTCATAGAGATGTGAAGTCGCACAACATTCTTCTAGGACATAATATGGTTGCCAAGATCTCAGATTTTGGATTGTCCAAATCTTATCTGGATGTCGCACAAAGTCATATATCTGTTAGTACTGCCGCTGGAACTCCAGGCTACATTGACCCGCAGTTTGTTCCTATACCTATTCTATTAAGAAACTAGCAAGAAATTATCAGGAAGTAAAATAATTTCACTGTCAGAAAAGATCAGATGTTTTGTTGCTTCATGTTCTACTTAATTACATATACATCAGGCTACCAATTTACATGAAACCTGCTAACTAGGCACATTGGTCCAATTATTCTTATCTAGGTACTACATTAGCGGCAGACTCATGATGAGTAGTGATGTCTTCAGCTTTGGAGTGGTTTTGCTAGAGACTATAACAGGTGAGCCTCCCATTACACAGACCACTGAGCATATTGTGCAACGTGTAAGAGGGAAGGTTCATATGGGCAATATTGAGGAAATTGTTGACCCACGACTTCACGGAGAGTATGACTTCAGTTCCATCTGGAAGGTTGTGGACATAGCGCTGTTATGCACAAGGGAGGCATCTGATGAAAGGCCAACGATGAGTGCAGTGGTGGCACAGCTGAAGGACGCCTTAGCATTGGAAGAAACTCGTGCAAGTGACAGCATCGGTGACATTAGCCAAGGAGGTGCCAATGCTGAGTTGTCGAATAAATCCACGCTATCAGCAAGATGATAAAGCTCAAGTTCATTCTAAAGTCAAACCTTCTTCTTTCTAAGTGTATCAACTATTAATGTAATAAGCATGGAGTTCACGAGTTGTATGTCTGCCACTCTGCCCAGTGGAATTGCAACTACGTTTGCTACTTGTGGGTTGTATCCATGACACATCATGTGTTCCGTAGCAAATGCAAATAAGCAAACATGCCTCGGCAACTCATTATCATGGTCTCAACTTCTAGAATGTGAAATTTCTTCTGTAAATTGGAGCAACATGCTGAGCACAATTGATTACCTGCAGTTGTGGATTTTATCTCTTCTTTGCATAGAATATCCGACTAATCCGAGACAGATCTGCACAATGACCATCTCCTCTGGACAATCTGCTAGCAAAGGAGGCCAATTCTTCTTAGATGAAACTGGCATCAAGTGAAGATCCAAAAGACGGGGCATGTAAGCAAAACCAACGAGGAAAATATTTGCAAGAACTGTATAAAGCAGAGAGATGCACATAGAGATAGCAGAGTATACCCACGGTAGGTTGGAGGTGAGATCGCCGGCGGTCTAATGCGTCGCAGGCCGGCGTGCCGGAGGTAGCGAGGCGGAACCGCCGGTCATGGAGCTCATCGTGAGGTGGGCGTGCGGCCGGGGAGATCGCGAGTTGGGCCGGGCCAAACGCCCAGCCGGCCTGCGCCAAGGTGAACCCCTTACACTTGAGAGGGTGACATGCGGTCAATATGCGAAAACGGCGAAAATATTATTTTCACCAATCTTAAAATTTTCAAAATTTCACCAAACAACTATCACGTGCAGTAGAGTATATGTTCTGTATCTCTACAAAATTTTAATACCAACGTTGATTGCATTTGCGAGATTTTTTAAAAAAAAAAGATAAATCCTTACTAAAACAGTGAAACACTATTTAAACACTATTCTAAACAGAATTTTGTTTTTTTTAATATTCTGCAAATGCGTTCAAGTTTGATCTTGGAATTTTGTAGATAAGTCAAACATATGCTCCACTACATGGAGTAAGTTTTTGAGAATTTTTCGAAACTTCAAAGCTTGGTGAAAATCGAAGTTTTCAAATTTTCACTGTATTCGCATTTTAGGCCTAGGACTAGGAGCCTTCTCACAACCGTTGTGTTGCAGTCTAGTAAAAACATAAGTAGATCGTGATCCAACGACCATCTATTAGTTGCTTTACAATTTGAAAGACAAACATGTTCAACATCGATACTGGTTTGTAAACCTCATTTTTAGAACAAAACGGTTTAAACGAATTGCAAATCGGATAATTGGTCAGGAGATATTGTCTCCGAAGCTTTCGGTCAACCTAGTTTTTCTCTTCGGTCGCCCCTCTGCACTCAAACGGTGCAGTAAATCATATGCAAAGCTGTTGTAAAGGCCTAACGAGGATGCAGCTAGCAATGTAATGTACAATAAATGCATATAAAAGATGCAGTGATCTCAGTTGCGTGGTACGGTAAATATCTTTTGGGCCATTTAGAACGCAATATTTACGGTACTTGCTGCCGAATTTTGCTACAATATTTTTATGACTTTAATACAAACCGGACGAACTGTAGCCGGACTCATGGGCAAATTTACTACATCTAACATTAGTTTTAAACAAACTAAGCTGTTTCAGTTCTAAAAGGGAATTTTTAGAACGACGGAAGCAAGATTTTATTTTTTAAAAAAAATAAAGGAAAGGGGACTACCGCATCCCTAGGGTAGGCCGAGGAAAATGCCATGTCCAGCTGGGCTGGACGAGAGAAACACCTCGCCTTAGGGGTTAGAACGAGGAGAATACAGCCCCAGAGGTTATGACGGGGTCATGTGTTATCCGTACGATAACTCCGGTCCCTTATGACACAGACAATGTGTTATTTTTACTTTTAATATACTAGGGGTTAGCTTTGTTATTTCACACAGCAAAAACACTATTTTAACCCAAAACTCCGTTGATCAGTCCCATGCCTGCTTCTTGCACGCATGCATGCATGTAGTTGCTTCATTTGTTATACCTAAATACGTACGTAGTAACGTAAATACCAGCTGGAACTTTGTGCACGGCGTGACAAGTAGCACGTTCCTGTACTGTTCACAAGGATCATTTGTATTATATGTTGCAAGGATGGGAACATGTCTGCGCGTGTTCGTGTGAATGTTAACTAATCAAGTTGTGTGCAGTGGTATTATTATTTTTTTTCCTGAGAGAGTACACACCACACGTACACCTTACTCACGCAACACGTGCGTACATGCACCACGCACATTATAAATTTTGCAGAGGCTTCAGAGCCTCACGGCACATTAAAAAAAAAGATATAAACACACGTTTTTAGTACTGAACGTATATATACGGTTGCACAACACATGTATCTACTGCAAGTATACTCAGTTACAACTTTTCAAAACAGCGTAACAGACCATCCAACTGGCCAGGATGGGACATGTTATAAGCCCTTCAGCAAAAAAAAAAAAAAAAGATTGAAAATCATGTGCACCCGTGTAGTCCAAACCACAATTGAAGCTTTTCGGATCAGGAGGCTTTCCTTCGTGTTCGGCGTGGGGCAGGCCAAGTCAGAAAGGGTCACGTGAGTTGTGTGGGTATCGTACGAGAATTTATCGTATGTATAGCAGAGCTCCATTAAAAAAAATCAACTTTCATTTAATTATATATTGATCTTACATTTTAGCATTAAGAGATGACAAAATAAGCCAAGAGGTACGATAGAAAACACAAAAAAAAAAAAACCATCATGGGGTGGGGTGAACATGAGATATTGTAATCTTCTATTAAAGTTGAGTACAAAAGAAACACGAGAGAGCGTCACACCATCACTTTTTTTTTCTCCATTGTTCGGTTTTCATATCTGACAAACACAATTGCACCTAAGCCAGAGACTCGTATATATACTCAATAATCCTCTATTAAATTGCACCTAAACTACAGACTCATGCATTCTATAACCATATATCGAGATATTTAAGTGTTACAAAAATAAAACAGTTAAGTGCAAAATGAAGCACAAAGAGCGTTGCATCATCAATTTTTTCTCTGCCGTTAGAGATCTTATCCGATGGGCACGATTTCACCTAATCTAGACATTCATACACTAGAACCATCTATTGAGATATTTAAGGGGTACTATAATAGACACTAATACACGTATATACAAACTAGTAGTAGGTGCTTGCAACAGAGTACTAAAAAGGTGTGAGATGTACCAGTAGACAAAATCATAAATCATGCAGTAAATATTAATTTCTGACAAACGCATCGATGGTGGCCGACCGGAGATGTAAAACAGAAGCGAGGTCGAGACCCGAAGCACTGCCGATGCGGGCCGGCGCGACGACCCTCCGCTTCCCCTCCCCATGGATTTTGTGTGGGGTTAAAATGGATTTTGTTTGACTGGCTTATCTTCTCAAAACATGGGAATATAGTCTGAGTTTGGTTTGTAGTCTAATTATAATATGCAGCTATGCTCTTCCTGTTTCCAGTGACGCTAACCTGGCTTTGGACATTGATGCTGGTGAATTTGTGGAACAATGCCTTGTGCTTTCGATGCTACCAAATCACAGCCTTCGTTCGCTGCTATTTACAAGGCCTTCTTTTCTGAGTCGTGTGCTTATATAAAACATTTGTTACAAAACAAAAACATCACTTGGTACAGCAATTAATTAAAATTTGATTTAATTGGTTTTTCTGGTATTTAAAGTTAAAATTATTATTTTAAGTATTTTCTTGAATTTTCTATAATTTTAAAAAGAGTTTTTCCTATTTCCCCCGAAAAATAAAAATATTTTATTTGCAAAATTTAAAGATAACTTAAAGTTGAAACTATTTTTATTAAGTTTCAAATAATTCAATGAATTTTTGTGTATTGTTCTAGAATTTTTGGACTTTATTTGCTATTTTCTAAAAAAAACCTTTCGATTTGTTGTATTTTCTAAAAATCAAAAAAATCATTTCAATCCTCGTCACTGTTCACGGGCCGAATCTATCCGGCCCGTTACTGTGAACTTCTTTTAGCCCGATCGGCCACGCCCGCTCCCCCCTCGCCGGGGTCCCACTGTCGGTAGTCAGCTTCCTCGCCACCTGCGTGCCGTCCGATCGAGATCCTCCAGCTTTGCTCCCGCCACGCCTTCCTCTCTTGTGGACCGTTCGATCAAAATCTAATGGCCGCCTCCCACACAGACTGCTTTTTTTCCCGCCTCTCCGCGTGCCGCGCGCGCGCTTTCTGGCGCCGCCGCCGCACCTCCGCCTCCGGCCACGCCGCGCCTCTGTCCCGTCCGTCGCCGCCCGTTTCTCCACCTCGGTCTCCCGCCCCTCCCCCGTTTCTCGCCAACGCCGCAGGCTCGCGCGCTGGCTCCTCCGCGAAAGCCGCCACCGCTCCGTGCGTGTTTCCTCCCCTCCGGTCCTCCCCGGGCCTATATAAGGTGAGTACCCGGTGTGCCTCGGCCGCCTCTTTCCTTCTTCCATGCTCTCTCCCTCTCTCTCGCCTCACTTCATTGAGCTCGAAATTCCACCGCCGAGCCAAGCTCTGGTGTTTTGTCCTCTCTTGGTACTACTGTTTTCCTTCACGGCCGTACTACCATTTTCCTTCCCTGGTACTACCACTCTTCCTATGCTGGTACTACCGTTTCCCTTCCCAGTTACTACCGTCCGTTCCTCGCCGGTACTACCACCCGCACCTCTCCCGGTACTTCCGCCCTCCTTCCCCCCGGTACTACTGCTTTCGCTGTTACTACCGCCCGCAACACCCCGGAACTACCGTTCGTCCCCCCCCCCCACCCCGTCGGAACTACCGCCCGCAACACCCCGGAACTACCGCTCGTGCCTGCATGGCAGTCCACGTAGCGCCACATGGCTGCTGGCGGTTTTTTCAATTTTTCTTTTGAAAAATAATTCCAAAAAAATCCACAAAATCTGATTTCTATCATTTTATGTGATTTCAAACTTCCGGGGGTCATAATTTCTTCATCCGAACTCCGTTTTGAGTGATCCAAATTTCTATATTCATCTAAAATCATTATCTTTCATTTGGTTCTAGATTTGTAATTTTTGGATTTTATTTGGTATTGTTCTATTTATTTTGTTCTTTTCGCACGTATATATTCCGGCGTTTCGGAAGAATTCTTCGACCCAGCAATCGACGCATCGCAACTCTTCAACGAAGGAAAGTTGTAGACCTTTGATCATGTTGTACCTATTTTACAAAATTATATTATTTTATATCCACATGCATAGCTAGTTTTATAATAAATAGTTTCTGGAGTAGTTAATCAGCTAATTGCCAATATGCCTCCTTGATAATTGAGAATGGCAATGGCACGTCCCCTTGAATGACATAAATCCTTGGACACCTTAGGATGGTTAATTGTTAGTTGGACATAATTGTATTACCAACATGGGTGTATATTATGCTTAGTCATGCTTTAGTTAACCTGATAGGATTCGTGATCACATACTCAAAGAAATGATTGAACTTGACTAAAGCAAATATGGAATTGTGACATGGCCACTGTTGTTAAAAGATGTGTACCGTGGCAAGGGTTTCCATTTGGTCGGGTTGAACCAAAAATGATTTATAGTCGGGCGAGTGATCGTGTAGTAAAGGGGGTGCAGGAAGCACATTGGGATGTGGTAGCCTCGCCTTGAGAGACCATGTGAGTAGGGTCCCCGTTTGAATGATGAGTATTTGACGCTGTGGTGAGAAGTTTGTGATTGAAATCATCTCGCTTTGCCTTGCTGGTTTGGTTTGGTTACGTAAGTGCGGAACTTAGGTTCGGAAAGCGGAAGTTAGATAATCGAACTTCCGCTTTGGTAAAACAGAACTTCCGATTATCCTGAAGTTTGCGTTCTGTTGAGTTAATCGGAACTTCCGCACCTGGGAACGCGGTATGTCCGATAATACTGACAAGAGTATTCTGCTGTGACGGCAATCGGATCTTCAAACCTGGGAGTGCGGACGGTCCGATAATCAGAACTTCCGCAATGGGAAGTGCGAAACTTCCGCAATGATAAAGGCGGAACTTCCGATTGTGGGCAGAACTGTGCAGAAAGGCATAGTTTTGATTTTGAGTTGTGAATTGCCTTGAGATAAATGCAAATGATGATTCTATGATGTTGAGCAATGCTATGTGATGTGTTTCTTGTCTGTGCTGGTTGCAGGGCATCGAGGTGGAGTCGTGGCGAGACACGTGGAGACCGGACTAGACGCAGGCGGCGTTGAGGTCAGAACGATAAAGACGTGTCGAAGACGGCGTGCACTCGAGGTGTTTGCGAGTCGTGAACAACAATGAACGCGGGAGCTTCCAGAAGGTGTGCGAGGGGCGAAAGGGTCATTTCGCAAAGCGGCACAAGTGGAAACGGGCTCCGTTAGGGTTTAGCCGGCATAACGGGTTGGAGACCCGTTAGCCAAGGGCTATAAATAGAGGTGAACCCCTGGTTATTGCGTTAGACTTTTTGAGAGAGAATATTAGGGTTAGCTTTAGCTAAAGAGCCTTTGGAGAGGTTGTTTTGCTTTTTGAGAGGTTGTTGAGTTGGAGAGGATGAACTGAAATTTGTGTAATCATTCCTCTGTGTCTCTCCTATGTAATCTTGTGATTCCAATCAATGAAATCCTGAGGTTTTGGTTTTTTGTTTATGCCTCCTTTCTTCTCTCTGTTCCTCTCTTGAATAGCTAAGGTTTTGATGAAACTTTTGATTCGTCTTATGAGATGGCATGAAACTTGATATCTAGAGTCTTATTGATATTGCTAATATATCTTCAAAGTCTCATAAGCCGAGAATCTAAGAATCTTGCCAATTGTTGGTTTTCGGTTGTTCTTGCCTAATACTCAAGAAATCCGTTTTTGCTTTGATTAATGGATCTTTATCTGCGATTCTTCTCCATGAGGTCAAGATGTTGTTTAGGATGATGTCCTGTGAGACTTGACCTGAGAAGAGCATTCAAGAGTTAGTATTTTGGATTTTTGGGCAAAACCCGAAGCGTCTTGTTCTTGGTCGGGACAATCGGAACTTCCGATTGTCCACGGTAAACTACATGCACGGAACTTCCGCACTGATATCCAGAACTACCGCTAGGTAAAATCGGAACTTCCGTTATCCGACAGAACAGTCCAGTTTTTGGTTAAACTTTTTGGATTTGATTCACTTCACGTCTCTTGTTTATCAGAAGTGTTTGAGTTGCTGTGTGGACACTTGAGAGGGGAGGATCTTAATTTTTAAGGCACCATTCACCCCCCCCCCTCTGTTGCCATTTCGGTCCTTCAATTGGTATCAGAGCCGGTTACTCTTTTTCGATAGATCTTTAACCGGTCTGTGAGCCATGGCAACGGACAAGTATTCCACCAAGCCTCCCGTCTTTGATGGTCTGGATTACCCCTTCTGGAAGAGTCGAATGGAAACATACATCCAGGCTCAGGGGTATGCCATCTGGCGGAAGGTGAAGGTCAGATTCGCTGTTCCTGCCAATGAAAACATCAATATGAGAAACATGCCCGATGTTGAGGCCAATGCTAATGCAAGGAACATTATAATCCAAGGTTTGAGCCGAAGCGAGTTTGATCGCATATCTCATCGGCGTCGGCTTTACGACATCCGGGTGACCCTCGGCGCTACCATGAGGCACCACCGGATCAAGACGATTCGACAGGACCGATTCAGCGAGAATACAACAAGTTTGAAATGCTCATTGGCGAGTCTCTTGATGAGTGCTGCGGCGTTTTCACAAGATCTTGAGTAACCTCCGAGCGGTCGGTCTTACATACCCCGACTCGGACAATGCTCGTCAGATGCTCGCAGCTCTTGATTTGCGTGTTTGGGAGATGAAGGTGACTACCATCAAGGATACCACGGACCTCTCGACCTTGACTCTTGATGCGCTTTACTCGCGTCTCAAGACTCACGAGATTGACGTAGTCTCTCGAAGGTCGAAGTCACAGTCGATGACTCTAGTCACCGATCCCACTTCTGGATCTTCTTCTGATTCTCTTTGCGGTTTCTCCCTGGCTGCTCTCTGTGACATAGCGATGATCGCTTAGAGCGACTATGCGGATGAACAACTAGCCCTCCTAGCTCGGAAGTTTTCCCATGCTTTCAAGAGGAGGGATGGAAGAAGAGGAGGACCTGTGATTTGTTTCGAGTGTGGTGGCCCCAACCACATCCGAGCAAACTGCCCCAAGCTGGGGAAGGGCAAAGGTGACTACGGCGGTCCGAGCAAGAACGACTACATCGACAAGAACCGCAACATGAAGCCCTCAGCACTTGCTCAAGACAAGAAGAAGTTTCGCAACTTTGGGAAGGCCAAGAAGCTCTTCCATCGCGTCCTCACGCGCTTCGACGACCTCAACCCGGCGTGGAGGATGGAGCGACGACGAGGTCAAGGATGATCAAGATCCCAAGGGCGGTGGCGACTTCATCGACATGTGCTTCATGGCCAGCGGGTGACGTCGTGACAATGAGCTCTCTGACGACTCCGATGAGGTAGGTCCTCCTCGACCAGACTCAATGATGCATTTCTTAAGCTAGGAAAGTTTTATGCTAGATCTAGAGCTAGGGTTGGTGATCTTGAGAAGGAAGTAGATAGACAATCACGGAGCTTACTTCACTTAGATCTGCTTCCTCCGTGATGATTGTGATACATCTTTGTGGTTTGATTGGTGACATGGAGAAACTAAGGACCTCGCATGATAGTCTGACTTCTGAGCTTGATAAGCTTAAGGTGGAGAATGCTAGTATGCTTACTGAACTAGAAATGAGTAGGGTAGCGCCTAGTTCATCGACTAGTGTAGAAACTACTTCTTGCACCTCATGTGAGGATAAGGACAATGCTTTTAAAGGTCTTTATACCATGTTGCTTGATATGCCCGAGATTTGTGAAAGTTGTAATAATCTGAAGATGAATCTAAAACGGGCAGACCACAAAATCACTGAACTACAAGCTTTCCTTCTTGAGCCTATTGCTTCATGTATGAACTGTCCTAAACTTACTGCTGAACTTGAATCTGTCTCCAAACAGTTTCAAGAATTAGTTGATGACAATAACAAATTGGCCAAATTTGCTTCTAAGGACCCTGTTAGCTCACCATGCGATGGCTCGTGAAAAACTCAAATATGAATTGATTGTTCTGGATGAAAAATGTGTGAAGCTAACTAAGGACCTTCTAGAGAAGCAACCATCTGCTTGTAATGTGTGTGCTGGGAAGAATCATGAGGGTTTGGTAGAGGCGCCTAGCGACGCAAACCAAGCGCTAGTAGTAGGATTGTTCCCCAGTCGGTTGTGCATGCACAAGCCAATCTTTCCTCTATTGTTGGTTCTTCTTACGCTCTCTTATCCTCTGCTTTGTTCCTTCTTCCCCTGCTCTTCTTGCACCTCTCTCTTTCGGAGTGTCGGTATCTTATGAACACTCTCGAGAGGTTTGTAGGAGGCAAGAAGAAGCTCAATCTCATTCTAGACCAATCTAAGATTTGCAGATTTAATCAGGGTCTAGGATATGATTTCCATGAGGATATGAGGAAGCATCCACCTGTCGTGCTCAGAACCATAGCACCAGGTGTGATCAAAACTAAGCCGGGGATCAGAAAGTCAATTTTAAATCAGCGGGTTTTGTTCAAAGGATCTCTGACAGCAAGGTGGTTTCACCTGCAGCTTCGGCCTCTCAGAAGGCGAAGTATCATTGCACCTTCTGTCAGAAAGATGGACAATTGTTTGATCATTACTTCAGGCGCGCCAAGATCGCGCGTAGAGATCATGTTGAGTCCTTTAGGCGCATTCAGGGTCAGCCCCAGACCATGAGTGCACTTAAGACTAACATGAGGTCTAGGTTTGGTACAACTGATGATTTAGGGAAGCATCGAGGACTTGGTTTTCTGAGTTATCTGATTTTCGTCCTCATGCTCCCTTTGGTCGTGACTTCCGTTGTTTTGAGGGTAGATCTCGGTTTCCCTTTCGAGATGGCTACCCGTGGCGTGATCAGCATGTTGCCAGAATTCCTACTCGCTCTTCCATAGCAGTCGGATTCAGCAACAGTTTCAGGTCTGCACTCAGACCTTCTGGCTTGTTGAGTGACAAAGAGCGTAGGGTAGATAGATGTCAGTCTTGCTTGACTACTTCATCTGTTCGACGTGTTACTCAGTATTGGGTGCCAAAATCACTGTTGATTCATCCTAGTACTGAGACTTTACTCTCTGTTTGACTCAGGTTCGCCGGGCAGGGAAGGGAAAGGTTTGGCTTGTTGACTCTGGTTGTTCTCGCCATATGACCGGAGATTCTCGTTGGTTTTCTTCCCTAGCCCGTGCTCCAGGGGATGAGACGATCACCTTTGGAGATGCTTCGTTTGGGCGTGTAATTGCTAAAGGTACTGTGAGCATTAATGATTCATTTATTCTGAAAGATGTTGCCTTAGTAAGTAAGCTGCAGTATAATCTGCTTTCAGTCTCTCAGCTCACCGATGACAATTTCGAGGTGAGTTTTAAGAAAAACAATTGCAAAATCTTTGATTCTTCGGGTAGTCTGGTTTGCGGGATTTCTTGTTATGGGAGGATCTTTCGTGCTGATTTTTCTGAGTCTTATGGTGATCCTCTCCGGTGTTTAATTATTTCTGAATCCCGTGATTTGACCTTCTGGCATAGGAGACTTGGTCATATAGGATTTGATCATTTGACCCGAGTTAGCGGCCACGATCTCATTCGTGGTTTGCCTAAACTCAAGATGGTCAAGGATCTAGTTTGCTCTCCATGCCGGCACGACAAGATGGTTGCCGCTTCTCACTCTCCAGTCACAGTGACCATGACCGATGCACCAGGGCAACTGCTCCATATGGATCTGATTGGCCCAACTCGAGTCTTGATCGGCGGGAGGAAGTGGTATGTTCTTGTTGTGGTCGATGACTTCTCGAGGTACTCTTGGGTGTTTTTCTTAGCCTCGAAGGATGAGACGTTTTCACATTTTCGTTGTCTTTTTAGTAGGCTTTCTGTTGAGCTCCTAGGTGCATTACGAGCAATTCGCAGTGATAATGGCACCGAGTTCAAGAATTCCTACTTTGAGAGTTTCTGTGGTGAGACAGGTGTAGAGCACCAGTTCTCCTCTCCGCACGTCCCTCAGCAAAATAGCGTTGTGGAGAGAAAGAACCGTACCTTGGTCGAGATGGCCAGGACAATGCTCAATGAATATTCTACACCTAGGAAGTTTTGGGCTGAGGCAATTGCCCTTTGCATGCCATGTTTCAAGCAGAGTTTTCTTAGGGCACTCTTGCATCGCACTTCTTATGAGTTGAGATATGGGCGAAAGCCCGGTGTCTCGCATTTTCGTGTGTTTGGTTGCAAGTGTTTTATTCGAAGTCCAGGAACCTAGATAAGTTCGAGTCACGATCATGTGATGGGATTTTTCGGGTTACTCGACTTCTTCTCGTGCCTATAGAGTGCAGGCTGCGAGTCTAGCAAAATGGTAGAAACACGTGAGGTGACCTTCGATGAGGCTAGTCAGGGACTAGACACGATATCTCAAGTTCTCTAGAGCGATGCGAGTCCATCTTTGTGGACGATGAGGAAGACGGAGATGAGGTTGTCTACCCGATCCAGCTTCTTCCCCTCCTCTTGAGGTGCCTTCTTCCACCGCACCTCGAGGAGATCGACCCTTACCTTCAGCTTCTTCGAAGCTAGTGGCTCTGTCCTATCTCATCTGCTCATGAGATAGAGGCCACTTCTTCATCTCACCTGGACCTCCTAGACACATTCAAAGGACCATCCTTGAGCGAGATCATTGGAGATCTTTTTGAGCGAGTCACTCGTTCAAAAACTGGCATGTCTCTTTTCTGTCTCCATTCTGCCTTTGTTGCCTCATTTGAGCCTAAAGACGTTTGTCATGCTCTTTTTGATGAATCATGGATCAATGCCATGCATGAGGAATTGGAGAACTTTGTGAAAGAAGGTCAGAGCGCTTGTTGAGCCCCTCGTGGTCACAATATCATTGGGACCAAGTGGGTTTTCAAGAACAAGCAAGCGAAGATGGGGTAGTCATTGAAACAAGGCTAGGCGGTAGCTCAAGGTTACTCCTGGTCGAGGTCTCGATTTTGAGAGACTTTTGCCCTGTAGCGGACTTGAAGCTATTAGAATATTGCTTGCCTTTGCGACTTCTAAGAGTTTCAAGCTTTACGGATGGACGTCAAGAGTGCCTTTCTCAATGGACTAATTGAGGAAGAAGTCTATGTCAGACAGCCCCCAGGTTTTGAAAACCCCAAGTACCCTAATCATGTCTTCAAGCTTTCAAAAGCTCTTTATGGACTTAAGCAAGCTCCTCGAGCCTGGTATGAAAGGCTTAAGTCTTATCTTTTGAGTCATGATTTTGAAATGGGTAAAATTGACAAGACCTTGTTCATCCGCCGTCTTGGCACTGATCTTCTGCTCGTCCAGATTTATGTGGATGACATTATCTTTGGCGGCTCCTCGCATGCTCTCGTCTCCCAGTTTTCGGATGTCATGAGCTTAGAATTTGAGATGAGCATGGTGGGCGAGTTGAGTTTCTTCCTTGGCTTCCAAATCAAACAGACTCGGGAGGGTACTTTTCTGCACAAAGGCAAGTACACTCGTGATCTCCTGAGACGCTTTGACATGAGTGATGTCAAGCCGATGTCAACTCAATGGCTTCTCTGACCTCACTTGACCAGAGATGAAGGCGCGAGCCATTGATCAAAAGGAGTTGAAGCATGATAGGATCTCTATTGTACCTCACAGCCTCGAGACCAGACATACATTTCTCTGTATGTCTTTGTGCTCGGTTTCAGGCTTCTCCTCGCGTATCTCACCGCCAGGCCGTGAAGCGCATCTTTCGGTACCTTCGAGCTACCATTGACTATGGTATCTGGTACTCTTCCTCCTCGTGTCTATCTCTTAGAGCCTTCTCCGATGCAAATTTCGCTGGCTGTAGGATAGATAGGAAGAGCACCTCTGGCACTTGCCAATTCATTGGCACTTCTCTTGTCTCCTGGTCTTCAAGGAAGCGATGCGGTGTTGCACGATCCGCTGCGAGGCGAGTGCGTTGTTGCGGCCGATTCTTTGTAGCCAAGTGCTTTGGATGGTCTCGACCTTGCAGGACTTTGGGTTAATGTCGGCCGTGTTCCACTCTTTTGTGATAACACGTCTGCGATTTGTATTGCCAAGAACCCAGTGCAACATTCTCGGACCAAGCATATTGATATCAGATATCACTTTCTTCGAGACCATGTAGAGAAGGGTGACATTGTGCTCCAGTTTGTGGAGAGTGAACACCAGTTGGCTGATATCTTCACCAAGCCTTTGGATAGCTCTCGGTGTTCAGCTCTGCGGGGAGAGCTTGGGGTGGTTTGTCCTTATGGACTGTTGTGAGGGGGAGTTTGGGTTTTACTACTGTATTATATTTTAATTATGCTATTTCTCCTTTCTGGCTGCATTTCTTTTGGGTGTTTTGGGCCCAAGTCCTTCCAGCATAGGTTAGAGTGGTTCTCTTGCCAAGTAGTTTTGACTGCTAATTCTTATCTTGTGTTTCTAGGATGCTGCTTATTAGCTGGTTCTCCTCTCTCTGAGTTGAGCTTACTCACTTCTTATAGGTTCTAGCGAGGGTCGGGCCACCCTTGGGTAGACAGGGACAGTGTTTGCTCCTTAGTGGGTTAGTTGGTCAGCTAATTGTCCTGGAATCATATGGGGTAGATAAGAATCTGTCTGAGCTATAGTATTCTCTATATCTTATCTATGCTCTAAGGACTGCCTTTTCTGTTTCTCTTATCAGTTTCTCGATTTTGTTCCTTTGGTTCAGGGGGAGTTCATCTTGTTTCTTCAAGTTCTTAAATTTGTCATAACTCAACCTGAATTAAAAAGTGCATCTCATTCTGAAGGGAATCTGGTTTTTCCTGCATTTCATCTTGCAATGTAATATAATTACATGGAGCCTTGTTTATTATCCCTTATGATCTGTTTTCACTGTTTTACATCTTGCCGTGATTTATGCTAAACTGCTAGATTTATCATGACTTTTTATGTGTAGTTTAGTCTTTGCCATGATAAGGTGACTAAAATTGCTCAACTTGAACTAAAATCTTGTCATGATAGCTCTTGAGACTAGTCTGTTGAAGTTATCCTTTTATGATTCTCGCCATGTCAAGTAGGCTGAGTTGAGTCTTGAATCTTTATTGAGTTTCAGAGTAAGCTATGTCAGTTCGTTAAGAAACATGACTTATCTTTAATCGTTGGTCTAAAAACTTCAAAAGCAAAAATGATCTCTTTTGTGCGAAAAAACTGATCTCACCAACTCTTTCTCATGAGACTGCTTGCCATTGCACTAGGCATGAACTCAGGGGGAGCCTTGGATGACCTAAGATCACCTCCTTAAGTCTGTTGCTTGGAGTGGTCGCATAAGGCTTGGGATCTAGCACAAGGTTAAGATTTAAAAAAAATGGTTAAAGCTTAGGAGGCAGTTGTGGATGGCACCTAGTCCAGGACTTACTTCACTAAGATAAAGCCATAATTATGTTTCCAGAAAAAGAAACTTGTGCTAAAAATGCTTATCTTCGAACAGACCAAGTACTTGATCAAATGAGTCTTTCTTCAACTGGTAGCACTCTAAACTGTTCAATATTATGCTTCTTGGTTCCACTTAGAGTATTTGACATGGCTTGTATCATCCTTGGATACCTTTAGCTAGACTATAATCTTGGTTTATTTGACTTACTAAAGAATTGGACCTTGTCTCATATTATGGATTTCTTGTCTTAGCTATTCTATACATCAATTGTCATGATCTTGATAGCATTCTTATGTGTTATGGCTTGGTGTAATTCTCTAATAGTCATTTTGGATAATCTTCATGGCTCCTAATGCTTAAAATGAATATCATATAGTCATTTCCTTCCTTTAACACCTTTTGATGTGTTTATTGCCAAAAGGGGGAGAAGTTAGTTTTGGAGAGAAAAAGTCCTCTGGAGCTTTGCAGAAAAATTTGCTCTTTCATTTCAAGCTTCAATCGTTCTCTTTTGACAAACATGGTTTTGAGCCTTCTTATCTCCTAGATTACACCATGTTTGGTCTTTATCACAAACTCCTCTATATGCTTTTTCGTGTTTGTCAATATACTCATCAAGGGGGAGATTGAGAGACCATGTGAGTAGGGTCCCCGTTTGAATGATGAGTATTTGACGCTGTGGTGAGAAATTTGTGATTGAAATCATCGTGTTTGCGCTGCTGCTGGTTTGGTTCTGTAAGTGCGGAACTTCTGGTTCTGGAAAACGGAAGTTCCGATAATCGGAACTTCCGCTTTGGTAAAATAGAACTTCCGATTATCCTGACGTTTGCGTTCTGTTGAGTTAATCGGAACTTCCGCACCTGGGAACGCGGTATGTCCGATAATACTGACAAGAGTATTCTGCTGTGACGACAATCGGATCTTCAAACCTGGGAGTGCGGACGGTCCGATAATCGGAACTTCCGCAATGGGAAGTGCGGAACTTCCGATAATCGGAACTTCCGCAATGGTAAAGGCGGAACTTCCGATTGTGGGCAGAACTGTGCAGAAAGGCATAGTTTTGATTTTGAGTTGTGAATTGCTTTGAGATAAATGCAAATGATGATTCTATGATGTTGAGCAATGCTATGTGATGTGTTTCTTGTCTGTGATGGTTGCAGGGCATCGAGGTGGAGTCGTGGCGAGACACATGGAGACTGGACTAGACGCAGGCGGCGTTGAGGTCAGAACGGTAAAGACGTGTCGAAGACGGCGTGCACTCGAGGTGTTTGCGAGTCGTGAACAACAAGGAACGCGGGAGATTCCAGAAGGTGTGCGAGGGGCGAAAGGGTCATTTCGCAAAGCGGCACAAGTGGAAGCGGGCTCCGTTAGGGTTTAGCCGGCATAACGGGTTGGAGACCCGTTAGCCAAGGGCTATAAATAGAGGTGAACCCCTGGTTGTTGCGTTAGACTTTTTGAGAGAGAATATTAGGGTTAGCTTTAGCTAAAGAGCCTTTGGAGAGGTTGTTTTGCTTTTTGAGAGGTTGTTGAGTTGGAGAGGATGAACTGAAATTTTTGTAATCATTCCTCTGTGTTTCTCCTATGTAATCTTGTGATTCCAATCAATGAAATCCTGAGGTTTTGGTTTTTTGTTTATGCCTCCTTTCTTCTCTCTGTTCCTCTCTTGAATAGCTAGGGTTTTGATGAAACTTTTGATTCGTCTTATGAGATAGCATGAAACTTGATATCTAGAGTCTTATTGATATTACTAATATATCTTCAAAGTCTCATAAGCCGAGAATCTAAGAATCTTGCCAATTGTAGGTTTTCGGTTGTTCTTGCCTAATACTCAAGAAATCCGTTTTTGCTTTGATTAATGGATCTTTGTCTGCGATTCTTCTCCATGAGGTCAAGATGTTGTTTAGGATGATGTCCTGTGAGACTTGACCTGAGAAGAGCATTCAAGAGTTAGTATTTTGGATTTTTGGACAAAACCCCGAGCGTACTGTTCTTCGGTCAGGACAATCGGAACTTCCGATTGTCCACGGCGGAACTACATGCAGCGGAACTTCATGCGATATCCGGAACTACCGCAGTGCGGAACTACCGCTAGGTAAAATCGGAACTTCCGTTATCCGACAGAACAGTCCAGTTTTTGGTTAAACTTTTTGGATTTGATTCACTTCACGTCTCTTGTTTATCAGAAGTGTTTGAGTTGCTGTGTGGACACTTGAGAGGGGAGGATCTTAATTTTTAAGGCACCATTCACCCCCCCCCCCCTCTCTGTTGCCATTTCGGTCCTTCACGCCTGAGCCGCCAATTAAGGATTTAACTTCGTACGCCATTGATCTGTGCCTTACCGTGCAACCACAAGTCCATTATGGGGTGGACCTGGCCAACTAATTAGCAAAATTTTGAATCGGATCTGTTTTGGTTGATGAGCAGTGCAAGAGGGGGTCGGGAAGACGAATCCTTAGCGAGTAGAACCGAGTCAAAACGGAACTTTGTAAAGGCCTTGTCACGTGCTCTAGACTGCTTACCTAAGGTAGTGAGCGGTGGTATCAACGGATACCAAACAAACTAGAGAAGTCGTGTCTTGTGGGAAAAGCTGTACAACCCCTCTAGAGTGTCAAAAACTATTCGAATGGTCGTATCCCCGGTTATGGACATGTCTGGAGATTTCACACAAAGTGTAGAATTTTCAAAAAAATATTGGAATGGATCGATGGAATGGTTTGGTTGGAATGGTTGGGAAGTGAACGGGGTGTTCACTAGTTATTTTAAAGAAACTTGATTACTTATATATTAATCTTTTAAACAATGTTTTGCCATCTACTTACTATATTTACTGTCAATATTACTTTCTGCAAAATAACCACAAATCTATCCTTGTCAAGCCTTGCATGAATACTATTTGCATGCATTTTTCTACAACTTGCTGAGTACTTTATGTACACACGGCTATACGCCACTTGTTGATCAGTCCCCACAGAATAACCAGTGAACATCGAGTTCTACGAGGAGGAATTCTTTGAAGACTACGCGAACTAGGATGCGTCCTCCACTCGATTACTTGTGGGCATGTCGATTGACCTCCACCAGATGTTTTGGATTTTTGCTGCAAGTTACTCTTTTTGCTGTTAAGCCCTGCGTGATGAACTTTGTAAGACTTGATCATAAGGTCCTTTTGCTGCTAATTAATATTACTTTGTCTGCTTCATTAGCTTTGTTGTTGTATAGATATGATAACATCATTGTTGTAATTGTGCGAGCTAACTACTAATCATGGGACTAGTTTGGAATGCACATAAAGTCTCAGGGTTAGGGGTGAAAACAGATCGGATACGGACGGATAATGGCTCTGCCATATTTGTTTTCATAATTTTTTCCAGATCCGGATACGAATACGAATACGAATACGAATACTCTGGATACGAATAATATCGAATATGAATACAGAGCGAATACGAATTGAAACGAATACGGTCGTGGATATTTTTAGGAACATGAAAATCCCTTAAATTGTATAACAGAAATTAACGAAAACATATAACTAGTTTTTTGATGCAAACATTCATGAATTGTTCATATTTTCAGCAACCACACATAACATTGGCACTAGCAAGTTGTATTAACTAGTTCATCACAAATATAACACTTAGTTTACCATATTTATCTAATAAGTCATAACTCACAAAGTCACAAGTCATCACACATTCACACTTAGTTCATCACATACATAAAACTTAGTTCACACTAACATTGATCAGGCTAGATGATTAATCTATACACAAATGATTGTAACATCCCAAAGTATGTTACCAAAAATAAAATTAATAAAGTTATTATTTTATTGGATTTTCTGATATTTAAAACAGTTTTCTTGGTTAAAAAGAAAAAAAAGTCAATTATTTAATTTACTAGTTTTCAATGTTAAAAATAAAATTTATTAATATTTCTGGGATTTTGTTGGATTTAAAGTGAAAATGAAAAAATAATTAATTTCTTGAATTTTCTGGATTTAAAAAAAAGATTTTCCTATTTTTTAGAAATTAAAAAAAATTATGTGCAAAAATAAAAACTAACTTTAACTTGGAATTAATTTTATTAAGTTTAGAATAATTCAAGGAATTTTTACAATTTTTTCTAGAATTTTTTAACTCTATTTGCTATTTTCTAAAATGCTATTTGATTTGTTACATTTTCTGAAATTCAGAAATCAACTAAAATCTCATTTTTTCTCTTTTGGGCCGAAATCCTCTTCTTTTGGGCCGAAATCCAGATATCCGGACTTAGTCTTATCCGGATAATCCGTATCCGCTGGATAGCATGGCTACCGTATTCGTTTCCGTTTCCAACAAAAAAATCCGAATCCATTTCTGATCTGAAAATTATCCCAGAAAAATCCGATTCGAGACAATCTAAATCCGTTTCCGTCCGGATCGATCGAAAACTATCCAATCTGTTTTCATCCCTACTCAGGGTTGCATACCTCGGGGTCCCACAGTGCTCGAGCACCCCCTCCTCCTACCACCTGACCCCTAGACCTAGTACCCACTGATCACCGGTGACTATGAGTCAGAGGTTGAAGAAAGGTGCGGCGAGTTGCGTCTTGGCGAGTCTCCCTCAGAGGTTGAAGAAAGTCTTCCTGTTCCCGGTTCAGACATCAAACATGTGGGCTTAAGGCCCAGTCAGCTGCCGCCTGCTGGCCCAAAAAAACAGATAAGCTCACTGCTCAGTGCTCACTCTCTCAGCCAGAGCCCAGACGCTCAGACCCCATATCCAGATTCGAGAAATCGAGAGACGGAGAGACCGAGAGAGACTCACTGAGGCCTGAGTGGGAGGCGATCGGCGTCACTCGACCGGCGCAGAGGGGGAGGCTCGGAGGCTCGAAGGCGCGCGGCGCCAGTGGGGACATTGGAGACTCAGAGGTGCCACTGGTGTGAGGAGGTGTACACTGGACCATTGGGCCTTTGGGCGTTGGAGGCTCCGAAGGTGTGAGGCCGTGAGGGCGACTCCGACTCCGCGAGACCACGATTGCCGACTGGGTGAGGGCGTGAGTGCTAAGGCAGTGGCCAGTGAAGTGAGGTAGTGAGTGAGTTTGTTTCTCCCAAAAAAAATTCCCCATTTTGCTTGTCTGTTTCAAGATTGACCGAGGCACTTGACTTGAGTCTTGAAGATTAATGAATCATGAATTGATTATTGATGCAAATATTTAATTAGTGGTTGACTGGCTATTATTTACTTTGTGATTGATGAATTGATGTGAATTTTTGTTTAATTGATTAGTGAACATCATGACAGTAGCTGATTAGCCCATTTGTTTAATTAGTGGTTGACTGGTTGTTTCATTTTTCTTAGATTTACAAAAATAACTCAATGACTTGATGGTGTGCTACACTGAGCGAGAGATATTTAGAAGCCTTGATAATAAAAGAATTATTCAACACTTTCAAGACATGAAAACTTGTAGAGTGAAATTGCGGCGTAATCAGATTTAGTTCCTTATTGGTATATTTTTCATTTTGTTTTTAATGTTTATGAATATTTACAATTTAATATTATATCACTAAATTTGATACTTCTTATCTACAGATCGGTACTCAAATATTTATGGATATTTAGGGACATATTATCCATTAGCGAGGTACTAAATTTATTGTATTGTACATTTTCAATTGGTCATCTTTCTATTTATGTATGAATTTGATATGTTAATGGCAAAAGACCAATAGATGTAGCTTTAGTATGCTTATGTTATGCTATAGCCTCAACAGTTGAGCTCCCCCTCTATTTTCATCTTGGATTCGCCGCTGATCTCATCCAATAATTTAGATAGTTAGTCCCCCCCTATTTTAAAGCTAGTTTCCATTTGATAAGCTTCCCTCCATATTTCCAAAAAAAATACAAAGCCCTAAAAAGTTTTTTAAAAAGAGATTTTTGACTTTTGAGGATTAGATGTACACTGATTTACCATATCTTCGTTTAATTGAGCAATAATAATCAATTAGTCTTTCTCTTATCTAAAGTTTTATAATCACCTGTGTGGAAACCCACGTGAGAAGTTTTCCACGCCCACCTAAAGCCCGTTTGGATGTGCACAGAGACATAACTTTCCCAGCCCGTTCCACCCCAAACCACGGATCCACTCCTACGAGTGGAATTTTTTTCCGGTTCGATACTGCTCCATCCCGCGTATCAGTGCCGCCGCCGCGGCCATGTCCAGCCTCCACAAAGCGCCTCCATGCTACCGAATCCCCGGATGAAGATGGTGGACATGGACACATGGGCTAGCCAGATCCACCGCCTCACTCACCGCCGGCCTCGTCCTCCGCCCTCGACATCATCTCTCTCTGCCGCCGTGGAGTTTTGAAGTTGTGCCTCCATCGTGGATCCTTCAATCTTGAGCCGCTCGAGCATGACGAGGTAGCATGGCAGATCCCTCACAATGGCAGGTGCTGCGCTCGGGTTCTGCTGCTGGCCGCTTGGGTCGCCTCCATTTGAGCCCGCAGAGGGCGGCTGCCACGCCAGGGGTGGATCCTTCGTTGAACGCTCAATTTTTTAACGAAATACCCCAAAGGAATATTACATATTCTATATATTATAGTTGGAGATTTCTAACAAAACTATTATGCCACATCATCCTGTTATTTTTTACTATTAAATCTTGCTACAAATGTACACTAACCGTTGGATCCATTTGTTCCTCTACGGAGACAAAATAGCAACTAGGTCCTTCGAGAAATATCCAAATTCTTTGACTTGCCTCTTTCGTTTATTTTGTTTACAATTCCACCCCAACCCGCACCACCTCTACCTTGTGGGATCCCCTCCTTTCACCTCCATCTCCACCTGTGCCTCTTTTTCGTGCACTGTCACGACATCGCCACCTCCCCTCCCTTCTCTGGTACTACCGCCTCCTTTCATCCCTCCCTTCCTCCTCCCGCGCCACTGCATCCTCTCCTAACCGCCTCTCCTGGCCATGTCGCCTCTGTGTTCTCCCCACTGGCGCCACTGCCGTGCCACCAGGAAGTGCTTAGCGGAGGCTGTGCAGACCAGTCATGGCTAGGATTCAAGATAGAGGAATGTGGTTGTCCATGAGGGTTGAAGACGAGTGATATGTCCAAATCTCGCCATCTCTGACCAAGACAACGCCAAATCCACTCGTCTCCATGCACGATGCTGCTGGATCTGGCTATTCCTGGCTACCTAATGCGCGTGGGGAGGAGGCGACAACGTGGGCACGAAGTCACGGCTACATAAGGAAGGATCTGGCTATTCCTAGTAACTGGATCTCTTAGTCTCTCTCTCTCCCCCTATCTAACTCTGTTAGAATCTCAGGCGGCACAACATTCGATGGGCGCGTGACCTGTGATGATTGACGGGGAGGGAGCACGGCATCGCGCAACAAGCGAGCGGTGGGAAGGGAGCACGCAGCCGGGAGCACAATAGGCCAATAGTGTGTGGCGGCCAGGGAGCCGAGAGGCGGGAGGGAGCGCTCTAACTCGGCGATGACTGGGTCGCCGATGCGGTGGGACCGGGGAGGCAGGGCGCACATAGTGCACATGACACAACACATGTGCATCTCCAAGTTCTAAGTCTTAAATCCTAAATTCACAATCCAGCAATTTATTTAGTGTTTGTTTTGAGTCGTTATTGGTGAATAAAGTGTGTCTTTTGTGAAATGTACACAGGTGCATCCCTAATTCGTTTTTAACTTTGTCCTCACTTTCCTCAAATTCTTTTCAATTGGATGTGATTTTGTGGATATCATGGGGATATGCTCCAGATCTTAGGATGATGTGACAATTGGTAATGGTGTTAATGGTTTGTCGTTTCACGTGTTTTCGATAAAGTTTGAGCTGTCGGGTGACGTGATCGGCCGCCATAGCATGGCGGTCGACCGGTCCAATCGGTCGGACCGGCCATGGCGTGATCGGACGGCGATGACTAAATGTGTCAAAATGAGCTGGGCCAAAAATAGAGGGTGTAGGTAAGATAGGGGATTCTATTGCTCTTGGTCCCATAATTTTTAGAGTCTCCAGTCAAAAGTTCTATTGATTTTAAATTTCCAGTAGGTTTCGGTTTTCAGAGGTTGAAAATCGGCTAAGTCATTGCTGGCGGTCTGACCGGCCCATAGGTGGCGGTTAGACCGGCGAAATGCGATCGAGCCGGCCCTAGAAGCGATGGCGATCGACCGGTTGTCACTTGATAAATGCTTTGTTGTGGTGGCGATGTACGGTTGTTAGGTCAAAGTCATGAGTTTCAGTGCATATGTGTTGCATGATGCATATTTTGACTAACGCGGGTCAAGTTGTGAAGAACTTGTTCCCGGATTCGATTTGCTTATTTATTATTGTGCAGGTTGCTTGGTGGTCAACGACGGTCAACGGCGAGGATGATCGGGACTAAGCTTGGAGAGCTGAGGTCCAGAACGATCGACAATACTGTCAATGGACTCAAGTATGGTGCAGAATAGACAAAAAGGACCGAACAGACAGTTCGGTGCGACTGGTTTGATCAAGCGGCGCGGGAGTCGGTGCAAGTGCCATGGTGGTTTCGGTGGGAGCCGGATGGGAGACTTGCCGACATGGAGAGAGCCGTTGATCAACCTACACGTGGCGAGCGGCGAAGTGCTTGCGCGAGATGGACTCGGTCTTCGGAGAAGGACCGAGAAGGTGTATTTTGGTAATCTTACCAAATACCACCTTGGTGACCTTTTGCCAACCCGCGGCGCAAGACGACGCAAAGAGAAGCGGTTTAGGTCAAGAGGTGTTGAAGACGGTGCTTTAAAATGCGTGCGTGTGTGACCCGTTTGTGTTGGGCCTTAACGGGAGCCCATTTAAGTTAATCTTCTCGAAGGTCTAAGCCTCCACTATAAATAGAGGAGGGAGGTAGCTGCACCCCTTTAACCCTTTCATTATTGTTGAAACCCTAGTTTTGCTTAGAGAGATGATTAGTGGAGGTTAGGGTTCTAGAGAGTTTTGATTTGATTTCGTGCTCTTGGATTGAGCTTTGTCCTCCATTGATGCAGTGGCTGTAAACCCAAACCCTATCAAATCAATCCAAGGAAAGTTTGCTCAAAGATGTGTCTCTTTGCCTTCCTTCTCTCTATTTGGTGATTTTGATTCTTTCTTTGATTCGTGAGTCTTTGATTGATTTCTTCACGTGATCTAGCTTGCTGTGACATGTGGGAACACATCTAGGATCATCTTGATCATCAATCACCCACGAGCAAGTTTTTGGATCTAGTTTTCGTTTTGACTCGGTTTTGAACCATTCTCCTTTCAAACGGAAAAAGGTCGTAACTTTTCCAAGGATCTTTACGATCTTCGACTGTAATAGGTTCCTGACATCTTAGAGAAGGTGTGTTCCAAGTTTCATCAAGTTTGGAGTTGTAGATCAAAAGTTACATCTATTTGCAACTTCGTTTTTTGGGCTGTTTTTACTGTTCATCAGATTGGAGGTCAGACCGCCCAAGGTGACCGGTCCAACCGCCATTAACACAGAGGTCAGACCGCCCAACACTTAGAATTTTAGCCCGTGTTGATTTTGGTTGTTTTGCTTCGGGGTTTAGATTGGATTCAATACTAGTCTTCCGCTGTACTGGTATATTGATCTTCATAGCTTACATAGCTATTAGAGTGAAATTTGTATTGAATCTGATCTTGGTTGAAAAAGTGAGCGTGCTCCTATTCACACCCCCCCTCTAGTCGCATTTTCGGTCCAACATATTTTCCCCCCGAACACCTCCCACGTGAGTGAATGACTAGTGGGATTATCCCTTAGCTTGGTTTGAAACCCAGAGGGGATTGGGTGGTTGGATGGGGATTAACCAAATCCCTCCCATATGGTTCATTTTGGACACCATGTGGAACTCTCATAATTCAGAGTTAACCCGCGAGCATATAAATTACTGCAAAAGTAGAGCCGCATACTCCTAACCAAGAAAGATCAAAGTTCATTCCTCCAATGCAAACAAAATAAAAAAAAACGTACGTCTTGAGGCAGATCAGAAGAGAAAATAACGCAAATATTATTCTACTCTGGAAACAAACAAGATAGCATAGGAATTTCTATTTCACCATCTCACAGTAATTTCGCAATTTGACAGAAGAAACTGTAGGGGGATATGTATTTACAGTTCCTCTAAAACAAAGCACTTATAATTAAATGGACGAGCATTTAAACAATTTAGCTTTCTTGATCTAACTCTACCAGGAAAACTAGAACAGTAGAAATTTCAAGTAACAACCCATGCATGAACAAAAATTGGACTACTAGGCCATCTTGGCCCTAAAGACTAAAGAGTGTCTTGTGATTTGTGAACATAGTGAGAGTTTGTCCAAGAAGAAGAGAATTTGAAGGAGAGCCAAGAATTTCTTGTCCATCCGGGTTAATTTGCCAGCAAAGTGAGGTTTAGAATTGGGAAAATTTTGTTTGTGCCACTCCAAATATATGCAATATCGTTTCTGCCATCGAAAATATGCTCATTTCGTTTTTACCATCCTTTTGTCGGTGCATATTTTGTTTTTGTCACTCTGTTCAATTTCCGTCAAATCAATGGGGTTTGACCGTTAAGAAAATATGAAAAAAGAATATGGGGAAACAAAATTTTGAAATAAAGAACAAAAAATACATAAAAAAAATTAAGGGGCCACTTTTGAACAAAAAAAATAAAATGTCTAAAGTTTTACGTCAAAAAAATTTTAGTAATGTTCCATAAAAGTTGAGGCAGATTAAAACGTTTTCCTCGGTGTAATTTTTTTTTAGAAATGTTCCTAGTGTAAATTTCAAGAAAAGTAAACAAAATTGTTCAAAAGTTATCCTTAAATTTTTCTCTTTTTCTTTTTTCTATTTCTTTATTTTTCTAGTATTTTTTGGATTTTTCCCATATTTCTTAACGGTCAAATCCATTGACTTGATAAATAAAAAAAGTGGACAGAGTGGCAAAAATGAATAAGCACAAACGGAAGGGTGACAAAAATGAAATGAGCAAATTTCTGATGGCAAAAACAATATTGCACACATTTTGAGTGGCAAAAATAAAATTTTCCCTTTAGATAAGACTACTAACCATCCATCCTTACTTGACAAAGATTTGCAGGCAAATCAACCAAACATGTCCTGAAGTTTAGAGCATGTTTAGAATGTAGGATGGAAATTTCATAGGAAATAGCCTGAAAAAATTGTTGTGTTCCAAACAGGGCCTTAGCGATTATTTCTATTTCATAAAACTAGTACTAGATTTATCTTGAAGTATGCTTTCGTAGTATATACTTTTTAGTGATTGTAACTACTAGATTCATCGTGATAAATTCGTATCATGAAGTATATTGGAAAGCTTTGTCAAACGTAGCCAGTGGAAATGTTCTTGTAAAAGCAATTTCAGAATAACTGAAGAGAGGAAACAAAAGAGAGTATTGGGGAGGGAAAAGGCAAATGCACAAATAACAAAACCGCGAGAATTTCGCGGGTAACCAACTGATTTACCTGCCAACCAAACATCTCCAAGCATCTCACAGCCTGACCAAGGCACCAAGCCTCCTCTTCCCCCTTCTCCGGCGTGCTCGCCGTGCAAACTAACCACAGCGGCGCGGTGCACTGAGCCACCGACGACACCCTTCCGGTTGCGGCATTGTGTTCCGGTGACCACGGCAAGATGAGCATGATCGATGTGCTGACCCGGGTGGACGCCATCTGCAAGAAGTACGACAGGTACGACGCCGAGAAGCACCGGAATGACGCCGGCGGCGGCGACCCGTTCTCGCGCCTCTACGTGGCCGTCGACGCCGAGATCGACGCCGCCATCGAGGTCTTCTGCCCCATCCCCTCGATCGCATTGTGATCCTCCTCTGTCGCCTCCAGATTCTCGCTTCCTTTGATCCTGTAACGTTGATGATTGATCGTGTCGTTGTGGTTAAAACTCAGAAATCAGAGAAGGCAGCGAGGGAGAAGAACCGGGCGGTGGCGGTGACGCTGAACGCCGACGTGCGGCGCACCAAGGCCCGGCTCATGGAGGAGGTGATCAAGCTCCAGAAGCTAGCCGTCAAGAAGGTGACAAACTAATCATGCACATACCATTCGAATAATTTTACCCCCCAAAACAGTCCCCATTAATTTTGTTCATCATTGTTCTCGATTCATCATCGTATACTACTTAATTTAGATGTGACTTTGTTGAATGAATGCATTTTAACCTCTATGCAAATGCACTGAATTGTTGATACAAATCTGGATGCATGAACATGCACAGGTGAAGGGGTTCTCACCGGAGGAGATGGCGCTACGGAGTGATCTGGTTGCAGCATTGCCCTATAGGATCCAGTCGATCCCGGACGGAGGCAGCAGCGGCGCGGCGGATCAGAACGGCGGCTGGAGCGGCGGGAATGCTCGGCCAGGGATCAAGTTCGATTCTTCAGGTTTGCTTTTCACCAGCAAACATCTGTGCTATTGAAATGGAGGCTATACAAAGTCTAAACTTTCATGTTCTGTGTAGTAACCAGTGAACAGCAACTCATTCTTCACTTTGTATCATTCTGTTATGGAAAATCCTTTGTAATGTGACAATAAAATTCCTCCAGTTTAGGGAATTAATGGCACATTTTTCGTGTAAACATAGTGATATGGTTCTCTTTGGAGTTCGAACTGATCGTGTTTATCGTGTATCGACTAAATGCAGCTGAAACTTTTGATGAGGGCTACTTCCAGACCAGCGAAGAATCAGAGCAGTTCAGAGGTGAATACGAGATGCGGCGAATTAAACAGGCAGGTTTCTGTTAATGGAGCGGTTTTTGTATTGTTCAAATGCATTTCTGAATTCATAGATTTAAAAAAAGATATGCCAGACAGTACATGCTGTTACGGCGCACCTGAAAAACTTATTTCATTTCACCTGAAAAAAACTCTGTTTGTTTGATCCAACGCAGCTGCTGATTTACTAATTGCCTTGTCAAATGTGAGATACAGGACGAAGGGCTGAACATCATTTCTGAAGGTCTAGACACACTGAAAAATCTCGCAGAGGACATGAATGAGGTTTGTTGCAAATGCATGTAGCTTCTTTATTGATTTAGATTAATTATTTGCTTGCATTAAGTCAAAGCTAAAATTATTCATGTAACCTTAACTCTGCTGGCATTAAGTTAAGAGCTCAAATTGTTCATGTAACTCTGCAGGAACTGGATAGGCAGGTCCCTTTGATGGATGAGATTGACTCCAAGGTTGATTTTTAGTTTCTGCACAATGCATGCTATCCTCTTTGTCAATAGCTTAAGTTAACAAAATGCATATGCATAATTTTTGCAGGTGGATAAAGCTAATGCTGAGCTAAGAAAGACTAATGTCAGGCTAAAAGAAACAGTCAACCAAGTGAGCAGTTGGTTTTGCTGAATCCTAAATTCCTAATTAACAACTTCTTCCCCTCCTGTGGCAATGTTCTTACTTTTGCTGACAAATATGGGTGTTACGCAGTTTCGATCTACTAGGAACTTCACAATTGATATCATCTTGATCTGCATCATTCTTGGCATTGCTGCATACCTCTACAAGTAAGTGTTCGTCAGTTTTATCGATCACTGCTAAGTTAACTGTTTTTACTAGTGCGCTAATCTGATTTGTTTCAATATGTATGCTTCCTTCTATGATGCAGCATACTCTCTCAGTGAATCCTAAAATATGGTAACATCAGCATCCCCTGTTAGGAACCATATGTGCTAAAGGCCTAAAATTGCACCTATGAAATTCCTGTGTATCGTGTAAAGGTGTTGTAATTTTCTGCATAGCTCTGAGCAAATAACATCTGTTATATTTGGTCAACAGAAAAGGGCTCGATTATATGATATTTCAGGCAGCCCTAACAAGATATTATTTATCCACAACTGTAAGAAGCTTCATCCAGTCTGTATTCTGCTTTGCAAACATTATATGCATTTGTAAAGAAAAAATTGTGTGCTCTAGCAGTTGAAATAATGTGCACACAGAGGACTACAATGGCAAAATATCTCAAACCATAAATTGCGAGGGCAATCTATTATAAATCTATTTTAATTAAACGTATACAACAATTGCCAACATCCTTGCCAAAGACATACCATCAACCAGCGACACAACATAGTTTTGCAAGCAATCCCATAACAGCATGCCGGTTGAAACTATTTTCTACTTTTGCTAGATCCCAACAAACATAAATAATTGACGCAAGTTAATACAAGATCAAGATAACAAGCATCAATTTGTCAAACAAGATACTCAGTTAACCAAAATTGAATAGACTGCAAGGCAGCTGAGTTCTCATTGGTCACCGCATCTTGTAGTGTTGGGTTCTTGACACCTGGCATCTATGCCCATTTAGGGAGTATTTCAGCTTAATGTCAATGTCTCGAGGGTTCTTCTTGTTGGGAGTGACTGTCATACTGCCCATCAAAGTTTCCCCCTCGCAGATAGTTATTGCATCCTCGAGATATAGAATTGTTTGCTTCCAGTGAGTGGCTTTTGATCTAGGGCCTGCAAAGAGTAAATTGTAGAAGAGTTACTCACCAAATTGCTTGAAGAAAGGAAGTAGATGGCCGTGCTTTGTATGGTAACTTGAGAAGAGAACGAACCTGTTGAGAAGCCCATCATCTTATGGCATTTGGTGAATGACACGTTGAAGTAAGCAACAAGGGCATGGATGTAGTCATTTCGCTCTGCTACCAGCTTAAACGGTACAGTGAAGGACGCATCTCCAGGTGTCATTTTGGAAATATCCATCGTCTGACATATATTAGCAGAAGGATTTAAGCTAAATATCACTTCAATAAAAGATTACATAAGCAAATGTAACTTTATTTAAAGCATGCCATTACCTTCAGTAACTGGCAGTTAGTGACAATCTGATTTGCATCTACGGTATCTACAAGTGGCTCCATCATTGCCTGTTTCTTAATACAGCTCATATCAAAGCCATATACCTTATTCCAAACTACGAGAGGGGAAAAAAGGCATAAGAGAGAAACCCAAATACAATTTTCATACTTAAAAAAAAAAAAACAGGAAAAACTTCCTGGAACGCATGCATGAAACTTCTGAACCCAATAGAACTCATGCGGATAATCTTATGCACCATGCACAGCCATACTCACATTCAATTTTGTCTTCTTTATATTCTGCATCTTCGATTGCAGTAAGATGTAAAGAGGCTTTGTCTGGTAGGACCACACCACCATCAGCCTGCATAGCAGTAGCACACAACAATAAGCTACAGTTCTCCAAAAGTTCAATGATCGCAAACAAAGCACACAACACCAGTTCAAAATATTAATACTCGACCAAAGTTGCATTTTGTAATCACAAAATTGGAAAGAAAAACTACAAAGCACACAATTAATCAAACACATAGCATCTACTGTGAACAAAAATATGAATAAGTTAACTGTAAAAGGATCACTCACAAGCCATTTATCGCGTGCATATAGAACAGTGTTCAACATATTCTCGAAAAGGAGGAAATAGCCCATCCACTCTGATATTATGACATCTACTTTTGGGACAGGAAGCTCAATTTCTTCAACTTTCCCTTTTATTACCGTTATGACTGCAGAGAGGGAAACAATGTTAACAACAGATCATAGCCAAATAAGCATGATATACTGATATCGAATGACTATCGTAGAATAGATAGTAAAATGAATGGCAGGAAATCACCATTAGAAAATCCATTAGCTTTCACAATTTCATTTGCCATGTCTGCCATCTGTGAACATTCGATCTGTAAATGAGAACAGTCAATATATTAGAAAAAGAAAGGGATGAGAAGTATAGTTACAAAATGACAGAAAAAAAAGGTTGTCATTAAGCCCAGAGTGAAATTAAATAATCCCCTGAACATACGAAAGACTGGAATCATAGATTTCACAGGAACAATACATGATACTAATAGTCCTGTCCTGATATACAATGAACATGTCCTTGCTTTGCATAATTTTGAAATGGACACCGAAGGAAATATAGAACACTACAACATTGGGAAAACATGCAGGCTTCGTTTTGCCAAAAAAAAAAGGGTTTCTAGCTGCTCACCAGATGAACAAAATTTGTGTACTTTCTCATGTTTGTATATTATATTGATAGGTCATATGTGAGGTGAACTCTATTTTATCTTTTATCATAGATAGCTGAGGACAAACAATTGCATGCCAAACTAGGTAACAAGTATCCACCAAATAGTGAAGCAGCCAATGGCTTAACAGTCATATATTGGGAAGAAAGAAAAAAGATGCATCCATTGAAATAGCTTACTTAGGACAAATAAACTATCATCAAATCTTGAAATGAAAACATGAACAGAAGTTAGCTAACTAACCGCATAGACATGCTTAGCTCCTGCTTTTGCACAGAAGAGTGAGAGAATTCCGGTCCCAGCGCCGACATCAAGGACTATTTTGTCCTTGAAAAGAAAGCTGTTCTGGGTGATAACATTTTGATATGATCTTGTCCGAACAACATCTTTTAGCATTTCCTGCAACCAATACAAGAAAACTAATTGGCATCACCACTATATTTGGTCGGCATATCTAAAGTGATATAGGTCTGGACGTCTGCCTAAACTAAACAAGGATTATTACACCACTATCTACAAACTAGATGAGCACATGCAAATTCGTAGCAAGACCAAGCAGAAGAATCTGAGAGAGAGAGAGGCCCAATGGAAAGATCAGATGAGAAACTGATTGCTTGTGAATTTTGAAATTTTGTGATGCCATTAAACCACCATAAGTATGGTTTATTTCAGAACCACTTACTTCATGAATACCTGCAAAACAAACAAGGGAAAAGGATGAGTACATATTAAACTTATTGCAAAGAACACATAATGTACATTTTGAACTGCGCATGGAAATATAATGCAGTGAAAAGATAATGACATACAAAAGACAGAATAAAGCAGTAATTTATGTCATCAATTCAAGAGGAACTCAAAAACTAAAATGTAGAAGCAAAATTTCAAGACAAACAACTAGGATGATGAACAGACAAAAATTTCTACAATTCGGTGCTAAAGATGCTTGCCAATGTGAAACAGCATAAATATAATAGAGAAAATTGCACTGTAAGTCCCTGAACTTGCATGGCCCAATCACACCAGTGACATGTGCCGGCAACAAGCACTTTCTCCTTGTTGATGATTATAGCCGGTGAATGTGGGTGTATATTCTCAGAGAGAAGCGCGCGATGCATTCAGTGCCTTCAAGAAGTACAAGACATTGGTTGAGAATAGCTCAGGCCGTAAGATCAAAACACTGAGAACCGATCGTGGTGGCGAATTCTTATCAAAACACTTCACCAGTTTATGTGAAGATATGGGCATTGAAAGGCATCTCACTGCTCCATATACACCTCAACAGAACGGTGTAGTAGAGAGAAGAAATCGCATCGTAATGGTGACAGCAAGAAGTCTACTAAAGAGCATGAGTGTGCCAGGCAGGATGTGGGGTGAAGCTATTAGGCATTCAGTGTATCTCCTCCATCGCTCGCCGACGAAAGCACTGAACAATGTCACTCCCTTTGAAGCATGGACAGGGAGGAAGCCGAACCTAGCTCACCTAAGAGTATTTGGTTGCACGGCACACATCAAAGTTGCAGGGGGGATACACCAAGAAGCTAGATAACCGGAGTGTCCCAATGGTGTATTTAGGTGTGGAGGATGGAAGCAAGTCACAGCATCTCCTTGATCCCAGCCGTGGCAAAATTCATGTAAGCAGAGATGTAGTATTTGAGGAGTAGAAATGGCAATGGGAGAGTGATGGCAACCATGAAACACAGAACTGGGTGGAGTTCTCTGTTGACGAGCCTGTTGTAGCAACAGGATGCGCGGCAATGCCATTGTCAGATGACATGGTTGACACCGCTGCGCAGTCGCTGGAACCACCGCAGACACCACTTACTGCACAGGGCATGCCGAGTGCATCAGCTCACACGCCACAGAGTGCAGTGAACATTGGAGTGGCTACACCACTATCATCACTCCTCACGCCGTCCCCTACCCTAACGGCTAGCGGCACTGGAGATGGCTCCCCTGAAGGTGCAGCACAGAGGTACTGGAACCTTGCTGACATTTATGCAGAAACAGAGGAAATTACATCTTGATCCGGAGGAGTTGCTACTGCTGGCCGCTGAGGAGCTAGCCACCTATCTTGAGGCCGCTGGAGAGAAGCCGTGGCAGGAATGGAACATGGGAACTCACCGAGCTGCCACAAGGTCATAAACCCATTGGATTGAAATGGGTGCTCAAACTGAAAAAGGACACTGACGGCAACATTCTCAAGCACAAAGCAAGGCTTGTGGTGAAGGGGTATGTTCAGGGGCAAGGCATTGACTTTGAGGAAGTATTTGCACCGGTGGCTAGGCTTGATACCATCCGACTGATAATTGCTCTTGCAGCACAGCATAATTGGGAGGTGCACCATATGGATGTCAAGTCGGCATTCCTAAATGGTGATCTCCAAGAGGATGTATATGCTACACAACCTGAAGGCTATGTTATGGAGAATCAAGAGCACAAGGAATATAAACTATCTAAAGCTCTTTATGGTCTTCGCCAAGCACCGAGGGCATGGAACATGAAGCTGGACAAGAGCTTGAGAGGTCTCGGGTTCACAAGATGTTCACAAGAACAGGCGGTGTACACAAGAAGCAATGGGCTTGATGCAGTCATCATTGGAGTGTACGTCGACGATTTGATAGTCACAGGCGCTGGCAAGGATGAGATCAAGATGCTCAAGCAACAGATGATGAATGAGTTTGAGATGAGTGACCTTGGTTTGCTGTCATATTACCTTGGTATTGAAGTACACCAGAAAAGTGATTGCATTACATTGACGCAGTCAGCTTATGCTAGGAAGGTTCTACTGCAATTCGGAATGGCAGACTACAACATGACCAAATGTCCTACGGAACCCAAGCTGCAGCTCCAGAAAGATTCTGAAGGAACTGTGGTTGATCCGACTGAATTCAGGCATGTAGTCGGATGTATGAGGTACTTGACACACACCCGTCCAGACCTTTCCTACGCTGTGGGTATGGTGAGCCGGTATATGGAGAAGCCCACTACCATGCATCACCAAGCCATCAAGCATATCCTCAGATATGTGAAGGAGACCATTAACTTTGGGCTTGCATATGGAAGAGGACATGAGAAGAGCCAGTCGGCTTCACTGATAGCAACTTGGTCAGAGACACTGATGATAGGAAGAGCACTAGTGGTATGGCATTTTACCACTGTGGGAACCTCATTGGATGGGTGTCCCAAAAGCAAAAGACAGTGGCTTTGTCTTCTTGCGAGGCCGAGCCCATGGCAGCAACAGCTGCAGCTTGTCAGGCGCTGTGGTTAAGAAATTTGCTTAGTGAGGTGACTGGCTGCAAACCAAAACCGGTTACACTCTTCGTCTACAACAAGTCCGCCATAGCATTGGTGAAGAATTGTGTATTCCATGGTCGCAGCAAGCATATTGACACTCGCTTCCACTTCATACGTGAGTGTGTGGAGAATGGACAGATCAATGTTGAGTATGTCTGTTCCGGTGAGCAATGTGTCGATGTACTCACCAAGACACTAGCGAGAATGAAGTTTGCAGAGATGCGGAGGCTTCTTGGAGTGAAAGATCTTGAACCAAGTCTAGATTAGGGAAGTGAATATGAGTCAATAATCTCAGACTTGGTCATGTGCCAAAGTTCTAATTTGGCCGAGTCATCGGTTTTAGTTCAAGTCAAGATTGACTAAGACGTAAGTTGCGTGCGTGCCTAGTTTAAAGGGTGTCATGACCAGATAATGCGTCGAGTATGTGCGTAAGAAACGGATCTAGCAAGTATTGCGGATCCTGCACATGTTTTTGTTTTCAGTCAGTTAGTCTGTAGCGAAGCGTTAAAAAAGTTCAGAGTTAAGTTGTCTGTCTTTGTACTGTGCCTTGACTGGCAAATTTTTGATGAACAACAGAGTGTTGCGTCCAAAAACTCTGCCTGTGTGTTCTGCTCTGTCCACCTTCCGAGTGAAGTGCATTCTTGAGCAATCTTCTGAATTTTCTACAGGGGGTGTGCAGCGATCCTTGGCTTGAAACCAACATCCTAGAACGCGATGACTGGGGCTGCGCTAATCAATATTTTGCAGCTTCACTACCAGCAACAGCCAAAATCTAAAAAAAACTTCACCCAAACTAATACTACAGATGAATACTAATTACCACTAAAAGCACACTACAGATGAATCCTCCACACATGAACCTGCTAAAGTTGGTTCTTGTTTTACCCCCCACAGGCACCAGTTTGTCCCACAAATATAACCAGGCACACAAATCTAGCACTCCCTTCGTTCCATAAACTAGCACAAGATCGAATTTTTGTGTTACATGACTACATGCTAACAGAGACATCACCCAAATCTGCGAAAAAAATAAGAATCATTCTGGAACCGGATCGAGCGCGCGTACCGAAGTGGGAGTAGGAGTCGAAGTAGTAGTCGGCGCTGGTCTTGTCGCTGCCGATCACCTCCTCCTCCACCCCCTGCCCCTCCTCGTCCCCCTCCGCGCCGGGGTTCTCCTCCACCTCCATCCCCACCTCCTCTTCGGCGTCCTCGAACCTCAGCCTCGACGCCGTAGCCTCCGCCAGCCCACCGTTCGCGTCGAGGCTGCCGCCCTTGCGCCGATCCATCGCTAGCTCGCTCGGGGGTTCGGTTGCTCTGGCGCGCCGCAAAGCAGGGGAGAAAGAGAGGCTAGCTAGGGTTTTGGGAGGGAGAGAGACGGAGGTTGGCTAGGAGGTTTTATATCCACCGTGGCATAAATATCAGTCCAGCTAGACGAACACGGAGTCAGTCAGAGTTGGAGTTCACCTCGTCGCCTAAATTAGGAAAAAATCATTGGTTGATGTGTTTAGATGTGGCTGTTTTTTAATATTAACATGTTTTTATTTTTAAATATTGATATGATTTTATTTTGTACTTTTAAAATTTTATATAGTTCATTTTATAAGTATATATAATTTTATTTGATTTTTTAAATTATATATATATAATGATTTTATTTACAATTTTTTAATTTATCATATCATATAAGTTAAATGGGTCAACACCGACCCGACGAGCTAACTGTACCCGCACCAGCCTGGCATGCTCTGTGCGCTCGGCGTGCAGTGCTTGGGCCAGCGACCTAGCCAACAGTCTGGCACCGCACGGCTCGATTACCTAGCCGGGCCAGCCGTGTGATGCCTAATAGGGCATGTGTCCGATTAGGCTCGTACCAGATCGGGCCGTGTTGTGTCACACATGTGAACATATGTTCGTATGTGTTTACAAAATCAATTCTTATGTGAAAATGCTCGTACAAAATTTAAAAAGTTAGTTGTTGTATAGAAAATAATAAAAATATGATGACCACTAAAAGTTATTCCTATGTATTTTATACAAAAAGGCATGTATTTGATCGACCATCGTAAAATACAAAAAGGCATGTATTTTATAGCAACCTTGACAAAAAGATATCGGTCTAGGTACATAGAAACGTCAATTCACAAAAGATCAAAAGACAAAAGGATCATCCGTTGACACGATTCACACAGCGAAGGAAAGTTACTTTAGATGACATGCAAAATAAGATTTAACATTTTGTCTCCCTAGCCTAATGTTTGGTCCATCTGAACTTGAATAACAAACCAAGAAGGATTAAACTATTTTACATGCTTCATACATAATAAAAGAAAATTGATTGGTGCTAAAGCGGTAGCTCCATCTCCATGCTATGATGTGAAATCTCTCTCAATTATTATAAATATCTGCAGCTTTCATCTAATGCAAATCTTAAGGTGATAGGATGATGACATTCTAGCATCCCAATAGACACTTTGGTGTTAACTTCCCAGGGACCCTGCCAGACATTTTGTTATCATTTAGCAAAAAATTGATTATCTCTCCATTGTCTTTTCATATATTTTTTTTCCTATGGAGAAATCATGTACAATTATCTGATAGGGAATAAGAATTGCAAGTGCAGTAGTTGTTTTCTGGAGAAGTCAATAACTATTGAAGTTTAAAATGTATAAGCCTAAAAACATTGGCTATGCATGTAAAATCATAAGGAGCTGTTTGGTAAGAAATTAGCTTCTAAGACTCATGACAAGGGAGTGGATGTTGAGAAGTGTGACTGATTGGGGTGGTTAATTTCGGGCTTCTTTTAACGTAGAGGCTCCCTGCTTTTGAAAAAACAATGTAAAGAAGTTCGAAATTAAGAGCTTGTTTGGTAGGGTTCTGTTTCTCATTTTTCAACTCACAACTCATAATTATCCGATGATCTACTCCTTTGAGAATCCAGAGTGACTTACGAAAGCGTTTGGTGGGAAGTTGGCTCCTAAAACTCTAGAAGTGAGGATTTGAGACGAAAAGACTATACTACTCCTGTTGTTAACATCTAAGCTATTTGTATCGTACTCCTTTCTATTTGTACACAAATTTCAGATTTTTTTTACAAATTTTTCCAAGAATTTGATATGGTTTTATAGGTGACTTTCCCTGCTCTCTCAAATATTTATTTGTGAGCACTTGATAATCTCATGAAACAAAAGACTTAAGATGAGATCCCATGCTTTAGAACAAGGTTGGATACATCGTACATGGAGTTCTCCAGATCATGTCATAAAGGCTTAAAATACCCACATATATTTTACAACGTGGAACACAAGCATAACATAGGAATACAACAACATTTGTGCTAAGTCTTGTTTTTCTACTAAACTACAAAAAAATTACAATTTCCTCAGCTCAAGGCTTCATACGCATACCTTACTTTCTATTGTCTAGCACATTAACACTTGCCTATCTATTTGAATCCCATAGCTAAAATCTTTTACATCAGGTCCTCGAGAAGAGAACAACGCAACCAGGGGAGCTGAATTGTATAGCGTTGGTGCCATACCATCAGCAATACCTGTCGTTGCTTGGAATATTGTAGCCCTTCCAGCCCAATCTCTTATTTGTAGAAGAGTTGTAGTAAATTATAAGATCCTACAGAGCCAAGAAATAATGTTATCCTCATGTAATGATTTTATATCATTAAAGGGTAAACACCGCCAAGAAGAAGGCCAGACAACGACAGTTTGAAGGAGAAGGGACTTTAGAGAAGGAAGATAGACATAGACGGGGATGAACTGTTGTTTCTTTGTTCTTCTTACTTGCTTTATAATGAATTGTTGGACCGAAAAGGCGACTAGAGGGGGGGGGGTGAATAGGAGCACGCTCACTTTTTCACAAATTATGAACTCAACACAATTTCACTCCAATAGCTATTAGGAAGATATGAAGATCAATATACCAGTACAGCGGAAGACTGGTATTGAATTCAAGATAATCCCCTAAACAATATGACAAAATCAACTAAGATTAAAACAACACAAGTCTTGTGATCGACCTCTGGACCCAACAGGTTGGACCGATTGATTGAGCGCGGACCGCTCCAAATCGGTCGGACCGGTGATGATGGCGATCGACCGCGAGCTCGTAACCGATCCAAACACTAAGCAAACCTTGCATAGATTAAGAACGTGATCGTTCTTTGGATTACACCCACACCATCATGGATCAGTGGTCAATCCAAGATCACGAAATTCACCTCAAACCATCAAAAGCTCTAGCCTGCACCTCAACTCTCCCTAAGACAATTAGGGTTTTGAAACATAAAGAAGCGAGAGAGGGGTGCATCCACCACCTCCTCCTATTTATAGTGGAGGCCTAGAATTCTCTAGGGTTTGACTTAATTGGGCTCCCGTTAAGACCCACTAACAAACGGATCACACACGCACACTTCGCAAAGCGCCGTCTTTAACCTTTTGACCTAAACCGCTTCACCATGCGTCATGGATTCGCCAATAGGTCACCCTTGTCCATCTTGTATCACGCTTGAGTCATTGACCTCACCCGGCATCGTCGATCGTTCTGGACCTCAACTCTCCAAGTCTAGTCCCGATCCTCCTCGCCGTTGACCGTCGTTGACCACCAAGCAACCTGCACAACCATAGACAAGCAAACACGAATTCGGGAATAAGTTCTTCACAACTTGACCCATGTTAGTCAAAACATGCATCATGCAAACCATATGCCATGATACCAATGACTTTGACCTAACAAAATAACATCGCCACGAAGTTTGCCGATGAACAAAGTGGAAGCGGTCCGACCGCTCCTGTGATGGTCGGACCGCCTAACGGTCGGACCGCTCCTCGTGAGCGGTCGGACCGCCACTGTGACTTAGCCAAATTCATGCCTGAAATTCGAAACCTTCGAAACTTAAAGCGAATAGAACTTCTTCGGAGACTCCAAAATCATAAGACCAAGTGCATTGGGATCCTCACTTGCCTACAACACCTATTTTGGCCCAGTCAGTTCTGCACACTTTTAGGTCACAGCCGGTCCGACCGATTTGGGACCGGTCGGACCGCCGCACATGGCCGGTCCGACCGATTTGGGACCGGTCGGACCGCCCCTGTACAGAATGCCTGAGACTTTGTCGAAAACTCGTGAAACAACAAACCGTAAACACCATTGCCTATTGTCATATCATCCTAAGATCTGGTCCTCATGATATCCACATGAATACATGATATCCCTTTTATAGGGACAACCCGACTTGACTTCTAAGAAACAATCTCTATTTCTAAGAAAACTTATTTTTATTAGATGGAATACATCTATAAGAAAATAAACTCAACTAATGAGGAAACTAAATATTCCATCTCTATGTCCTAACTAGTAATGCACCCATGGGCCCGCGTGTGAATAGTGTGCGATGCTACAACCCTTGGAAGCCCCACATCACAGCTCGTCCTCGAGCTATGGCGGCGGGCATGGCTGAAACCATTGGAAGCCCCCACATCAACGGTATAGCTTTGGCCCTGTCATGCTAGAGTATGTCGACGCATCGAAGATTGCCGTCTCCACACGCTTGAAGTAGAAGCCCGACTGTTGATGCGACCCATCATACCGGCACAAGTGCCAACCCACCCTTTGATAGGGTTTCACCATGGGGAACCTCCAGCATTCCCTTAGATGGTTCCGTCGCTGCTAGAGCTCCAGTCTGCAATGCTGTCGTCGTGCCTTGGTGCTCCGCCGCCTTAGCCTGATGAGTTGTCGCCTTACCTTGGAGCTCTGCCGCCCTTGGACACGGCGCAGTCACTGCCGTTGTTGTTGGGTGCAGCGTCTCCATTGGTGGGGAAAACTCTACCGTAGGGTCTGCGCCGAGCAAGCTATCTCCTAGTATGGTAGCGATTGTCGCGGGGGTTTCGCCGAGCAAGCCATCGCCCGGTGTGGCAATGATTACTGCGGGGCTACACCGAGCAAGCCATCTCTTGGTGTGACGGTCCCTAGTTTGCCTACCTTGATCATCTCCACGCGTGCCAATCGCACGTTATGGTCTTCTAATCGGTTGTTGATGGTGACGAGCTGAGCGTTGTGGTTGTCTTGCATCAGGAGCATGTCATCACAACGAGCGATGAGTTGCGCGAACATCACGACCATGTCCCGAGGGTCGAAACCGCCGCTGTTTGACGTGATCAATGCAACGGTTGGCTCTGATACCAAATGTAATGATCTTATATCATTACGGGGTAAACACCACTAGGAAGAAGGCTGGACGGTGACGACTTGAAGGAGAAGGGACTTTAGAGAAAGAACATAGATATAGACAGGGATAAACTATTGTTTCTTTGTTCTTCTTGCTTGTTTTATATGGATACATGCTATCCCTTTTATAGAGACGACCCGACTTAACCTCTAAGAATAATATCTATTTCTAAGGAAACTTATCTCTATTAGATGGAATACATCTCTAAGGAAGTAAACCCAACTGATAAGAAAACTAACTATTCTATCTCTATTTCCTAACTACTAATGCACCTGTGGGTCCGATGCGAATAGTGTGTGGTGCTACAGTACCATGCATATTTTTCATATATTAACAGTAGCCCCCCACGACTACTATTACTATTCACATATGTGAATAGTAATTCCAGCACATAACACCTCCTTTGTTATGTCATCCAACAATAGCAGTAGCTATAGATACAATTCATGTCGCTGTTCTGAAAGTATCTGCAGATTGGTTCATTGAGAATATATCTACCGATGTAAACCTATGGGGTTCTGACTTTTGAAAGCAGCTTATGGACAGAGACACTGAAACAAGATTTACGAGTCTAGCAAGCTGCGGCTTAATTGACTTACTTTGCACTAAAGTCTGCAATCAAAATCCAGTTGCAATTTCCCCAATTTCTTCCATGAATTACAGAATTCCCTATGATTTTACACGATCCAAGAGAGGGGAGAGGACAAGAGGAGGGGTGGCAGCCAGGCGCGGAGCCTACTAGCCCCCCTCATGGTTTTTTACTACCTTTTCAATTTATGTTATTAGCATTGGAATTTTATTACGACTAAGCTCTTACTAATTCAATTTATGTGATTAAGTAGCAGATAGGATGAAACTAAAAAGACTAAGAGTTAATTTGTGGCACATGAACTCACCTTATGTAGCATATAGATTCTATTTTGTTTCTAAATTTTTATGCTAGTGTTGACTCCAATTTGTACCCTATAAGTGCATGATATTTCATCTTCCTGCATGTTTAGAGTTTTATCAAGCATTTTTTCCTCATATATGGCTTCTGTCACACCTTCTGTGGCCCGGTGAAGTGTGCATATACACAAAACTCCACCAAACTCAAGTTATCATCTATCATGATTATTATTTGTTATATATATATATATATAAAGTTTTATCCTAAGAAAAATTCTATTTTTATAAGGAAAAATCGATGACTTGCTACTCCTAAGCACCTTGATTTAAGATTTATCACCGTTAAGTTTCTTATTGAATAGGAAGGGATAAATATGTCTTTTCACAGTGGATTTTTGGTGCAAAATAAAAACAAAAATACTGTAATACGTCCGGGGTGTTAAATCACATGTATTTTGTGCTTAGGAGTGACAAATTATCAAGAAAAAACTTAAATGTGGTAAATCCTAAATCAAGGAGCTTAGGACTGACAAATCCACAATTTCACCTGTATAAATAACTTAAATTGGATGATAATAAATTAATGTCTCTCCTCGAGCTATCGCCCCCCCTATGGTCTAATCCTAGCTCCACCCCTGGTGGCAGCTAGCTGCTACCTTCACGGGAGTAGGAGAACATGAGCAAGAACTTGAACATTATGCTGTTGGCCGAATCCTAACAAATCACAACTAAAATTGCTCACAATATCCTACACATTTTCCTCTGATTACCAAAGGAGGGTGTTGCCGGGTCGAGTCCCTTCCATTTCGACCCGAGAAGTGAAGGAGTTGCGGGCTTGCGACTGGGAGGAGCGAAGGGGCATACCTAATGACATATTACGAGTAATTTCAAGCAACTTTAAGGGCATATTCACTCAGGGTGGCACGGCTCCCCACTAGAATCAAGTGGAAGGTCGCTCCTCAGCACCAGTGCATTTTGTGCTCCGTTCCGAGCTAGATTATAGTGTCTATTTTTTGAAAGTTATGGTGTTTGGCTTGACTTCACATGCTCATGCTAAGAATTCGAGAGCATGGATCCTACCAAACAGACCCTAAGCGGGGTAAACAAGTATTACGAGACAATCGGGAACTTAGTAAACATTTATTTTTTTCAGTGACGCGAGTTTTGACAAAAGTTTAGCAAAAAAAAAAAAGAACTTGATTAATCTTAGCAAATCAAAGGTTACAGTCAACCAAATCATCTAAAACACCACACTCAATTAAGCGTAGGGGTTTCCTCCGTCCTCTCGCATCGCGCCGCCGGCGCTCCGCCCTGGCTCGCGAGCTGAGGGAGAGATACGTACGCACACGCCATGGAGGACACAGAGGCCAAGAACGCCACATCCGCCACTTCCCCTCTCTTCTCCTTCTCCAACCCCAACGCTTCCTTCGGCTTCGGGTTCGGCGCCGCCGCCGGCCCTCCTCGTCTGCCTGCGCCGCCTGCCGTCGAGGTCTTCATCTCCGAGGTGCTCTTCCTCCAAATTTTTCTGCCCTGTTTTTCCCCGTGTCTTTTTGCTGCAAAATTCGATCTTTTTCTTGTTTGCCTTGCAGGAATCGACCGTCGCGGCGGCGAACTTGGAGCCGGTGGTGGTCGACGATACCCTATCGATTTACAAGGTGCGGTTGCAAATGCTTACCTTGTGTTTGTTGGAATGCCTCTGTCGCTCTGATTCTAGTCCGGCAAGAGTAAGCCAAAGCTTCCAACAGATGTTGATCAAGTCTTTGGCCGAGCTCACAATATACTACAATTGCTTCGTTTAGCCTGCTAGTTGTCTCGCGCAAGTGAAAAAAACGGCAGTTTTGTATGCAATTACCTGATCACTCTTTAACCTATGCTGTCGAGTGTTATCCGATGATCATTGAACATACAAGCATTAGGGAGTTTTATCTACTGCCAGCCTGGAAGCTTCCTTTGTTTCTGTATAAGCTCTTTTGCACACCAATTGAACGGCAAATACTCAAGTATGCTTAAATATCACTGCAGAAACATCAAACATCCATTGTTGTCATATGTACTTTATGCTAGATTCAAAGTGTAGATCTGTTAGAGGTGCAAACTGAAGTGATGATGACAGGATTAAGATAGAGGCATACATACCAAATAAGATGTTTTCTCTGTCGCAAAACTGATAGGAAAGCTTGCACTAGTTACCATTTGTGATACTGCTAACAACAACAACAGTGTTGCTGGATATGATATCTCGGTTGTATTTATAAGTTAGCACTGCAATTAGACAGCAGACAACGGCATTTAATAAAGACAGCTCAGTATTCTGAAACTATCTTGAATGTTCAAGTAGCTTTGTTTTCTCAAGCCATCATATGCCTTCTGATCTGATGGCTTGTATTTATCATAGAAATTTTAGGTGAATTATACTGAGAAATACATATCAATACTCGAAAAATACCTGCATTATAAAGTTGTATAGAGATTATGGATGTCATTTCTCTGGTTCTGTTTTAACTATTTTAGGTTGTAGTCTTTTCTTGAATTCTTGTTAGTTTGTTCTGTGGTTATGAAAGAACTGTAGAAAGCAATTCTTTTTTATTGTAATTCTTAGACATCATTGCACATATTTTCTTTGATTTATTTGCTTGCTTGTTTGTTGTTTTATTGGCTTTGCAAAACATGCCCTGGCGGTCAGGAATGAGGAAGCTTGCAACAATTTTTTTGGGTTTTGAAACACGGGAAAAATTCTATATTGGTAAGCTGTGTTGTTTTTTAGCCACTAGGTTGATTTAGACTAGCCTCACTTGAGTTATCAGGATTCCTTTTGATGTACATTAATTGCCAAGGCAAACAAGATGAGAGGGATCTTTATAGAAGATGTTTTTTTGGCTTTTGCTAATTGTTATCTGACTGTAGTTTTCTTTGTATGATTAGGTTACTGGTACAGATTGAATTGACGTAATTTCTTGCTTTCCTCAACATGATATTTGTTGGGCATTGAAATATGCTTATGGAAAAAAACAGACATTTTGTGTTGGCTCAATGGTCAGTTGTAGTTCAAGTGGGACATCAGTTTTAGTCTCTTTTTCTGATGCTGCAACGCTAAGTGCTGTTGAGTGAAGTAAGAAATGATGAGATTATGAATATAAAATAACTGTGCCTTAATTATCAGTACATGCTTTGCCAAGGGAAACAAGAACATAGGAAACCTGATGAAACATTGAAGAAGTTTTAATACTCTCATCCTTCCTCCTTCCCTCTCCCCCAAATCAAAGAAAAAAAGGAAAAAGATTGCTTAGTCCTGAAATAGTTTTCTGAAATACTCATTGGCTGATTGGCTCTTTCATTGGGACGTCAGAGCACAAAGTGACATTGCACATACCCACATTTGCATATGATGTTAGGACAACTACTGTTATTCCAAAAACTTTTAGGAAATTGTCTTACATATAAGTTTTCCTAGTTCTTGCACCACATTCCACAGGTCATTCTTAGCTCCTTATGATGTTGTTAAAGTGTTAAACTAATCTATTTTCTTTCTCTATATTATTTCTTAGGGGAGAGTGAATACCTCTGACGTGTTTGGGGTCAAAAACTCTGATTTGGTCCCAGGAAAATATGAAGGTGAAGACTGAATACATTTAGTTCTTTGCAGCATATTTCTTATTATTTGGCTTTGTGAATCTGAGCATATCCATGGGCACTAGGTGGGTTGAAGCTATGGGAAGGTTCATTAGACCTGGTGAAGACCCTAAATTCAGACATCAAAGATGATCGATTGCTTGTAGAAGGCAAACGTGTACTAGAGGTGGGATACTCTCTCTAAGTTGATGTCTTGTTAATATTTCGTGTACAATTGGAACTTCTATTAATTAGTTAGATCTTGGTTCTACTGGAATGACTAAACCCAGGTTTTCTAGGTGCAATCTCTCTTTGTCTCCAACTAATCACGGAGTGTAGTACAATATCTAAATAACTAAGTACTTGAAGCCTTCAACAAAATTGTTGAAAAAAATAGTTCTAAGATAAGAAAATGATGTATTCAACTAGCTGCTTACATTATCTATCTTTGTGATTCTTTAGTTAGGATGTGGACATGGTCTCCCTGGCATCTTTGCAGGTCTTAAGGTATTGATCTGTTCTCCCCTGTGGCATTTTTGAAATAATTACTCAACTATATTGCTTTCTCAAAAGCTCAAACTGTCAGGGTGCTGGTCTAGTACACTTCCAAGATTTTAATGCTGAGGTCCTTAGGTGCCTCACCATACCAAATGTAAAAGTTAATCTTTTCAAGGAAACATCTCAAGGAACAATTACATCTAGGAGTGTTGGTTTCTTTGCTGGTGACTGGAGTGAAATTGACAAGCTGCTTCTTTGTGGAGATGCTGATCAAGATAAAACAACCAACAGTCATAATAAAAATGAAGGTTATAATGGCTACGATATCATTCTGATGGCTGAGACTGTTTATGCATTATCATCGCTTCCTAATCTCTATGGGCTCATTAAGAAGGTCAACATCCAAAATCTTATTTTTGCTGTTTTTTCTTTATTTACTCCAGTTTGCTGAATATTTATTGTTGCGTACGTACCAAAAAACCTTTTGCAGTGCCTACGCTACCCTGGTGGTGTAGTTTACATGGCGGGAAAAAAACATTACTTTGGTGTAGGTGGTGGCACAAGGCAATTTCTACGCTTGGTTACAGAAGATGGTAAGTTTTTTCTTTCTTTTTGTTAACCATCAAGATATTTGCTTGTACAACCCATATTTTTTTTCAATTGGCATGCTTGTTTTGCGCACTTATGCAATGGCAAGATTGGAGAAAGAATTCCTAATTCGTATGTAGTGGCCATGTACGTCTTGTGTTTTCCTCTGTTTGTGTCACATTACATGCTGTTTATATTAAATTTGCATATCAAGATTCCGTCTAGGGTATTAGTTTTGCTTTGTTACTTTGAAGGCAAGCGTTAATTGCAGGCATTTTAAATTAGTGAAATTAGCATCCTGCATGTGGAGGTGACGATTAAACTATGCATGTTTAATATATCACATGCCAAAACTGTAGACCAGCTATTGATGCTAAACTGCACAATTTCTTTGGATACATTATGTGGATTCCATTTTACAGTTGCATGCCTTACGGTATTCATGCATTGTTTGTACCTTTTTTTTGTCCTTTAGGAGCCATGCAATCTGACCTGATTGCTGAAGTTGCTGATGGATCATCCAATGTAAGGGAGGTTTGGAAATTCTCATCCAAATAAACTAGCACAGCCCTTGTGATTGTTGAAGAAATTACAAACATGTACTGGGCTCCATATTGGTAGAGTGGAAGTCTTAGTTTAGTTGTTTCTTATTCTGTTAATGTACTGTAACAGTTTCATGTTGATCGCATCTCTTTTTTAGTTCTTACATCGAATAGAAAACCCTGTTTCTACTCTTGAGAACTTATAGAAGTACTTGTTCATGGAGTCTTATTAGTTACCCTACCTCTGGATTACGTTTTTTAAACTCGTGTACCCTTTCCTCTGAAATTATGAATTCTCCATGATCTTCTCTTGTACTGTCTCATATTTTCTCTGACAAATGTAGCACTTTTTGAGTTCTTGTGGCCCATCGTTGCAAAGATTCCTGGTAATTCCAAATTTCCAATGGCAGACAGAACTGATTGAGTAACAACTGACAAGCCAGTAAAAAGGAACAAGAAACAAAATTGTGCACCGATACTTCACCTTTCTTCTTTCCGTAGGAAATGATACACACCATGCTGTCATGGCAACAAGGAAAGTTTTCCAGTAAATACCAACAAATAAATAGGAAGAGGTGTGAATGAGGAAGGGACATGGATGTGAAAGGATGGCTAGACCCATGTGGTGTAAGGAATCAAACATTAGGGCAACATTTGTCATTTTCCTCATGTTTCCATGTTTCTAATGATCAGCATTGTACCACTTTGGGGCCATTCCATGTGCAATCTACTGTTCTTGTCCTCAATGATCTGCATCCCCCCTTGTAGTGTCTATATCTTTGCCTTGCAGCTTTTCCCTTGAGCTGCAATGATGGGCTTCCAGGACGCCGGCATCGGCAGCTGGACGGCCAGCTTCTTCCACTACCAGAGGCTGGAATGCCGGGACGATGTGGCCACCCCGCGGCCCAGGTGGCGGTGGCTGCCGGCTCTGAGCGGTAAGGCGGCTTCCCCCTGCTTCTTCCCTGTCAAGAAGCTCAAGTGGAGCAGGATCACGTCGGTCCTCCTGCCAAGGAAGGTTGCCGAGTTCTCATCCAAGATCCGCCACGCCGGTGCGACGATGGATGTCGACATCTGCCCAACCATCATCTTCACGTCGCAGTGGGGGCTTCCGGTGCTCTCCCGCCCATTGCTGGCCGGTAGCAAGGTCAAGTATCCCTATGGGAATGGCTTCTGAGAAGCATGCTTCTATCCCTTTTCAAGCGTTCTCTGTTCGTAGTGATATATATGCATGTGTGTGATATATCTGGTGTCTGGTGAACTAGTTGATCCTGTAGAATGGGTTGTGTTCTTGCTGTCTGCATACTTCTTTTTGGTCTTGCCATGAGGGTCTGATATTAGGCACTTTGCTAATTGATATTGCACAGATCTTGTGTGAAAAATTAAGTTCAGCGCATTCCAAGTTAAAGCCGAGCACAGGGCTCAATCATGGTTGATTGAATGTTGCTCCCTCCTCCAGCAGAAGTTCCATCCAGCAACGAAGAAAGTGCCACAAGATCATCTTATGTTTAGTATGAACAAATCATTCATGCGTGTAGCCGAATCAATTAAACAAGGAGCCGACCGAGATAACCAAAATATATAGATGAAGACGATGCCATTGCCATGCCCAATTAAGTTGCTTGTTGCATGCGTCGCCAAGATTAATTCTTCCCAACACATGGACTACAATGAAGTGAAAATTAATTCCGTGTTTTTAGTTTGGGGCAATTGGCTCTATGCCACTGGTCAAACAAATTCTAAAAATGACATTGAAAACTCTCTTATTGTGAATGTGTCACTGTGTTGTACATTTTCATCTCAAAACGTCACTCCTATTACCTTTTGTCGGCCAGCTATCTAGTTAATACCTTTGACCGACACAAAATGACAATGCTACCCTTAATTGTGCAATGCAAGAAATGCCATGGAGAGTGCTATTGTAGTCAGCGAAGATAATATTTGACACCAAAATTTTGCAAGTTCTAGAAATCCATGTATGCATTGAAGCAAGCATCTTGAAGTTAGAATATTTGTTTTGATGAAGTAGTTAAAGGATTTGGCTTCATCGAGGATGAAGAAGAACATTGTGTTTACATAAAGGTTAGTGGGAGCACACTTATTTTTCTGATCTTACATGTGGATGTCATATTATTGATCGACAATAATATCCCTATGTTTGAATCTGTTAAAGCTTCATTAAGAAATAGTTTATCTACGAAGGACTTAGGAGATGCATGTAATACTCTAGCCTAACAATGAGCTCGGAATGTCACGGCACTACACTAACTACCAATTTAAATATTAAATTATAATAAATTTTAGCAAACATATCAAGATTAAAATCCGTCCACAGGTCACAGGATGGACATTTAAAGTAATATTAATCAACTAATGAAGTTACAAACAAGTCTCAAGTATTATTCTATGCAATAAATAAGTCCATGAATATGATAAATATCCAAGTCTCTAGTTTTATAAGAGAACACTCTAATCAAAGTTGCATGTGTATTTAATTTGCATGTGCTACTCGTGATCTATTCCCTCTCATGAATGGTGTCATCAATGATCACCTAACTTAAGCAACAAAGTAAGAGTGAGTCCAAAACTCAGCAAATACCTAAATAAAGGCATAAACAACAATTTATCAAGCATCATCAAGGTTATCATCATCATATATTTATTTAATGTCATTCTCACATTCAAATAAACAAGTCATATTCACTATAGATAATTTTGCATAATTTAACAATTTATTTATATATGCGAATCATGCTCATGTTCAAACGCATCTCATCAACTATACCGGTATAGTGGAGTATTCACCTGTCAATGACACACTCTTCCCCCATCTTCGTTAGGATGGGGTCCCTACATTGTAGGACTTTAACTAGTCCCTACAAATGTAAAATTTATCTATAGCACTCCGGATTAGTCATGTATCTTTCTCACCCACCTCACCGAAATTGTTACATAACTTTCTCACCGATCTGACTCGTGCACTCTTATCATGATGAATGTAAATGATGCAACCTTATAATTAATCATTTACACAACTCATCTTATTAACTCAATATCTCATTCTCATTAACTCAATGTCATAATCTCATTAACTCAATGTCATCAATATCATGTATACGAACAAGCTTACGAAAGCATGATAAATAGCATGATAAGTAATATCAATGACCATGGTGAACAACCCGTTGTTCACCCGTTGTTCACCACTCTACCATGTACTTTCCTCTTAGCCTTTAGACACCGAGTGACGAAATTGTGGCACGACGCTTGAGGCAACACTTCATGAACAAGAAAGCAATAATATATTCAAAAACATGCCACAACAGTACCAAAATCATCACACAACTACTATTGCTCCTACATGCAACACCGACTCTCCTAACTCAAATTCACCGGACAAACTACCCGTTGTCCCAGTAGTAAAACGACCATAACTTTAACTCAAAACCCAAATATCATAAACCATATGTTTTATGGAAACCCCACGAAATTACCCATAACATTCTAGTTATGCAAAACTTCTTAATTCACCGTTTAGGTTCCCGTTTCCAACCCCGAACATTAAACCAGAATCTGTCATAACAGTCTCCTTCATAATTTTATATCTGTTTTTATATAACATGAAAAATAGTAAACAAGGGTATTTATGAAATATACTAAGAAATATCCAGTTTATTCAAGGTATGACCACAATTAAATTATTCCATCTATTGCATGTATTTAACCCATCTTTAAGACAGCTACCATTGACAGCGGTTTTCTGGACAGCAACCTTCCCGATGCCATAACTTTTCACTCGAAACTCTAAAATTACTGATATAGACTTTCCTAGAAAGCTACTAAAATTTCCCACAACTTTTTTAACTAGATGAAAACCTGATTCGGACTGCAGATACTCCTAATTCCCCTTGCAACGTTTTGCAGCACAGTTCAATGAACTAAGGCTTCCCAAAACCTATACCTCCCATGATTAAAATGATCTACAACATGAATAATCTCTACTATATGATTAATATAAGGACTATAGATCATTACCCATGAAGAACTCGATGATGATCACGATGCCCTCGCCTTTTCCTCCCGCCCTTTCTCTCTTTTCTTCTTCTCTTTTCTTCCTCTCCTTCCTTCCAGTAGCATCCAAGGATCCCCTCCCTCTCCTCTGGCTGGCAGCACACAGGGGCTCCTCCCTTTTTCCTTGGCTGGCAACACACAGGGAGGCAGCACAAGGGGCGGCAGGAGGTGGCGGCCAGGGGCTGGGGCATGGGGTGGTGGCAGCTAGGGTTGGCTACCGCCCTTGGTTCCCTGTAACCCTAGCCGGTTCCCCTCACTACTTGGGCCTCAGAAACGTGGGCTGAAAGACCCAAGTTATTTTCCCTCTCTAAAATCTGAAATTTTAATAATCCCAAATTCTGTTTTATTTTCCATATTCCCCTTAGTTGCTCAATTAAATAAACAAGATATTACAAAGCAGCATATGTTTTAGGCATAAGGATCTATAAAGATAGATCTTAGATGCTAATTGGATTAAGCCAAGATGTGTACACTGACAAGGTGTTGAAGTGATTCAACATGCAAGATTCCAAGAAGAGTTTCTTGCCCATGGCACATGATCTTAGTCTTAGCAAGAGTAAATGTCCTTTGACACCTGATGAACGAGACATAATGAGTAAATTTCCACATGCTTATGCTATTGGATCTATCATGTATGTCATGCTTTGTACACGCCCAGATATGTCTTATGCTCTAAGTATTACGAGTAGATATCAGTCAGATCCAGGTGAGGGCCGCTGGATAGCAGTAAAGAACATCATGAAGTACTTGAGAAGGACTAAATATGTGTTCCTTGTTTATAGTGGTAAGGAAGAGCTGATTGCAAATAGTTACACCGATGCTAGCTTCCAAACCGACAATGGTGTTTTTCGATCGCAGTCTGGGTTTGTGTTTTATCTTAATGGAGGAGCAGTGAGCTGAAAAAGTTCCAAGCAATGAACAATTGTTGATTCTACAATAGAGGCTAAGTATATTGCGGCTTCCAAAGCCGCAAAAGAAATTGTTTGGATAAGAAAGTTCACTTATGAACTAGGCGCGGTTTCTAGGGCTTCTAGTCCAATGGATCTCTATTGTGGCAATAGTGGAGTCATTGCACAAGCTAAAGAGGCTAGATGGTATAAAAATACAAACACATACTTCGACGATATGACATTATTCGTGAGATTATTGAAAGAGATGATGTGAAGATATGCAAAGTGCACATGGATTTGAATATTACTGATCTGTTAACAAAGTCTCTCCTACAACCTAAGCATGAGGCGAACACAAGAGCTATGAGTATTAGATACTTGTATAATTGACTCTAGAGCAAGTGGGAGACTGTTAGTGATTACCCTAAAAGGCAATCATGGAGTACTATTGAGATTGTTATGATTCTATGTGTCATCGCTGGTTTCAAGCAATGATAATGTGTAATCCTTAGACTTGAGATCAACATAATTTCTTACATGTGTAACAGTACACTTAGGGGTTACCAAACACTACTCCGTAACTGGATAGTTATAAAAGTAGCTTTCGGGTATGCTATGAAATATACAGAGGGATATGACTGGTCGAATATAGGATTTGTCACTCCTCGCATAATAGGAGAGATATCTCCAGAGCCCTTGATGTACTAGGATAAAGGAAGTGCATGGTCACAACAAGTGGTCAAAGAGTTGACCACACAAAGCTATTTGTCACTAGATCGAGACAAGATTGAACACCCAAGGATGATATATATCTCATCCGAGTTCGACCGATATCGTGAGGCAAATGTTGAATACGCAAGTATGTCATTTAGTCCGACCGTATATGAACTAGTCATGGGAATACTGATTGGTCGTACATGATCACAAATCGCCGTAAGGTTGTAATGAATCGATCGTGACTAGATATGAATTGATCGTAAGGAGTAACGAATCGTTGGTGAATACCGTGAATTTGTAATGTGTCATGTGTGATACTCATGGTGATTATAATTTATAAATGTATAAATGATTATTGATGAATGAATACGATGATGTGTGAATTTGATAGTGTCATGGTGAATTGGTGACACTGCTACAATCGATGTATAATTGATGGTGAATTAGATTGTAATTGGTCGATTACATGATTTGCTAGATTTGAAGAGCTATTTTACCATTGCGTCGCTGCCGAGTGGGTTGACCCTAAGAACCGGCAAGGTGAATGCCGTGGTAGCTACAAAAGAGCAAGTACAACCGTTGAAGCTATCAATATTGAAGATGCACAAGTAGCACAACAACCAAAACCGCAGGAAGAAACTGAAGGTATTAAGGATTTTAACCCGGATGTTCATATTGTTGCCGATCCAGCACTTCGTATACCAATTGAGGAATTCCATCCGGATATTAGAGATCAAGCGAGAAGGGCTTATTTGTTGAAGGGTCCGACTCAACCTTTTGGTCATAATTTTCCTCGCAAACAATATGGAAAGGGTTTTAGGTGCTTTCATGAAACATGGTTTAAGAGGCACGATTGGTTGGAATATATTGTAGAGAAGGATGTTGTTTATTATTTCTATTGCTTTCTTTTTAGGCAGCAACCCTTAGATGAAAATTTTGGTCATGATGTCTTCACTAAATTAGGGTACAACAACTGGAAGAATGCATATGCATCACTACCTCTTCATGTTGGTGGGGTTAATAGTATTCACAACAATGCAAGGAGATGTAGTGATGTTTTTAAGAATCAACGGCAAGTGTATCTCATAAGATGGAGTCTCACAACAAAGATTCTCAAATAAAATATGAAACCGCTTGATTGCTTCTTTAAATTGTGCAAGATATCTATTAATGCAAGGTCACTCATTCCAGGACATAACGAATCTTCTTCATCCATATACAAAGGCAATTTTCTAGAGTTGATTGATTGGTACAAAGAAATGAAGGAAGAAGTGAGGGTTGCATTTGAGGAGTTATGTCCATTAAATGCCAAAATGTGTTCAGCAAAGATTCAAAAGGATCTTGTAAGATGTCGTGGCACGATGGTTACCAAGGTGATTTTGGATGAGATTGAGGTAGTCTTTTCTCTGTTTTATCGATGAATCTCGTGATATATCAATCAAAGAGCAAATGGTCGTAATTGTAAGGTTAGTTATTAATTATGTGTTCTATTTTTATCTCAACTAATTGTACCATGTATCTCAACTAGTTGTATCATGATTCCTACAGGTTTGTGAACAGCAAAGGGAAAGTCATCGAAAGATTTTTGAGTCTTAAACATGTAAAAGGTACAACTGCATATGCATTGAAGGGAGCTTTGGTTACTTTGCTTGGTAAGCATAATTTACATATTGCTAGAATACGAGGGCAGGGATACGATGGAGCTTCCAATATGAGCGGTGAATTCAATAGCCTTCAAAGACAGATTCGTGACATCAACATGTGTGCTTTCTATGTCCATTATTTTGCCCACCAACTGCAGTTGGTAGTTGTTGCTATCACAAGTTGTTGTTCATCTATTATGGATTTTTTTCAACTATGTACCAAGAAGTATCGTAAGAATATTTTGGATAGGTTGGAGAGTGGTGAGATTTTTACAGAAGAGGGAAGCATCAAGACACTGCCTTGGCTGCACTGAGATACTAGATGGGGCTCTCATTACACAACTTTAGTCCGTGACCGAGTCAATGCGGAGGCAAGTGGTGGAGGTGCTGAAATTTGTGCATAAAGATGGGCGCCAACTGTGTCCAAAGCAGCAGGATTGATGCAAAGATATGGAGAGTTTTAACTTTGTGTTCATTACGAAGATGATGTTGAAAGTATTTCGCATTACAAATGAGTTATCTCTTGTATTGCAAAGGAAGGATCAAAATATTGTTCGCACTATGTCATTGCTTGTTGATGTGAAAGCACGCTTGATCAACTTGAGGAACCATGGTTGGGAGCCCTATTTGCGTAAGTCAAAATATTTTATGATGCAAACAAGATTTCAATACCGAATATGGATGAAGCGATACCAAGATGGGGCCGATCAAGGCTAGACGGGTGACGGCCACTCAAGACCACCATTATTGTCTTGATACTTTCTTTGTCGCTGTCGATGCTATTAATACAGAGATGGATCATCGCTCAATGAGCTATCTTCGAGTTGTTTGTTTGCTTTTCTTATCTTGATCCAAGAGACTCATTCTCTAAGTTTGATATGGATAAGATTGTTCGACTTTATGAGATCTATGATACGCATTCTCCATTGGGTATCGCGGTAACTATAAGGGATCAACTTGAAACTTTCATTCTTCATGTCCAAGAATTGATGATTTCATTGTTTGTCATGATTTTGCAAGTTTGGCCATCAAGATGATTGAAACAGAAGACATATTGTTTTTCCATTGGTCTACCGCTTCATTGAATAAGCATTGCTCCTATGGTGGCAACATCATCTCCTGAAAGAGTCTTTTCACTATGAATATTATTAAAACCGATTTGCGAATAGACTATCCGATGAGTGGCTCAATGACTTGATGGTATGCTATTAACTATCGATGATTATATGGATATCGAGGGATATGTGCATGATGTTAGGATGATGAGTCAATTGGCAATGACGCTGTTGGTTTGCCGAGTCTCGCGCGAAGGCTCTTATGTTGTTCGTGACCCAGTGGTCGATCAAGCAGCGGCAAGGCCGACGACCGCCGGTATCACGACGACGAGTAGCTCATGGTCCGACCGCCATAACTTTTGTGGAGTTTGGAGCTAGGCCTAAAATAGAGTGTGTAGGAAAGAGAGGGAGTCTCCTACACTTGGTCTCATAATTTGGAGCCTCCAATAAAAGATATATTCTCATGAAAATTCCCAGAGTTCTTGATTTCCAGGAAATTTGGCTGAGTTCGCTTAAGTATCTGACCCAGACATATAACCCTGGCGACCGCTGGATCTCTACCGATCGCTGTATGGAGGTCTAATTAGCCACTTGTTCGCCGGCCATCTTGGCGGCGTGTGTTTTGGTTAAGTCTAGTGCATGAGTTTCAATGCTTTAATGTTGCATATTGCATGTTTTGAGCTAACGGGTCAAGTTGTGAAGAACTTGTTCCCGTGAGACGCATTTCTTGATCTATTGTTGTGCGTGTGACTTGCGTGTCAACGACGCCAACGGCGAGGAGGATAAGGACTAAGCTTGGAGAGCCGAGGTCCGTAACGATCATGGATGCCGCGCGGAGTCGTGGGACTGCCATCATTGCGCATAATGGACAAGATGGTTCGAACGGCGCATTTGTTGCACCGGTTGATTTGCTGCTGGGGCCTGCAAGTGCCTTGAGGTTCGGGCGGGATTCTGACGGACGCACTTGCCGACATTATGAGAGCCACGATCAACCTACACGCGGCGCAAGGCACGACATTGCTTCAATCGAATGCATGTGTATGTATCCCGCTTGTATTATTCTCAACGGAGCCCATTAGGTGAACTCTTCTAGAACCTAGGTCTCACTATAAATAGAGGGGTGGTTCCCAAACAGCCTCAAGCACTCCATTTGCAAAAACCCTAGGTTGGTTTAGGTTTGGAGAGGAGAGGAGAGGCTAGGTCCTCGAGAGGTGATTTGGGTGTGTGCTCATGGATTGAGCTCTTGTCCTTCTTGAGGAGTGGTCAGAATAAGCAAACATCTTGAATCAATCTATGTATGTTTGTTCAAATATGAGTCCTCTTGTATTTTCCTCTTTCTTTTGATGATTTTGGTGCTTCCTTGATCCTGCTATTTTTGGTTGGTCTCTTGACCTCTTTTACCTTACTATGATGTGGGAATACTTGTAGGACCATCTAAATCATCAATCCCCACGAGCAAGATTTGATCAAGTTTTTCATTTTGATCTGCTTTGAACCCTCCTTTGGTAAAACTTAAAAGGTCAAAACTTTAACGTGGATCCGAAGATCGCCGCTAGGAATAGGTTCCGTATATCCTTAGGAGGTGTGTTCCAAATTTCAGTCAAGTTTCATCTGTAATCCAAAAGTTAGACCATTTTTTGTTTTAGTTTCCGCGGTCTCATATGGTTCTCCTCCGACCGGTCGATTTATTTTACAAAAGCGTCGACTGCCAGCAAATACCAAACCACCACAAACCGGCCTCGACTACTTCAAAGGAGTTTCATCTCCATGTTTTGGGTCTTTTGCTTGAGGGGTTAATCGGATTCACACAAGGCTTCTGCATTTACTAATCTTTTAGCTTTCATAGCTATTGAATAAAAGTTCGTGTTGAATTTGATTAAGGTGAAAATCAAGAAAGCGCCTATTCACCCCTCTCTAATGCCTTCCGATTAAAAACAGAAATGGAAAGTAATTGATTTAGCATCATATACAGTAACAGTGTAATCACTAGCGGATGAAGAAAGCGAGACAACACTTTCAGACAGCTTTGAAACAACTTGTTTACTGAGTTTACTCCAGGGGTCTTCACCGGGTTTAATAGAGCTGCAAAATCCTACTTCCAGACGAGAGGGTCCTAGTTAATTAAAGAAGGTGATACAATTAATTACACATTAGCTGTGAGCGCCGCCACAGCAAAGCTGTGTAAATTCGTTACGTGCAGAAAAGAAAGAAGAGGAACAAGAAAGGAGGATGCAATGAAAACTCGGAATATGTCGATGACTCACTTGGCCTAAGTATTCTCTTGCAAACATTTTGCTTTTTCATTCAAGCTTGCTGCGCGTCTTCGCCTACTCGGTTGCGCTTGTTCTTCTCGCCGCCTTGGCCGCTACTACTCCGTTACAGTTCTGGATAATGGCTCCCAATCACCAGATCCAGAATCCTCCTTGAAAGCTCCATCTATGTCTGCCTTCATCATCCTGACCGTTTGCAGCTCCCATTTACCAATCCTCTTGGCTGGTTGCTTTGTGGAATTATTAAAAGCACCTCATATTCTGCACTGTAGCAGATCACGCGGCGGCAACGTGTTATGAGCAAATCTCTGTAAGAACATTTTGATCTTACTCGGGCATTTGAGTGACCAGATCTTCAACCATCTGGTATCTCCTAGTACACTGAGCGAACTGGTAATGCCAGGCAACAAAATCTTACAAACCTTTAGGAAGGGGAATACTTGTGATGAGGCGAGCATCCTCCTCCTCAAATGTTTGATGAGCCAACTCTACATCCCATTGGCCTGTCGCCAGATCAATAAGCATTTTTTTATGACGTTGCATTAATGCGTATTTGGGATTGGTTTATATGTTAATTGGTAATTTTGTTTTTATTTAGTTGAATCGGTAGAACTTTCCTTTTTTATTGCATATATTCTTTCATCAGTTTGAGAGAGTCCATCAGTATAATCGATCCACCTCCAGTTTCCCTCAAACGCAGGGGCGGGCCCCATCATTCTGGTGACTTCGAGCGCCCTATGCCGCCGTTGGAGAAGACACGTTAGCACCGCCTCGCGCATCTCTGCCATCCGGAAGATAGGAAATAGCAAAAACGTTTTAGGTTCGTGAATACCAATATCCGGTATTGGTATTCACATGGTAGTGAATGTGGTAAGTAAAAATGCATTCGAATTGCAAAACGAATATGAATCCGGATAGTATCCGGATTTTTTGTCAAATACGAATACAAGTATGGTATGCATAATAGGTGTCGAATCGAATATGAATCCGATAATATCCGAATTCAATAAGCAACAACTAGCTATTACATGTCTTTTTGCATTTGATCTCCAAATTGGTCATATTGTATATGCATTTTGATCATCTCGACGAGGTCGCTTTCATGGTGGACTCTAATTTGGCATTTGATTTTTTCCCATTTTGGCACATCCTCAATAAAGCTTGTGCATGCTCTTTTAGTCAAATTGACATATTTATAATCGATTTATTTACACTATCTCTAGAATTGGTTAGAGTTAGTGGTAAAATGGAACCAATGATCAATTATTACATGATAAATCATAGGAAAAGGGTAATAAGTATTACTATAACTGTGCCAACTCGTTAAACTTTGTTAAGTCAGAGGATATTCGAATACCACCAAATTGAGTAGGTATTCGATTCATATTCGTTATAATATTCAAGTATATTCGAATTCAAATTGTTTTAAAATATAAATACGAATATGAAAAACCACTATTCGATCTGTATCACCCTTACATCCCTAGGTGCATGGCAAGTAGCAACAGATGGGGAGTGGGTGGTAAGTCCAGATTGCATGGCACTGAAGCAAACTTTGAAGCTGGTGCTAGGCCAGAAAATTGAACGTTTCTTTATTTGGATATTTATTTAGTTGATAGAATTAAAATATTTGGTGCTACTTTAGCACCTACAGGTAGTAAAAATAGCTAACAATGGTATTAGAGAGGGAGAGAGAGAGAGAGAGAGAGAAGTGATGTGTCCACCTTAGCAACTAATTTAGATGCTAAAGGATGCGCATGCTCTGAGTCCCCAAGGCTGCAGACCGGCATTGGCATCAAGCCGCTGGAGACGAGAACGGAGGGCTTCAGGTGCGCATGCGCATGCTACCTAAACCTAGCAGCGCGACAGAGCGGGCGAGCGACGGAGTGACGGAGCCGACGAGTCAGTGGCGTGGCGCCATGCTGCTCCCAGGAGGTTAGGGTGGCGGCGATGGGGCTCCGGCACCCGGGGCGCTTCGGTGTGGTTGGAGGTGCGGCGGTGGTTAGGGCGTGCGGTGAGGCCGTGAGGGTGAGTTACGACCGGACTCGGTCCACCTCAATCTATACCTCGTTGTCTAAGTCTAGTGGTTGTCTCAAATCGAGCAATGATGATGCATTGTGATTTTTGTTTCAAGATGGTTGATTATTTAATTTGTTAGAAATGGATTTAAAGAGATATTTTAGTACCGTCTCGAGCCTACCTAAGTACCATGGGACGACTCCGCCACACTAAAAGTCCTAGGTCCGCCGCCGCTGCTCAAACGCTGTATAAATGTTATCACTCGCTAGTTTACATAACTCACGCTTTATATATAACGAAGTTGGTTACATAACTCGCGCTGGCACACATAAGTCATAATTAACCAGAACGCCATTGCGCAGAGACCATCAGGTGCAACACGAACACACCTCGAGCTAGAACCAAAGAAAAGCCCAAGAGATCAAACATGGAGGAGTTGGAGGAGGAAGCCAAGGTCAAGAAGAACATGATGTGGAGCAAGAAGCATGCAAGGCTCCACCACGGGCCATTCCGCCGCTTCTCCAAGGCCCTCGAGAAGCTGAAGCTCCACGGCCATGGCCATGCAAGCCCTAACAAGTAACAACAAGTCCTCCTCCCAGCTTCTCTGCCTAGCCTTCCTCTCGCGTGAATGCTGTTGGCCCAAACCAAGACGAGCACACGCGCATCGTGATCCTAACAAAGGAAATAAACTAAATTGATCCGATGCCGATTGCATCAGATCCTAACACTATATACTTTGCAAGTCTAGATTAATTTCCAACAATCCCCTAATATAGACTTGCCGACTTAACTTGTTGCGTTAAATGGTCTCAACTACGACTTGCCCAATCGATACTTAAGACAGATGGCGAACGCACTCCTCAACATCCCTGACACAACTCAGACGGCGAACACACCTCCTCAACGCCCCATACTCAACTCAACAGACTGACTCAGACGGCGAACACACCTCCTCAACGCCCCGACTCAACTTAGCATCGTGAGTAACGCCGCTCAGATTCAAGATCGCCACAATTAAATGCACCTCCGCTTTCTCCTTTCGGGATTACGACATTCGTAATCGGCGCCCGTAGTCCCCGATAGCTTGTAGCAATAATCTTCGCCTTGTCGAACTTACGATTCTTCATGCCGAGTTGTTGGCGCTCTTTATTATACCGATTCCCACTCGCCACGAGTGAATAGTAGATGCTCACCTTCCTCAAGCAGCCGCCCTTTGTACGCCTCGATGCCTTCACGCCCAACCACCTCTACAATCGCCATCGCCTTCATATCAACAAATTGCTCAATAGTGGAGACGACCGCAATAATTTTTCGCATGGCACGAAGAAACTTCTTCATGACGCGCGCCTCCATCTTGTCTCCGAGGATACGAATCTCGTTAACGATGGTGGTCACCTTCATGGCGGTCATTAATGGACTCGCCCCTTCATCTTCACTACATCGAACTCAAATATACTCTGACGCCACCAATTTCAAATTTTACTACGCCAGTGGGACTATTCAGAGGTTCCAAAGCGATTGATTTGTATTATTTTCGATCGCAACTATGGCCTAACAGAGCATAGAAACATACACGGGGCGTCAGAATACGGTGGTTTTTCCACACATTCGATTTGGACCATGCTGTATGATTTGAGATTGAGTTGTTCTAACAATTGAGAGCCAGTGGCACATATTGGTAGTTAGTACGCAGGCGAGGGGAGTGGTGGATTTGGTCCTTCTAGCCTGCATATGCCAATCCCATTCCTACATCGAGGGTCAATAAGAAGGGGTGGCGATACTAAATAAGAAGTCGAGAACTCCAACCACAATGCGGCACATAATGGCCAAGGTTCTGGTTGTTGCCATGCTGGCCGATGAAGATCGTGGAAAGAGCTCCTTCACCAGTAAGCTAGTTGAATTGTTAACGAGGGTGAGGAGTTGGAAGCCCTAATCCAAAGGATGAATCTTGAAGACTGACTACCTCGACATTGTTAAGATGAATGATTCGACAATGAGGATGTTGTGTTACAAATGTGGTTCCATCCGAGTGAAATACATACTACTACAACCTCATTATTAATGAAGGCTCTCATGTGAAATGAGAGTACAACCAGAGCGAGGACAGAAAGGAGTCATGTACAAATGCAAGGAGGTTGTGCAGAGGTGGTCAAATTCTCGGCCTTGTTTGCAAGCGCGACATTCACAATCGCAAGTCTAACCTAAAATACTATGACGTGAAGTTTAACATAGAGGATGCCCTCAGAGAGTGCACACGCTTCACCTAATTAGGACATATACTGAAATACTATGTCACTTAACATCATGTACTGGTGAGGTCACAGATAATCTAGATTTTGAGCCACGATCCATTATTCGCGATTGAGGTAAGATTCCAAAGACATAATCGCTATGCCAAGGTGTTGAGGGCAAAACAGTAAGGTATTGGAATCAAGATTCTGACGCTCCATGACCTCGCAGTGGCTTTGAATATGACGGCGAGCCTTGCGCCATCGACCACCTCTTTGCCTTCAACGCCGCCACACCCCTTGTGCGCGCATGAACACCTTCATCTTCACCGCCAAGAGCCATAGTTGGTCTCAATGAGCATTGGGTATTGAAGGTTACCAAACCCACCTTCGGCGCGCCTTGATGCCGCTGTCCGAGGTGTCGCCATCGCCCACTTAACTTTGGGACGCGATCCGCCGCGACATGACGCGCTACACCTCGCGGCGCTCGAGGCGAGTGCCGCAACCGCCGAGAGCCATCGCCGCCCGACCGAGCCACGGTTGCCCGTCCACGCCGCATGCCTTCTCTCACACCTTGCTCGATACCAATTGTTGGCTCAAATCAAGATGAACACACAAGAACGAATGGAACCCTCGAACGCCAACACAAAAACACAACAAAAATTTTGTGCCACCGAACAACAAATAGCTTTTCTCGATTTTCTTGCTCCATTGCTCTTGTTGTTCAAGTTACAAGACCATAAAGGCCTTTATATAGGTTAAGACTTAGATTCTTTGATCCAATCTGCTTCTTAAGAAAACGACTGCACTCACATTAGGAAACCAAAACTAAATATAGACAAATTTAACAAAGGAATAACTAAATTGATCCGATGTCGATTGCATCAGATCCTAACACCATATACTTGGCAAGTTTCAGACACTTCCAACAAATGCACCCCTGCATCAGCTCTCTCCTTCTACCGCGCCAAGACAAGGATGACAACGACGACGCCACTCGCAGCCAACTTGCAATACTCCGGATTGGCCCGCTCGCTGTTGTTGCCGGCGACGACGGCTCGCCGACGAGGATCACGGTGTGTGAGAGTGCAGGACGACGATGTGAGCGGCGCGGCTGCCAAGGCGATCACGGTGGATCGGCGGGCGCGGCGGTGGTGACGCTCTCCGTCGTGCCGCATTTGAGGACTTCCAACGGTCCATGCGAGGTCGTGCCGGCGCAGCCCCGCGCCGGCGGTGGACTGGGACTTTATGGAGGAGCTGCTGTTCTTCTACCTCCAGCTCAACGACCGGTCGGTGCACAAGGATATCCTCCGGGCGTTCACCGACATGGTCGCCACGCTCTGGCGGAGGTGCAGGGCGCCGGCGGCGAAGAGCAGACGAACACGACAGCAGCGGAGGGCCCGACATGACGTCGAGGAGGCGGTGGCCTCGTCGTGAGGTGAGTACCGACCCGGCCGTGTGTATATGCACGCGTGTGAACTTGGTGAGGCCCACACCTCGCCGGCCGTCCAGCCGTCCAGCGATCGCACGATCGAATTAATGTTCCCTCTGATAGGACATGATGGTGCCTATTAATACGCGCGGTTACCAACGAATTTATTTCAGGAGACGGGACGTGCGTGTTACTTGAGGCTGGGTAACTTATGTTGACGGCTTGATGCGTTCATCGTGGAGGGCTTAATCTGGCCAAGTAACCGGTATGCATGTTAATTTTTTGACTGTGTGGATATTTTGAATAATTTTTGAACGGAATTGCTAAAACCGTCGATATTTTTTGAGAAAAATATACGATTTTCTCGATCTTACAATTTTACTTAGAGATTCGTAAATAACATTCGACTATTTTCTTTTGTCAAAATAATCGAATTTTCATCCGTCCGCATGGGCGAATTAAATGGAAGGACCCAAAGGTCCTCGTAACACCGGTCAAAATAAAAATTTAGCGTAGATTAGTCTATATATACTACGCGGCACCCTCGGTTAAAAATTCAGTACTTTGATCACCTAACCTCCGATCGATGATGCATTTTGCCAATGTTTGCTACATAAATTACTATTTAGTATATTGTTGCTTGAAAATTATATATATTGTTATATATATGGTGACGAGTGAACTCCGATGATTTTCGCTCTAGTTTCACCGTCCTGCTCGATATGCTTTGAGATTTGCACTTTTTCTCACACGATGAATTGAGTTCAATTTATTATATATTTGTTCAATCCATAACGGTTCACCATATTGCCGTATTTTGTTGGTATAAAATTTTATTTTTTGTCTTTATTTTCGCTTTTATTTTTACTAAATATCTCAAAGTATATGATAGATTTTGAATCATATGATGAAAATATGAGTTATTAAGACTTTCGACAATAATTACAAGGATAAAGAACAAAAATTACATACATAAATTCTGTAATTATGCATAATAAAGTTGTAATGAACTAAAATTTGATCTGCTTTGAGTTGAGAAAACAACCAAATGTTGTATAGACGCACACTTTAATCTCATCCTTTGATTCATAATCTTGTGGTCCACAATGTGATTGTTTTGAGCACAATAAAAACAATGCAAGTTTATTAGATGATCCATTTTGAATATTTTTTCCTATGAAGCTGGAATATTGCATTTTGTTGTTGTTTTAGGGGTTGATAGAGCAAACTAGGCCACGGAGAAGAGTTGGCTCAACATGTGGACCGCATCTCTACAGAAGGAAATCATTTTTTGATTTTTCAAAGTCAACGTGGTGTCAATCTGACTACTAAATATTATCAACATATTTTTTGAAAAAATTATAAAAGTATAATGTTCTGACAGTATTCTTCGTGGCAAAATTACTCATACAATTTTCGTATTGTCCAAGCTACATATTTGAAATAATATATTTGGCCAAAATTGATACCATTTCTACAACTATTCTAGTACGACTTCCTTTGTGATTCGAGGAAGTATTACGCGTGCAACGCGAGATGATCGACCACCATGAAATTGTGATCCAGAGTACTATGACCGGCCCAAAGCAGCCCAACGTGCCCAACACAATACTTACCTGTCAGCTCTAGACCTGGGAGTTTGGCCGGCCATTCCTAGCCTGCACGAGGCCCAACTGACAGCACGGCTCAGCCGATGGGGTCGTGCTCAGGCCGACCTGGCATGACTGCAGCACGGCGGCGGCACGCCAAGCCCGCCCGCGCGTGCGACCCCACACGGCCACACCAACGCGCTCGGTGCACCATCTTCGCCGCCACCATCACCGGAGAAGGAGAAGAGGCAGGTGGAGAGGTGGCAGGGGAGTCGCCAGCGCCGAGGGTGGGGAGAGGGGAGAAGGTGGAGGTGCAGCGCCGGGCCCTGTTGCCCTACATGAACCCCCACACCTCCGCTTGGGCAGCTCTTCGTCGTTGCCTCCGCTTCCTCCGGCTTGTCTGGGCGCCGAGGGCGGCCGTGAATCTCCTTCCTTCTTCGACGACGGCTACCGACCGCGGGGAGTTATATCTCAAGGAGGAAGAGTTTTCCTACTGCTACGTAACTCCAGTAGACGAAGGCGAGAGGGTCAGAGGGGTGAGGGCACTAGCGCTCGTGGTCACGCAGTGCAGCTGGGCCGTCTCCGCCTGCGCTGTGCTCAACATCCCCCGGTGGCAGGCTACGCAGAAGCCCACACAGAAGGTACGGGTGCTCCGCCGATCAACTGCTTGTGTCGCAATTGGGGAAAGTAGGAGTTGCGTTGGGAAATTGGGGAAAGCGGAGTCGTGTCCAGCTGTGGTGGCAGGGACTAGGAACTATGGGATAATGGAAGAGAAAGAGACCGAGAGAGAGAGAGAGAGAGTAACGGAGAGACTGAGAGAGAGAGACCGAGTGACGCGAGAGAGTGACAGAGTCACAAACGACTAGACGTACCTGGTGCTTCTCAACTTTTGACACAGTGGCACAGAGAGATGGAATGACTCCCTGCAGTTTATTTTGTCGGTGCACCTTTTCACACAAAGCTGTCATGCAGCAATGGGCAAATAGCGAGAGACCACGAGACGAGAGTGACAACAGCTCTACGCGAGTTGCGAGACATGATATAACATAAACGAGCGAGACTGCAAGAGAGGCAACGGCGATGCAATGGGCAAGACAACTGCTCCAATGCTCTGTGCCTATAATGTTGGTGATATACCTTTTATGAATCATAGATAATCAGATCACATCTATATTTATGTTATCAATAAATATAATTTTCTTCCTGAATGAATCATTAGTTATATGGATAAACAAGTATGTGACTTGTTGGTATATGATGTCGCTCTAAAAGTATCACCGTTGAACACCCATGACTTTACGACTCAAAGACATACGATTGATTGACGACCACGCTCACCTGGCACATGATATAGTGATATCGAATCAATAATGCGAACACATACGATAGAACAAGGGTTGATTGATCCACCTTGAGACACCGCTGAGATTGTTATGATTCTACGTATGTCATCACTGGTCTCAAGCAATGATGATGATAATCCTTAGACTTGAGAACATAATTTACATATGTAATAACACTCTTAGTTGCCAAACGCTACTCAGAATCGTGTAGTTATAAAGGTAACTTTCGTATGCTATGAAACATGCGGAGGAAAGTGACTAATCGATATGAGATTTTCCTCCTAACATAACAGAGAGTTATCTCGGCCCTCAAGTCGCCGATAAAAAGTACATGCCATGCTTACTAGTGGTCAAGAGTTCGACCACATAAGGTTGTCCGACACTCGATCAAGAAAGTATTGAATAGTCCATAGATGACATATTATCTCACCCGAATTCAACCGATATCGTGAGGTAAAGAGAGAATATACATGAGTAGGTCGCTAAGTTTGATCGCTATGAATTGATCGTATGATAGATACGAGCCGGTCGAGATCTGGTCGAACGAATCACGTAACGGTCATAACTCGTCGTAAGGAGTTACGAATCGCCGTGACTAAATATGAACTCGGCCATATAGAGATAGGACTCGGTCGAAGTGATGAGGACCGCCGGTCGAAGTGATGAGGACCTAGTCATAGATTATATTGCATTAAGGTTCGTCCGATATAATTTATGTGTATTCGGGAATCGTTATGTCTTACTAGGAACCGCCACGACTTGTGGTCGAAAAGGGTTTCTGAGTCACAACTGAATGCACATAAACCTAACGGGTCACACAATTAACTGGTTGGAACATATCGTGTTCGGTAGAATCCATCATGGGAACTATATAAGGAGATGCTTGAGGCTATTGGGAGGAGAAAGAATAGACGGAGTTGCTCCACCAAACCCTAGCCGCCATCTTTCCGAGAGTCTTTGTCAGGCGACTTGGTGCCAGCACACCGGCCGCACGCTGTTTCTTCTCCGACGGTGGATATCGTAGAGGCGCCATTACGTTGCCGTCGCTGGCGCTTGAGGACGATCCGCGATCTTCATAAGGAACCGCAGAGGTTGTTGAGGAGACGATCGACTCGCGAGGACGCTAGACGATCGACTACGACCAACGTGATCGAGGTGCTCGATATTGATGATCGACTACGACCACTACATCCACGCGCTTCACGCTAGACCAAAGCTTCCCAACCCTTCTTCCGCCGCGCAAGGCTTGGTGGTAACGATTTGTAATCATCTTCTTGCTTGGTTTCCTACTTTACGTGGTATAATTTTTGAATTGTTGCTATCGTAGCCTACTCGATCCCTTCATATAAATTATTTTTCGCCATCTTCTCTTTCACCACACGAAGCTCAACTTCTCTTTCGCCTAGTGCTCATTTGTTTTACATTCCTCGCATCTATAAATTATCTTTTGCTCATTTATTCACCACCGAGCAAAGCACATTTTCCATTATCCGATTCTCTCTTTGCTCTAGTGCTCGATAATAGAAAATATGCTACCAAGGAGTCGGCACGAAGCTACTGAGGAGCAATGAGTCGATAGCGCTTATGCTATCGAGGAGTCGAGCACCTAAAGCAACAATAGAGAGGAGACACTAAGCTTCACATCGCCCCCTAGTCCCCCCGCCTCCCATCGATGCTTGTTAGCTCTCCCTGCATGGGGACTACGACATGATGACCATCATACGATGGTATGAGAGGGATACGAGAAGTATTATCATGGTCCGGACTGGATGGAGATGCCGACTTGCACTCTCGCCCACTGATGGCAATATAGAAGTCCGTGTCCGATGTTAGCCAGGTTGCTTGCCATGAAGGGCTGAGTGCCGGAAGCACATGACCGGATCGAGAAAATTCAAGATACAACAAACCAGAGAGATCAGAATTTGTAATTATTGTAAAGCTCAATTAACTACTCGTGATAGGTGGAGGGACGGGCACTTGAACCGACAATCGCAAAGCATACTTAAAAGATGGGGCACACACGCGAGGTGAAGGAGTCCAGATGCACCAACTCCGAGACTGATGACTCTATAAGTACTTGGGCATACAACCTCATTATGTCCGTGAGGAAATTGCTAGATACATTGTTTCGAGGATCAACCGATTAGGATGGGTGAAAGTCGCCTGCTCAAAAGAATAATCCAACACGACTTTTTTCTACAAGACTCAACATGTTAGTAGGAGAGTGACATTGTCCGATATTTTAGGGATGTATAGTAGAAATCTAGCAAAGACTAAAAGAAATTTCATAAAAGTTCAAGATTTTTTGCTTTAACTGAAAATTTGACACCATCACACCGTAAAACTGCTAACATTAGTGTTGGAGCCCATTATTTAGATGATGAGTATAAGCTAAACAAGAGAGTTATAGGGTTTGAGTTAATTCATCAACCACACACGGAGATGTTATTACCGAGCTCATACTAGGGTAATTGATGATTTTCAAATAAGAAATAATATTATTTCAGAACTCTTGATAACGTGATGGGCTTAATAGGATAACTATGAACATCCTCATCCCAAGGTTACAGATATATATTGGTGGATATATTCTCCACCGAGATGCGATGTCACATCCTCAACCTCGCAAAGCAAGACTGTGATGGAAGTGATTGAAGTTTATTTGAATAATATCCGTTATGCCCTTTGTTTCCTCTCAACTTCAATGTGGTGGCAACTCGCTTCGCTGGCATTGTGTAGCCAACGACAAGGCCCTAAGAAAATTCGGTCTTGACATGAAGGCGAGATGGAACTCGACATACATCATGTCAAGAAGGTGCAAGGGTATGAACATCTTATATCCGCTTTTGTCAAGCACTAACACGTATAAGTTGATAGTTGCTAACTTAGATTGAAAAATTGTTAGTTATTTTTAAAAGTTTTCTATAATTTTTTACAAAGCAACTAAGGCTCTATCCAGTATTTACTACCCTATATCTTACTTAGTTATAGATTTTATTTGACTAATTGCAGACAAATTTGCTAAATCTAAAAGGATATCCCATTTTAGGTTATGTTGTTGTAGCAATGGAGAAAAAAATTGTTAAATATTTTGGATTTATTTCACACCTATAGTGCTTTGCTATCATTTTGAATCCTACAAAAAATTAGTAGGTCTTCAAATGACTATGGAGGGAATATGTGAGTGCCTCGACCTTGATTTTCTCAAGTTTTTGAACACGCCAAAAGGAGTTTGTTCGTGCTTTCCGCTTATACCATGACAAGCTTGGTGGCAGCACGAGATCGAAGGCTTCACAGCAGACGCATCAAAGCAAGACAAGCTTGACAACATACTTATGGAAGAAGCTGAAGGAAAAAGTTTAATTCTTCATCCTCTCACCCCAGCGCCCCCTAAGTAAAATTCTACCTCCAGTCAACCACTACTTGGAGTATGATTTTACAAACATGGATCCCGATCTTTTACGAAGGCAAGTTAGTCTTGCTTGATTGGTGGAAGAACAACAAGTGGATATTCCCCGGCCGCGCCATTTCGCACGGATGTTCTATCGTTCGTGTCCTCCATCTCTTCGAAAGCGACATTCAACATAGTAGGAAGAATAATTGAAGAAAGGAAGTCATCCCTCACACCCAAGAAAATTTCACTTTTCCCCTTAATTTTTAAGTATCCATAATTTTACATAATTGTGGTTTCACAAAAAGAAATAACTAATATATCAAAACTAGACATACCGCTTGCAAAATTTTCATTCTTTTTATCTCTAGTAAATAGCTACTTGTAGAATTTAATTGTGATCTTAGTAATATTCAAGGGCAATTAATATATCAAAATTGTATATGTTGCAATATATTTTTTTCAATTTTCCTTTCTTTTCCTCTTCCCTTCCTTTTCTTATTTCCAGACTACCACAAATTCAAGACCTACTGTGTTTTCGCTTCTAACAAATTTTATGTCTATGCACAAAGGCACTCGACACTACCCGGCCCAACCAACAACGCCGCATGTGGGCCCCACCACCGTCCAACAAGACAACCACACAAAGAACACACATCTCCTTTGACCCTTTCCTGCTTTCTTCTACCTCCCCGTCCCTCCCGGCTCCCAGCCCCGCTATCCCGAAGTCCCGACTCCTGCAAGCTGGCAGTCGTAGCTTTCTCTCTTCATCGCCTTCTTCCCGCGCCCACCCCATTGCCGCCGCCGCTCGCCTCGCTTCACTGCTCACCCCTCGCCGACACCGCCTGGCCCCCCTCGCCTCACGCTGACCGCTGATGGCAACCACGACGGGCCGATGGAGCCAATAATCATTCACACACTGCCGGTGGTCGCGTCATGCCACGCAGCAAACGCTCGAGGGCACCGCCTCCTTTCTCGACGAGCGCCATAACGACGGCCGACGGCGGCAAGGCCCACGGCCCCAAAGATATGGCGCCCACGACTCAGCACCGACGGCGCCCTCATGCATGGGCCATGCCTCGGCCGTGGCCGGAGGCGCCTCGTACGACATGGCATAGCACGGTGAGGTGGCTGTACAGCCACGACACAACCCGACGTGGTTCAAAGTCTGCCGTGTTTGCGCCATCACAGCACAGCATGGCCCCCAACTCCCAGCTCTAGTTAGCTCTATTGCTTAAGCTTAATCAGCACCAAAATCACCAGGAGCAGACAATACACCAAGTTCATTATAGTGATCATTTGTGTGATTCATCTCAGGACACGTCTGCAATGGACGCCTTTTTTCAAAAAAAGAAGTACTTGAAGATCGATGAGAAAGCCTGAGGCTGCTGAATGTAGTAGTACAATTTATCGAGTCGGCACACTCTACTAACCGTACTTTGTTAAAGTATCTTTCTCCAATTAAAAAGCAATGGTGACTTGTGCATACGATGTTAATTTAGAATCGCATTTATGCATTAGTTTTAGCCAATAAAAATAGCCTGGGGATATGATCGAGTTTTATCACTTGACTTTATAAATTTGATAGGTCCTGAACTAGGTAATTATCCAAGTTAATTTAGTGGCCTAATGGAAATGACGGATATGTGGCGCCACCTCTTGATCAAGTAGCTGGATATAGTTTTGCATGTGCACGTTGCATTTCTCCCCGTTTTTTGGTGTTGCGCGAGTTTTTGCTTGGAGCGGGTGTTGCATTGGTTGGAGTTTCAAGCCTGTGCTTTTCCTGTGTTGATGTTTTTTCCTTCCAATTTGTTTGAATACGAAGGTATTAGAACCAATTTACTTAGATAGGAAGGAATTTTAGTTTAAATTCTACTAATCAAAATTGAGTTGATTATAATATATCCAACAAGTCCTTCGAGGGAACAATGTTTGTAATTTTCTATTTCCTTAGTGAACAATGTTGCCCCTAGTTTATTTCTCCCTAATTTGCCTCACGTGTATACTGCTTGGCACATTTTAATATTCACCGCTTGATCAAAGAAGAATTTAAGCTCAACAAATTTCTTGAAATTGCTGCCTTTCTTACTTAAAAACGCATCTGTTAATGTTTCATAGAACGCATCTTTGCACTCAATAGTTAACAAAGTAAACCATAAAGTATCAACGGCATAGACACATAGTCCACGCAAAAAGTGCCGCCATGTGAGCAGCATAGCATACCATGAAGCCCTTGAAGTAAAGTTTAAGTTTAACACCATCATTTTTGTGTGGTATGTGTGGTATTTTGCTGCTAATTTATCTACGAGAGTGCTATTTTTGTTCTGTTTAAAAACTGAATGAGTAAAACTCGGTTTGAAAAGCGGAGAGAAGAAATGGGTCGGCTAGACGAGATTTCCTGTAGAAAACTACTGCCAAATGGCGCACATGCCAGGAAGCCCACCCGTCAGTCCCCTCCCCACATCAAATCAAACCCCACGTGCGCTAAGCCCCGCACCCCTGCTCCACGTGATCATTTTCCTTCCTCCACCGCCAGGCGGGCCCCAGGCCCACCCGCCAGCGGCAGAGCAACAGCGACGCGCCCGCCACAGTAATAAAGCGGGGATAGATAAAATAAATAAAATTATGGGAAAGGAGACGAAGCGCCCAGACGTAAAGCCGCCGCTTCGTGTCGACTCGACGCGACGCGACGCCCTTCCTCTCCTCTCCTCTCCCCGTTTCGTCTCGGTGCCAAGAGCTCGCGCGCATCTCGCTCTCGCCTAGGGTTCGCGCCTCGAATCCGGCCTAATTGCGCGGCGGCGCGGCGAGCCGGTCGAATCGTGCGGCGGGGAGGGGGGCGCGATTGGGGGTGTGAACTGAGGCCCTGGGCGATGGCGGGGAAGAAGCGGAAGGCGGACGCGGCGCGGCTGGAGGAGACGGACCGGGCGCTGTACGGCGCGTTCCGCGGCGCCGCGAACTCGCTCTCGCAGCTCTACACGCTCGCCATGGGCGGCCAGAGGTCCTCCTTCCAGGCTGGCGAGCGCCACGCCATGGTACGTGCGTCCCCCTCCCCCCACCCTCCCCGGCCTTGCGGCTCGTGTGGCCATCGTTTGATTGATTGGTTGATTCGCGCGCTGCTACTGCTGTTTTTGCTGTTTGCGAGGCGAAGAGATTGGATTTTGCGGTGAATTTGCCCCCCTTTGTGGCATTTTTGTGGTGGAATGGTTTGGATTTTGGGCGTTTTGCACTCGATTAGTGGGTAATTTTGGTCATAGCGCGTTCTATCTTGTGGAATGTTCAGATTTTTCGGCTGGACTTTTTCTGGTAATTGGATCGTTGGTTGGCAAAGTAGATGGCCATTTACTCCTTTAGTTGGTTTGGTGGTGAAATTGTTCCGATTTTGGGCGAAATTTTGATGTTCTCATGAGATTCCTGCTTGAATTTTACAGATATGATGTAGTACGCAATTCTGTTTTTTCGCGAAATGAAGACTTTTTTCTGAATGCCTTCTCTGTTCATAGTGCGTCCTTTTGACCTTACTGACTGAATATTATATCACAATATTATATTTGATATGTAATGTGCGAATAATTGATAGTATTATTTTAAGTACGCTTGTATTAATGTGTGGGAATTTTTTTGATTGGATAATTGTAATTTTACCATCTCTCATAGCGATGGAGGGTGTGGAAAGCAGAAGAGAGGAGACTTTGCTTATGGGGACAGGTTACTTCTGCAGTAGCTCCACTAAGTTTGCATCCTTTTTCAGCTTTACTTCAACTTGTGCACTATTACATGGAAAGCCTCGCCAGTAGGTGTAGGATGCTTCTTCCAGTCATGGAAGGCATTTCTTGGCATTATAATTTGGAGTATCTTGAGCTGATCAGAACTTGGAATATTGTTCATTATAGGTATTATTGCTGTATGCTCGCTTGTGGTCAAGTCTTAGTTTTCATAGTACGACGAAACACCATACCTATGTTCATTTGGACTAAGTTCACTTCCTGAGCATGATCTGCTCAACTCATTTGGACTAAGTTCACTTCCAATCCTCGGAGCTGTCGGCGGTCGGCGGTCCAGCAGCGACGGCGGATCGCTAGCCAAATGAATTTTTTTCATTTGAGTGGAACCTGTGCTTTCCAGATTGCATCGGCGCAAGGAAATGCAAGCGAGCTAATGAAGAACGCCTGTAGTCGACTTTGAGGAGTAGCAGCCCGAGGATTCTACCGCCAAAGCACCGAGTCGACCTTGTCCCGAAAGTTAGCCGGATTGATCGCAGCAGTATCCTATAATCGTAGGAATTCGCTATGCTAACGCCCTCCGCACCGATATGTCCAAGATTCGTATGCCCTATCGTGGTGCGAGCTACTAATATGTCCAAGATTCGTATGCCCCGTCAGTGGCATGAACTACCATTCTTGCTTCCGAAGTTGTTACTTTGACCATCTTTGCAATGGACGGGCCAAAGCATGAATGGAGCGGCCGCCGAGCCAACGGTCCTCCCGTAACAAAGAATTCCCGCCGCTGTCGACTCGACCGTAACTGTAATCGATGCTTTGAACATGTTTTCTCCGCCGACCGGGTTTGATTGTGCGCTTTCCCAAGGCCTCACCAACCACGACGCCATTGCCAAATACGAAGAGCACGCATTAGACGACTAAGTTTGTAGGCCGAGTCCCCAAGACGGGGAGACGACAAACATAAGACCATGCTACTAAGCAATGCTCACCCGCGACGCTCGTGGAACCTTTTCCAAAAACACCCAACATATTTTATCGATTTCTTTGGTTACGGTTCACGACAACACCGCCGAACCAAGACAAGACGCTCCCTTAAGAGAGCATACCGTCTCGCAAGCTTGAATTTAGTTAGCTGTCAGATCCAGAGAGGTTGGAAATCGCCAGAAGGTTATCTCAGGTGAGAGGCAAGCCTGTATTTTCTATGGAAAAGTAGTTATGTTGCATCGCAAACCGTTTGATGAGCTAGATATGGTCGCTGTAATCAATAGGTGGAAAGAGCTCTCGCCAAAGTTGGTTCAGAGGTCCAAGCTTCGCCAAAGAGTTGAGAGTTTCTTTGAAGCCTAGCGTGTCCGAATCGATTGAGTTAAAACACGATCGCATCATCTCGTGATACAAGGACATCCGCTGTGGTAAACCTTGGCGCCCACCGACGGACGAGCAATGCCAGATTTTTCGCGCAAGGCATAGACTATTGAGAACGCCTATAGCGATGATGATCAATAATGGAGATAGAGGATCTCCCTGGCGAAGTCCATGACCGTGCTAGTCTATTTGTCCTGGTTGGCCGTTGACAAGCACTTTGGTGGATGACGATTCGAGCATGATGCTCAGCCAAGCACACCACCTCGTGCCAAAACCTTTGTGTTGCGTACTTCGCGTAAAGGGCTCGGACAATGAGTCGATGGCTTGTGTGATATCAAGTTTGAAAAGGAAAGCCGACTTTTTTTTTGGTGACAGAGAAGGCGAGCAGATTGCCTAACCAGTAAGAAGTTGTCTTGTATGGATCGACCTTTGGTGAAAGCGGATTGATTTGTTGCTACTAGCTTTGTTAGTTCCGACGCTAGCCTTCTGGCCAAGACTTTTGAGAAAATTTTGGCAAAGTTGTGCAACAAGCTTATGGGCCAAGAGTCATCCTGCCTCGGCTTCGTGTTTCTTCTAAAGAAGGTTAGCAAATTCTGGTTCAACAAATTGAAGTTTGATCCCGCTAAGCGACCGAGGGCCTGGAATGTTGCCATTATATCTGTCTTGATGAAATCCCAGCAGCGTTGATAAAAGAGGCCAATGAAATTGTCAGGTCCCAGCGCTTTTTCGGATGGCATGATCTTGATTGCTTCCCAAACTTCATTTTCGGTGAAATCTGCTTCTAGTTCACGTAGATCATGGGCAGGTAATCCCAAGAAACTAAAGTCCAAGGAAAGGGCTTGGTGATTGATTTTCCAATGAGATTGACGAAATGCTCATGGAAGGCCTATTCTATACCTTTCTGCACGAGAACCCAAGAATCAACGGCCTTTATGCTTGTAATGAAGTTTGTGTGCCTACGATGATTTGCATGTGGGTGGAAAAAACATGTGTTTGCGTCCCCTTCCCGCAACCACTTGATACGCGACCGTTAGCGAGCAATAGTTCTTTCAAAAGAGCAAAGACCAAGCATTTTCCTTTTGAGCTCCATCCTTAACCAATGCTCCAAAGGGGCGGGAGATCTTTTTACCTCAGCCAAGTCTAGACGACAGATTAGTTCTTTGGCCATCCCGTTTTGCTGGCGAATACACCGTCATTGCTCCAAATGGCGCAAAGGCACGCACCTTTGGTTGTGAGCAGATCGTGAAGGCGCAGGCAGAGGATCTACCAACAAATGGTTGCATTTCCATGCTCGCAGAAATCGCATCCTGAACCCTTCTATCCTTGTCCGTATGATTCAAAGCTTAACCATTTTTTGGCTCCCATCAAGAAAGCCGCCAAAAGCAAAGATGGCAAAGATTAGATGCCGTGGATGGTAGGGCTATTAGAAAGCACCAAAACAGATGTCCCACTGCCGAGACGAATACCCTATCAATGCGCCTCCAGGTTAGCCTCTTCCTTACGCCGCGTCTGTGAAGGATCCGCCGAGATGTATTTTTGAGTTCTAGATCATCTATCACCCGCTAAGCTACCCATTCGCTTCTATTTAAGCGCTTGAGGATCATCCAAGCACCGAGATGGAAGCTCAGATATCACGTAGTCTTGGACCGAGCAAGACGCTGAGATATTGCTTGTCTTCAAGTGAACATACTTTGAGGTGAAGTTTTTCTTTTCACCATGAACCCGCCACGGCGATGGCAAACGAGGCGAAGCACGGTAGTCTCGATACTGTAGGCGACTTCGCCACCTTGCTTTGAGTCCGTTGTTTATGCTAGCTTTGCCACGCAAAACTCTAAGACAAGGAGGTAGCACCCCGACACCTTTGAGCCCTACCGCTGACAACAGGGGTAGCTTCCAGTGAGAGAGCGCGAACTCCTCGCGAGGTCGCGATCGAGATCCCATCTTCCCACCTCCAGCCGTCGAGGAGCCATCGACCACGCCAAGCAGCGAAGGTGCGCCGGTGTGGCTCTAACCTTCGGGTTCGCGTGGAGCCCGCCAAGTCGACTCATCGCCGGTGGCGATAGAGATGAGCCGCTTCTACCGACAAGGAAAGTCCTCAACATCGCTGATGTAGATAATAACGCTAGAAGCGAGGGCCTCCCGCAACTCCCCGAACCGGTTTTTGCGAAGACCCGCATCCCGTGGTCTACAATAGTACCATTCAGAGATCCTACCATGATGATGATCGATTTTTCTTTAGGGATCACATTAGGTTTAAGGACCAAACGAAAGGTCGACATGTTCAGACACCTGCTGCTGATGTACCATCGAAAGCTTCAACCCAACATGAAGGGGAGAGGATGGCCGACACGGGGTCAAGCTCCACGCCAGATAGTGGCGTTCCTCAAGGCTTAGCTTAACGCTAAGCGCATGGGTTGGCCGACCGCTGAGCTAGACGCCACCAAGGACGCAACAATGAGGAACCGTGTGCCTTGATGAGGCCGCCATGGAGGACTCGTTTTGTTGGAGCGGTTGTCAAGACAACTAGAAAGTTCTCGTGATAAAACGGATGCAACGAAACTATCTCTCTCGATGCGATGAGTTTGCGCGACCTCTGATTGAGACTTTCGCCATGTCCCCCACGCAGACGATGAGTGCCCGCCTAGCACCTTTCCATGCCTCGCATGGCCGAGAGAGTGGACTATGCAATTTTCTTTGTCGGGCGCGGAGAGGGTTTCGGGGAAACTCGCTTTCGACGCCCCAAAGGGTGGTGGAAGGAGGCCCTTTCCACCCCGAGGACAGAGGCGACCTCGCTGGCCGTGGCGGAACGGGCCGCTGAACGCCTGGACAGAGCTTTTGGCGCTAATCGGCAGCATTATGGGAAGGCGAGTGGCTCAGATTATCGAGGCGACCGCGACGGATTATGGCTTAGGAGATAAAGACCCTGGCGAGAGAACAACGATCCTAGATCGCCGACGGGTGGTGATCATCTCGAGCCGGGTGAGAGGGTTTGGCTTTTTTTGCAGCAGGTGGCCGTGGTGGCTAACACGCCCTGCAGCGGAAACATCGAGCGGGTTCCCGATCCCGCCGCTATGTGATCGCCAAAACAGCTTGAAGCATAAGCCTATTAAATCGCAAGGAACCACCGCACCACGGAGCATGTCGCCGACTAGGTTGGTTCCTCGCAACGCCAGAGAGGTGCCGCCGAGCCTCTTCCCAGCGCCCACCTCCGCAGACGCATCGTCAGAGGTGTGGATGCCTTGCTTAAAGTCAAGACTGTCAGCAGCGTGATGCCTTGCTCAAAGTCACCCACCGTCGAGGAAGAGAACCGCCTTACCCTAGCTTCGGGTATGCTTGACTATGAGGCCGAAATCTCGAAGGCTTACACCAAAGCCCCAAAGCATCCGGGTTGGCGAAGACGACCTTGCCGGGACTTGTGGCACCGGATCGACAGGTGGACTCCATCCAAAGGACGCTCTTCTCGGATTTCTACCCCGTGACCGCGCCTGTAAGTCTAGGTTAGGAGAGGAGGCGGCCATTGGGGGCTGTTGAGCGCCGTCGCCGGAGCGGCAGGCAGTGCGAGGCAGTGGTAGGGAACGGGAGAGGAACGACGTGGTGGAGGGGGCCGACGACGCCGGAGTGGCTAACGACGCGAGAGGGCGAGAACTCTCTCATTTATTTTCATGGAGACAATTCTTGCTGTCAGAGCCAGCTAAATATTGCCGATACTTTATACAGCAAATGTGGCATTAAACCACAGTTTTCTTGTCAGTGTTCTGAAGTACAAATATGGTGATGGAATGATGTATGGTGTCACAGTATAGGTACCCCCACCCCAATTTTTTTTTGCTTTCAGCAGAATACAGAAAAGAAAGGAAAAAAATGTGATGATTATAGGCTGATAGTGTTCCCATCGGTATTGGACCAATTATCATGCATACTAACGCTAGAAATTCACTAGGAAACCAAGCAGCTGCATATAGTTTCTGTTGTAGAATAGATTTCAGTGTTCAATCTTGGGCTGCCAGACATGTATTACTTTCTTCATTTTTGCCTATTTCACTTACACTTGGTATCCTCTGTTTGACCGATGCAGGAAAAACTGTATGAATGGATCTTAAGGCAGCACGAAAATGGCTCGAAACTGACAGTTGCTGATATAGCCTCCCATATACAGGTTTGGAGCAGTCCTCTTTCTGATGTTCAATTTTAAAAAGGAGCTATTTAGATTGGAAACATGGACTTCTACTATTATGAATATTGTGTGTCTATTCAAGAGGGCTCAATAGGCAATATATACAGGGAGTACAAAGGGGTTGTTATATACAGATAAAGAATAGAAAGGAGTCATATTCTAACACTCCGTCAAACTCATAGTAGATAACACATATTGAGTTTGGAGAGAAAATACAAATGTTGTGCTCTAGTCTGTGGTTTCGTGAAGAAGTCAGCAACCTGTCACTCTGATGGCACAAACTGTAAAGTAAGTACTCACTCCTGCACCTGTGAGCGAGTGTATGAATCATCCACACCAATATGCTTAGTGAGCTCATGCTTCACTGTGTCTCGGGCAATACCGATAGCACATGTACTGTAAGATAAAAGAGTCGTAGGTTCCACCACAGGCACTCCAAAATATATAAGTAGCCACCTCAACTAAGTAACCTCTGCTGTCACTGCTGCTACTCTTAACTCAAACTCAGACTAAACGGAAACTCAGCTTTCTTCTTAGTCTTTCAGCAATCAAGGAGGAGCTAAGAAAAATACAATAAGCAGAAAGAGAACGACGATAAGAAGGATCACTAACCCAGGTCGCTTCAGAGTACGCATGAAGCTGTAGTGAGGTAGAGCTAGGGAAAAACACATGACGAGAGATAGTTCCACGCAAGTAGCGAAGAACACGAAGAAGGTGACTGTAGTGAAAATGGGTAGGACGAGCCATGAACTGACTTAAGATATGAAGAGCATAAGAAATATCAGGATGAGTGCTCACAAGATACACCAAACTCCTAACAAGTCAAGGAGAAGTAGTAGTTTTCAAGAAGATCACCATCAGTGGCACTAAGCTGTAGGGATAGCTCCATGGGAGTCTTAGTAGTGCGAGTGTCAGTCAAACAAGACCGATCAAAAAGTTCCTAGACATATTTTTGCTTAGAGAGGTAGTAACCCTCGGACATAGAAGAGACCTCAATCCCAAGAAAGTATGTAAGAGAACCAAGATCAGTCATCAAAAACTACTCACTGAGATGTTTCTTCACATACGTGATGAATAAGGAATCATCACCAAAGGATTTGAGCATGTCATCAACGCATGTAAGAAGCAAAGGTCCTACCCCGAGATGAGACATGAACAAAAAAAAAACAGGATCATGGGAACTGACAGTGAAACCGATAACAATAATCACTGAGGTAAAACGCGCAAATCAGGCACGAGGAGCCTCTTTGAGGCCATAAAGAGCACGACGAAGATGACAGACGTGCCCATCGGGAACATAATACCCAGGTGGTGGCTACATGTTGACCTTCTCATGCAGAACACTATTATGAAAGACATTTTTAACATTCAGCTGAGAGATAGACCACCGGTGAACAGAAGCAACCACAATAAGAGTTCGAACAGTGGTCATGTGGACAACATGGGCAAAAGTCTCATCGTAGTCACGGCTGTACTGTTGAAAGCCACGAGCTACAAGATGAGCCTTGTAGCTCTCGATAGTACCATTAGACCAGGTCTTAATCTTGTACACCCACTTACACGTGATCAGACGAGCATGCACAGGTGTTGGTACAATATCCCAAGTCTCTGTACGTCGAAGAGCATCAAGTTCCTCTACCATAGTGAGCAGCCAATCAGAATAAGAAGCAGTCTCACGATAAGAACTAGGCTCAGTGACAGAGAGCATGAGCTATTGGAGCAAATACAAGACGATCAAGAGGTCGATAGGATGTCCAGTCACGAAGGACGTAACGAGGAGCATCATCAGGAGAATCAGATGTGGGTGTCGGCGAGATACCAAGAGTGGACACTGGTGAAGGACGAGGATGCCTGGAGTAGTGAATACCAGAGAAACGAGGCGGTGGTGTTGTAGGAACAAGAGGTGGTGCTGCAGGAGACATCACCGGAGGTGGCGGTACAGATGGAACCACTGGAGACATACCAGTGGAAGACTGTGATAGTGGAGAAATGAGTGAAGAGTCAGAAAGAGACAACCATGAAATCGACTCAACAATAGAAACATGAGAAGGAGCCGAATCTCGATAGAAGAAAGGTCGAGATTTGACAAAGACAACGTCTTGTAAAATCTTGATCCGTCGAGTAGAAGGATCCCAACAGCGATAACCCTTATGCTCAGAACTATAACTAAAAAATACACACTCAACTGACTGGGTCGATAGTTTAGTGCGCTTACGAGGCTATAGCAGAACAAAACAAGTACAACAAAAAAAACACGAATGTGAGTGTACTGGGGGGCTCGAGAGTAGAGATGCTCTATATGACTGACACCCTAAAGAGTAGTGGAAGGCTGCATATTGATGAGATATGCAGCCGTAGAAACAAGCTCAGTCCAGAACTGTGTTGGAATGTGGGAGATAAGGAGAAGAGTGCAGGCAGTCTCAATCAGATGACGATGTTTGCGCTCAGTAACCCCATTCTGAGCATGGGCACCAAGACAAGAAGACTGGTAAAGAGTGTCCTGCTCAGAAAGAAACTGTCGAAAAGTGACAAAACAGTACTCGCTAGCAGAATCACAACGAAAAGTACGAAAGACAGAATCAAACTGAGTACGAACTATTGTTGCAAAGCTATGATAGATCGCAAGAAACTGACCACGATTAGACATAGGGAAAATTCATGTAAAACGGGAATAAATCAATGAAGATAACATAAGATTTATGCATACCTTTAGTGATAATAGGTGCAGGTATCCATACATTTGAATGAACAAAGTTAAAAGGACGAGAAGACAAGACTCACTAGAATGAAAAGGAAGTTGTAGCTACTTGTTCAGCTTACCACCCTGATAAAATATGACCGTGTCAACGGTAACACGTCCAAGAACACCCTGACGAACTAATGAAGATAGACATGACTCAAACAAGTGACCTAAACGGTGATACTACTGCGCAAAAACTCTAGAGGTGGTCGCAGTAGTGACGGTGGAAGTGGACGTAGAGGTGACAGGAGCAACTGAAGTGGACAAAAGGTGGAGGCGATCAAGAATGTAGAGACTCTGACGATCCCTACGGCACCGGCCAATCCCAAGTATCGTTCCTATCTGTCGATCCTGGATGAAACAGGTGTGAGAGTTAAAACCAACCATACAGCCAAGATCGGTGAGCTGACCCACCGAGAGAAGCTGTTTGGTAAGCTGGGGAACATGGGAAACAGCTGGAATAGAAAAGTCAGTAGACAAAAGAGTGCATTAACAGTTGACAAACAGAGGAGTACTGTCAGTTGTCTGAACAGAGATAGAAAAACAGGAGGTCCCATCGGCGAGAGATACGGGTCCGTGTCATGTGAAAAGAGGCACCGTAATCCGTAACCCAAGAAGTACTGAGGAGACGTTGAGCTAGATTGGCGTAACCCGCCGAGCCGCGAGAGAGTCATGAAGTAGAGCCCGCGTAACTATTGAATATAGTTACGTCGCTTAGAAGGTCCTGACGTGCTGGTCTGTCCTCCCGTCGAGGAAGGGCCTCCTACCCCTTTGATCGCCCACTCACACGCTTTGTTCTCGCTTTCTCGCAGACCGCAAACGCCGTAGTCGTGTCTCCGGTTCTTACAATAATTACATTGAACCCCGCCAGTAAAAATAGAGTAGAAATGTACACTTGAGGAACTCAGTAGTCAAAGAAGGGTAGTGCACGCCATAACAAACTATGTTGTTAACCCGCGGCGAAGCTCCTTAGCACGAAGTGTAGAAAGAGCCCGTGACTGTTGGTAGTGGTGAGCGGCTCAGCATTTGAGCCCCGACAGGCTCAAACTCTGGGCAAAGATGGTAGGCAAAGTCATAAAGGCGAAGGCGATCGCGATTTGCCTTCTGCACTTGATGACACTCCTAGCAGTATGAGAAGCTACCGCCCAACTCGCACCGTAAATTGGCCAGGCTCAAGAAGTTTTCGACGAGGAGTCCTTCGGCGGCCGCCTCCAACTCACGCTGGCGAAAAGAATCAACATCGCTGCTCACGATATCGCCGCGCAAGTACTCCCGTGATCTAACGAGTGGCACGCAGACCAACAATGTCTGGTTGGATGGAGTCGTTGACGCTGACCACCAGGATGGTTCGAACACGAGCCTCATCACTCCTAGCAGTATGAGAAGCCACCGGCCCAACTAGCACCGATATTGCCGTGGCTCTAAGAAGTCGCCGACGAGGAGTCCTCTCGCTAAGCGCTCCAACTCACACCGGCTTAAAAGAATCGACATCGCTGCTCACGATATCGCCGCGCAAGTACTCCCAGATCCGACGAGTGACACGCAGATCAACAATGTCCGTTGATGGAGTCATTGACGCTGACCATCAGGATGGCTCAAACACGGGCCTCATCAAGACAATAGCGCCAAAGTGTCTATGGCATATCGAAGGCCTCGTCAAGAGTTAGCCGCCTTGCCTCCTTAGCGCCTCATCTTCTCGCAGAGATGCGTATAGACCGTTCGGGAGGAGGTCAACCGCGACATATGACAAGGCTCTGTACCAAGAATATGTTCTCAGAGGCGAGACCATCGAGCGTGATCTCCATGAGTGAAGACTACAACTTGTAGTTTGTCCTATTAAACTTTATTTCCAAAATGGGATCGCAATGAGGGAACAAAAGCCACCCAGAGGCGGCGCCGACAAAGGCGGCAACCAAAGTAACGGTCTAACAGCGCTGCTGGACGACGCGCGGTCGAGCGACATACTTTTTTTTGTTTGCGGACTGGGCCATCTCGCACAAAAAGGTCGAAGGCCTTCTAAGACACTCGATGTGCGCGGGGGAACTAGGGCAAGGTGGCGCCCTACGGGCGGCTTTCCAATGGCGCCTCACGCACGCGGCGGCCAGCGCGCAAACATGACCGACTTTGGGTGCAGGCGCGCGTGGCGACGCCGAGCGTGTGGTGTGTCGGGTCGCTGTGATTGGCCGCGCTTGTCTTCATAGATCGCCAGAGCGCGGCGCAATGCAGCCGCTGGCTTTTGAAGCGGGCGCGCAAAGCGCTCGGGCGGCGCGGAGACCGAACGGAACGCGGGCGGCTCGCGGCGTGATCCAACCGAGCATAGCGGCCGGGCGGCTTTGGGAGCGCAACTCGCGGGCGTGTTCGGCCGACGGCAACTAAGCGGGCGGGCGACAACGCCGAGTGGTGGGATGGCAATGAAGGATGGCTAGGTTAGTACCCTAGTTTTGAAACCATGTTATGAATATTGTGTGTATATTCAACAGGGTCCAATGGATAATATATATATAGAGTACACGAGGGTTAGCATATACCTAGATGTTAGAATATGAACGCTGATAGGTTGCCATTCTATGCACCATGTTTGCCCCTGAATGCTGCGACTAGTATTGCTGTCTTGCTGCTCATGTTTACAATTTGTATGTATGTCTAGCATGAGATTCAGTACGGAGGCGACAATGCATCGGCATCTCCAAGATCACAATATGCAAGCCAATGCACTCAAGCTACAGTGCATATGCCCAACACTAGCAACCAGCAACCATCGCCGAGCTTATTTTCGCTAGGAAACCCAGGGTTAGCGCAATCCAAAAACTCGGTGGTCTTTTCAAACGCATTATCCAGCCCCATCCGCCGGAGCCTGCAACCATACCATCTGGAGCAGGGTGGCGATACAGGGTACTTCGCGAATGGCATAAACCGTGAGCCAAATCCCACAGCTTCGAATGATTCATCCATGGACATGCATTCAGACAGCCCAGCTCATGACTCCTACCGAACAGTTTGCTCCATGAAGCTGGAAGAACAGCACATCCAATGAAAGAAATTGGCCGTCACATGTCTGTTGTCACCACTCAATTAGGACTGTTCAATTTAACCCCATCCCTAGCCTCTTGTGTTACGCATGTCCTCTGTTGTTGTTACTACTACTTACCACCACCTGTTACCTTGTCATGATACTGTAACCTGCATGTATAATTAGTTGGTTGGATGAGTTTTTCTAGTTCAATATGAATTCATGTTCTTTTAGGTGAAATAAATAAATTAGAATGATTAAGTGTGACTGTTTAAGGATATAATGTCACTAATATCTTTTTATGACATAAATTATGAGGATATCTGGATCTGACCGAATTGAGTAGATATTCGATTCACATTCGTATTTGTTATGACATTCAATCCATATTCATATTCGAGTATATTCAAATTTGTATGTGTTTAAAAAATATCAATACAAATATGATTTCACCACTATTCAATTCATACGTGTTTAAAAAAATACCAATACAAATATTATTTCACCACTATTCAATTCATACGTGTTTAAAAAATACCAATACAAATATGATTTCACTACTATTCAATTCTCGATTCCTATTCAAATTGCTATTGCCCCTGGCCAAGGTCCAGAGGTGGTCGCCGCATTGGCCCGACGGCCGGGGCTCGGGCTTGGGCCTACCGTGCTTTGGGTCGGCCAGTGGTCATGTCGTGGTTGGCTCGCCGTCACCTCGCGCCCACACAATGTGATGCAATAATATACATGCAAGGTGTAAATAAGGTTGGCTCTGTTCTTTTTATTTATGACATGTAAAGATTTGTAAATACAGATATTAGGAAATCCTACCACTTAGCATTTTAACCAATTTGCATTTTTAAAGAGATTAATTGTGCAAGAGTAATAATACAGAGAGGTTCTCTCCATCTTAAACTCGCTTCATGCTTCTTTGATTGGAGCTACCTCCATACATTAACAACAATCGATACGATTTATCCAGTGAAAAGTCAAACTTCAGCTCCTACCGTTTTCATATCACCCACAAAGGTTTTTCGAAATAGAACTAACTCAAGTTAAGTTCCTATGTCCGCTTTTTGATCAGAGGCGCTACTGCTTAAAATGCTTTGACTCGCAGAGGTTATACACTTTACCCACAAGAGACAATCATCGTATACCACACATGATTCCGTAGTCATGTACACGAAAAACCGGTCCCTGAATGAGATGCATCTTTTAATTGAGTTGAGTTATGACAAATTTACTAACATGAAGAAACAAGATGAACTCCCGAACCAAAGGAACAAAAGCGAGAATCGATAAAAAAGCAGAAAAAGCGGTCCTTAGAGCATAGAAAGATATATGGAATACTATCGCTCAGACGGAGTTCTTATCTACCCATATGATTCTAGGACTATCGGTGATCAACTCACACACTAAAGGCAAACAACATCACTGTCTACCCAAGGGTGGCAGACCCTTGCTAGAACCTATAAGAAGTGAGTAAGCTCTACTTAGAGAGAGAGAGACGACTAATAAGCGACATCCTAGAAGCACAAGATAAAAATTAGCGATCAAAGCAACTTGACAAGAGAACCACTCTAACCTATCTTTGGAAGGACTTGACCCAAATCATTTAATTGAAATGTAACCGAGAAAGGAGAAATAGCATAAATAAAATATAATCTGATAGTAACATATAAGCTCCCCTCACAACATCACTGGACAAACCACTAAGCTCTCCCATGGTTTGAAAACCGGAGGCTGTCCAAGGCTTAGTGAAGATATCGATAGCGGTGTTCACTCTCCTGTTGAAGCACAATGTCACCCTTCTTTACATGGTCTCGAAGAAAGTGATATCGATATCAATATGCTTGGTCGAGAATGTTGCCTTTGGGTTCTTGGCAATGCAAATGTGGGCGTGTTATCACAAAAGAGTGGAACACAATCGATTACTAACCCAAAGTCTGCAAGGTCGAGACCATCAATGCGCTTAGCTCTGACAATGCAGGCTGCTGACAGCGTACTAAACCTCTGCGTTGGATGTGCAACAGGATTGCTTCCTTGAAGACCGGAGACAAAGAAGTGCCAATGAATTGGCAAGTGCGGAGAGTGCTCTTCCTATCTATCCTCTGACCCGGAAATGCATCGAGAAGGCTCTAAGAGATAGACAAGAAGAGAAGAGTATCGAGATATCATAGTCAATGGTAGCTCGAAGGTGCGAAGATCGCTTCACTTTGACGGTGAGATCTGTGAGGAAAGCTGGCAGAGCACAAAGACATACGGAGAAATGTATATACGGTCTCGAGGTGTGAGTACAAGAGAGCCAATCATGCTCTGAACTCCTTTTGGTCCATGAGTTCGCCGTCTTCATCGGATCAAGAAGCATTTGTAGATGCCATCGAAGTTGATCTTGACTTTCCATCATTCATGTCAAAGCGCTTGAAGGTCTTGAGTGTACTTGCCTTGGTGAAGAAAAGTACCTTCCAAGTCTGTTTGATTTGGAAGCCAAGGAAGAAGCTCAACTTCGCCCATCATGCTCATCTCAAATTCCTAGCTCAGAACATCGGAAATGGGAAGCGAGAGTATGTGAGGAGCCGCCAAGATGATGTCGTCCACATAGATATGAGCAGGCAAAAGATCGGTGCCAAGGCGGCGGATGAACAAGGTCTTGTCTATTTTACCCATTTCAAAACCATGGCTGTGAGATAGGACTTAAACCTTTCATACCAAGCTCAGAGGGCTGCTTGAGTACATACAAAGCTTTGGAAAGCTTAGTAGACATGGTTTGGGTATTTGGGGTTCTCGAAACACAGGTATCAGACATAGACTTCTTCCTCAATAAGGCCATTGAGAAAAGCACTCTTGACATCCATCTGTGTAAAGCTTGAAACCCTTAGAAGGCGCAAGGCAAGCGAGATTCTAATGGCTTCAAGTCTAGCTACGAGGCAAAGTCTCTTGAAATCTAGACCCTCAACTTGGGAGTACCCACAGGCTACCTGACCTAGCCTTGTTTGAATGAGTAACCCATCTTCACTTTGCTTGTTCTTAAACACCCATTTGGTCCCAATGATATTGTGACCTTGAGGGGGCTCAACAAGGGACGGACCTTGTTTCTTTCAAAGTTTTCAACTCCTCATGCATGGCGTTTATCCAAGACTCGTCGGATAGAGCATGACAAGCGTCTTTAGGCTCAAATGAGGAAGCGAAAGCAGAATGGAGACAAAAGAGAGACAAACCCGACTTTGGAGCGTGTGACATGCTCAAGGTCTCAATGATGCTGCTCTCGAAGGATGGTCCTTTTGAATGAGTCTTGGAGGTCGGGGTGAGATGAAGAAGTGGCCTCTATCTCATGAGGCGGATGAGATAGGGACGAGCCACTAACCCGGAAGAAAGCGAGAAGGTGAGGCGATCTCCTCGAGGTGCAGTGGAAGAAGGCACCTCAGAGGAGGAAGAAAGCTGGATCAGGTAAACAACCCTCATCTCCGTCTTCCTCATCGTCCACAAAGATGTACTCAGTTGCTCTAGAGAACACGAGATATCGGGCCTAGTCCCGGGTGGCCTCATCGAAGGTCACCTCTGAGTTTCTACCATTTTGCTAGACTTCATGATTCCGGACTCTATAGGCACGAGAAGAAGTCGAGTAACCAGAAAGATCCCATCACAAGATCGTGACTCGAACTTATCTAGGTTCCCGGACTTGAATAAAACACTTGCAACCAAACACTGAAAATCACGAGACAGGGCTTTCTCCATATCTCAACTCATAAGAAGTGCGATGCAAGAGTGCAGAAGAAAGACTATGTTTGAAACATGACAAGCGATGTAATAGCCTCGACCCAAAACTTCCTAGGTGTAGAGTACTCATCAAGCATCGTCTGGCCATCTCGAACAAGGTGCGGTTCCTCCTCTCCACAGCGCCATTACATTGGGGGCGTATGGAGGCAGAAGCGGTGCTCTACACTTGTCTCACCACGAAACTCTCAAAGTAGGAATTCTTGAACTTCGGTGCCATTATCACTGCGAATTGATCGTAATGCACAGGAGCTCAGCAGAAAGCCTACTAAAAGACCACGAAAATGAGTAAGCGTCTCATCCTTGAGGCTAAGAAAAACACCCAAGAGTACCTCGAAGTCATCGACCACAACAAGAACATACCACTTCCTCCTGCTTGGCACTTTCATTTGGACCAAGCTGTATCCATATGGGCGGTTGTCACAGTGCATCGATCATTATCCTTGTGTTTGGAAGTGAAAGCGGCAACCATCTTGCTTGGGTGCCGGCAAGGAGAGCAAACTAGATCCTTGACCATCTTGAGTTTTGGCAAACCACGAATGAGATCGTGGCGCTAACTTTCGTGTCAAATGATCAAAGCCTATATGACCTAGTCTCCTATGCGAAGGTCAAATCACGGATTGAAGCAATTAAACACACGAGAGGATCACGGAAGACTCGAGAAAAATTAGCACGAAAAATCCTCCCATATCGAAATCCATAAACTAGGCTACAGAAGAATCAAGAATTTTGCAATTGTTTTTCTTAAAGCTCACCTCGTGCAAAGTCATCCAGTGGTGAGAGACTAAGCGATTATCTGCGACTTACTTACTAAGGCAACATCTTTCAAAATAAGCGAATTATTAATGCTCACGAGTACCTTTAGCGATGGCGCCCAAATGAAGCATCTCCGAAGGTGATCGTCTCATCACCTCGAGCACGGGCTAGGGAAGAAAACCAGCGAGTCTCGGTCATATGGCGAGAACACAGGTCTACAATCCGGACCTTTCCCTTCCGGGCCGTGAACTGAGTCAAGCGAGAGTAAAGTCTCGATCTGGGGTGAATCAGCGATGATTTTGGCACCCAATCTTGAGTAATCGTCGAGCGGATGAAGTAGTCAAGCAAGGCGACCTCTATCTACCCTCGCTCTCTGTCCTCAACAAGCGGAAGATGCGTGTGCGGACACGAAGGCTATCTTGAATCAGAAGCGCTATGGAAGAAGCGAGTTGGAATTACGGCAACATCTTGATCACAGCCATGAGTAGCCATCTCGAAGGGAAGCGAGATCTACCCTCAAAGCAGACGGAAGTCACGACCAAAGGGAGCATGAGGGCGAAAATCGAAAACTTCGGAAAAACCAAGTCCTCGATCTTGCCATAAATCATCATTTGTAGCAAACCTAGACCTCATGTTAGTCTTAGGTGCACTCATGATGCAGAGGCGACCACAGATGCGCTAAAGGACTCAACATGATCTCTGTAGCGATCTTGGCGCGCTGAAGCAATGATCAACCAAGTGTCCATCCTTACGGCGAAGGTGCAATAATGCCATATACGAGAAGGGCGAAGTGCGGTGGAATCACCTTCTAACATCGGAGATCCTTTGACAAAACCGGCGATTTAAAATTGACTTTCTCGGTCACAGGCTTAGTTTTGATCACACACGGTGCTATGGTTACGAGCACGGCGGTGGATGCTTCCTCATATCCTCATGGAAATCATATCCTAGACCACGATTAAATGCAAATCTTAGATTGATCTAGAATGAGATTGAGCTTCTTCTTGCCTCCTACAAACCTCTAAGAGTGTTCATAAGATCTGACACTCCGAAAGAAGAGTGCAAGAAGAGTAGGGGAAGAAGGAGCAATGAGAAGGTAAGGGGCGGAAGAAGAACCAACGAGAGAGGAAAGATTGGCTTGTGCATACGGCCCGACTTTGGGGAGACGATCCTCTTGCTGAGATTAGTTCCACGTTGCTAGGCGTCTCTACCAAACCCTAGACTTCTTCGGCACACATAATACAAGCATATGATTGTGTCTCTAGGAGGTCCTTAGTTAGCTTCACATTTTCATCCAAAGCAACCAAATCACATTTTAGTTTATTACATGATTGCATGGTGAGCTAACAAGGTCCTTAGAAACATCTTGAGCGATTTATTCTGTGATCAATCATTTCTTAAGCTGTTTGAATCTGATTCTAGTTCGTGATTAACTTAGGACAGTTTAAACAAGAAACAATGGGCTCTAATAAAGCGACTTGGAATTGACAATTTTGTGATCTGCTGTTTTAGGTTCATCTTGAGATTATTACAATTTTCACAAGTCTCGAGGCGGATCGAGCAACATGGTATATAGACCTCTAAGCGAGTTGTCCTTAACCTCACAGGAGATGCAAGCGATTAGCCTCAGCGGTAGTAGATGAAGGAGGTGCTACCTACTCATCTCTAGTTGACAAGAAGGCTAATGTTCTCTACTTTAATCATATCTAATTCGGAGGACACACTATCATGCAAGATCCTTAGTTTTCCATGTCATCAAGCAAAGCCTGACATGTGTCACAATCATCACGGGAGGGAAGCGGATGTAAGTAAGGTAAGCTCAGTGATAGTCTAACTACTTCCTTCTCCAACTCGGTACACTTAGCCCTAGACTTAGCATGAAATCTACCTAGCTTAAGAAAAGCATCATTAAAATTTGGTCATAAGTGGGACTAACCTCATCGGGTCGGTCTGGCTCATTGTCGCTTAGATCGCCCAGGGTGCCATGAAGCACATCTTGGGAGAAGTTGCGTCGTCCTTAGGATCTTGATCGTCCTTTCCATCATCGTCACTCCACCCCTCCACCTCATTTGGTGTCGGTTAAATCGAGGCGGTGAGGGCCAGCGATGGAGCGCTTCTTGCCTTCCCAAAGTTGCGGAACTTCTTCTTGCCTTAGTCAGTCTTTGAGGGCTTCGTGTTGCAGTTCTTGTCGATGTAGTCGTTCTTGCACGAACCTGCATAGTCACCTTTGCTCTTCCCGGCTTAGGGCGGTTGCTCGGATGTGGTTGGGGCCACCACGCTCGAAGCAAATCACAGGATCTCCTCTTTTACCATCCTCCTCCTCTTGTAAGCATGGGAAAACTTAGAGCTAGGAGGGCTAGCTGTTCATCCTCAAAATCACTCTGGCGATCATCGGTTATGTCACGAGAGAAGCGACAAGGGAGAACCCATGTATCGATTCGAAGAAGATCGGTGGGATCGGTGACTAAAGCCATCGATTGTGACCTCGACCTTGAGAGACAATGTCAATCTCGTGAGTCTTGGTAGCGAGTAAAGCGTCAAGAGTCGGTCGAAGGTCCGTGCTATCCTTGATGGTAGTCACTTTCATCTCCCAAACACGAAGTCGAGTCACGAGAAAGCATCACATCGGCGTTATCAGTCGGGGTATGTAAGGCCGATGGCTCGGAGGTTGCTCAAAATCTTATGGAAGCGAAAAGCACTTTCGTCGAGAGATTCACGCCAAGCATCTCAAATTTGCTATATTCTCGCAGGCCCGGTCTTGTCGAGCCAGTCTTAATCAGGGTGGTGCCCTCATGGTATGCATCGAGGTCACCCGGATGTAAATGCGAAGACAAATGAAAATCGATCGAACTCATCTGCTCAAACCACTGAATGATAATGTTTCTTGCCTTAGCATTGGCCTCAACATCGGGCATGTTTCCCGCATTGATGTTTTCATCGGCGAGCAGCCGAATTTGACCTTCACCTTAGCGGATGGCATACCTGAGCACGGATGTATGTTTCCATTCGGCTCTTCGGAAAAGGGTAATCCGGGCCATCAAAGGCGGAAGGCTTGGTGGAATACTTGTCAGTTGCCATGGCTCAGCAGAGCCGGTTAAGATCTATAAAGAAGAGCTAGCGGCTCGATACAATTGAAGGACCAAGAAATAGCAATGAGATGGGGGGTGAATGGTGCCTTAAAATTAAGAACTCCCTTTCTTTGTACCTACAAAGCCCTTTGGAAATCTTAAGAAGAGTGAAGCAAAATCGGAGAAGCGAAAACAAGCTTGGTACATTACATGCCGGAAATCGGGCTCAGCGATTCTACCTAGCCGTAGTTCAGTATGCCGCATAGTTCAAAGTTGATCACGGAAGTTCCGCCATGTGATAGTTCGGCAGTGGACAATCGGAAGTTCGATTGTCTGACAAGAAACGATCTTTGGCTCGGGTTTGCCCAAAATCCGAAATACTAAATCTTGAATGCTCTTCTCATGTCAAGTTTCACGGGACATCATCCTAAACAACTTCTTGACCTCATGGAAGAATGGAGACAAGATCCAATAATCAAAGCAAAAGCGGTTTCTTGAGTATTAGGCAAGAAAGACAAAAACCACAATAGACAAGATTCTTAGATTCTTAGTTCATGAAACTTTAAGGATATATTAGCAATATCAATACGACTCTAGATATCAAGTTTCATGCCATCTCATAAGAGCGAATCAAAGTTTCATCAAAACCCTAGCTATTCAAGAAAACGAGCGAGAGAGAAGAGGAGGCATAAACAAGAACCAAAACCTCGAGTTTCATTGATAGAAATCACAAGATTATAGAGGAAAACACGGAGGAATGATTACACAAGTTTTGAGTTCATCCTCTCCAACTCAACAAACTCTCAAAAAGCATAACAACCTCTCAAAGGCTCTTTAGCTAAAGCTAACCTAATTTTCTCTCTCAAAAGTCCAACCCTAACACGGGGTTCACTCTATTTATAGCCCTTGGCTATGGGTCTCAACCCATTAAGCCAGCTACACGAGCAGGAACCGCCTCCACTTGTGCGCTTTGCGAAAAGATCGTTTCGCCCCTATGCATGCTATGAAGCCTCCGTACACTTTGCTCGTCCTTGACTGCCCAACCACCTCAAGATTCACGCCCGTCTTGACACATCAGGCCGTTCGACCTCAGCGCCGCTGCGCCTGGTCCAGATCACCTCGTGTCTCGCCCGACTTCCGTCTCGATGTCCTCTGATCCTTACAGACAAAAACACATCACATAGCATTGCCCAATATCATAGCATCAATATTTGTACAAGACTCAAACTCATACAAACTCAAAATCACAAACTATGCCTTTACGCACGATTCTGCCGTGTCGGAAGTTCGCCTTTACCATTTGGAAGTTCCGATTATCGGAAGTTCCTTACTTCCGATGCGGAAGTTCCGATCATCGGACCGTCCGCTCTAGGTTGAAGATCGGATTATGCGTCTCGGCTACAACACTCTTGTCGGTATTTTGGACGTTAGCGATCCAGTCGGAAGTTAGATTACCTCAGCGAACACAAATGTTAGGATAATTGGAAGTTCCGTTTTACCACATGGAAGTTCAGATTATCGGATCTTCCGTTTTCGAGCCGGAAGTTCCGTACTTACGAGAGCAGGACCAGACAAAAACACAAGCGCAATGATTTCAATCACAAACTTCTCACACGCACGTCAATACTCATCACTCAAATGGGGACCCTACTCGCATGGTCTCTCAAGTAGAGTGCTCATCTAGCATGGTTGAGCCATCTCTACAAGGGTTACATTCTTCCTCTCTACAACACCATTCTTTGTGGAACTCTAGGAGAAGAAAGCGATGCTCAATTCCCTATCGGTATAGAAGGTAGAAAAAGAAGAATTCTTGAATTATGTCCCATTGTCCTCTAATGGCTCTCAAAGCTCGGGGAATATCAACGACAAGTCTAAGGACCAATTCTCTAAAGAAGCAAAATGCCTCGTCCTTAGAAGCGAGAAAATAAACCCAATAATACACGAAAATCATCCACAACCACCGGCCATACCATTTCCCACCGGTGGTGAACTCTAGAAGGACCAACGGTGTCTAAGTCACGGAAGGCATCACAGTCAATCGGTCATCACCAAGGTGAGAGGTGGGTGGGAAGCGAGACACCATCTTACCATGTCTCGAGAGCGAGCACACAAGATCTCTATGACCTTGACCTAGGCAAACCTCTAATCAAGTCCTTGCAAGTGACTCTAGACAAATGATCAAAGCCTATACCCGATCTCTGATGCCACAAAACAAGATAATGAGAATCGGAGACTCTGAACAGGGCTGGAAAATTGAAAATCTTGAAATTTGCAAAAGATCTTCTCAAATCTGGATCAATGAAAGCAAAACATTGAGTTGTGTCAACGACCACAGTCTGTCTTCCTTCCTAATCCCATTGTCTCTGCGATTGAAGCGCTTGCTTGGTTTGAAACAAAACCGATTGAAAAAGCAAAACTTGTAAGATTCTCTTGTCCTGGATTCCTCTGCCCCGCCAGCCCCCTACGGTTCTCTCTCCTCGTGACCAGTCCCCGTCTGACCTCTTCCCGGTTCTGTCTCTTCCTCTCTTTTCCTACCCACGCTCCCATCGCCTCGCCTCCTCGCGGAATTAACTCCTCGCCTTCCCAACTGAGAGACCATGTAAGTAAATTCCAGCTTGAGTGATGAGTATTTGATGCCGTGGTGAGTGGTTTGTGATTGAAATCATTGCGTTTGGCGCTTCGTTGGTTTGTTTACAGACGTAAAAGAACTTCCGGCTACGAAAATCAGCCTGGCACCTAATCTTCTTTCAGCTCTGGTAAGCACCAACTTCCGATTATCCCCGACATTTGTTTAATCCAGCTGAGTTAATCCAACTTCCTTTTGGGAAGCGCGATGTCCGATAATACCGATAAGAGTATTCTACTGCGGACGACAATTGGATCTTCCAACTCGGGGCGCGGACGGTCCGAGCAATCGGAACTTCCGCAATGGTAAAGTCTTGAACGTTCGATGTCAGACTTCCGAATGGTAGATCTTGAACTTCCGATTGTGGAGCGTAATCTAATGCGTAAAGAGCATAGTTTTGATTTTGAGTTGTGAATTGCTTTGAGATAAATGCAAATGATGATTATATTAACTTGAGCAATGCTATGTGATGTGTTTGTTGTGTACTCAAGCTGTGTGGCATCGAGGTGGAGCGTCGTGGCGAGACAACGGAGGAGACGGACTAGACGCAGCGGCGCTGAAGTCAAAACGGTAAAGACGCGGTCGAAGACGGCGTGTACTCAAGGCATTTGCGCGTCGTGAACAACAAGGAACGCGGAGCTTTGCAAAAAGCGAGCGAGGCTAAAGAATATTCCTTAAGCGGCACAAGTGGAAGCGGGTTCCGTTAGGGTTTAGCTTGGCATAACGGGTTGGAGACCAGTTGGCCAAAGAGCTATAAATAGAGGTGAACCCCCGGTTGTTTTGTAAGACTTTTGTGAGAGAAAATTAGGGTTAGCTTTAGCTAAAAGAGCCTTTGGAGAGGTTGTTTTGCTTTTGAGAGTTTGTTGAGTTGGAGAGGATGAATCAGAATTTGTGTAATCATTCCTCGTGTTTCCCTCTCGTAATCTTTTGATTTCTATCAATGAAACTACGAGGTTTTGGTTCTTTGTTTATGCCTCTTTTAGTCTCTCTGCTCATACGCTGAATATCTAGGGTTTTTGGTGAATCCTTTGATTTCTCTTATGAGATGGCATGAAACTTGATATTTAGAGTCTTATTGATATTGCTAATATATCTTCAAAGTCCGATGAGCCGAGAATCTAAGAATCTTGCAAATTGTGGGTTTTTGTTGTTCTTGCCTAATACTCAAGAAATCCGCTTTTTGCTTTGATTAATGGATCTTTGCCTGCGATTCTTCTCCATGAGGTCAAGATGTTGTTTAGGATGATGTCCGTGAGACTTGACTTTGAGAAGAGCATTAAAGAGTTAGTATTCGGATTTTGGGCAAAACCGAGCGTCTTGTTCTTGATCGGTCAGACAATCGGAACTTCCGATTGTCCACGGTAGATTTACCGCAGCGGAACTTCGTGCATTGATACCCGAACTACCGAATGCGGAACTACACGCAGTAAAATCTAACTTCGATGATATCCGGCGTAACGATCCAGCTTTTTGGTTAAACTTTTGGATTTGATTCACTTCACATCTCTTGTTTATCGAAGTGTTTGAGTTCTTTGTGTGGACACTTGAGAGGGGAGGATCTTAATTTTTAAGGCACCATTCACCCCTCGCATTTGCCATTCGGTCCTTCACAATCCTCGTCCTTTCTCACTCCCCGCCCTCCGGTCGGCCGCTCGCCTCCCAGCCGCCTCTGCCGCCTCCCACCACGGCTGGCTCCCTTGCCTCCTCTGTCACTCCCATGCCCTTTCTCCCGTAGGCGTGGCCTTCGACATGGCCCCTTGCCGCTGGCTCGCGACTTCTCTCCCCGATATCTCGGCCCCACGTCTGCCGCGCGGCTTCATGGAGGTGGAGCGCGCGGCGAGGAGGCTTGATAAAGCAACGAGGCGCGGAGGCGCTTGAGAGGCGTGCCGACGCAGAGCCCTTGGAGGCGTCTTACGCCGTGGGAGGCTCTCAGTCCCGAGGCAGCGCCCCGCCTCGGGTGCTCGCGCCTGCTCTGCTCCCTCGTGCCCGACGCCGCCGCGTCTCACGCCGAGCTCCTCCGTGACGCCAACGGCCGCCTTGGTCCGGACACGGCCGGAGAGCTTGAGGCGCTGGAGGCATGACCGGCGTGTGAGGTGGCAGGAGGCGTCTTGGCCGCTGCGCTCAACCGTACAGGCCGCCCGAGCGACGACGACGAATCGTCTTGCCGTGCGCCCGACGGCCGGCTTGCTAGCCCAGCCCGCCCACCGTTCGTACCGTGCCGGCCCAACACACGCGTGCCGGCCGGGCCAGATTTTGATCGTGCAGGGCCGATCGGGCTTCGAACGATCTAAAAATGCACAGCCCGACTCCCAGCTCTATCAAGGTTCCTGTAACCTGCATGCATTCATGTGGGTGCGTAAAACTGCAGTACTTGATTCTGTCTGTGCATTTTACTGTTGGCACGTGGGTAAAGTGCAGCTAGCAAAGCATTAAAAAGAATTGACACTGCTGCTCCGTCTCCTCATGTCATGTGTCTGTTGCCATGTGACGTTTCGTTATCACTGGACTAAAATTGCTGCTCAGATTTATGACTTTCCGACCCCAACACGGCCGTGTCCATGGCATGCTGTAGCCTTCTCAGAGGGCAGGATTCACCACTGAAAATGCTCAGCACTTCTGCCGGCAGTACGATCTACGTTAGCCTTTGGCGATAAATTAACTTTGATGGATGCTGGATGGTGTAGATCTCTTCTGATTGATATGTTGTAGTACAGGTCCCCACGGACAGGCATGCAGGGCACCATAGGAAAAAAATTTCAGTTTTTTTTTGGCTATTTGATCTGGCCATTCACATGCATCACCAGGGTGTGTCAGTGCAGGAGTAGGTACCAATTAAGCAGTAGACAACAAATCGAGACCCTATTTAAAAATTAAGGGGTTTCATGGATTTTACTTTACTTTATTTTATTTATATAAAAACTTGGCTGAATCACTCTCATCCAAACAATCCAAACAGGTCCTAAGAGATGCTTATTCTTTTAATCAAGATGTAAAATACTGTCACACTCACACCGACATCGTGTGGGTGTGGCTTATCCAGACTTTGTACTCTCGCTATACGAGAAGGCGTATTGTCCGAATTGACAAGGCCTTACCATACTCTACCCTACCATGCACATTCTTATCCAAAAAAAATTGCTCCCTCTGGTTCATAAAACAAATAATTTTGAACATTGACACGGTTCTCAAAATACAACTTTAACCGCTAATTACTATTGTGAAATATTAGTAAAACACACTAAAATTATAATATTACGAAAGTATTTTTTAAGATGAACTTATAATTTTTATGTATCTAATCTAAATATTCAAAAAGATATCAATAATCAAAGTTTTTAAAGTTTAACTGAGCATATTCAAAAATAACTTGTTTTTACGAACAGGAGTGAGTAAAAAGCATGACATGCTCATTGATTGTACATGATACTGTTCCAGCAACTGGCATACAACAAGAAGCCCCAACAAGTCCAAAAGACAGCCCTTACAATTAATGGATGATCTCATGTAACCCTGCTTCAGAATCTAGGCCCCATTGAAGGCATGTCAAGAACCTGTAGTAATGCTAACTGCTGTGGAGTATTCAAGACTCAAAGAGGAGACCACAAGCAGCAGCAGGACCGCAGGGTGAATGCCATTGCCAGACAGCCATGCTCTGTTGTCTAATATGCCATCATCGGTTGCATCCCCATGGTCTGGATTAAAATGGGGAACAAATGAGCAATGTACTAAGCTTTGGGATCTGGATTGGAATTATCTGTATTGAAATAGTAAATGCAAATGATCTACGATAGTTTGATATTATAAGTGATTTTCATTGTCCGATTGAAAATCGAAAGCCCATATCAAACGCTGCAGTGTTGCTACAATAAATCTGTTGCATGCCTACCGTGTTCGTCCTCTCACAATTTTTTTTTCTCGCAATGAATCTCTGCAGTAATACATAGGCTCCGTACCTAGAATTCTCGCATTACCGTATCACAGTACGGCGGCTATCGTAGGTAGCTGCGATTACTACCTGCGTGGTCATTAGGCTGGTCATCTTTGCTGTTGAGTACGTGCTGATTGGAAAAACTTAGGACGAGGCACATTCTTCAGTAACCGCAGGGCATCGGCTGACCGTGTTCGTCAGACGATGGGAAGGAATTTCAGTTCAATTTGTGCATCGAAACAAGCCCTCTATGGGCCTTAGCTCAGCGACCGGACCGATGGTTCTCAAGCCATTACCGGGCTCCTTATTGTCGCATCGACCGACATGCCAGGTGGCTGTTTGAAATACATGAAATTTCACATGATGCCGTTCAATTTCCCAGTAGGAATTGCGAAATTCCTACTTTCCAAACTGAACCTAAAACTATTATATACATATATATGATGTAAAAAAAAAAGGAGGATGCAATCGTGAGACCATAGGCCAATGGGCAAGTGCAATAATCACGAAGTTGAAGTTTCGCAGATAAGGGTTCAGGCTCCATTTGGAACGCATGAGTTTCAAAAGGATTCCATACCAAAACAGTTTATTTTTCGTAGGAATTTTAAAAAATTTACCTCGTTTCAAACGGGGCATTAATTTGTTGGGACACCTTGGTCATGGCTACTGTATCTATGGTTCTCTAAGACCAAGGTCAGCTATATAAATGCACGACGGTCAGATGGTGACATTTATGATGGAGGAGAGATTCCCTGACATAGGAGCTGATCCAATACAGTAGCCACGATAGAATCGAATAGAACTGCAAATCATTGACATGAATGTACGCAGATGGCTGTAGTATACAGGCTCTTTTTTGGTACTCAGAATATAATTCACTCCCATTTTCCCAATCTCTCCTAGATCTAAGACGCGGATTCAAAGTGGGCCGTAAATTTTTTTTTTTAATATTGTGTTAGCCGCGGTCTCAAACACAGGAGCTCTTACTCTGATACCATAATGAATGCATGCACCAACCAGTTCTTCCAAAAACTTAAACCGTTGGAGAAATACGGGTAATATACTCCAACAATCTCTCTAGTCACAAAAGAGTGACGCTCTAAAATACGGGTATTCGAAACAAAATAATTTTGATAGAACATATTGCCTTGAATGTATGGTTTGGATATATGAAAATGATACGAGTGAATTTGTTATGAAAAATATTTTCGTAATATTTCACTTTTATGACTTTTTATGAATATATAATGATAAAATAGTAGTCAAAGTGACATCTTGTTGACTTTAAAAAAAAAAAAAAAAAGATTACTCTTTCATCACCAGAGGGAGGGAGTACTACACTATACGAAAAAGTTTGTAATATATATAAAACTGCAAGGACTCATTGTTATTTGAGATGATTCATGTCCTCTACCGTGCCATTCATGTCTTAATTTCTCTAACATATAACAGCTGAAACCATGGATACGTGTCATGCATAGATGTGGTCGGTCACCACAATTTATCGTATCCCTAACACCACAACGCTAGCAATACAACATCAATGCACGCGCCTTCTGAATTTATTCCTCGGTCGCTCGACCGCCATGAACGGGGCCTCGGTAGCTAGCTGATCACTGCTGCTTGCGCGCGACGGCGGGCGGCGGCACGGGGTAGCGGTGGATGCATCCGTTCCAGGGGTTGTCGGCGTCGGGCGCGGCGTCGCGGAGCGCGCGCCAGACGGCGCTGCAGGCCTTGAAGCCGGTGCCGAAGGCGAGCATCCAGAGGCGGTCGCCGGCGCGGACGCGGCGCTTGGCCTCGAAGTAGGCGAGCTCGTAGAAGACGAGGCTGCTCGAGGTGTTGCCGAACCGGTGCAGCGTGGCGCGCGCCGGCTCCACGACGGAGGGGCCGAACCCCATCAGCTTCGCCACCGTGTCGATCACCGCCTTCCCGCCCGAGTGGATGCACATGTGCTCGAACGCGCGCTGGAAGTTGGGCACCACCGCCGCCGCCGCCGCCGCCGCCGCCTTCGGGTTCCCGGCGCCGTACGCGCGCGCCACGCGGTACACGTACCTGCGTGCGGTTCATCGTCCATGCATCCGGCGAGACCGCGTCATTGAATTTGAATGTGAAACATTTTCTGATGTTATTTATGAGAAAATATAGTATTGTGAAATTACTTTTTCACAACATATCTACAACACACTATGTTGATAATGTAAACAAAGTTGAAAAATGTTTAACTATACACTTATATTTAGAAAATGAAACTCATTAAGTCATAAACTCATCATGCACGCATGAGAGTAATTTCAAAGCTAGCCATTCTTCAGATGGTAGTGTCCCCCTGTTGCATACGCTTTTTCACCATAGTCTAGTCTTCATCTCCCTAGCTAGTGTTATTAATGTTAGTACATTACATTGCTTCATTTCGGGTCTTTATCTATATATTCATGCTTCGTTAAGTTTTCGTAATTTTGCTCTGAAGATACTTGTGGGGCGCGTTATAGTTAGTAGAGAAAATCCCAAGTACTTGGTAAGAAGTTAAGCGTGAAGTTATGCTCAAATTTATGTGAAAAACATATTGCATTATTTGTATCATTCAAAAAAGTCAATGAAAGTTTCGAGAACAATATAATGTGAATATCTGGTACGCGTCCTTCGAAAAGAAAATTGAGAGTGAAAACCACAACATTTTAAAACATGAAAACCATTTAAATTATATCGCCAAATCAACATAAAAAATCCTTAAAAGTTTGAAGTTACTTCTTTATTAGCAAACATCGATTTGAAAATTCAAATTCAAACCCAGTTTTTGTTGAGAAAAATGAAAAGGAGAAATATTATTTTCCATTCGTCCTTACTCTTTTTTTTGTCAACATTGGAATTCCAAAGGAGTATGTTGCTTAAGATCTCTATAGACCATTTCCTCAAATTTTTTAAGAATTTTTCATGGCGCTAAAACTAAAATAGTTTACAGTTGTAAAAAGCCCTATGGTTTTCACTAGATACACCCCACAATTTAACAAGAACAAGCAAATTCTTGAAACTTTCTAATAAGACCTCCTCATAATTTTTATCTCAGCCATAGTTTTTTTTTCAAAAAAAAAAAAAAACAAAGCCAGCGGTCATATTTTTTTAAAAAAACTAGTTGAATTTCCCATGTAACCTCGTGGAATATAATGCATGTTATTGAGTTTTATATACCAACCACGGCCAAAAACTTAAGCTAATAAGAAAATATAGGCAATATATTGCAACACTCTCCGTCACATCTAGATTCCACCATGCCTAAAACCTGGACTTGAAGTAGGCTGCAATTGATTTTTTTTTTTTGTGTTTGCCAAGTCTTAAACTCAGGGTCTCTTAGCTTTGACACTATATTGAGTTTTATTCACCAATCAGTTCACCTAAAATCTTAAGCTGACGATAAAACGTGGACTACAATATACTTCAAAACATAGAGCTATACTTTTATGCAACTCTAATGTTTTTTAAAGAAATATATAACTTTAATGCTTATGATGGGAATGTATACAATCGTAACAACTCACATATTTATATATAATTAACTTTAATCGTTATAATATGGACTCATAAAAAATCGACAGTGTAGTTCTTTCTCTTTATCATGTAATTAACGTGAGAATTTATATCCCTTAAGAGTAAACGTGATAGCTTCATTATCTATTTTAATAAATAATATATACTAATAGATAGATTCAGTTTCTTCTAAAAAGCATGTGCATTAGAGCATGGGTAGAAATTATTAGTCATGCAAGAGCATTACTGTCTTATAGGAGAAAAGTTATTTATATCTAGTTGTAGTAATATCAGAGTAGTAAAGTTACTGGCGTCTGAAATCTGGATGCCGCGGTAACAGTAAATGGCCGCGCAGAATTGAAGCAGATCGATATATCGCGATGGCTCAAATCTTTAATTACTGCACGTACGGACATGTATACATGCATGTATAAAATACGTAGTGCGTACGTACCTAAGCAGCTCGGAGACGGGGAGCACGTACGGCGCGAGCGTGGCGATGTGCTTCCGGAGCCCGGCGCCGGCGACGCGCACGAGGTCCTTGGTGAGCGCGACGCCGACGTTGCCCTCCTCGTCCTCCGTCTGCACGGCGGCGTTGTAGGCGGCGGCGTCGGCGCCGTGGTGCGTCCGCAGCGTGCGCACCAGCTCGTACTTGGCGTCAGCGCGGCGCGCCGGCACGTCTGTGACCAGCGCGGCCGCGCTGCCGACGCGGAAGATGCAGTTGGTCACCAGCATGTGCTTGTTCTCCCCGAAGTACCAGTTGAGGCTCGTGTTCTCCGTCACCACCACCAGCGCGTACCCCGGCTGCCGCTGCCCGCGCAGCGCGCGCGCCGCCATGTCAATGCCCACCATGCCCGCGCTGCACCCCATCCCGGCGAGGCTGTACGACTTGATCCCGGGGGCCATCTTGAACCGGCGCACGATCATGGACGCCAGCGACGGCGCCGGGGAGTACATGGAGCAGGCGACGACGAGGACGCTGACGTCTCGCGGGGAGACGTCGGACTTGGCGAGCAAGTGGGACACGACGGCGAAGAGGCCCTCCTCGGCCTCCTGCACGGCGAAGGCCAGCGTCTTCTCGAAGGCGCCGGAGAAGATGAACGGCGGCGCGAAGGTCTCCTGGCCCAGGCCGGACTTGCTGTAGATGAGCCGCATGAAGTCGGCGGTCTCGTCGGAGTAGCGCCGCGACCGGATGCCGAAGTACTCGCACACCTCGAGGTTGCACTGCCGCTCCGCCTCCGGAAGGTGGCAGCTGTAGTTGAGCAGGTACACCGGCCGCTGCCTCCGCAGCACCCGGCGGTGGACAGCGGCGACGAATACGAGCGCCGAGGCGACGAGCGACACGAGGAGTGGGAGCGGGATGGAGCGGAGCGATGCCACGGCCGCGGCCCTGGACGTGGAAATGGACGACATGGCTTCGCTAGAGGTGTGGCGCGGTAGCTGTTGGAATAATGCTATGGCTTAAGAATAGGTTATGGAGTTAGTGGTCAAGTCTGTGAGCTGCATATTAAGTGACAATTAAGTAAGTGGGCATGCAGTTTAGCTTGGTCAAGTCACTCAATGGCTGTACGTGAGTTGGGCTCATGGAGCCGGAAGTGTAGGACGTGTGGTTTAGACGTGGCCATTGTTAGCAGTGAAGAGAAAAAAAAATGTAGTTAAGGAAAAGCAGTGCGTGTGTCCTGCGTGCTCAACTCCGGCGAGTGAATTCACCGAGCGTTTGAATGTGTTCCCGGTGTTGAGATCCAACAATTGGTATCAGAGAAAGGTGCGAGGAGAAGCTGCCTGGCGATGACTCGCCAATCGGTGTGATGGCGTGCGCAGCAGCGTGCGTCGGGCGGAGGTGCACGGATGCCGACAACGAGTTGGCTGTAGCACCATGCGCTCAGGAGCACGACGGCGAAGGTCCGCTCGGCCATCGGGCGGCATGCGGGGTGGTCGGGGTGCAGTACTGCATGGTGCTGGGCCGGTGCTATATAGGCGGCGCTGGCGTGGCGCCGGGCGACGCATGGCGTGGCAACGTTTGGGCAGCGGTGACGCAATGCGTGTGGCACGGTATAGGCGCACGATGTCAGGCGCGCGCAGGGCACGCGGAGGTGTGGCAACGACGGGCGTACCAACGGCATACTTCATGCGAGGTGGAGGCCGCGGGTGGCAGCAAACTCCAGGTGAGATGGAGGCCGGCGGTGGTGGCCGAGGACATCATTGAAAAAGTCTCGGTGTGATGCCGACAGTGATGGTGTGCAGTCGACACGTGGAGGCACGCGCTTTGGAGGCGCGGCGCAGCACACGATGCGGAGACCGACAACTACGCGATGAGTCGCGCAAGGCGTCCACAGAGGAGACATCTATTGGCGGTGAGAGGCCGCTGACAATGTTGTCTCGCTCGCGTTAGAAGCCATGAGTTGTGGTGTGAGGCTTTAGCTATGAAAGCTAAGAAGTTCAAGCACACAACGGAAGCCTTGTGTTGAATTTGATAAACCTCTCAAGCACACGACACAAAAGGAGAAAAGAACTCAATGTTCTTCATCGACAGGGCGGTGGCCGACCGGCTACCACGGGCAGTCGGACCGACGGTCATCCAATGTCCGACCGACAACTAACCAATGGTCGGACTGTGGACGCGGTTCGACCCGCCAAACCAACGCCGTCTGAATACACGGCGGTCGAATACCGCTGAAAGGTCTGGCCGACGGTAGAGTCCGAAGATCAAAAACTCCACCCAAATCCAAAACGAAATTTGATCCAACTTTTGATTCAACCAATAAAACTTGACCAAATTTCTAGCACACCTTCCTAATGATATTAGAGACCTATTTCTAGCGACGATCCGTTAGATCCACTTCAGAATCGATCTCTTGAGATTTTACCAAATAGGTGCACAAACCCTAGAAGTGAGAAAATCTTGATTCAAGACTTGTTTGTGGGGGTTTGATGATCTAGATGACTCTAGGAGTAATCCCACACATCAAAGCAAGATAAAGTAGGCCAAGAGACCAAGTATGAACCTTTGAATCAAGGAAGCACCAAAAACATCCAAAAGAGAGAAGAACACAAAGGAGCAATTGATCTTTCAATTAAGCATCACAAGATTGTTCACTCACAATAGATGCTTACAAAGCCTCTCCACCAAGGAGGGCAAGAGCTCAACAAGGAGCACACTCCAAACCCTAGTTCTCCTCTCCTCTCCTCCAAACCCTAGAAAAAGGAAGAAGGGGCTAAATGAATGCTTGCTTGGGTTTTCCACCTCTCCTTCCTATTTATACTAGAGAGCTAGGGTTTCCTTTTGGGTCTCTTACACATGGGACCCACACACACATAACTCTTGAAGCAATCGCTCGCTTCACCACGTGTAGGTTGATCGGCCGTTCTCATCGACGCCAAGCCTCTCTTGTCCAATCCCATCGAACCTCCCTGAGACTCAGACCGATATCCGCACCGCCGATCCAACCAAATTGCTTTCGAACCACCCGCTCGATCCATCTTGTCCATTCTCGCACCATGCTTGAGTCACACAACCTCACCAGTATCCGATCGTTCTCGACCTCGGCTCTCCAAGCGTAGTCCCGATCCACTCACCGCTGACGCCGTTGACTCGCAAGCCACCACGACCATAGACAAACAAATCGCTTCCGGAACAAGTTCTTCACAACTTGACCCACGCCGCCTCGCAATGCGACATACAACAATAAAGCATTGAAGTTCATATAAAAACACACTTGAAACCAACTCAATGCAACACTTGGCTCACCTCCAGTGATCGCTGGTCAGATCGCCACAGGCCGGCCCGACCGATTCATGCCGGTCGGACCGCTACCACCCACAGCGGCGGTCGGACCGGTCCAAAGGACTTAGCTAAATTCAAGCGAGAAATTCAAACCTTCGGAAATTTCAAACGAATAGAACTTTTGACCGGGAGCAGGCCGCTACAAGGTGGATATCGGCGTTGGGAAAGCGTGGTATGAAGAGGAGGAGGCCGCTGCGTGTGGTATGAGGTTGTGGGCAATTCGCAACGGTGAGTCGGCATATTAAAATTAGAGGAATAAATATTGGAATAATCTTAACATACTATGGCGTAAAAATATGTTATGGAGTTAGTGGTCAAGTTTGTGAGCTTCGTCAAGTCACTCAATGGCTGTACGTGAGTTGGGCTCATGGAGCCGGAAGCGTAGGGCGTTTGAATGTGTTCCTCGTGATGAGATCCAACACTAGCTTAGCTAGGAGCGTGTTAGGCTTGGTGTTTTGGGAATCAGAGGTTGTATTTATAGGCATCAAGTCTAGCTGCAGCTTGTTGGGGGTAAAAACCCAAAGACTCTCTGTGCTCGCACAAGAGTAATGGCACAGTCAAAACAAATTAAATTTGACCTAACATATGGTCTAGAGCGTATGATTAAGTTATATGATTTGCTATTTCTAAGTTGGCTAGTTTTTTAAAGGTAATGTCAATTTTTGTGACTATTATATTTACGTAGAGATTGATATGTCATGTGATTGGATGTTTATCCAATAGATTAAAAAAATACGACTTATACTTAAAAAAAATTCAGTCACTTTACAAACATACAATCCCTTTAGATATTTAAAAATAGTACGAGTGAATTTGTAATAGAAATATTTTATCTTTTAAATATATGATGATAGAATTTAATGGTAAAAGTGGCGTCCTATTGATTTTGAAGAAAAAAACTGAACTCTTTTGTGACTGGAGCATGGCCAGTGAAGTATATGCTTGGGCGTTTTTATTTGTTTATCGAGTTGTCTGTTTAAAAAATAGAAATGAATGAATGAATGAATTTACATTTGTGGGGAGAGGATTAAGTTTTGGTTTCCTATATAGGTGCAGTTTGAAGTTTCGAGTTAAGAAAATCTTTTTAAAAATTCAAGTTTGAAGTTGATATTTTTGTGTGAAGTTTGAATCCAAATTGAAACTCGAGGTGTTATATTTACTATGTTTTGAAATTTTCACTTTGTTTCTTACATATGAATTTATATTGATCGTCAGATATATCTTTAGTATACTTGTCCCATGTTAGCATCGATCCCAGAGCGCTGCGCTCTATTTTTGATCTGGCTTTGTCATTGGAGACGATGACTGTATATTTTTGCAATCCGAGCACGACATCGAGAAAGCTGCGCCGAATCAAGGCAAAAGTATGTGTTGCGAGGATAAATCACTAGTTTATGACATTTTGATGTTAGCAAACATATCTTACGTGAACAATTAATTTCTTGTATATCGAACCAAGCGTCATCCTAAAACATCAATTTTTTTTTCCCATGGCACAACTCAAATCAAACGAAAACATGCATACAGTTAACAACTTCTTAAATTTTGATCACTAACTTGCAAAGATGTATTTACAATGGTCATACGAGAACAATACTTCCAGCCTAGCTTAATCAATGGTCGTCAAATGTGCGTACATTAGATACCATACATGTCAATGTCTTAAACGACAACTGTTTTGAAATCAGGGTAGGGTCAAGTGAAGCATTAAAGGTGCGCAGGATACCAAGCTCAATATTATTTTATCATATCAAGACCCACATACGCATAGGTGTGTACTCCATAGTTTATGCTAATTTACTTCACATACAAGTGGTGGCATGTATTATGACACCTGGTCGATTTTGTTTTAGATCCGTCACTGTTTGAAATGGACATACTACTACAGAAAAAGTAATCACAGACGGTCCAAAATTGTTATCACAGATAGTTTTTTGAACCGTCTGACTTTATAAGTCAGTGATACTATATGGTCATTACAGACGGTTTTTGAACCGTCTGTGAAAAAAGCTAGTATAGACGGTTCTGAACAATAACAATCTATGATAGTCAATTATCACAGACGGTTCTTGTTCAGAATCGTATGTAAAAATAGACTATCATAGACAATTTATTTTTTTTAGTAAAAACCGTCTATGATAGTTTTTTGTATTACAAAAAAAATTAAATTTTGAGCCAAAGCAATCAATTGCTGGACAGTAGTTTCCATATGCTCTTTCAATAGTTTACAAAAAGGTAATTAAAAGATACTCTTCTCTCTCTCAATCAATGACTTACTCTCCGACGAGGACGAGGTCGAGTAGAGGCGTCCATCTTTAGCCGAATCGGCATTCCTCGTCGACCACAGATGGGGGTACTCATTGATAATGAAATCTGACAGGATGCAGAGGACAAAGTCAGAGTGACAAGGAAACCAGGATGGAGATTTGGGGGGCAGAACTTTGTGCTCACCTGAGGTCAAGATGGGGCGGCGGATCCGGCAGATCGTCCGACCGCAACGCCCGCTCATCGGAGGCGCCGTGAAACAACAGGCTGCGTCTCCTTGTCGAACCGCGTCGAGGAATTGAGAGCGGTCGCCGAAGCTCGACGTGGGGAGGGGAGAGGGGGAGATTGATTGAAGACAAGACGGGAGTGTCTATAATATATAAGGACAACACTAAAATATTTCGCCTCCCACGTGTGTGTTCAAAAAATTTATCCCTCCCGCGCTGGGAATCACAGACGGTTTCAAACAAAAACCGTCTGTGATATAATATCAGATAATGTTCTTGTTCAGAACCGTCTCTGATACTTCACAGACAGTTTTTAATATGAACCGTCTGTGATTTCAAGTCATGGTAAAATCATAGAGTTATGCATTTCAAGTCATAGTAAAATCATTAGGAAGATACTTATTACAAACGGTTTTTAATACACACCGTCTGTGATGAGGACGGAAAGTCACAGATAGTTTATGTTGAAAATCGTCTTTGGTCTTGTTCAGAACCGTCTGTGATACTTCACAAGCGGTTTTCAACACGAACCGTCTGTGATATTACCTCTTCACAAACGGTTTTTAGCGCAGCCAGTAACACAGACGGTCGCTAAACTAAAACCGTCTGTGATTGTTTTTAATACAGACGGTTTTGATTAACCGTACGTAATAAGGTGTCTAGTATTAATCTTTTTTGTAATAGTGATGTAGGATTAATTTTCTAGTACATATCCACAGTAGTAGGGCACTGCATGGTATAAGGTCTTAGGATTATCACATGTTCTAGCCGGATTATCACATATTCTAGCTTGAAGATCACTATCATTCAAGATATCAAGATATGGTATCTAAACGCATTGAACGATGCTTGCAGAGGCGCTCATGCATGCACATGGGCGTGGGTCGACGTGGACAGTGGCGATCGATTCGATCAATTAATATACAGAGTACGTTTTTTAAAAGGCAAACATGGCCTCAAGGCCATTAACTCTGGATTAATATCAAAGTTACAGTACTATACAACCGCACAGAGAGTTACAAAACGGATCCTGAGAAGACAACAAATTATAGAACAGTCCCTGAAACTTAGAAGGAAGGAATAAAACGAAACTAAAAATTACATACATATCCTCGACGCCGACAATGCGGGAGAAGCGAGCACCGGTGATCTACTTGACAACACACCCAAATGCCACCAGGAACAAAAAAATAATAATTAGGACCCTCAATCCCGACGACAATATGGTTGCAGCTATCCACAAGTGCTGAATCCAAAGATTTGGAGCATGGAAGACCAAAGAAGGAAGAGCACAATGGCCGGACAGAGGCGGCCGCCGGAAAGTCAGAGATAAACTCCAAAGACAGAGGGAACTACATTATTTAGTATTTAGGGGCAGGGGCGGATCCAGAATGAAAATGATCGGATGTTCCATACATATCACATATATCTAATTATGAAACAATGTTGTATTGCAATTAGAATAATAATGTGTTAAACAATTCTACATAATGTATAAAGAAATAGCCATCAAAGTGCTTACCAAAATAAAAAGTCCTACACTCCTAGTAGTAGTTTTGGTTAACTGTAGCAAAGTGAATAAATGATGGATAAAGTTCCAAACCATGGACAAAAGATGGTCGACATCGGCAAAAAAACATCTGACCTGGATAGACTACAAAAAATAGAATAAATCACTTAGTAAATTTTTTAGTAAAAGAATCATGAATTTATCGAAACAAAGATAAGTACATTACATTTTATATTTTCTTTCTACGCTCCTTTAAGTTCTGGAAGTGATGAATTACAACATCATTGGCAACTTTCCCCATTTCGCATTTCTCCACATAGATTAAGTACTGCAAATGGATTAAGTACTGCAAATGCAACTACTCTCTCAGCCACTTAACTTTGCATTCCTCTCTCCAAAAAATATCCAAGAAATTAATCCTAACCGATCACCTGTTCACTTTGTTGCCTATGCCATGAATGCCCTCATCACTAATCAGTAAATCAGTAATCATCTCATCTCACCAATAGTGTACATGTTGTAGTAACACAAGAGGCAAGAGGAAGAGATGCGCTAATCAGTAATCATCTCATCTCATCTCACATGACTGTTTCTATCATATATATTCATATACTGCTATACATACGGTCAGCAAAATAGTACTAGTACATAATACTTTAATTCCAACTTCCAAGCAAACTAAACTCGCTTCATGAATCATGAAGGCATGAACCGAATGCCTGAACTCTGAAGCATCACCACTTGTTGCCCTGTTGGAATAATCAGTCCAAGAAGCAACTAGCAAGAGCCAAGAGATGAGTAGATAACAACTGACAAGAGAAGCTCACACTGTTCACCTACCGCCTGGCCCGCTAGAAATGAGAAATCGAAAGGTAGCTCATCGCCTCGTCTGCCGGTCTGCGCGTGTGGCTTCGCCAATCACCGCTAGAAATTTCACCACCTCGCCTCCTGCAGTCATGCGCTCCCTCCCGCACACCCGCTGGCCTACGCGCACGACTCCTCGTCTGCCTGGATCACATCTCCTCGGCTGGGCCGCACGCACGCCGACTGGCTGAGTGGATGGGCCGCGCCCCGCGTGCGCATGCGCCCACGCGCAAGAAGCTGGTTTGGGCTGTGGGCTGTGGCCGGTGTCCTTCGTTTGGGTTGAGGGGTGTTCGTACTATTCATACATGAGATATATATCTATAAAACGATTTTAGACGATTTTGGACCGGTGTGTCTGCCAGTGCACCGACAACATGGTTGTGGGCCTTAGTGGATCCACCCTTGTTTGGGGTACCTTGAGTGTCCATGCCCATATATGGTGAGGAAAGCCGTTAGGGTATTGCGTGGTGACGGGACGACAACATGGTTGCACAAGCACGGAGACCAACAAGTTGAGGAAAGGGTAGCCTTCTCTAACCAATGGATAGCTGGATCGAGACGGCGCCGCGGAGGTCAAGCTTGCCGGAGAGGAACACGGCGGGCGGCAATCGGATCTATATTCACACCCGCAACGCACTCGGCGGAAGGGTAGATTACCCGGCGGCGAGAGGCCCTAGGAGATGTCTTTACCTTGTGGACTCGGATCCGAGCAACAGGGGGTGCCAAAGACCACCAGTGAGTAGTACTGACGACGGACGCCACGGGAGCCGGGTCGTGCCCATATATGACTAGGTATGGTGCGGACGGAGCTCAACGGCCGTGTAGTCGACGCCGATGTCCGAGTAGATACGAGGTCGACGGGCGGGCGACTCAACCCGATCGCGATCGGAGAAGATACAACAAAGAAGATGGGATCCTCCATGTGCAACTCACCGGTACACCTAGCGTGGTCCTCCTTCTTATCTCGATCCAACTGAGACTTCATCTAAAACGACGGCACAAAGGAGGAGCCAGCGCTGGTAGGCGGCAAGGCGTGGCTTGTCGGCTAGGTGGAGGACGGCGAGCGGCCGACGGCAAAGCAGAAAGGCGGAGGCGGCCTCTGTGGCGGATACCAACGGCGGGCGGCGCCGAGGCAAGAAGTTCAGCGACGGCCGAGCCGAGCCGCAGTGAGGCGGTGCGCGCCGGAGCGGGCGGATCCAGTCGGAGGCGCTAGGAGGAGGCAAACGCGCCGAGTGGCGACGCGATGGAGGGGCGGCGGCCTGAGGAGGACGCGACGGTGCACGGCGAACTGCGACGAGGAGGCTCGATCTGCTGCTTGATGACGACGACGATGGCGGCCGGATCAATAGGATCCGCCGTTTAACGGCGTGCTGGCGAGATAGATCTCCCGGGCGCGGCGGCGGTAGCAATGAAGCGCGGCAGGATCTAAACCTAGGCTCGATACCATGAAGGAAGATGGATTTGGGTGGAATTGGATGTATTGCATTGAGCCTCTTGGGCGGTATATATAGAGGTACAAGACTTGGGGGGGCAACATGGTACAAGGGATTGTAATCCCAATTGGACTCTATCCTACCAAATATGTATACCGTCGAGACTCGAGAGGAACCAAAGCTAAGGTAATATACAAGAGCAGAATGGGGCAGGACTGTAACATCTGAAATTTTTTGAAGGTAAAAAATCTTTTTGAGTAGTTTAGTTATGTACAAAAATTCACTAAAGTCTTATTTGAATTTTAATAAAGCTTAATATGGACTTTTAAAAATAAAATAATTTAATATGATTAATTCCAACATCAACTATTGTCAAAATTATTTTATTTATATTATGTGTGCTTGAATATATTTTGTACATTTTTCTAGAATTTTTTCGAGCTCATTTATATTTTCTAATTGTTATTTGTGTTTTTAGTATTTTCTAAAAAGAAAAACTATTTTAAATCTCAGATAAATCATCGGGCCGAATCTCCAGCTCAGCCCACGTCTATTCCCGCAGCCCATCCCATCTCTCAGCCTTGTCCGCACGCTAAGCCCAGCCGAGCCTTTCCTTTCTCTGCTCACTGCCTTGTGGCACCAAGCCGCGAGGACCTTCGTCCTCATTGCGCACGCGTTCTTCATCGCGTGTCCGAGCAGGACTTGTGAAGCCGTCGGCTCCCTTGTGGACTCTCTGCTCCGGGCGCTATAAAAGGACCTTCCAAGCGTGTCAATTGCTTCGCCCCGCCTTCCTCCATCGAAACCCTAAGATCTCATCTTCGTCGCCCCACAATCACCGAAGAACAGAGCTGGTCGCCGAAGCTGCTTCATCGTTGAAATTCATCACCGGCAGTGCACCTCCACCTGTGATTCCACCACTGTTGTGATCACAAACCCGTGTTCTACAAGGTGCTTCCACCATCTCCTCCCGAGATGACGCCGCCTCACTTCTTCTTCTCCGCGGTCAACCTTGCTTTGTCATCTTCCTCGTCGTCCTCCAGTCACTTGGCCACTCCGTTAACTTCCTTGCATCGTCGCTGAGCCAGTGCCCATCTCCAATTTCTTCGGGAATCACTCCATCGCCAATTCCACCACGCACCGTGAGCACTCCGCCGCCAAGGTCGCCGCCACCATCACCTCGTCGGCGATGATGTTGCGTCACCACCACCCAGAGCAATGTAGTGTTCTCGAGAGCTTTTTTTGCCACTTCCCTAGAGCTTCCTCGTCACCGTTTTCCCTCGCCGCCAAAAGCTTTGCCGCCGGCCATGTCTTCTCTGCCTCTCTCTCGTTTCTCTCTCTTGCTAACGTGGCAGCTAGCTCATCCTTCCACCTCATCGCCTCAATGTCCACTCGCTATTTTGCTCGCGGCGACGCCTTAATCATCTCACGATACCTACCATGTGGCACACCCAAAATCCATCCGAGCTAAACATCCTTGGACCCAGTTCACCATGAACCTACTTGCTTACAGTGGGACCCACATGTCAGCCCAAATTTCCTTATGTTCTTTCCAACCGAAATTCACTTCTAACGTCAGCATGACGCATTTAATTTTTTCCTTTGGAAAAACAATTCCAGTAAATCTATAAATTATGATTTTAATCATTTTATGTGATTTCAATTTCCAGAAGTCATATCTTCTTCATCCGAACTCTGATTGAGTCCATCCAAATTTCTAAATTAATCTAAATTTGAGCTCTATTTATCTGAGATTTTTATTTATTTTTTGGAGTTTGTTTTCTCTTTGTTTTATATTTATTTGGTTTATTTTGTTTATTTGCGAATAGACGTTGATACTTCGGGGAGTTTTGAATAAGGTGGAGTACATCAATGCCAAGACCAATACCAGAATCTATTTCAAGGCAAGCCATAGTCTTTTGATCATATTGAGCCTTTGATTTCAAAAGTATATTATTTTATCACTACTACAGAGAGGGTCATCACAGACGGCTCCAAAAATGTCTGTAAAAAAGTGTTTGTGATGATATGAGGTCATCACATATGGTTTTTGAATCATCTGTGAAAAAGATATAACAGACAGTTTGGAACAATAACCGTCTATGAAAAAACTATCACAAACGATTCTGAACAAGAACCGTATGTGGTAATTGATTATCACAGACGGTTATTGTTCAGAACAATCTGTGACGGTTATTGTTTAGAACCGTCTGTGGTTGCCTTTTCTATTGCAAAAAAATTGAAAACAAGAGCTGAAACTTCAGAGGTTGTTTTGAGGCCCTAAACAACCTTTTTTTTTGGGTTTCACTTTGTCTGGAGCCTCCCAAGCCTTGCGAATGAATTTGATATGGGGATATGTATTTTTGGGTTGAAATTTTCGTTAGCTTTCCTATGAGCCAAAGAACGTCGCAATCTGAATTCGTATGCAAAAGTTATGGCTGTTTTATCGGACAGTGCACGATGTGAGGTGGAGGTCGAGGGCGACGATGTCGAGGGAGGCTATGAGCAATGAGGTCTGGAGAGGCCGGCAATGACGAGGCTGGGGAGAGGTGGAGGAGGCTGGGGATGACGAGGTCGTGGGAGGCCAGGGCGACGAAGTGGAGGAGGTCGGGGGCGATGATGTCGAGGGAGGCTGTGGGCGATGAGGTTGGGGGACGCCGGCGATGACGAGGCCAGGGCGAGGCGGAGGAGACCGGAGGCGACGTTGTCGGGGGAGCCCAAGGGCTATGAGGTCAGGGGAGGCCGGCGACGATGAGGCGGGGGCAAGGTGGAGGAGGCCGCGGGCGATGAGCTCGGGGAGGCCGGGGTGCAAGGTGTGTGAGGAGGAGAGACGGCAGAGGAGGAGATGGAGGTGTGAGGTATGAGGAAACTTGGTTAATATAAAGTGAGTTTCGGTAGCCCGCCCATTAAGTCCAAATTTTTATTTCCTGCCCAACAAACCAAAAGTATCACAGACGGTTCTATTTACAAACCGTCTGTGATTGTTAGGTATCACAGACGGTTTGATAAGTACAACACGGACGGTTCCTCTAGTATGGTCTGTTTTGTAGTAGTGTATATAACTGCATACTATCTTTATACAAATTATTTTAGAATTAGCTATCACCTACTTGTCATTATGCTTCCTTTGAATATTTGAATGCCATGAATCATTTCTCACCCTAGCATGCATAATTTTAGTTGGACATATTTGTATCACCAACATAGGTAGCGTACTGTCGACGATCAAATCGCCGATCTTATGAATATGTAAATTAAATAAGGAAAATGGCGCGTATCTTCTAGAAAGTAGTGAGACTGCTCTTTATTGCTTTGAACTGGCTATTACAAAGGGTGTATAAAACTTAGACTAAAGACTAAGTTGGGAGTACAATGCTCTTGAGGGTGTCTCCCAAATGATCTTCACTGTTCCAGCCTCTCCATCTTCAGTCTGCATTCCTCTTTATATAGTTGATGAAGGGTTGGCAGTTGTCTCTGGAGGAGACGCCTGTTCGGGAAGCAACGCGTCTGGTTGAAGAGAGACGTCTATTGATAATGTATCAACTGTCGTGCGGTTATATGTCCATGAGTCATGTAACCGTACTTCAGTATCATAACACCGCGTGGTATGAAATATATAACACATGTTCCATTCGTCACACGGTAAAGCATATGTCTGGTCGTAGATCCAGACATAAGTTCAAAGCCTTATGAGCATTTGACTGATCGGAGACTTAGTTTGGAACTATGTCCGACCAGATTGGGTACTATGTAACCTCTGAAATTCTTACGACCAGTGAGGTCGTTAGTTTTAGGGTTTACGACCATGAAGACATATGGTCTCTATATACTAAATAATAAATAGAGGTTTTAATCCTCGCTACCAGCCCCGAACTTTTAAATGAATTGGTCGATAGACACTTACTCCGATGCAATCGTGATCGGCGCACTCTCATTAAATGTTGTGGTATTCGAGGCGGTTCGTATTCATTTTTAAAGTTTAGAAATTGCCTCGGAAGTTGAAGGAACTCTTGGTCCGCGGGTCAAAAGGGATTTTTGTCCGCTCGATTTTTCCTTAAACGGTTACTGTTGTTGTCGCTATAAAAGACCCCTTAGCATCGGGTGTTAGGTTTCTATGCCTTTAGCTTTCCTCTTTATTTTCCAAGAAACCATCTCCGATCACCTTTGAATTCTTCACCCGAAAGAAATCACCATGTCGGATCTTATTACTAACTGGTCCATCTCTGATCTGAGCGAGAAGAAACTTGAAGGTCTGGAAAAGGTTGGGCTATTATCCACGTAACTGATCGCGTGGAGATCGCTTTTGGGGAACATTCTCCAAGTGGTGAGGATGGAGAAATTCCTGTTTTTCTCGCATATATTGAATGCGGCTTCAGACTTCCAGTTCACTCCTTTCTTTCTCAAGTTTTGGAGTGTTATGGAGTTGAACTGATTAATCTGGCCCCCAACGCCATAGCCAACCTCAATATCTTCGTTTACCTCTGCGAAGCATACCTGGGAATTCCAGTAACCCTGGACCTCTTCAGGTACTTCTACAGATTGGTGAATGCGAAGAAGACGACCGGTACACCCGGAGAGTGTACCTTGCGTCTCCATGACGGGAAGACTGATGAGTACATTTCGATGTACTCCAAGTCTTCGTGGTCGTCACGGAAGAAGAGTTGGTTTTACATGAAGATCACGCAGGGCGATGGCCTTTATTACAGCGGTAAAAAGGCTATCGAGATCCCGCAATGGCGTTCCTCCTCGAAGAAGGAGGGAAAATTAGGAGATGGGTTGAAGCCATCCATCTCCTGAGTGTCAGGGGCTTGACATCCTGACACGTGGTGTGGGACTTCTCCATGCAAAGAATTAGTTCTTTGAAGGCCGTGAGCTCACTCGATGCTCTGGTATATTGGTCGTGATGATACGACCAAGGATTCTAGGGAAGGTAAGTTCCAGTAAGAATTCGACCAGTATATTTTTTTGGTCAAATGCTCTTATAACCCTAAGACCTCTCTTTTTGTTACAGCCTTTGTCTTCCGATGAAATCGGCCGATCGAGAATGATCCGTGGCCGAGAGCATAATGAGAAGGTCGATTTCTTTGATCTTAGCAAAGGACTCTCTCACAAGAGAGGGTCGAGAGACTTCGGTAAGCATGATAATTATTTTCCATCTTTACAATCTTTTCCGATCGGTGTTTACCTAAAATCCTCTTTGATATGTAGTCGGTTGGTCTAAGAATTGGTGAGGCTACGAGACCGCAGGAGCCAATTGACGAACCGACCAACCTTACGATCACCGTGAACGTAGGGGTAGGTAAACCAAGGAAATACTTTTTGCTTAGATGAAAAGATATGTTCATCACCCGACTAACTTTGTTTGTTGAATCAAAGCAGTAGTCATTGAGTCCCATACATTTGTTCAAGATTTGCCAAGGGTCGTTGAAACAAATGTTTTGGTGACCGATTTAACCTACACCTTCCGATCCAACGATCAGGGATTCTACTCTCGACCAGCTGGTTGAAAGTATTACCTCTGATCGTTCATTGAAGGATGCAGAGGGTACAACCAACCCTTCCAGTTCAAGACTGGAAAAATTGGTTGAAAAGAAAGAAAAGCTAGCGCCATGCACTTTAAGCCGCGCTCTCGTAGTCAAGATAAAAAAGATAACCGGGTATGTTGTAAATGAAATTATCACATAAACACATACCTTTTATATTCTTGGTGAACTTGAACCCCGAAGTTCCTTTTCTTTGCGCAGATCTGTTGGAGTTCCAATGCTCCGATTAGGTTATTCCAAAGAGTCGTGATCGGGCACCTCCGATCGTGGCTTTCTCGTGCAAGCAATCCCGAGGAGGAAATGGTTGGAAGCCCCAAGCCTACTTGATGTTGGAACTGATTTGAATCCTATGGAGATTGTTATCCGTTCGGTGGAGGTAGGCATCTCTGCAGATCCACAAGAGATTCCAACTTCAAAGGAACTCCTCCCGCACTAACAAGTTCCCTTTCTCTCCCGATTTATCGTGGATAACGAGCTTGGTGATACTTGGAGGAGAGTATCGATCGCCTTGCAAAGGCGAATCTCGATAAGATTTTTTGCCGATTATAATGATGTGGCAATTCAAGTAAGTGTCCTCAACCATCCTTATAGTTTTTTTGAAGTTCACAAGAAACTTTAAAGAAAAAATTCTATTCATGCAAAGATATGGTTGAAAATTTTGTCGCAATCGGAGGACTAACCGATCGGATTAAGAATCGAGAGCAAAACACTCCAACTAGAAAGTAAGAACTTTCTTCTTAATTTGTCTTTGCTAAGACTTTCCTTTCTCCTTTTAACCATCCTCCTTATCAAATTTGATAGATTTGGAAAAAATAAAAGAAGAAGCTTTAATAAAAAAGCCAGAGGAATAAAGCTTGAAGAAGAAATTCAAGCTAAAAACCGGTCGATCGAAAACTTGACGACCGATACAAAAATACCGTAAAAATCCAGAAGAAGGCCAAGGTAACTTAGTCGTAGACTTGACTTAGTATCTCTTATGATCCTTTTAGTTTAATATTTGTTTTGCTTATGCAAAACAAAATCAAGCTTTAATCAAAGCAAAGAAAGCTTTGGAATTTGAGCAAAACAAGGGGACAAAGAAGCTTATGTTTAACCTTGATGAACAAATTATCAGACTCAACAAAATGATCTTTGATATGGGATCAGATCAACGTTGCCTTCCTTAAGTGACCCAATGGAAAAGGTAAATTACCTTGGCCATCTTTTAGAGGACCTTAAGGGCTTGCTCAAGACTACAAGAGATAATTACGCCAAATCAGTAAAGGAATCTATTGCTAGTGGAGTTAGTCTTGCTTTGGCAAACCAAGGCGTCCGAACCCTTCTATCAATCTTCAAGCTATTGAAGAGGATTTTAATCGCTTGTTCGAGGAGGCTAACAACTTTCTCAAGGAAGTTAAAACTCTTGGAGACAAGGTTGCAGAAGAAATGGAGGTCGGATCTCCATCCAGTAGTGACTAATGGAGGGCAATCTCTAGTAGTAAAAATCCTACAAAAAAGAGAGAGTATGCAAAAAATGTAAATTCTACCTTTCTCTTATCAATGAAAAAGAATTTTTGTTTATCCTATCGACTTATCATATATTACCCAGCCCCCGACCGTTTTATAGTAGAAGAACTTTACTATAAAAGTAGTAGGCCAAGAATATGAACTTAAGTCTCAACCATTGTTTGAAAGTATGTATTGATTGTTGAAAAAACTGATCGTGATAATACAAGGAAACCTTTTTGGTCGGGACCAGTGTTAGGTTGCGACTAGTTGTAAATCTGTTTTTCGTAATCAAAGTACTTACAATATATGGTCGGAGGAAAAAATGATTTTTCTTGATAAGAGAAAGTTACATGCAAAGACATATATAATAAACGAGAAGTGGTTTTATTTCTATGCAGTGCTCAACGCTAGTCGGAATGAACTTGCTGAGAAATGAAGATATAGATTGCATTTCACAATACGTGTTCGTGCTCTAGCCCGACTGGCAGCGAGGATCGTAAGAAAAGGGCCGTCGCTAGGAAGCTCCTTCCAGTGGGCGGAACCACATGCGAAAAAGGAGAGACTTCGACTAGGAGGTTTTCCGTGTCCCGACCAGTAGCCAAACCAGAGTAGAAATGTAATTTTGAAAATAAAACATATAATCTCCATTGTCCTAAGCATATGAACCTGTAGTTTACTGTGAGCTAAGTTCACGTCATATAAATAACATCACTTGCTTTTGAATTGATTCATTATTTATTAAACTGAATGGAAATGAAATGAAAATTAAACGAACAACTTACGCAATTGGTCAATATTCCAAGAATTAGACAAACCTACCGTCCGACATGGCTAATCGCATCGAGCCCGGTCGTGACTTCGATCACAGTAAGGACCTTCCCACTTGGGAGAAAATTTGTTGCGATTTGCTTGGTTCTGAATTTTTCTGAGAACCAAATCACCTACAGCTAAGCTGCGATGTTGCACCTACGATCGCGGTACCTTCGCACGGATTGTTGATAGATTGCCGAACGTAATAAGGCTTGATTTCGTCGCTCTCAAGAAAATTGACATCGTCGAGTCGTTTTTCTTCCCGATCATTTTCATTAAAACGATCAAGGCGAGCGTAACCAATTTTAATTCGAGGAAGCATGGCTTCGCCCTATAAGCTAAAAAGAAATGGTGTTTCACTATGAAACTGAGATTGTACGCACTTCGTCACGAGCTCTTTTGCATCATGAAGGGCAGTTGGCCAATAGTATCCTTGCCTGAAGGCTTTACCGACCGGTATTATGTAGGAATGATGTGCTCCATGCACTCTCCAAGAATTTTGGTTAGCAAATTAATGACATCCGAGTGAGATATGCATCTCATCAACACTCTATGAGATTCTCGCTTGTACAAGGTACATGCGATTAGAGTGTATGATTTGGCCTTCGTGCTATACGATCACCCTCTACATTATCTTCGGAATTAAGTCATGTCAAGATAATTGTAGATCGATGTCATCCATCTCAACCATGATCGCCACCGATCCGTGGAGCATCCATGCGATCGTAATCAATGGATTGACTCTGATGTGAACCATTGATGTTCTCGAAAGCTCGACCACCGAGGGTGAATCGAGTTGCTCAAGAAAATCTCGGCGGACGGTGGACCTTGTGGAGGCCATCCGTGCTAACCGATCCGCTAGAAAGTTTTCCTTCCTAAGAATATGTTGGATCTAAAAACCGAGAAGTGCTTTTGAGTTTTCGCACTCGCCAGATAAGACAACATCTTGGTACTTGAGCATTGATATTCTTTCCTACTTGATTCGCTACTAGTTGAGAATCACCTTCACTAGTAATCGCGAATTCGAGCTTAATGAGCCGTCAAGTCCCGCCAAGAAACCTTTATATTCTCGCTACATTGTTAGTAGCGGTGAAAGTTAAACCGATAGCGCATTTAATGTGTTCGCCAAGAGGGGATATCAAAACGACTCTGTGCCCCGATCTTTAAGCATTAATGAACCGTCAAAGTACATTATCCACTCGCCGTGGTGCTCGACTGAGTTCTTGTTTCGTTCGGGTTTGTCCATTCGGCAATGAATTTCGCTATTGATCGAGACTTTATAGTCGTTCGTGAGATAAAATGGAGGTCGAACGCCCTAGTTCAACCGCCCATTTTGCTATTCGTCCCGATGATTCCTCGCTTCCAAGGACTTGACCAAAGGGATATCTCAGAGGTACAACCACTTTGTAGGCTTGAAAGTAATATCTAGTTTCCTATAAGACATAAGGAGACCAAATTGCAACTTTTGTACCGCGGATATCTTTCCTTTGGTCCATGCAAGACTTCACATGCATATACCGGTCGTTGAACGTTTTCACGCTTACGACCAAGACATCACGACACCGCGACGCCGCAGCCTATGTAAATCAACAGTGTTTCTTCCGGCCTTGAGAGACTAAGACCGAGGGGCTTCCAAGGTACTCTTTGAGTTTTTCAAAGGCTTCGCTGGCTTCTTCGTCCATTCAAAACTCCCATACTTCAAGAAGTTCAAAGAAAGGTAATCCTTCTCTCCTAACTTGTCTATGAAACGACTTAGCGCTGCCATACAACCGGTTAGCTTTTGTATTTCTTTCTTTGTTGTCGGGGGACACACCTGATTGATGGCTGTTATCTTAGCCGGATTTGCTTCGATACCTCTAGCCAAAACTGGGAAACCAAGAAGCTTTCCAGCAGAAACCCCGAACACACATTTCTCCGGATTCAACTTGAGGTTATGTTTTCTCAAATTCTTGAAAGTTTCTTGTAGGTCAAGGATATGATCGCCTGCATTGATGCTTTTTACAACCAAGTCATCTACATAGGCTTCTAAATTCTGACCTACCCGCGGGCTAAAAGTTTTTTGCATTAACCTTTGAAAAGTTGCACCAGCATTCTTGAGACCAAAAGGCATCTTAACATAACAGTAAGTGCCATATGGTGTGATGAAGGAAGTTTTCTCCTCATTATTTTTACTCATGTTTATCTGGTGGTACCCTGAATATGCATCTAAAAAGCTTAGTAACTCGCACCCGGAGGTGGAATCTACAAGCTAGTCAATGCGAGGAAGGGGAAAATCATCCTTCGGACAAGCTTTATTAAGATCTGTGAAGTCAATACATATTCGCCATTTTCCATTATTCTTTTTAACCATTACAGGATTGGCGAGCCACTGAGGATGATGGACTTCACGAATAAACCCAGCTTCAAGGAGCTTGTCAATCTCCGACTGGATTGCTTCCTTTCGGTCAAGTGCAAAACGCCTTAGTTTCTGCTTGACCGGCTTTTTGTCAGGTTGGAGAGCTAACCTATGCTCGATCACTTCCCTGGTGACTCCGGGCATGTCGGACGCTTGCCAAGCGAAAACATCCTAATTTACTCGGAGGAAAGAGACGAGCGACTCTTCCTATTTAGGGTTGAGTCCTTCTCCGATCAAGAACTTCGAATCGACTGCCGATGTCTTCCCAACCGCGCCTCTTGGAGAAACGCCTTTGTCGAGGGGCACCTCTTTTGTCTGATCGAAGGGTTTTTGTGTCAACTTTGGTTTGGAGTGCTTGACCTGCATCGCAGAAGAGTCAGTATTTCTGGTCGGAAGCTCATCGACCAGTTCTAAACATCTTCGGTCGCAAACATAAGCCATTTTTTGATCTCCCCCAACCATGATGACACCTTTGGTCCTAGCATCTTCAAACTCGAGCAACCGTAATGCGTGGCTATCAAAAACTTTGTTAGAGCCAGACGACCAAGGATCCCGCTATAGGCGGTCTCAAAATCGATCACGCAACGAAATCTTTTCGCTCGAAGTTATCAGACTTTCGAACGAATCGTAAGGACACCGTCCCATCGGTTTGGCGGTAGAGTCGTGACTCATGCCATGGAAGGCATATTTTATTGGCTTTACTTTTGACTTAGGAACTCGTGATTTCTTCTAAAGCTCCGAGAATAATATATTTAAAGAACTACTCCATCTATCATGACTCTATTGACCTTACAATTATTAATGGTAGGCTCAACTATAATAGGAACCCACTTGGCCGAGTCGATGAAACGGAGCGCCTTTCTTTGCCAAGGAGATTACGTGTCCCACCACCAAGGCTTGATACCGATAGGAGATTCTCGCTAGGTTGACCTCCGCCCACGGCCAGATGACGCCGCGAGTGCGTGCACGGCGAAGATCCTCCAAAGATCATGTTGATCAGTGCCGAGGTTCTGGTAGTCCATCTCTCGCCGCCGCCTTTATCCTTTTGGAGTTGGCCTCTCCCAACTCTTGTATTGAAGGAAGCGGGCCTTTTCCCGCATAGTAATCTTCCAATTTCTTTTGCCGTATACCGGCAGTATGCATATCGTGTCCAAATTGCAGAAGCGCACTACTTACACTCTTTATATCCATCGATCGAATATTTGCTTTACCTCGACTAGTATAGTCCCTCTTACCTTTGGTAGGTTTTTCCGATCGCTAAGACCTCCTTACCATCCGCCTTGCGATGCTTCTTCCTCTTGAGAACTTTCTTATTCTTCTTCACGTGCTCTTCTAAACCAGATTGAGGAGTTTTGTCTTTTCGATCTATAGTTTCGCTTCCACTGACTACCTCACTAGCACCGTGATATTTATCCGCCCATATCATAACCCGGTTGTTCGTGGGGATTCATAGCTATATCCTCCGTGGAACCTCCTGCCTCAATCTTGCCTTGAATGCCCGAATCACGTAAGATTCTGCAATCTCGTATGGAATTACTTAACTTATCGAACCTCTTGATGTACTTCTGAGAGTTTCTTTTGGGTTCCACGATCCTACGAGATCATCTTTCCCGGGCGGTCGTGACGATGCTGGAAATTCACGATTAAGAGATCGTGAGCTGTTCCTGTGTAGATTGATCCACCACCGTTAAGTATCCATGATCGCGCATCCTTCTAACACCGTAGGTAGGTAATTGGCCATCACGCTTTATTACCAGCAGCCTTCTCCGACGGGCGGTATAGATCCGAGAAATTCTAACGGGTTCGGACCCATTGAACTTGTCCATGTTGGCCGATCAAACCGGTTAGGCAACCCACACTCGAGCCCCGCAGAGAAAGCTTCGGCACTCGCGGATCGATTCATGGCGCCTTCTTTGGAAAGGAGTCGGATTACGGTCGGTTGGGGATCGGTTCCTTAGATTAGAGAACTAAGGTTCCGACTTCGACCGATCGTGAGCGTTATGATGCTCACAATCACCGCTTGTTCAAACGATGTCGAAGATCATTCGACTGCTAATGACCTCTCGACGAGAGAAGGTGTACTTGTTCTAACAATCTACTTCTCATGACTTAATCTTGTGCGCCATTGAACTCGGCCTTAACAAAGACAACCACATGTCTTGTATATGCGGACTCGCTAATTAATTAGCGATGTTTTGATTTGGTTCTCGCTAGGTTCTATTTGGCGCAAGGGGGCCCTGCTTGGCCTGAAGATATTAAGTGTTGAAACCTTTATGCGAGCGTAACCGTCAAAAATGTAACTTTGTAAAGGCCTTGACGTATTCTAGACTGCCACTTAAGCTGTAGTTAGCAATGGTATTATGTGGGTAAAGCTATTGTTGGTGTATTAGAACCGATCTTACGTAAAGATTATTTGATTCGGGTCTCCTAAAGATGAAATCACGCAGAGTGGTTGACACGGGATGTTTAGACAGTTCAGCTTTCTCCAGAGAACAATAACCCTACCGTGTGTGTATGGTATTCTCGATGATCAAGTAAGAAGCTAAGACTACAGAGAATGCAAGACTTGTGTTTCTCCTTGACCCGCCTATTTCGCCGATTAGCTATCTCTGCTCTCGCTCCCCTGTCCCTCTCGATTGATGCCCTTATATAGTCGTGAAGGAGTAGCTACTGTCTCATGGAAGATGCTCAATTAATCCAAGAATGGGCGCATGATGGCGTAGAATTACTGGCCAAGCATTGGCTTCTTCACTGCCTCGCGCTTATCTTCCAGAGGTAATGGGGTATTTAAGCACCTTTACTACGCTGGAATAATAGTGCGGTGGACCGCTCGATTCCTTAATCAATTGGACCCACTACCGTAGGTTTGATTATAGGGTGGTCGGGTTTACTTGGTCGCAGAAAGACTTATTAATGTAGTGGTCGAGAAGGACTTACGACCTGTAGTGGTCGAGAAAGACTAACGATTCATGACATAGTCGTAGTAAGACTTACGACTATGGGGTGATTGTAGAAGATCTTACAATCACTTGTAAGTCTCCCCTTATAAATATAAGGGGTACTCTCTGGGACTATGTGACATCATATTCACCTATAATAAGAATTATAGATAAAAGATAAAATGAGGATTATTAGATCCTCGCCATTCAGCCCCACCTTCAAGTGAATGTAACTTACTTGGTGAAGTATTCAGAAATGACTTATTACTATGAAAATGTCGGGAGAGAACCATGGTCAAGGAAAACTCTTCGACATTTGAGTGCTACTTTGACCAGGAATTTGCTTGGTCAGAAGGTTGCTTACTTACTATCAAAGTCATAAAACCCTTACGATCGTGAAGTGGTCGTAGTAGGTGATCTGAGAAAAACCCTTCCGATTGATACTCCTCCGCACCGTAAAGACTTGGTCAAGAAAGTAATTTTGCTTGAGGTGACAAAACGAACCTAACTTTCCGAACAGATCGTCTGGGAATTGCAAACGATTTCCACAGTATCTGCTGATGAGACGGTTCCTCGGGTTGATTGCAATCGTGAAGATTGCTTACGACTATCAAAAAGTCGTAAAAACCCCTACGACCGTGGAGGGTCGTGAGTAGGGAATCGAGAAAACCTTCCGATTGATACTTCTTCACCGTAAAGACTTGGTCAAGAAAGTAATTTCGCTGGGGGTGATAATACGCACCTAATTTTCTCGAATGGACCATTCGGGAATTGCAACCGCTCTCACAGATTTGTCCGATGAGGCGTTCCCGAAGCGTGCAACCAACTCCCATGCACTCCATAGACGAGACGGCCCAAGCTTACGCAATCGTGGCGGTTATAAAACTTACCGTGAGGTAGACTTGCTTTTTACTTTTCTCAAATCACTCCGCTTATTCGAGCTCTTGCTTTCTCCGCCCCTCGACTAGGTTTCATTTTCTCACGCCAACCCAATCAAAAACTTCGCTTCGAGTTTAAATGGCCAAGAGAGTTTCCGAATGGGAAGAATCGAGATGGATGCGCTAAGATCAAAATCTTGGTCGATGCCGGAAGATTCCGAGAAGGCTCGTAAAGTGGATTCCGCCATCGGGCAAGACTGCCATCGGGGAAAATGGGCAAATCCGCCTTCCAAGCGATTAGAGTGGCCTTCGATCAGGCCACCCCTTTTTCTTACAAAGGGTACTGAAAGATTTGGGGTGGAATTGTGAACTTAGCCCCAATTCCATTACCATGTTGAGTGTATTCGTACTGCGGCGAGGCGACTGGGATTCCCATGATCTCGAGCCGCTCCAATATTATTATGGGATGGCTCGACAAACCGAATCGCCGGTCGTGGTCTCAAGCTCCACGACTCAAGTCGGGAGTATATTCAGAGTTTCACCCTTGCCTTCGGGTCGGATGGAGGAAGAGGTGGTTTTACTCGAAAGTCATCAAGACACTCTCCTTTGTGGGAGGGTCACCGAGAAGAAATCTTCATGGGACTCGACCAAGATATCAATGATTGTTCTCTATATTCAAGCCATCAAGGACTTGAAAGAAGAGGGGTTGATCGATGGCATGTGGTAAAAGATTTTATCACACACGTAATTAGTCCTTGAAGAAACGAGCATCTCCTATGTGGAGATACTGGGAGAGGAGACCCAACTGCAGACTACGAGGAGGGTAAGTAATCGTCGACTTAGCTCTCTGGCTTGGTCTTTTTCAACATTGTCTAATATTCTTATCTGCTTATTATTGCATCTTCACAGCCGAGGTTGACTCTAGAGTCGACTATCTGTGAGAAATCTCGGCCACTCGAGTGGCGTTCTTCAATCATTGCGCTTTGTCCGTAGATGAAAAGATAGAGCCCTAAAGGTAATCAAAAAAGTTGATTCTTTCTTTAGGACTTTATAGTCGTGAGAAGATTCTTACGACTAATGGAGATCGTGAGAATATCTACGATCAAGAAAGCGTCAGAGAAAAACTTACGACTTGGCACCGGGTCGAGAAAAACTTACGACTAATCGCTGATTCTTCTTTTCTCGCTTTGCTTTACGTAAAGTAGGTATGGAAAATCGCCGTGACGACGCAGGTGTCGCTCATGACTATTGGCGCAGGTTGTCGAAGACGCAGGCTCGGCCCTCCATCTAAGAAACGCCGACGCAAAATCAAACAAGGGGAGAGAGTAGCTCGAGCCTCGTCTTTCACTGCATCTCGCACCACCAAGCGGCAAAACGTAGCTATATCGGGCCGAGGTCGCAGCCATCGGGCCGAGGAGGTTGAAGCACCAATCTCTTGCCAAACCCGCAAGGCTAAGGTACCTTCTATTATGACAAGGAATCTTTCGCAGCTTGCCGCTACTCCTAGTTTTGTTAAGCAACCGGAAAAGGAGAACTGGAAAGATTTTATGTCTTTATGAAGGACGATGCCGCACCAAAGACAACTCCGCAGGTTGAGGGCGTGCGCTTCTTGGAATGGTCGACCGATCTCCGCCATCCAGAGAATCAGTGAAACCGTGAGCTCGGTTCTCGGCCCAAACTCTACGATCGACGGGTCGTAGCCGGGCCAATTGTTGAACCTCGACTGCACGTGGTCGTGGAGAAGAAGAGATCCTCCGCTGGGAGGATTGCTCCAAAATTCCCGTTAAGACCAGGTGCAGAGGTATGTGAAATGTACTAAAGTGTAAGAACAACATTTACCTTTTTCTTTTCACAACCTCGATTTGTTTTTTCTTATTTCACCGACTCTTCACCTGAATGCTTCCGCTGAGAAGCCCATTGCTACCCCTTCGCCATCGGAGAGGTAAAATGGAGGTGGTCAAGAATCACCCTTGGCCCAGTGTCCGATGAAGTCGAGACTTGTGAGTGATTCCTACATCTCGGCTGAGGTTGTAGCTACGACCATTGAAGTAGCGGCCGTTGTCATGAAGTGGCGGCCACGACTAACGAGGTCGAGAAACAACAGGGGCAACTGTGGAAGCCTCCGTCAAGGTGGTGACCACCAGTGCACCGCTCGAAGGAAATCAGAGAGGCTCCTTCCTTACCCAAAGAGAAAAGTTACAGAATCAAGAAGAAGAATATTTCACCTTCGTGGTGACTTCTTTGGACTCGTCATTATAGGGTCTTCTCGCCAGATTCGTGACCGAAGTCCCCATCCCAAAGATATTCCCAACAGGGGAATACCTTCGATAATGAGCGCCTCGAGGAGGTGTGGGACAAAGTCACGAGGATAGATAAGTCGCAGAACCCGGATTTTGTATATTCGACCTTTGCTAGGTCGACTATGAATGTGTAAGTATTTTTAGAATACTTATATATGTGGCTTTCCTTCTCTCTCAACGCTGCTTCTTTTGCGTAAAGCTCGAGCAAATTGTCGCTTGTCGTGAGTACCATCAACAACTTTTAGAGCTAAGACAGAGAAAGAAGTACTCGCGGCGAGAGGCAGAGATGGTAAGTCACTATTATTCATAGTAGTTACTGACTTAACTACTCGTGATAGTGTTTTACGAGAATAGTCATGGAAAAAACTCATGACAGCACTGGGTCGTAAAGAGCTTACGACTACATACGACTGTAGTGGTCGAGAAAGACTTACAACCATGTCATAGTCGAGAAAAACTTACTTACTAGGTCGGTGGTTGTAGAAGTACTTACAACCAATGGGTCGATGTTTATCTCTCGCTTTGTTCTTTGTAGGTTAAACAAGTGATTAATAAGACCTTATGACTCCACTCGACTATGAAAAAGAGGAGTCGAGAAAGCTAAGGGAGGAAGTAATAGTTCTCCCTGATAGACTTCGAGAGGTCGCCTCTCTCGATCTAGAAGATTGCAGAAAAAATAAAGACAAAATGCTGAACTTAAGATCGCTTTGAGTTTTAACTTTTTACCAACTCTCATTTCTTCTCCGAGAAAGAAGATGAGATGGCGAAGCTCCTAATCGAAGTTCAAGAAAAGCTTTGGTTATTCAGAGTTTTCTCGCATTACCAAGGACAAGGATCAAGAACTCGAGGGTCCGAGAACTCAAGCAATGTAAGTAATTCTTTACTCGTTGTCCTTTCGAGTATTTTCCTTTCCTAAAGCCAATTTCTTGTTCTGTAAATTACTCGCCAATTGAGAAGCCTCGAGGCTGAAATCCAAGAGAAGACCTTGATCTACAATGAGTCCGTCCCAGCATGGCAGATGAATGCAGAGGACATCGTGAGCATGGGAGAAAAAGCATGTCAAACCGCTGCTTCCATCAAGAAGAGGTCAAGAAATTGGATTCTCAACTAGTAGGTAAGAAATGCTTTTACCTATAATTATCTTTGTGTTATCTTCCTCTAGAAGTTTATTTTTGTTTGACCGTTTTATTCTTTTCAACAAGTGGTCTAAAAACAAGAAACTTCAGTGAAGCTTCGACTTGTACCTAAACAGAGATGGAGTTGATGAAGACTAATCTTCAAGGCAACATCACAATACACGACTGCAATGTACTTCGCGCAGCGACATTCTGAGGAAAACTCTCGAGAAGATACTGTAGTCGCTCACTAAAAGTATCAACGGGGAACAAGTCGGAAACTTGCAAGAAATGGTGACCACTCAAGGCTAACTGTTTAATCAAGAAATGTGCCAATGGCACGGAGAGTAACGCTACGCTTTAAACTTAAAGCTCAAGACTCGCTTTAATGTACAACCAATTAAAGCCGAAGTTCGATTGCTCAATCGGAGGCAAATCGTCTGATTGAGGAAATGCACCTGTTGATAAAAAGGTGGCTGAGGAAATGCAATAGGCTCTCCCTTGTAGTAATCTTGTAACTACTTTGTATATATAATTTCAATGACGAGCAATATATGATCCATCTTGTTTTCAAAATCATCTTGTCGAGTAGTTAGTAACTCAAAAGATAATAGATGAATGAAAGACCAAGGACCAAGTTAAATTAATAACTTTATCCTAGGCCATTCTTGTCTCAAAATCATCTTGTCGAGTAGTTAGTAACTCAAAAGATAATAAACTAATGAAAGACTAAGAATTGAAGTCAAATTAATAACTTTATCCTAGCTCCTCTATTTATTTGCTTAGCTTGTTTAGACAATCTAAGTAAATAGTGTTCAATGGGTTTTCAAAACAAAGAGAGGTTTGTTTAACTTATAGTTTTTGTTATGTTTGTTAACACTTAATGAAAGAGTAGAAACGCTCGACACTAGGAAGTTCCTTCTAGTGGGCAAGTGACCACGCAGAGAGGAAAGACTTCACTAGGTGATGCTACCATCTCCTACTAGTTTAATCAAACCAAGAACAAAGAAACTTGAGTTAAGCAAACGCTCAGAGGACTTTGATAATTGCTCGCCTCTTTCTCGATGGACTCGATGCAAGTCTTTTCCAAAGAGCAAAAAGTAGGAACCTGAGCAGCGCTTAGGAAGTTCCTATAGTGGGCGGTGACCACGTGCAGAGAGGAAAGACTTCGACTAGGTGTGTCTCTTCCTTCGACGAGTCAAAACGAAACGAGTACATCCAAAGTGGTCGAATAAATATAAAAGTGCACTCTACTTAGAATATTTTTGAAATTATCAAAAAATAAACTAAGATTGAGAGAGTTGGCTTTGAGAATGTTTCGAATGGATAGAACCCAAGCTTTTTGTATTGGCAGCAGAAAGAGAGTAACGAGTCGATGCTAGGAAATTCTTCTGAGGGCGCATCCACATGCAGAGAGGAGAGGTTTCGACTAGATGACGCATTACTCGCCGATCACTGTAGAAGAAAAACTGGGTGTTTTTGGATCATAGTCGAAGGATTAAAAGCAATTACTCAAAAATAAGGCAAGAGAGGTAGAAAGAACTCGGACTTTTATTGCCCGAGAAATTGGTCACACATATAATTTGGCGTGAATCGTCGATGTTCCAAGAATTTGAGAGAACCCGTCTGCCTTTCCATCGCTAGTCGCACTTCGACTCGCCGAAAGTTATTCACCATCGTAAGGACCTTCCCACTTGGGGAAAGTTTATTCCGATTAGACTTGATTGGCAGAGCTCAATACCAAGTCACCATGTTAGTCAAGGTCGCGAGGTTGACCTACGTATCATAGTATCTCGCGCAGGCTTGTTGGTAGACCGCCGAACTGGATTAAGGCTAGGTTTCTCCTTTCTTCGAAGTAGGTTAATGTCATCCGCCGGTTGTTCCCGTCCGAGTTGTTGAAGGTTTCAACTCGTGGTCGACCGCAATTTTAGCTCCGAGGAAGCATGGCTTCGTCCCGAACACTATAAAATGGTGTTTCTCCGTTGTCGACCGGGTGGTCGCATTTAACCGCCCATAATACTTAAGGTAATTCTTGTACCTAAGCCCCGAGCGCTAACAAGCTGGTCGAAAACTCGGGTTTTAATTCTCGCATTATTTGGCCGCTTGCACGCTCGACCGCCCGCTGCTTTGGGGATGTGCAATGTATATAGCATATCTTGGTACTCAATTCGCCGCAAAATTCCAAATTTTGCACTTGCTAATTGTTTACTATTGTTTGTAATTATCCAACTTAACTCCAAATCGCTAATTACGATCTCATCATGAACCTTTTGTACTCGCTGTTATCCGGCACACTGTTCACTCGATCCATTTTGTGAACGTGTCAATAGCCACAAAAAGGAATTCAAACCTCCCGGAGCTTTGGGAAACGGTCCTAGGATATCGGACCCTGTGTCGCAAAAAGGCCAAGAAAGAGGTATTGTCTGTAATGCTTGAGCTGGGTTGGTGTATCTGCTTACCATGAAATTGGCACTCGACACTCTTTTAACCACCTCCTTAGCATCGTGACAGAGTCAGAGTTTAAGAAAACCTTGTCGTAAAGGCTTTACCAACCAATGTTCAGAGGAAGCATGTGTCCCACAGATGCACATCAGGTATATCGTGAAGGAGTGTTATTCCTTCGCTAAGGTAATGAACGCATGAGTATCCCTTGGGTTCTCGCTTGTAGAGGACTCCTTCGACCAAAGTATACATTTTGGCTTTTCGATAAACGATCCACTTCAAGATCATCTTCGGCACGAACCCTGCGAAGATACGTGAGATGGGAGTCATCCGTATCCTCGTAGTCTAATGAGGCCATCTCAATAGGAGGTGTCTCCGGTTCTTCTCGACAGGAGACGGTCTTTTGGAGTTGCTCCAAGAAAACTCTTTTGGTATCAGATCGGGAAGAAGCCATCCGAGCAAGTTGGTCCGCGAGGAAATTATCCTTCGAGGGATGAATTGTACCTCAAACCTAAAAATGCTTTTCTAGCTTATGACCGATAAGTGGTGAGACATTGTCTAGCTAGAGCACCGGTACTTTTCCCAACTTGATTCACGACTAGTTGAGAGTCTCCTCTCACGAGTAGTCGACGAACCGAGAGTGCTGTACTCGTATGCCACCTAGCAAACCTTCGTGATCGCCACATTGTTAGTGGCCTCAAAGTTTAATTGTATGGCATACTTTATGGTTTCTCCCAGAGGAAATACCAGACTACTCTCACTTCGAGCCACTTAAAGTAAGTGACCCACAAAGTACATCATCCACTGGTCGTGGGAATCAGATCGGGATCCTGAACAGTTCAGATTTGTCCATCTGGCGATAAAGTCCGCCAAGATCTGGGATTTTATGGTCTGTTCAGACACGAATGGAGGTCGAACTCCCAAGTTCGACTGGACTATTTTGCATGATGCGTCCCATTGCTTTCCTTATTATGGAGGATTGCTCCTAAAGGAAACTCGACAAGCACAGCCTATTTTGTGCGCCAAAATAATACCGCAGCTTCTCAAGACATGAGGAGGGCATATAGAAGTTTTGGACCCGAGGGTAACGCTCTAGGCCGGTAAAACTGCTGACGAGTAAACCTGGGCTGTATATGTTTTCATGCTCTACGACCAACATCAGCGCTTGCCGCCTGTGGCGCGGCAGCTAGGTAAATTAAGAGCGCCTCTTCTCGCTTTGGAGAAACCAGCACAGAGCACTCGAAGGTACCTTCGACATCCTCAAAGGCGCTCATTGTTCTGCTCGACCACTCAAAACCTCTCATGTCTCCCGAGAAGTTTAAAGAAAGGTAGTCCTTTTCTCCTAGTCGCATGATGAAACGACTTAAAGCCGCTTATGCACCCAAAGGAGTTTCTGACTCCTTTTTTGTGGTTGGAGGACGACCGAGGATGGCCTTTATTTTTCAGATTTGCTTCGATTCCTCGCTCGTGATACTAGAATCCAAGCAATTTTCCCAAGAAATTCCAAACACACACTTCTTCGATTAAGTTTTAAGCGTGCTTTTTGAGATTGTCGAATGTTTCTTGTAGGTCGCTGATATGATTAAGTCTCTTAATGCTTTTACGACTAGATCATCAACATAGGCTTCCAGATCTCGCCTAATTGAGATGAAAAGTCGATTGCATTGCTGCGCTGAAAAGAAGCACCGCATTCTTTAGACCAAAATGGCATTTTGACATAGCAAAAGGTACCAAATGGAGTAATGAATGCGCTCTTTCCTTCATCGCTAGACACATATTGATCCGTGGTATCTGCATTATGCATCAAAAACTTAATATCTCACAACTCCGCAGAGAATCAACCAACTGATCGACACGAGGTAAAGAGAAATCATCTTTGGACAAGCTTTATTAAGATCAAGAAAGTCTACGCACATACGCCATTTGCCGCTTGACTTTTTGACCATTACAGTACCTTCAAGATACGCTTGATTTTGGACTCATATTCTTCCCCTTCGCTCTTTCAATTCGAGCATTTTCTCAAGGCCGATTACGGTAGATGGATAGGAAGAGTACTCCGCACTTGTTATTTCTTGGGCACATCTTTGTTTCTTGGTCTCTAGAAATGGGCCTCGTTGCATACTGTTTCAAACCGAGGCCGAGTATGCAGCTGCCACGCTGGCTACTCTCGTGTTCTCTCGGATTTTGTCCACGCCGGCGAGACTATGTGGAATCTTTTGGGAAGTGTTCCTCTTTTCTCAGGATAACACTTCGCAATTATTGCCAAAACCCAAGCAACATTCCAGACTAAACACATTGACATTCGATTTCATTTTCGAGAGACCATGTTGAGAAAGGTGATGTTGTGCTTCACTTTGTAGAGTCCGAGCACTATGCATATTTTCACTAAGGCTTTCTGACTGCTGTCGCTTTGTAGGGAGAAGAAGTTATTAGTCCTATTGGGCCGCTTTTGATGGGGAAGGTTTTTTGCACTCATTGTATCATAATGCATGTTTCAATTCATTTGCCTTGCATTGTATAATAAAATCAAGGAGCTTTGATTTTTATCCTTGTATGACTTGTTCTCATATTCTATACCTTGTCATATCGAGTGATAGTCCGCTAGACCTCTTTTATGGCTCTTCGTGGTTTGGCTTAGCTTTTTGCCTGCTAGCGCTATATCCGTGAGCAAGTTGAATCAAATCATGTCTTGTTGGATCTTGTGACTAGTTTTGCTCTAGTGATCCTCTTATGACTCTCGCCATGTCTTACAAGTCAATTTGAGTCTTGAACCTTTGAGATGAAAATGAGCTTTTATCCTCATAAGTCAAGCAAAAGAAAAGAAAAATCTCTGTGCTAAAAACTGATCTCACCAATCCTTTCTCATGAGACGGCTTGCCATTGCACTAGGCATGAACTCGGGGGAGTTTTGGATGATCTAGATCATTCTTTAAGCTTATCGCTTGAGATGGTCGCAAGGCTTGAGATCTAGCACAAAAAAAAAGGAAGAGAAAGAAAGAAAATTGCCCAAAAAGGGCTAAGTGTTTGAGCTTTGCTTCAAAAGAATTTTCTTAATGCTCAAAATGCCTCAATTCTTGTTTTGAGTCTCTTTTACTTATAGACATGGCTTGACTCATTTTTGGTTGCTTTGAGTGAATCTATGATTTTGAGCAACCTTTCATGATTTCAATTCGTTAATCTCGTTATTGTCGCTTATCTTGGTTTTAGTCAGCAAGACACGTGTTGCCATGATTGAATATAGTGTCTCTCTTTATATGGCTTGGTATAATACTTGTACTGCCTTCATGTATAATGGTCATGGCTCCTTTTACCTAAGTTCAAAATAAAGTCATTCCTTCATGCTCTTTCTTTTCATGCATCTTGATGAATTCATTGTCAAAGGGGAGAAAGATTGTGAAGAAAATGTCTTGGAGCTTTTGTTTCATACATAAAGAACAACATAAACACACAAAAAAACTTTGTGAACCTTTTGAAATTTTGTGATCTTGGTGAGTTGAGTTTCGGTTTTATTGTCTTTCCGATTTGATTTGCAACTCAAGAAGACTCACAAGGATCAAAGGTCAAATAGAGAAATTGCCTTTCATTTGGACCTAAGTGAGATTTTTGGCTACTCGAGTTTGAACCTTTGTGCTTTCAATGCCTTATCTCACTTGCTTACACTATTCTGAAGCCAGCTTGGTCGGTTCCTAAGTTTTTTTCTTGCTTATGGACCAAGTTGTGCCTTTATGCGAAAACGGCAAATTTTTACTTTTCATTTTGAAAATCACATTTTTTGAAAATTGCCAATGTGTTCATCAAGGGGAGATTGTGGATATCGTGAGGATATGTGCACGATCTCGTGATGATGAGTCAATTGGCAATGGCGTTATTGGTTTGCAAAATCTCGCTTTGGGTTTGTCTCCAAGTGTCGAGCCATGGCGGTCGGACCGGTTGTCGGGGTCGGCGCCGTGGAGCAATCCGATCGCCATGGTGGCCGGTCCACCGCCAATGAATTTTGGGTTTTTGAGTGGGCCAAAAATAGGTTGTGTAGGCAAGTGAGGGAGTCTCTGATGTGGTCCCATCATTTCTGAGCTCCATCAAAAGTTCTATTCGATTGAAATTTCCGAAGGTTTGAATTTCTCGCTTGAATTTTGGCTAAGTCTTTGGACCGGTCCGACCGCGTGTGGGAGCGGTCCGACTGACATGAATCGGTCGACCGCCCGTAGGATCGGGCCAGCATACTTGGAGGTAAGCCAAGTGTTGCATTGAGTTTGTTATGAGTGTGTTATTCTATGAACTTCAATGCTTTATTGATGTATATTGCATATGGAAGCTGATGTGGGTCAAGTTGTGAAGAACTTGTTCCGAAACGTTTGTTTGTCTATTCTTTGTGCGGTGGCTTGCAGTCAACGACGCACGGCGAGTGGATCGGGACTACGCTTGAGAGCCGAGGTCCGAACGATCGGGGATACCGGGTGAGGTTGTGTGACTCAAGCATGGTGCGAATGGACAAGATGGATCGAACAGGTGGTTCAAGCATGGTTGGATCAGCGGTGCGATATCGGTGCGAGTCTCTCGAGGTTCGATGGGATTCGGACAAGAGAGGCTTGGCGTCGATGAGAACCGCGATCAACTCTACACGTGGTGAAGCAAGGATTGCTTCAAGAGTTAATTGTGTGGGTCCCATGTAAGAGACCAAAAGGGAAACCCTAGCTCTCTAGTATAAATAGGAAGGGAGAGGTGGAAAACCTAAGCAAGCATTCATTTAGCCCCTTCTTCCTTTTCTAGGGTTTGGAGGAGAGGAGAGGAGAACTAGGGTTTGGAGTGTGCTCCTTGTTGAGCTCTTGCCCTCCTTTGTGGAGAGGCTTTGTAAGCATCTATTGTGAGTGAACAATCTTGTGATGGTTAATTGAAAGATCAATTGCTCCTTTGTGTTCTTCCCTCTTTTGGATGTTTTTGGTGCTTCCTTGATTCAAAGGTTCATACTTGGTCTCTTGGCCTACTTTATCTTGCTTTGATGTGTGGGATTACTCCTAGAGTCATCTAGATCATCAAACCCGCACAAGCAAGTCTTGAATCAAGATTTTCTCTCTTCTAGGGTTTGTGCACCTATTTGGTAAAATCTCAAGAGATCGATTCTGCAAGTGGATCGACGTGATCGTCGCTAGAAATAGGCCTCTAATATCATTAGGAAGGTGTGCTAGAAATTTGGTCAAGTTTTATTGGTTGAATCAAAAGTTGGATCAAATTTCGTTTTGGATTTGGGTGGAGTTTTTCAAGATCTTGGACTCTACCGGTCCGATCGCCTTTCAAGCGGCGGTTCGACCGCCTGTATTCGATCACCGGTTTGGCGGGTCGAACGTCGTCCACCTGTCACACCGTTGTTAGTTGCCGGATCGGACTGGATGACCGCTCGGTCCGACCGCCTCGGGTAGCTCGGACCGCCGTGTCGATGAAGAACATTGAGTTCTTTTCTCCTTTGTGTCGTGTGCTTGAGGGTTTATCAAATTCAACACAAGGCTTCCGTAGTTGCACACCGAACTTCTTAGCTTTCATAGCTAAAGGAGTAAAGTTCGTGTTGGTTTTGATTTAGGCGAGAAAGTTTTGAAAGCGCCTATTCACCCCCCTAGTCGCCTTTCCGGTCCTACATGAGGAAGTCGACATTACTCGACTACGAATGTTGTCGACGAGGTACTTCCAGCTTGTCATCACGGTTCGAAGCCTTTGTGCAATCTCTTGACAAAGAGATCGTCATGCATGCGTTCGAGCAAGCTCTTGATTGGGATTCTCGAGCAAGTCGTTGATGTCTCGGAGTTCTTGTACCTCCTTCGACGATGTTGAATGCGCCTAGGCGTGTTCTTCCGGTCGCAACTTTCTTTTCGTCGGATGACCTCAAAATCCTCCTCATCGATCTTTGAGGCCTTCTCGTGGAGTGCGAGAATGTCGAGGATTTCCTCGCTCATCAGTGTTAGGTTACTGCTCACACTGGTGGTGCCCTTGCCATTACCCGAGGAGCGCAGTGTGTGATCTTCGGGAGTGTTCTTATCTCGGCCTCCATGAGGTCGACCGATTTGAGGGAAGGACGAAGACCTCCGCTTGATGATTCTCACTTGCGCTCGAGGCCTCCCGCTTGAGGAGTGCTCGAGAGACACCATCAGCAACTTGGAGTAATCCCTCCGGTAGGGGAACTTCGGTTATAACGTCACCGTTCAGTAAATGAGATCCTGCGGAGGCGGTCGAATTTGCGGAAAGCATACTTGATCCCACCCTCTCGGAGTTACCCAGGAGAGGATCACCGATGTTGGTGGAGTCCCGAATGGTGGCTCCCGTAACTTGTCTCACGGTCGGAGCGCTTAGGGGACTTGAACACTTGGAGGAAAAACTCGTCGTGTTGTGAGTCCTCCGGTGCGGTTCAGTCGGATTGACCCTTGTCCTTTGAGGGAATTGGCTCCTCTGTTGGACGTATCGTTGTGGGGATAAGGATCCTCCTCAACTCCATTGATGGGATGGTTTCTCGGAGAATAATCTCGAGGCAACATCACCATCGGCCGGATGCATCACTCGGCTCGTAGGTCGAAACCGCATCCATGTCGACGTCTCAGAATCGCCAAGTCAAACCAGTTCTCCTCGCTTCCATTCTCCGCCATGATTGCATGAGATTTGGAAAAGAGAGTATGTTGACAAGAGATTACCGGAAGATCCCCAGTCGGCGCCAACCGCGTTGTATTAGAACCGATCTTACGTAAAGATTATTTGATTGGGGTCTCCTAAAGATGAAATCACGCGAGTGGTTGACACGGGATGTTTCGACTGTGTTCAGCCTTCTCCGGAGAGAACAATAACCCTACTCGTGTGTATGGTATTCTCGATGATCAAGTAAGAAGCTAAGACTATTTTTTTTTTTGGGAAAAAAATTAATTTAAAAAAATTTTCCTTTTTAAAAAATTAAATTTTGGTTTTTTCCCCCCCCCCCCTTTTAAGGGAAAACCCCCCCCCGGGGGCCCCCCCCCCCCGGGGCCCCCCAAAAGGGGGGAAAAAAATTTTCCTTGGGGGGTTTTCCCCCCCCCTTTTTTTTAAGGGCCCCCAAAAGGGGGGTTTTTTTTTTTGGGGCTTTTGGGCCCCCGGGCCCCCCCTTTTTTTTTTTTCCCCAAAAAAACCCCCCTTTTTTTTTAAAAACCCCCCCGGTTTTTTTTTTAATTTTTGGGTTTTTCCCCAATTAAAATTTTCCGGGGTTTTTGGGGCCCCCAAAAAGGGGAAAAAATTTTCCCAAAATTTGGGTTTTCCTTTTTTTTGGAAAAAATCCCCCCCCTTTTTTTTTTTTTTTCCCCCCCCTTTTTTTTCTTTTTCCCCCTAAATTTTTTTTTGGGGGGAAAAAACCCCCAAAACCCCCCCCGGGGGGAAAACCCCCGGTTAAATTTTAAATGGGTTTTTTAAAAAGGGGGGGGAAAAAAAAAACCCCCCTTTTTTTCCCTTTTAAAAATTTCCGGGCCAAAACCCTTTCCCCCCGGGCCCCCCCAACCCAAGGGGAAACCCTTTTGGAAAAAATTTTTTTTCCCAAAGATTGGAAAAATAATTTTCCCTTTAAAAAGGGAACCCTTTTTCCCCCCCCCGGGTTTTAAAACCCCTTCCAAAATTTTAATTTTTTTTCCCCCTTTTTTTAAAAAAAAAACCCCCCCCCGGGGGTCGGGGGGCCGGTTTTTGGATTTTTTTTTAAAATTTTTTTGGGGGGGTTTTTTGGCCAAAAAATTTTCCAAGGGGGAAAAAAATTTTAAACCCCCTTTGGAAAGGGGGTTCAATTTTTTAAACTTTTTTAAAACCAACCAAAAGTTTTGTTTTTAAAAAAAAGGAGAGGGGGTTTTTTTTTTCCCCCCCTTTTTTCCCCCCTTTGGTTTTTTTGGTTTAAAATTTTTTAAAGGGAAAACCCCCCCCCTTTTTTTCCCCCCCCTTTTTCCCGGGGGGGGGGGGGAAAATCCAAAAAATTTTTTCCCCATTTTAAACCCCCCCTTTTCCGGGGGGGGCCCCAAAAAAAAGGGGGGGGCCCCCCTTTTTTCCCCCCAAAAGGTTTGGGGGCCCCCTTTTAAAAAAAGGGGGGGGGGGGGGGGAAAAAAAAAAACCCAACCAAGTTTGGGTAAATTTTTTTTTTTAAAATTTTTTTTTTGGGGGGGAAAAAAATTTCCCCCAAAAAAAATTTAAAAAAAAAAGGGGAAATTTTTCCCCCCCCCCCGGGGGAAGGGGGGGGTTTAAAAAAGGGGAAAAAACCCCCCCCCAAAAATTTTTTTCCCCCAAAAATTTTTTTTCCCCCCCAAAAAAAAACCCCATCAAGGGGAAAAAGGGGAGGGTTTTGGGGGGTTTTTTTAAAAAGGGTTTTTTTGGGGGCCAACCCTTTTTGGGGGAATTGGAAAGGGAAAAAAGGGGCCCGAGGGGAAATTTCCCCCAAAAAAGCCCCCTTTCCCCGGGGGTTAAATTCCCCCTTTTAACCCCCAAAACCAAAAGGTTTTTTTTTTTAAAATCCGGGAAAACCCCCACCCCCCCCCCCTTTTAAAGAGAAAAAGGGGGGAAAAAAAAAAAGGGTTTTTTTTTTTTTTTAAAAGGGAATTTGGAAATTTTGTTTGGGCCCCAAAAAATTTTTCCCCCCCAAAAAAAAAAAAAACCCCGAAAGGGGTTTTTCCTTTTTTTTTTAAAAAAAAAAAAACCCCCGGGGAAAATTCCCAAAGGGTTTCCCCCCCCCCCCCTTTTTTTCCCGGGGGAAAGGGTTTTTTTTTTTAAAAAACCCGAGGGGGGCCCTTTCCCCCCCAAAATTTTGGGTTTTTCCCCCCGGGCCCCCCCGGGCCCGGGGGGGAAAAAAATTTTTAAAAGGGGGTTTTTTGGGGGGGGGAAAAACCCCCCCCCGGGGGGGCCCGGGAAAAAAAGGGGCCCCAAAAAAATTTTTTTTTTAAAAAATTTAAAAAGAAACCCCTTTTGGGGAAAAAAAAGGGAACCCTTTTAGGGGGGAAAAAAACCAAGCCCCGGGGGGGCCCCCTTTTGGGGGCGGGGTTTTTTAAATTTCCTTAAATTTTTTTGGAAAAAAAAAGGGGGGGGGGAAAATTTTCCCCCCCTTTTTAAAAAGGGGTTTTGGGGAAAAAAAGGGGAAAAAAATTTAAATTTTTTTTTTTTTTTTTTAAAACCCCCCCGGAAAACCCGGAAAAAAGGGCCCCCCAAAGGGGGGAAAAAAAAATTGGCCCCCCCCAAAAAAACCCCCCCGGGCCCAAAACCCCCTTTCCCCCCCCAAAAATTTAAAGGGGGGGAAGGGCCCCCCCCCCCCAAAAAAACCCTTTTGGGGGGGGGGGCCCCGGGGGGGAAAAAAAATTTTTCCCCAAACCCCAAAAGGAATTTAAAAAAAAAAATTTTTTTTTTTTTTAAACCCAAAAGGGCCCGGAATTCTTTTTCCCCCCCCAAAAAACCCCCCCCTTTTTTCAAAGGCCCCGGGGGGGGGTTTGCCCCCAAAAAAGGGGTGCCGGTTTTTTTTTTTTTCCCCCCGGTGGGGTTTTTTTAAAAAATTTTTTTTTCCCCTTTTTTTAAAAAAATTAAAAAAATTTTTCCTTTTTTTTTTTTTAACCCCTTTTTTAAAAAAAAAAAGGGGGGAAAAAGGGGGGGGGAAAAAGGGGGGGAAAATTTTTGGGTTTTCCTTTTGGGTTTTTTTAAAAAAAGGGGGGAAAAAAAAGGGGGAAAAAAGGGGAACCCCTTTTGGTTTTGGGGGGTCGGGAAAAAACCCCCCCCAAAAAAAAGGAAAACTTAAAAAAAAAGGTTTAAAATTTTTTTCCCCCCCTTTTTTTCCTTTGGGAAAAAAAAAAAAAAAAAGGGGAAATCGAAAAAAGGGAGGGGGAAAAAGGGGGGGGGGAAAAAAAAAAAAAAGGGGTTTTCCAACCTTTTTTTGGGGAAAATTTTTAAAATTTTAAATTTTTTCCCCAAAAAAGGGGGGGGGCCCCTTTTTTAAAAAAAAGGGGGAAAAAAAGGGGGGAAAAATTTCCCTTTTTTTTAAAAAATTTTTTTTTACCAAATTCCTTTGGTTTTTTTTTTAAAAAAAAAACCCCTTTTAAAAAAAAAAACCCCAAAAAAAAAAAAGGCCTTGGGAAAACCCTTAAACCCCTTTTTCCCGGGCTTTGTGGAAAAAGGGGAAAAAACCTTTAAAACCCCGTTTAAAAAGGGGGAAAAAAAAAAAAAGAAAACCCCCAAATTTTTTTAAAAAAAAAGGTTTTTTTTCCTTTTTTTTTTTTTCCCCAAAAAAAAAGGGAAATTTGGGTTTTAAAAAAAAAGGGGTTTTTTTTTAAAAAAAAAAAAACCAGGGCCCCCAAAAAAAAAAAATTTTTTTTTAAAAATTTTTTTAAAATTTTTTTTTAAAACTCCCCCAAAAAAAAAAAAAACCTTTTAAAACCCCCTTTTAAAAACCAAAAAATTAAAAAAAACCGGGGAATAAAGGAAATTTTTTTTAAAATTTTTAAAAAAGGTTTTTTTAAAAATTTTTGGCCTTTTTTTTAAAGGGTTTTTAAAAAAAAGGGGGCCCTTTTTGGCTTTCCAAAAAAATTTAACCAAGTTTTAAAATTTTTCGGGGCCAAAGAAAAATTTAAAACCCCAAAAAAAAAAAAAAAATTCCCCCCCAAAAAAAAAACCGGGGAAATTTCCCTTTTAAAAAAAAAAACCCCCAAAAATTAAAAAACCTTTTCCCCCCGAAGGTTTTTTAAAACCAAAAAAGGGGAAAAACTTTAAAAAAGGGGTTTTAAAATTTTTTTTTTTTTCCCAAAAAATAAAAGGGGAAAATTTTAAATTTTTTAAAATTTTTTGGGGGGGCCAAAGGGTTTTTTTAAAAAAAAAAAAAAAAACCCCCCTTTTTTTTTTTTTAAAAAAAAAAAAAAAAAATTTTTAAAAATTTAAAAAAAAAAAAGGGGGGTTTTTTTTTTAAAATTGGTTTTTTTAAAAAAAAAAAAAAATTTTTTTTTTTTTCCCCAAAAAAAACCCAAAGGGTTTTTTCCCCCCCAAAAAGGAAAAAAATTTTTTTTTAAATTCCCCAAAAAAAAAAAAAAAAATTCCAAAATTTTTTTTCCGGGGTTTTTTTAAAAATTTTTTTTAAAAAAAGAAAAAAGGGGGGCTTTAAATTCCAAGGGGCCCCGGGGGGAAAACTTCAACCCGGGGCCCCCCAAAATTTAAACCCAAAAAATTTTAAATTTAAAAAAAAAGGAACCCCAAAAAAAAAATAAACTAAAGGGGTTTTTTAAAGGAAGGAAAAATTTTTTTTTTAAAAAAATTAAAAAAGGGGGGGGGGGGGTTTTTTTGGGTTTTTTCCCCCGGGAAAAAATTTTTTTTCCCCCAAAAAAAAAAAAAAGGGGGGGGGGGAAAAAACCCCCAAAAAAAAAAAAAAACCCCCCAAGGGTTTGGAAACCTTCCCTTTTAAAACCCCCCCGGCCCCCTTTGGGGGGGGGTTTTTAAAAAAAAAATTTTCCCCTTTTTTTTTTTGTAATTTCCCCTTTTTGGGGGAAAATTTTTTTCCCGGGGTTTTTTTTCCCCCCCCTTTGGGTTTTCCCTTTTTTTTTTGGGGGGGAAAAAAAAAAATTTTTTGGGGGCCTTTGGGAAACCCCAATAAACGGGGGGCCCAAAAAGGGGAAAAGGGGGGGGTTTTTTCCCTTTTTTCCCCCCGACCCCCCCTTTTTTTTTCATTTGGTTTGGGCCAAAAAACCCGGGGTTTTCCCAAACCCAAATTTTTTTTCCCCCCCCCACCGGGTTTTTTAAATTTTTTTTTTAAAATTTAAAAAAATTTTTTTTTGGGGGGGGCCTTAAAAGAAATTTTTCCCCAAAAAAATTTTTTAAAATTTTTGGGCCGGAACCCCCAAAAAAAATTTTTTCCCCCCAAAGGGAAAAACCAAAAAAGGGTTTTTTTTGGGTTTTGGGGGCCCCCCAAAAAACCCTTTTTTTTTTGGGAAAATTCCGAGAATTTTGGGTTTCCAAAAATTTCCCCCAAAAAAAAATTTTTTTTAAAAAATTTTTCCTTCCAAAAATTTTGGCCCTTTTTAAAATTTAAATTTTCCCCTTTTTAAAAAGGGGTTTTTTTGGGGGGTTTCCCCCTTTTTTTTCCCCCCCCTTTTTTTTTAAAAAAAATTTAAATTTTTTTCCCCAAAAAAAAAAATTTTCCCAAACCTAAAATGGGTTTTAATTAAAAAAAAAGGGCCCCCAAATTTTAAATTTGGGTTTCCCCAAAAACCCCCCGGGGGGGGGAAAAAAACCCCTTTTGGGGGCCCAAATTTAATTTTCCCCGGGGTTTTTAAAATAAAACCCCACCCCGGGGAAAATTTTGGGAACAAAACCAAAGGGTTCCTTTAAAAAAATGGGCCCCCCTTTTTCCCAAAAAATTTGGGGAATTTTTCCCCCAAACCGGACCAACTCTCATTAAATGTTGTGGTATTCGAGGCGGTTCAGTATTCATTTTTAAAGTTTAGAAATTGCCTCGGAAGTTGAAGGAACTTTGGTCCGTTCAAAAAGGGATTTTTGTCCGCTCGATTTTTCCCAAACACATTTGTTGTCGCTATAAAAGACCCTTAGCAATCGGGTGTTAGGGTTTCTATGCCTTTAGCTTTCCTCTTTATTTTCCAAGAAACCATCTCCGATCACCTTTGAATTCTTCACCCAAAGAAATCACCATGTCGGATCTTATTACTAATGTCCATCTCCGATCCGAGCGAGAAGAAACTTGAAGGTCGGAAAAGGTTGGGCTATTACCCACGTAAACTGATCCTGGAGATCGCCTTTTGGGAACATTCTCCAAGTGGTGAGGATGGAGAAATTCCTGTTTTTCTCGGATATATTGAATGCCTTCAGACTTCCGTTACCCTTTTCTTTCTCAAGTTTTGGAGTGTTATGGAGTTGAACCGATTAATGCCCCCAACGCCATAGCCAACCTCAATATCTTCGTTTCTCGAAGCATACCCGGGAATTCCAAGAACCTGACCTCTTCGGTACTTCTAAGGTGAATGCGAAGAAGACGACGGTACACCCGAGAGTGTTTTATGCCTCCATGACGGAAGACTGGATGAGTACATTCGATGTACTCCAAGTCTTCGTGGTCGCACGGAAGAAGAGTTGGTTTTACATGAAGATCACGCAGGCGATGGCCTTTATTACCCGAAAAAGGCTATCGAGATCCCGAATGGCGCCTCCTCGAAGAAGGAGGGAAAATTAGGAGATGGGTTGAAGCCATCCATCTCCCCGAGTGTGGGCTTGACATCCTCGACACGTGGTGTGGGACTTCTCCATGCAAAGAATTAGTCTTTGAAGGCCGAGCTCACTCGATGTTTCGTATATTGGTCGTGATGATACGACCAAGGATTCTAGGAAGGTAAGTTCCAGAAGAATTGACCAAGATATTTTTTGGTCAAATGCTCTTATAACCCTAAGACCTCTTTTTTACACCTTTGTCTTCGATGAAATTGGCCATCGTAATGATCCGTTGGAGAGCATAATGAGAAGGTTGATTTCCTTTGATCTTAGCAAAGGACTATCGCCAAGAGAGGGTGAGAGACTTGGTAAGCATGATAATTATTTTCCATCTTTACAATCTTTTCCGATCTGTTTACCTAAAAATCCTCTTTGATATGTAGTCGGTTGGTCTAAGAATTGGTGAGGCTACGAGACCGTGAGCCAATTGACGAACCGACCAACCTTACGATCACCGTGAACGGTAGGGTAAACCAAGGAAATACTTTTTGCTTAGATGAAAAGATATGTTCATCACCCGACTAACTTTGTTTGTTGAATCAAAGCGGTAGTCATTGAGTCCCATTTTGTTCAAGATTTGCCAAGGGTCGTTGAAACAAATGTTTTGGTGACCGAAACCTACACCTTCCGATCCAACGATCGTGATTCTACTCGACCACCGGTTGAAAGTATTACCCCGATCGTTCATTGAAGGATGAGAGGGTACAACCAACCCTTCCGCCTTCAAGACCGGAAAATTGGTTGAAAAGAAAGAAAAGCTAGCGCCTGCACTTTGCCGCCGCTTGAGTCAAGATAAAAGATAACCGTATGTTGTAAATGAAATTATCACATAAACACATACCTTTTATATTCTTGGTGAACTTGAACCCCTTCCTTTTTTTTGCAGATCCTTGGAGTTCCGTGCCCCGATTAGGTTATTCCAAGGTCGGATCGGGGCACCTCCGATCGGGCTTTCCTGCAAGCAATCCCGAGGAGGAAATGGTTGGGAAGCCCCAAGCCTACTTATGTTGGAACGATTTGAATCCTATGGAGATTGTTCCCTTCAGGAGGAGGCATCTCTGCAGATCCACAAGAGATTCCAACTTCCAAAGGAACCCTCCCGGACTAACAAGTTCCCTTTCTCCCCGATTTATCGTGGATAACGAGCCGGTGATACTTGGAGGAGAGTATCGATCGCCTTGCAAAGGCGAATCCTGATAAGATTTTTTGCCGATTATAATGATGTGGCAATTCAAGTAAGTGTCCTCAACCATCCTTATAGTTTTTTTGAAGTTCACAAGAAACTTTAAAGAAAAAAATTCTATTCATGCAGCATATGGTTGAAAATTTTTAAATCGGAGGACTAACCGATCGGATTAAGAATCGAGAGCAAAAACATCCAACTAGAAAGTAAGAACTTTCTTCTTAATTTGTCTTTTGCTAAGACTTTCCTTTCTCCTTTTAACCATCCTCCCTTATCAAATTTGATAGATTTGGAAAAAAATAAAAGAAGAAGCTTTGGCTGAAAAAGCCAGAGGAATAAAGCTTGAAGAAGAAATTGCTTAAAAACCTCGATCAAAAACTTGGACTGTGATAAAAAAAATGTAAAAATCCGAAGAAGGGAAGGTAACTTAGTCGAGACTTGACTTAGTATTCTTATGATCCTTTAGTTTAATATTTGTTTTGCTTATGAAAAACAAAATCAAGCTTTAATCAAAGCAAAGAAAGCTTTGGAATTTGAGCAAAACAAGGGGAAAATATTGTTTAACCTTGATGAACAAATTACCGTGACTCAACAAAATGATCTTTGATATGGGATCGATCAACGTTGCCTTCCTTAAGTGACCCAATGGAAAAGGTAAATTACCTTGGCCATCTTTTAGAGGACCTTAAGGGTTGCTCAAGACTACAAGAGATAATTACGCCCACCAAAGGAATCTATTGCTAGTGGAGTTAGTCTTGCTTTTAAAAACCGGCGCCCCAACCCTTCTATCAATCTTCAATTAAGAGGATTTTAACCGCTTGCTCGAGGAGGCTAACAACTTTCTCAAGGAAGTTAAAACTCTTGGAGACAAGGCGAAAAATGGAGGTCGGATCTCCATCCAAAGGTGACTAATGGAGGGCAACCCTAGTAGTAAAAATCCTACAAAAAAGAGAGAGGCCAAAAAATGTAAATTCCTTTTCTCTTATCAATAAAAAGAATTTTTGTTTATCCCTCGACTTATCATATATTACCTTAAATTTGAATCTTTATAGTAGAAGAACTTTACTATAAAAGTAGTAGGCCAAGAATATGAACTTAAGTCTCAACCATTGTTTGAAAGTATGTATTGATTGTTGAAAAACGATCGTGATAATACAAGGAAACCTTTTTGGGTCGGGACCAAAGGTTAGGTTGCGACTAGTTGTAAACTGCTTTTAAATCAAAGTACTTACAATATATGGCTGGAGGAAAAAATGATTTTTCTTGATAAGAGAAAGTTACATGCAAAGCATATATAATAAACGAAGTGGTTTTATTTCTATGCAAAGGCTCAACGCTAGTCGGAATGAACTTCCGAGAAATGAAGATATAGATTGCATTTCACAATACGTGTTCGTGTTTAGCCCGACCGGGCGAGGATCGAAGAAAAGGGCCGTCGCTAGGAAGCCCTTCCGGGGCGGAACCACATGCGAAAAAGGAGAGACTTCGACTAGGAGGTTTTTCCGGTCCCACCGAGGCCAAACCGAGTAGAAATGTAATTTTGAAAATAAAACATATAATCTCCATTGTCCTAAGCATATGAACCGTAGTCCACTGAGCTAAATTCTCAATATAAATAACATCACTTGCTTTTTGAATTGATTCATTATTTATTAAACTGAATGGAAATGAAATGAAAATTAAACGAACAACTTACGCAATTGGTCAATATTCCAAGAATTAGACAAAACCCTACCGTCTGACATGGCTAATCGTACCGAGCCTGGTCGGGTGACTTCGATCACAGTGTAAGGACCTTCCCACTTGGGAGAAAATTTGTTGCGATTTGCTTGGTTTGAATTTTTCAGAACCAAATCACCTACAGCTAAGCTGCGATGTTGCACCTTACGATCGTGGTACCTTCGCACGGATTGTTGATAGATTGCCGAACGTAACAAGGCTTGATTTCGCCCTCAAGAAAATTGACATCGCAAGTCGTTTTTCTTCCCGATCATTTTCATTAAAACGATCGGCAGCGTAACCAATTTTAATTCGGAGGGCGGCTTCGCCCTATAAGCTAAAAAGAAATGGTGTTTCACTATGAAACCGAGATTGTACGCACTTGCCACGAGCTCTTTTGCATCATGAAGGGCGCTTTAAAGTATCCTTGCCTCGGCTTTACCGACCAAGATATGTAGGAATGATGGTTCCAGCACTCTCCAAGAATTTCCTAGCAAATTAATGACATCCGAGTGAGATATGCATCTCATCAACACTCTATGAGATTCTCGCTTGTACAAGGTACATGCGATTAGAGTTATGATTTGGCCTTTCGTTATAATACCTCTACATTATCTTTCGGAATTAAGTCAGCCAAGATAATTGTAGATCGATGTCATCCAATCAACCATGATCGCCACCGATCCGTGGAGCATCCATGCGATCGTAATCAATTATTGACCGATGTGAACCATTGATGTTTCGAAAGCTCGACCACCGAGGGTGAATCGAGTTGCTCAAGAAAAAATCCCGGGACGGTGGACCTTGTGGAGGCCATCCGTGCCAACCGACCGCTAGAAAGTTTTCCTTCCTAAGAATATGTTGGATCTAAAAACCGAGAAGTGCTTTTTGAGTTTTCGTGATTCGCCAGATAAGACAACATCTTGGTACTTGAGCATTGATATTCTTTCCTACTTGATTCGCTACTAGTTGAGAATCACCTTTCACTAGTAATCGCGAATTCGAGCGAATGAGCCGTCAAGTCCCGCCAAGAAACCTTTATATTCTCGCTACATTGTTAGTAGCGGAAAGTTAAACCGATAGCGATTTAATGTGTTCGCCAAGAGGGGATATCAAAACGACTCCGTGCCCCGATCCTTAAGCATTAATGAACCGTCAAAGTACATTATCCACTGCCGGGTGCTCGCCGAGTTCTTGTTTTGCCTTGGGTTTGTCCATTCGCAATGAATTTCGCTATTGATCGAGACTTTATAGTGTTCGGAGATAAAATGGAGGTCTAACGCCCTAGTTCAACCGCCCATTTTGCTATTCGTCTCCGATGATTCCTCGCTTCCAAGGACTTGACCAAAGGGATATCCAGAGGTACAACCACTTTGTAGGCTTGAAAGTAATATCTTAGTTTCCTATAAGACATAAGGAGACCAAATTGCAACTTTTGTACCTGGGATATCTTTCCTTTGGTCCATGCAAGACTTTCCATGCAATATACCTCGTTGAACGCCACGCCTTACGACCAAGACATCAAGGCGACCGCCGGACGCCGCAAATATGTAAATCAACAAGTTTCTTCCGGCCTTGAGAGACTAAGACCGAGGGGGCTTCAAGGTACTTTTGAGTTTTTCAAAGGCTTCGGCTTTTTCGCCCATTCAAAACTCCCATACTTCCGGAAGTTCAAAGAAAGGTAATCCTTCTCCTAACTCCCTATGAAACGACTTAGCGCCCATACAACCGTTAGCTTTTGTATTTCTTTCTTTGTTGCCTGGGACACACCGATTGATGGTCGTTATCTTAGCCGGATTTGCTTCGATACCTCTAGCCAAAACTGGAAACCAAGAAGCTTTCCAACAATAAACCCCGAACACACATTTCCTGATTCAACTTGAGGTTATGTTTTCCAAATTCTTGAAAGTTTCTTGTAGGTCAAGGATATGATCGCCGCATTGATGCTTTTTACAACCAAGTCATCTACATAGGCTTTAAATTCCGACCTACCCCTGGCTAAAAGTTTTTTGCATTAACCTTGAAAAGTTGCACCAAAGATTCTTGAGACCAAAAGGCATCTTAACATAAAAGTGCCATATGGTGTGATAAGGGTTTTCCTCATTATTTTTACTCATGTTTATCCTGGTGGTACCCCAATATGCATCTAAAAAGCTTAGTAACTCCGGACCGGAGGTGGAATCTACAAGCAAGTCAATGCAGGAAGGGGAAAATCATCCTTCTGACAAGCTTTATTAAGATCCGTGAAGTCAATACATATTCGCCATTTTCCATTATTCTTTTAACCATTCGGATTGGCGGCCAACGAGGATGATGGACTTACAATAAACCCAAATTTTCAAGGAGCTTGTCAATCCGATCGGATTGCCCCGGCCAAGTAAAACCCTTAGTTTCGCTGACCGCTTTTTGTCGTTGAGAGCTAACCTATGCTCGATACCTGTGACTCCGGCATGTCGGACGCTGCTGTTTAAAAACATCCTTAATTTACCGGAGGAAAGAGACGAGCGACTCTTCCTATTTAGGGTTGAGTCCTTCTCCATCAAGAATTTCGAATCGAATTGCCGATGTCTTCCAACCCGGGCCTCTTGAGAAACGCTTTGTCGAGGGCACCTCTTTGTCCGATCAAGGGTTTTTTGTCAACTTTGGTTTGGAGTGCTTGACCGATCGCAGAAGAGTCGGATTTCCGGCCCAAGCTCATCACCGCCTAAACATCTTCTTGGCCGCAAACATAAGCCATTTTTTGATCTCCCAACCATGATGACACCTTTGGTCCTAGCATTTCAAACTCGATAACCGTAACGCGGGTAATCAAAAATTTGTTAGAGCGACGACCAAGGATCCCCTAGGGCGGTCTCAAAATCGATCACGCCAACGAATCTTTTTCGCTCAAGTTATGCTTTCGAACGAATCGTAAGGACACCCGTCCCATCGGGTTTGGCGGAGAGTCGTGACTATGCCATGGAAGGCATATTTTATTGGCTTTACTTTTGACTTAGGAACCCGGTTTCTTCTAAAGCTCCGAGAATAATATATTTAAAGAACTACCTCCATCTATCATGACTCTATTGACCTTACAATTATTAATGGTAGGCTCAACTATAATAGGAACCTAACCCGGCCGAAGTCGATGAAACGGAGCGCCTTCTTTTGCCAAGGAGATTACTGTTCCCACCACCTCAAGGCTTGATACCGAAGGAGATTCTCGCTAGGTTGACCTCCCGCCCACGGCCGATGACGCCGCAATGCACGATGAAGATCCTCCAAAGATCATGTTGACGTGGGCCGAGGTTCTTGGTAGTCCATCTCCCCGCCCCTTTTATCCTTTTGGAGTTGGCCCCCAACTCTTGTATTGAAGGGCGGGCCTTTTCCCCATAGTAATCTTCCAATTTCTTTTGCCGACACTGCAGTAACGCATATCGTGTCCAAATTGCTGGGAAGCGCGCACTACTTACACTCTTTATATCCATCGATCGGAATATTTGCTTTACCTCGACTAGTATAGTCCCTCTTACCTTTGGTAGGTTTTTCCGATCGCTAAGACCTCCTTACCATCCGCCTTAATGCTTCTTCCTCTTGAGAACTTTCTTATTCTTCTTCACGGCCTCTTCTAAACCAGATTGAGGAGTTTTGTCTTTTCGATCTATAGTTTCCCTCCAACTGACTACCTCACTAGCAACGAATTTATCCGCCATATCAATAACCCCGTTGTTCGGGGGATTCATAATATCCCCGTGAACCTCCGGCCTCAATCTTGCCTTGAATGCCCAATCACGTAAGATTCCGAATCTCTGATGGAATTACGAACTTGGTCAACCTCTTGATGTACTCTGAGAGCCTTTTGGGTTCCGGCCGATCCTACGAATCATCTTTCTTCCCCGGGCGGTCGTGACGATTGGAAATTCACGATTAAGAGATCGTGGAGTCGTTCCTGGGTAATTGATCCGACCACCGTTAAGATCCATGATCGCGCATCCTTCAAATGGTAGGTAATTGGCCATCACGCCATTACCGCCTTTTCCGACGGCGGGGTGGTATAGATCCGAGAAATTCTAACTTCCGAGACCCATTGAACTTGTCCATGTTGGCCGATCAAACCGGTTAGGCCAACGCAACCTGGAGCCCCGCAGAAAGCTCTACACTCCGGGATCGATTCATTGGGCCTTCTTTTGGAAAGGAGTCTGAATTACCTTTGGGGATCGGCCCTTAGATTAGAGAACTAAGGTTCCGACTTCCCGACCATCGTGAGGAGGATGCTCACAATCACCGCTCGGTTCAAACGATGTCAAGATCATTCTGACTGCTTAATGACCCTCTCGACGAGAGGAAGGTGTACTTGTTCTAACAATCTATTTCCTCATGACTTAATTTGTGCGCCATTGAACCGGCCTAACAAGACAACCACATGTCTTGTATGGATGGACCCGCCTAATTAATTAGCGATGTTTTGATTTGGTTCTCATTAGGTTCTATTTGGCGCTGAAGGGGGCCTGCTTGGTCGAAGATATTAAGTGTTGAAACCTTTAAGCGTAACCCGGTCAAAATGTAACTTTGTAAAGGCCTTGACGGTATTCTAGACCTTACTTAAGGTAGTTAGCAATGGTATTTATGTGGGTAAAGCTATTGTTTGCATTTAGAACCGATCTTACGTAAAGATTATTTGATTCGGGGTCTCCTAAAGATGAAATCACGCAGAGTGGTTGACACGGATGTTTAGAAGGTTCAGCCTTCCCGAGGAGAACAATAACCCTACTCCCCGTGTGTATGGTATTCTGATGATCAAGTAAGAAGCTGACTATTAAGAGAATAAGATTTGTGTTTTCCTCACCCGCCTATTTCGCCCGATTAGCTATTCTGCTCTCCGCCCCCCCCCTCCGAGATGCCCTTATATAGTCGGAAGGAGGTAGCCGTTGTCCCGCGAAGATGCGCCAATTAATCCAAGAATGGGCGCATGATGGCAGAATTACCTGCCATTGGCTTCTTCACGCCGTCCCGCGCTTATCTTCCGAGGTAATGGGGTATTTAAGCACCTTTACTACGGGAATAATAGTGCGGTGGACCGTCGGATTCCTTAATCAATTGGACCCACTACCGTAGGTTTGATTATAAGGTGGTCGGGTTTACTTCGGGTAAAGACTTACGACTGTAGTGGTCGAGAAGGACTTACGACTGTAGTGGTCGAGAAAGACTAACGACCATGACATAGTCGTAGTAAGACTTACACTATGGGGTGATTTAGAAGATCTTACAATCACTTGGTAAGCCCCCTTATAAATATAAGGGGTACTTCGGGACTATGTGACATCATATTCACCTATAATAAGAATTATAGATAAAAGATAAAATGAGGATTATTAGATCCTCGCCATTAGCCCCCCCCAAGTGAATGTAACTTACTTGGTGAAGTATTCGTAAATGGACTTAACATGAAAATGTCGAGAACCATGGTCAAGGAAAACTCTTCACATTTGAGTGCTACTTTGACCAGGAATTTGCTTGGTCGGAAGGTTGCTTACTTACTATCAAAAGTCATAAAAACCCTTACGATCGGAAGTGGTCGTAGGGTGATCTGAGAAAAACCCTTCCGATTGATACTCCCCCCAAAGACTTGGTCAAGAAAGTAATTTTGCTTGGAGGTGACAAAACGAACCTAACTTTCCCCAAAGATCGTCTGGGAATTGCAAACGATTTCCAAGATTCCTGATGAGACGGTTCCGGCGATTGCAATCGGAAGATTGCTTACATATCAAAAAGTCGAAAACCCCACGACCGGGAGTGGTCGAGTAGGGGAATCGAGAAAACCCTTCCATTGATACTTTTCACCGTAAAGACTTGGTCAAGAAAGTAATTTCGCTGGGGTGACAATACGCACCTTAATTTTCTCGAATGGACCATTCGGGAATTGCAATCCTCCGCATTTGTCCGATGAGGCGGTTCGCCGGTGCAACCAACTCCCATGCACCCATAGACAGATTTCCTTCGGGCGGCAATCGTAAGGTTATAAAACTTACCAGAGGTAGACTTGGGTTTTACCTTTTCCTCAAATCACCCGCTTATTCTTCGAGCTCTTTGCTTTCTCCGCCTCGATTAGGTTTCATTTTTCTCCACGCCAACCCAATCAAAAACTTCGCTTCGAGGAAATGGCCAAGAGAGTTTCCGAATGGGAAGAATTGAGATGGATGCCTAAGATCAAAATCTTGGTCGATGCCGGAAGATTCCAGAAAGGCTCGTAAAGTGGATTCCCCATCGGGCAAAGACTGCCATCTGGGAAAATGGGCAAACCGCCTTCCAAGCTGACAGAGGGCCTTCGATCGTCCAACCCTTTCTTAAAGTGGTACCGAAAGATTTTGGGGTGGAATTGGAACTTAGTCCCAATTCCATTACCATGTTGAGTGTATTCTGTACCGGCGAGGCGTGACTGGGATTCCAGATCTCGAGCCGCCCAATATTATTATGGGATGGCTCGACAAACCAATCGCCGGGTCGGGTCCTGCTCCACGACTCAAGTCGAAGGAGATATTCAGAGTTTCACCCGGCTTCGTGGTCGGGATGGAGGAAGAGGTGGTTTTACCGAAAGTCACTCAAGACCCTTCCTTTGGGAGGGTCGCCGAGAAGAAATTTCATGGGACTCGACTCGAAGATATCAAAGGAATTCCCCTATATTCAAGCCATCAAGGACTTGAAAGAAGAGGGTTGACTGATGGCATGTGGTAAAAGATTTTATCACACGCCAATTAGTCCTTGAAGAAACGAGCATCTCCTATGTGGAGATTCTGGAGAGGAGACCCAACTGCAGACTACGAGGAGGGTAAGTAACCCCGACTTAGCTCTCGGCTTGGTCTTTTTCAACATTGTCTAATATTCTTATCGCTTATTATTGATCTTCACAGCCGAGGTTGACTCGAGTCGACTCATTGTGAGAAATCTCCCCACCGAGTGGCGGTTCCTTCAATCATTGCGCTTTGTCCGAGATGAAAAGATAGAGCCCAAAGGTAATCAAAAGTTGATTCTTTCTTTAGGTTTTATAGTGAGAAGATTCTTACGACTAATGGAGATCGAGAATATCTTACGATCAAGAAAGCGTCAGAGAAAAATTTACGACTTGGCACCGGTCGAGAAAACTTACGACTAATCGCTGATTCTTCTTTCCGCTTTGCTTTACGTAAAGTAGGTATGGAAAATCGCCGTGACGAGCAAGTCGCTCGGGAATTGGCCAGGTTGTCGAAAGAGCAGGCCTCGGCTCCTCCATCTAAGAAACGCCGACTTGCAAAAATCACCGACAAGGGAGGAGCAAGCTGAGCCCGGTCTTTCACCGCCCTTTCTACAAAGCCCGGGACCGAGTTATATCCGGGAAGGCCGCAGCCATCGGGCCGAGGAGGTTGAAGCAACCAATCTCTTGCGAAAACCTCGCAAGGCTAAGGTACCCTTCTATTATGACAAGGAATCTTCGCAGTTGTCGCTACTCCTAGTTTTGTTAAGCAACCGAAAAGGAGAACCGAAAGATTTTATGTCTTTATGAAGGACGATTCGACCAAAGACAACTCCGCACCGGGGCAAGGTCGTTTTGGAATGGTCGAGACCGATCTCGCCATCCAGAAATCAGAAACCAGAGCCCCGGTTCCCGGCCCAAACTCTACGACGACGGGTCGAAAGGGCTAATTGTTGAACCTCACTTGACGTGGTCGGGAGAAGAAGAGATCCTCCGCTGGGAGGATTGCTCCAAAATTCCGGTTAAGACCAGGTTAGGTATGTGAAATGTACCAAAGTGTAAGAACAACATTTACCTTTTTCTTTTCACAACCGATTTGCTTTTTTTTTATTTCCCAACCTTCAAATTTCCGGAATGCTTCCCTGAGAAGCCCATTGCTACCCCTTCGCCATCGGAGAGGTAAAAATGGAGGTGGTCAAGAATCACCCTTGGCCCAGGGCCGATGAAGTCGAGACTTAGAGTGATTCCTACATCCGCCGAGGTTGTAGCTACGACCATTGAAGTAGCCCGTTGTCGTTGAAGTGGCGGCCACGACACCGAGGTCGAGAAACAACAAAGGGTTGGAAGCCTCCGTCAAGGTGGTGACCAACTTGTGCACCGCTCGGGAAGGAAATCGAGGAGGCCCTTCCTTACCCAAAGAGAAGTTACGAATCGTAAGAAGAAGAATATTTCAACTTCGTGGTGACTTCTTTGGACCTCCCCATAGGTCTTCTTCCCAGATTCGTGGACCGAAGTCCCCATCCCAAAGATATTCCCAACAGGGGAATACCTTCATAATGAGCCGAGGAGGTGTGGTGGGATAAAGTCGCGAGGATAGATAAGTCGCAGAACCGGATTTTGTATATTCACCTTTTTAGGTCGACTATGAATGTAAGTATTTTTAGAATACTTATATATGTGGCTTTCTCTTCTTTCAATCGCTTTTTTGCGTAAAGCTCGAGCAAATTTCGCTTGTCGTGAGTACCATCAACAACTTTTAGAGCTAAGACAGAGAAAGAAGTACTCGGAGGCGAGAGATGGTAAGTCACTATTATTTATAGTTTTTTCGACTTAACTACTGTATAGTGTTTTACGAGAATAGTCATGGAAAAACTCATGACAAAGAATCGGTCGTAAAGAGCTTAACGACTACTTTTGACCGTAGTGGTCGAGAAAGACTTACAACCATGTCATAGTCAGAAAAAACTTACACTAGGTCTGGTTGTAGAAGTACTTACAACCAATCTGATGTTTATCTCCGCTTTTGTTCTTTGTAGGTTAAAAAAGGATACGAAGACCTTGAATACTCACCCGACTATGAAAAAGAGGAGTCGAGAAAGCTAAGGGAGGAAGTAATAGTTCTTCTGAAGACTTCGAGAGGTTTCCCTGATCTAGAAGATTGCAGAAAAAATAAAAAGAAGGTGCCAACTTAAGACTGCTTTTGAGTTTTAACTTTACCCAACTCTCATTTCTTCCCGAGAAAGAAGATGAGATGCGGAAGTTCCTGACCAAGTTCAAGAAAAAGCTTTGGTTATTCAGAGTTTTTCGCAACCAAGGACAAGGATCAAGAACTCGAGGGTCCGAGAACTCAAGAATGTTAAGTAACCACCTGTCCTTTCAGTATTTTTTCCTTTTCCTAAAGCCAATTTTTGTTCGAAATTATCCAATTGAGAAGCCTCGAGGCTAAATCCAAGAGAAGACCTTGATCTACAATGGTCCGTCCGCATTGCAAGATGAATGCAGAGGACATCGGAGCATGGGAGAAAAAGCATGTCAAACCGCTGTTTCCCATCAAGAAGAGGTCAAGAAATTGATTCTCAACTAGTAGGTAAGAAATGCTTTTACCTATAATTATCTTTGTGTTATCTTCCTCTAGAAGTTTATTTTTGTTTGACCTTTTATTCTTTCAACAAGTGGTCAAAAACAAGAAATCCGGAGGTTTCGACTTGTACCCAACAGAGATGGAGTTGATGAAGACTAATCTTCAAGGCAACATCACACCCTCAACAATGTACTTAGTGAGCTACATTCGAGGGAAAACTCCGAGAAGATAATCGTAGCCCACATAAGTACCATTGGGGAACAAGTCAAACTTGCAAGAAATGGTGACCACTCAAGGCTAATGTCAATCAATAAGGGAGGCAAAAGGCCGAGTAAGTTACCTTTGCTTAAACTTAAAGCTCAAGACCCCCACTTTAATGTACAAACCTTGAAGCCGAAGTTCGATTGCTCAATCGGAGGCAAATCGTCTGATTGAGGAAATGCAATCTGTTGACAAAAAGGTTGAGGAAAAAAGGCTCTCCCTTCGTAGTAATCTTGTAACTACTTTTGGGTAAGGCGGTAATAATTTCGCTACGGAAAGTAATAAAATTGATTCCAAAATTTTCTTTTGGTTTTTTCAAAATCATCTTGTCAGTAGTTAGTAACTCAAAAGATAATAAAGAATGAAAGACCAAGGAATTAAGTTAAATTAATAACTTTATCCTAGGCCCATTTCTTGTTTTTAAAACAATCTTGTTAGTGTTAAAGGTTTAAAACCAAAAGATTTTTAAAACAATTTTGAAAGGTTTCAAGAATTTGGTCAAAATTAAAATAACTTTAAATTCCTTTAGGGCTCCCCGAAAATTTGGTTGTTACCTTATTTTAACAAACCAAGAAAAATTGGTTTTAAAAACCCTAAATTTGGAAAATTGTTTTTTTTTGATGGACTTATAAGTCTTTTTCCAAAGAGCAAAAAGTAGGAAACTGAAAAGGCTTAGGAAGTTCCGTTGGGGTGACCACCAGAGAGAGGAAAGACTTACTAGGTGTGTTCTTCCTTTAGTCAAACGAAACGAGTACATCCAAAGTGGTCAATAAATATAAAAGTAATCTACTTAGAATATTTTTGAAATTATCAAAAAATAAACTAAGATTGAGAGAGTTGGCTTTGAGAATGTTTCGATCGGATAGAACCCAAGCTCTTTGTATTGGCAAAAAAGTGAGTAACGAAGTCGATGCTAGAAATTCTTCTAGTGGGCGATCCACATGCAGAGGAGAGGTTTCGATTAGATGACGTTTTCGCCGACCCAAAGGTAAAGAAAACTGGGTTTTTGGATCATAGTCAAAGGATTAAAAAGCACTACTCAAAAATAAGGCAAGAGAGGTAGAAAGAACTCCGACTTTTATTGCTCGAGAAATTGGTCACAATAAATTTATGGAATCGGTCGATGTTCCAAGAATTTGAGAGAACCCGTCTGCCTTTCCATCCTAGTCGGATTCGACCGGCCGAAGTTATTCAACCATCGTAAGGACCTTCCCACTTGGGGGAAAGTTTATTCCCATTAGACTTGGATTGGGAGCCTCAATACTAAGTCACCCACAAGAAGGCGCGAGGTTGACCTACGATCATAGTATCTCGCGAGGCTTGTTGGTAGACCGCCGAACGGATTAAGGCTAGGTTTTCCTTTCTTCGGCAGGTTAACATCCGCCGTTGTTCCCGGTCCGAAGTTGTTGAAGGTTTCAACTCGTGGTCGACCGCATTTTAGCTCCGGAGGAAGCATGGCTTCGCCCAACACTAAAAAATGGTGTTTCTCCCGTTGTCGATCGGTGGTCGCATTTAACCCCATAATACGGAAGGTAATTTGTACCCAAGCCCCGAGCGCTAACAAGCGGGTCGAAACTGGTTTTAATTTGATTATTTGGCCGTTGCACGCTCGACCCCTTGCTTTGGGATGTGCAAAAGATAGCATAACTTGGTACTCAATTCGCCGCAAAATTCCCCAAATTTTGCACTTGCTAATTGTTTATTTTGTTTGTAATTATCCGACTTAACTCCAAATCGGGCAATTACGATCTCATCATGAACCTTTTGCGCCTCCGTTGTTATCCCAACATTGTTCCTTTTTCGATCCATTTTGTGAACGTGTAATAGCCACAAAAGGAATTCAAACCCCGGAGCTTTGGGAAACGGTCCTAGATATCGAGACCCAGTCGCAAAGGCCAAGAAAGAGGTATTGTCTTAATGCTTGAGCCGGTTGGTGTATCCGTTCACCATGAAATTGGCACCGACACACTTTTAACCACCTACTTAGCATCGTGAAATGAGGCCAAGAAAACCTTGTTTAAAGGCTTTACCAACCAATGTTCTGTAGGAAGTGTGTCCCACGATGCCACCGTATATCGTGGAAGGAGTGTTATTCCTTCGCTTTTGAATGCATCGCATGAGTATCCCTTTGGGTTTCGCTTGTAGAGGACCCTTCACCAAAGTATACATTTTGGCTTTTCGATAAACGATTCGCTTCAAGATCATCTTCGGCACGGAACCTTTGCGAAGATACTTAGATGGGAGTCATCCGTATTCTCGTAGTCTAATGAGGCCATATCAATAGGAGGTGTCTCGGTTCTTCATGAGACCGCTTTTGGAGTTGCTCCAAGAAAACTCCTTTTGGTAATCAGATGGAAGAAGCCATCCGAGCAAGTTGGTCTCAGAGGAAATTATCCTTTCGAGGGAAGAATTGTACCCAAACCTAAAAAATGCTTTTTCTAGCCATGATTGATAAGTAACCGAACATTGTTTAGCCAGAGAACGGTACTTTTCCCAACTTGATTCACAACTAGTTGAGAGTCTCCTCTCAAGAGTAGTCGACGACCGAGAGTGTTGAACTGTATGCCACCAGCAAACCTTCGATCGCCACATTGTTAGTGGCCCGAAAGTTTAATTGTATGGCATATTTTAGGTTTCTCCCAGGAAATACCAGACTAACCCCACCCCGAGCCACTTTAAAGAAGTGACCCCAAAGTACATCATCCAACCGGGTCGTGGGAATCAGATTAGGATCCCGAAAGTTCAGATTTGTCCATTCGCCACAAAGTCCGCTAAGATCTGGGATTTTATGGCTGCTCAGACACAATGGAGCTTAACTCCCGTTCGACCGACCATTTTGCCAAGGCCCCGCCAAGCCTTTATTATGGAGGATTGCTCCCAAAGGAAACTCGACCAACAGCCTATTTTGTGCGCCCAAAATAATCCGCATTTCTCAAGACATGAGGAGGGCATATAGAAGTTTTTGGACCTGAGGGTAAGCCCTTAGGCCCGTAAAATTCCGACGTAGTAAACCTCGTTGTATGTTTTCATGTTCTACACCAAACGCGCTTGCCGCCTGTGGCGTGGCAAATGGGTAAATTAAGAGGCCTTCTTCCTTTTGGAGAAACCAACAGGAGCACTGAAGGTACCTCTGACATCCTCAAAGGCTTTGTCCGCTCGACCACTCAAACCTTTCGGGTCTCCCGAGAAGTTTAAAGAAAGGTAACCTTTTTCTCCTAACAAGGATGAAACGACTTAAAGCCGCCATGCACCCAAAGGAGTTTCTCGACTTCCTTTGTGGTTGGAGGACGATTCGAGGATGGCCTTTTTTTTTTCAGATTTGCTTCGATTCCTCGCTCGTATACTAGGGAATCCAAGCAATTTTCCCAAGAAATTCCAAAACACACCTGATTGTTTTGCGGTGCTTTTGAGATTGTCGAATGTTTTTGTAGGTCGCTGATATGATTAAGTCTCTTAATTTTTAACACTAGATCATCAACATAGGCTTCCGCATTTCGCCTAATTGAGATGAAAAGTCGATTGCATTGCTTGAAAAGAAGCACCCGCATTCTTAGACCAAATGGCATTTTGACATAGCAAAAGGTACCAAATGGAGTAATGAATGCGGCTTTCCTTCATCGCTTAGACACATATTGATCCGTGGTATCCGCAATATGCATCAAAAAACTTAATATCTCACAACTTGGAGAATCAACCAACCGATCGATACGAGGTAAAGAGAAATCATCTTTGGACAAGCTTTATTAAGATCAAGAAAGTTACGACATACGCCCATTTGCCGCTCAATTTTTTGACCATTAATTGTACCTTCAAGATACGCTTTGATTTTGGACTCGTATTCTTCCTCTTCGGCTCTTTCAATTGAGCATTTTCTCATGCCGATTTACCGGTAGAGGGATAGGAAGAGTACCTGGCACTTGTTATTTCTTGGGCACATCTCTTTCTTGGTCTCTAGAAAATGGGCTGGTACGCCCAAAGAGGCCGAGTATGTAGCCGCCAAGGGCTACCTCGTGTTCTCCGGATTTTGTCCACGCCATGAGACTATGGTTATCTTTTGGGAAGTGTTCCTCTTTTCGGAAACACTTCGCAATTAATATTGCCAAAACCCAAAAGGTAACATTCCAGACTAAACACATTGACATTCGATTTCATTTTTGAGAGACCATGTTGAGAAAGGTGATGTTGTGCTTCACTTTGTAGAGTCCGAGCAACACCGAATTTTCACCAAGGCTCTTGACTCTTCGCGCTTTGGTCGCATGGGAGAGTTAGGGTTTTAGTCCCATTGGGCCGCTTTTGATGGGGAAGTTGCTTTTTTGCACTCATTGTATCATAATGCATGTTTCAATTCATTTGCCTTGCATTGTATAATAAAATCAAGGGAGCTTTGATTTTATCTTTATGACTTGTTCTCATATTCTATACCTTGTCATATCGAGTGATAGTCCGCTAGACCCTTTTATGGCTCTTCGTGTTTGGCTTAGCTTTTGCCTTGCTAGCGCTATATCCGTGAGCAAGTTGAATCAAATCATGTCTTGTTGGATCTTGTGACTAGTTTTGCTCTAGTGATCCTCTTATGACTCTCGCCATGTCTTACAAGTCAATTTGAGTCTTGAACCTTTGAGATGAAAATGAGCTTTTATCCTCATAAGTCAAGCAAAAGAAAAGAAAAATCTCTGGTTTAAAAAAACTGATCTCACCAATCCTTTTCATGAGACCTTGCCATTGCACTAGGCATGAACTCGGGGGAGTTTTGGATGATCTAGATCATTCTTTAAGCTTATCCTTGAGATGGTCACAAAAGGCTTGAGATCTAGCACAAAAAAAAAGGAAGAGAAAGAAAAAGAAAATTGCCCAAAAAGGGCTAAGTGTTTGAGCTTTGCTTCAAAAGAATTTTCTTAATGCTCAAAATGCCTCAATTCTTGTTTTGAGTCTCTTTTACTTATAGACATGGCTTGACTCATTTTTGGTTGCTTTGAGGAATTCCATGATTTTGAGCAACCTTTCATGATTTCAATTGTTAACTCGGATTGTCGCTTATCTTGGTTTTAGTTCAAAAGACATGTTGCCATGATTGAATATAGTGTCTTCTTTATATGGCTTGGTATAACCGTACTGCCTTCATGTATAATGGTCATGGCCCTTTTTACCTAAGTTCAAAATAAAGTCATTCCTTCATGCTCTTTCTTTTCATGCATCTTGATGAATTCATTGTCAAAGGGGAGAAAGATTGTGAAGAAAATGTCATGGAGCTTTTGTTTCATACATAAAGAACAACATAAACACACAAAAAAACTTTGTGAACCTTTTGAAATTTTGTGATCTTGGTGAGTTGAGTTTCGGTTTTATTGTCTTTTCCCATTTGATTTGCAACTCAAGAAGACTCACAAGGATCAAAGGTCAAATAGAGAAATTGCCTTTCATTTGGACCTAAGTGAGATTTTTGGCTACTCGAGTTTGAACCTTTGTGCTTTCAATGCCTTATCTCACTTGCTTACCACTCAAGCCCCTTGGTTTCCTAAGTTTTTTCTTGCTTATGGAAAGGTGCCTTTATGCAAAACGGCAAATTTTTACTTTTCATTTTGAAAATCCATTTTTTTGAAAATTGCCAATGTGTTCATCAAGGGGAGATTGTGGATATCGTGAGGATATGTGCACGATCTCGTGATGATGAGTCAAAATTGGGCATTTTTGCAAAACCGCTGGTTTGTTCAAGGCCAGCCACCATGGTCCCGGTTAACCAAGGCCGACCCTGGGAGGCCCAATTCGCTTCATGGTGGCCTCCACCGCCAACAATGGGGTTTTGGAGTTCCAAAAATAGGTTGTGTAGGGCTTAGGGAGTCTCCTGATGTGGTCCCATCATTTCTGAGCTCCCAAAAAAGTTCTATTCGATTGTTCCCAAGGTTTCTTTCTCGCTGAATTTTGGCTGTCTTTGGACCGGTCCGACCGCTGCTGGGAGCGGTCCGACTGATGAATTTCGGCCAGGCCCTGGAAGGGCGAAAAATACTTGGAGGGCCAAGTGTTGCATTGAGTTTGTTATGAGTGTGTTATTCTATGAACTTCAATGCTTTATTGATGTATATTGCATTATGGAACTGATTGGGTCAAGTTGTGAAGAACTTGTTCCCGAAACGGTTTGTTTGTTATTTTTGTGTGGCTTGCAGTCAACGACGCCAACCCGGATGGGACTACGCTTGGAGCCGAGGTCCGTAACGATCGGGATACCGTGAGGTTGTGTGACTCAAGCATGGTGCAATGGACAAGATGGATCGAACGGTGGTTCAAAAATTGGGTCACGGCGTATATTTGAAGTCTCTCGAGGGTTCCGGGGCGGGATTCTGGACAAGAGAGGTTTCGCCCGGGAGAACCCTCAACTTACACGGGTGAAGCAAAAATTGCTTCAAGAGTTAATTTGTGTGGGTCCCATGTAAGAGACTCAAAAGGGAAACCCTAGCTCTAGTATAAATAGGAAGGGGAGAGGTGGAAAACCTAAGCAAGCATTCATTTAGCCCCTTCTTCCTTTTCTAGGGTTTGGAGGAGAGGGGAGGAGAACTAGGGTTTGGAGTGTCCTTTGTTGAGCTCTTGCCCCTTTGTGGAGAGGCTTTGTAAGCATCTATTGTGAGTGAACAATCTTGTGATGGTTAATTGAAAGATCAATTGCTCCTTTGTGTTCTTCCCTTTGGATGTTTTTGGTGCCCTTTGATTCAAAGGTTCATACTTGGTCTCTTGGCCTACTTTTATCTTGCTTTGTGTGGGATTACCCTGAGTCATCTAGATCATCAAACCCGCAAAGCAAGTCTTGAATCAAGATTTTTCTCTTCTAGGGTTTGTGCACCTATTTGGTAAAATCTCAAGAGATCGATTCCTAAGTGGATCCGATTTGATCGCCGCTAGAAATAGGCCTCTAATATCATTAGAAGGTGTGGAAATTTGGTCAAATTGGTTGAATCAAAAGTTGATCAAATTTCCTTTGGATTTGGGTGGAGTTTTTCAAGATCGGATTCTAACCGGTCCGATCGTTTTCAACGGCGGTTCGACCGCCCGTATTCAACCGGTTTGGCGGGTCGAACCCGCCCACCGTCCCATTACCGGTTTTGGCCGTATCCTTGATGACCGCCCCGGTCCGATCGCCTGGTAGCCCCGACCGCCGCGGGTCCTGAAGAACATTGAGTTCTTTTTCTCCTTTGTGTCGTGGTGTTGAGGGTTTATCAATTCAACACAAGGCTTCCCAGTGCACACCAACTTTAGCTTTAGCTAAAGGAGAAAGTTCGTGTTGGTTTTGATTTAAGAAAGTTTTGAAAGCGCCTTATTCACCCCTAGTCGCCTTTTCCGCCCTATATGAGGAAGTCGACATTACGAATAATGTTGTCGACGAGGTACTTCCACCTTGTCAATCACGGGTTCTTTTGTGCAATCTCTTCAAAAGATCGACGTATGCTCGAGCAAGCTTGATTGGGACTTTCGAGCAAGTCGTTGATGTCCCGGAGTTCTTGTACCTCCTTCGACCGATGTTGAATGCGCTTGGCGTGTTCTTCCTGGTCGCAATTTTTTCGCCTGGATGACCTCAAAATCCTCCTCATCGATCTTTGAGGCCTTCTGGAGTGCGAGAATGTCGAGGATTTCCTCGCTCATCGAGTGTTGGTTCCGTCACACCGGTGGTGCCCTGCCATTTTCCCCCGGGGGGCGCAGGGTGATCTTCGGGAGTGTTCTTATCTCGCCTCCATGAGGTCGACCTTCGATTTGAGGGAAGGACTAAGACCTCCCGCTGATGATTCTCACTTGGCGCCGAGGCCTCCCCGCTTGAGGAGTGCCGAGACACCATCCGCAACTTGGAGTAACCCTCCGTAGGGGAACCTGGTTATAATCGCCACCGTCAGAAATGAGATCTCGGAGACTCCAATTTGGGAAAGCATATTTGATCCCACCCTCTCCGGAGTTACCCCAGAGAGAGGATCACCGATGTTGGTGGAGTCCCGAATGGTGGCTCCTTAACTTGTCTCACGTGCTTTAAGGGGGACTTGAACACTTGGAGGAAAACTCGCCGTGTTGTGAGTCCTCCGGGTGCGGCTCGTCGGATTGACCTTGTCCTTTGAGGGAATTGGCCTCCGTTGGACGACGCGGGGGATAAGGATCCTCCTCAACTCCATTGATGGGATGGTTTCCTCGAGAATAACCTGAGGCAACATCACCATCACCGGATGCATCACTGGCCGTAGGTCTAAACCGATCCATGTCGACGCCCAAATTCCCAAGTCAAACCGGCTTCGCTCCATTCTCCCGCCATGATTGCATGAGATTTGGAAAAGAGAGTATGTTGACAAGAGATTACCAAGATCCCCACGGTCCGCCAACCCTTTGGTATTAGAACCGATCTTACGAAAGATTATTTGATCTGGGGTCTCCTAAAGATGAAATCACCGAGTGGTTGACACGGATGTTTCGACGGTTCAGCCCTCCGGAGAGAACAATAACCCTACCTCGGGTATGGTATTCTCGATGATCAAGTAAGAAGCTAAGACTATTACAGAAAAGATTTGTGTTTCTCCTGACCCGCTTTTTTCACCGATTAGCTATCTGCCTCGCCTCCCCGCCCCTCCCGATTGATGCCCTTATATAGTCGTAAGGAGTAGCCGCTTGTCTCGCAAGATGCCCAATTAATCCAAGAATGGGCCATGATGGCGAATTACCCGCATTGGCTTCTTCACGCCGCCCGCGCTATCTTCCGTAGGTAATGGGGTATTTAAGCACCATTACTACGCCGGAATAAAAAGGCGGGGACCGCTCGATTCCTTAATCAATTGGACCCACTACCGTAGGTTTGATTATAAGGTGGTCGGGTTTACTTGGTCGCAAAAGACTTCGATCGTAGTGGTCGAGAAGGACTTACCCCGGTAGTAATCGTGGAAGGACTTAACCGTAGTGGTCGAGAAGGACTTACGATGAATGGTCGAGAAAGACTTAATTTACATGACATAGTCGAGTAAGACTTACGATTATGGGGGTGATTGTAGAAGATCTTACAATCACTTGGTAGGTCTTCCCTTATAAATATAAGGGGTACTTCTGGGGACTATTGACATCATATTCACCCATAATAAGAATTATAGATAAAAGATAAAATGAAGATTATTAGATCCTCGTCACCGCATAACCTCCGCAGAAAGTGTAAACTATTCAATAGCCGTGGTCCCGATTATGGACGGTCCGGGATCTCGCACGAGAGGTAGAGTTTTATAAAATATATCGGAGTGTGAATAAGAAGTTCACTTGATGAATATAATTTTTGTTTGGTGAATAGGTAATTCACTTGGTGGTTTATCTTGGGAAGTGGATGGGTAGTTCACCCATTGTTTTAAAGCAATTGTTTACTTATTTACTATTCTTTTCAAATACACATTTCAATCTATTTATTGTATTCATCGTTAATATCGTTCGAAAAGAACCATACAACTAACCTTGGCAAGCATTGCATGAATACTATTTGCATACATTTTTCTACTTGGCTTGTAGTACTTTATATACTAATGCTTTATACCTTTGTTGATCAATTGAAGAATACCAAGTCGTCAAGAGTTCTTTCTGTATGAGGACTATGAAGGTTTTTATTGGATGCTCTCCACCATTGTTCGTGGATATTTTGATTGGACTTTCCAAGAGTTTCGCTTAACGCAAAGTTTATTTATTTCTTTAGCCCCACGTGGCAAGTTAAGTAAACACTAACCATAAGGTCTAGTAATTATCACTATTTGCTATTTTGAGATCTTTTAGTTAAATTGAATAAATGGATGGTATTTCATCCGCTTCCGGGAGCCACCACCGGACTAGTTCGTAATACACAAAGGGTTCCTAAGATGCATTTTTGGGTCCCGGATGGTGGTATCTGTTATATCGTCAGAGAACGCAACCTAGTTAGCATAGTCGCTTTAGTTAAAAGCTTCAAAACTTATTTTCTAAATCAAATCAAATTAATTTGACTTAAGTTGTTGTTATTTTCATCACCGATTCTATTCTCATCTCAATCTATTCTATTCCTATCCCTACTATTCCTTTCCCATCTTGTTCTAGAGATCTTGTCTTTGTCTTTTTCCTCAAATTTGATTTGTAATCTTAATTTGACTATCTTGTCCTTTAATTTCTTTAGTTGGTTCAATGTATCATGACCAAATGTAAGATTGGCCTGAGTTCTTCAGGTTTGTTGCAAATTTTGGAAACAAGGTGAGTGCAACTTACTTCACCACGTAAAAGAAAGAAGGGCACATACTTGGACTCGACAATAGTATATTTCATCGTGAGGACTAGAAGCCACATCCGGCATCACAAGATGGGGTGCAACAAGCTAGAAGACATGTCGCCAAATAAAGTTGCCCAAAAGCTATTCAAGGATTTGCGATTGCACCGATCAATTTGTCCAAGGTGTTCGGGATGTGATGCAAGTAGCACCAAGATCACTGCTCCTCGAACCGAAGAAGAGTTGATAGAATCCTTAGTTCCATCGCCAGTTCCATTGCCATCACCTACTGACCAAAGATAGAAGAAACCCAAATCACCGGGCAATCATCAAGAGTATTCCATCACTTGCACCCCGTCTGCAGTCTCGCCGAAGCTCACAACTTGTGGATGTTCTACAATGATTCGTAACAAAAGTTGAAGAATCTTGCCCCTAGTCCGGAGTGAGAGCCACCCTATTAGAGTCTTTATTATTGTTGTTGCAATAGGTTTTTATTTGGGGTGTAAGTGGAGCCCGGCTTCACAACATTATATTGCAAATAACCGCTTTAATTTAAAGAGTTTATTTGTTCTTTCATAGCATTCCACCATGCCTTCTTTGTCTTTTGCCTTGGGTATAATCTAATTTCTCCTAATTGTTGTTTATATCTTTCTATCTTGTCTATTGTGCTATTCCCTCCGCTACATAGCTTTTCTATCTTACCTACTAAACCCGGAAGAATCATCGAGATGGTTGACACTGCAACACGCCGAAGTCAGATTTGAATAAATGATGACAACACCAATGTCAATTTTAGTGGCCACCACCAACCCCTAGAGCCGCAGAACCAAGCATGAACAACTTCTAAAACTCGATCAATTCGGTGAGTTCAATGATGGCACTGAAAAGATGATGACTCAAGAAAGTCGATCGCCACCGCAATAACTTGTTGAATCGAAAATCAAGCAAAGAAACTAACCGCCACCATCAACATTCCAAGTTATCTGAGTACATGAGGACTCCCCCCTATATTTTCTCATTCGTTCAACCTTTGGACGAAAAATTGGCTTCCGCTGGAAAAACTCCCATTGCTCAATGTAATTGTAACACCCCACCCCAACATTGAGCCCGAGTACCACTAAACTACTATAACCATCTAATTTACATCAACTTACTATAAAATTTCAGCAAGCATAACAACATTAAAACCCATCCACTCGTTTAAACACAAGCATAACACTATGATAATCATAGATAAATTAGACCTAGGAGCATAGCAAAATAATTAACCAAGATTAACATAAAACAAGCATCTATGGTTATTCAATACCATCATGTCCTAGACATAAATATTCATGTTATTCTAAAAGTTTTCATGTCCAATGAATCAAATAATTGGGTGAAGTGATGATTCCAAGTGTGCCGCCCTTCCCGAGTAAAACATCATCACGGGTCACCTAAAAACAATAATAGAAAGAATGAGTCCAAGACTCAAGAATACATAATAAAGCCATAAACAATAGTTTATTAACCATAATTAAAGTTATCATCATCATCCATTTAGTTAATGCCATTGTCATTCTCAAACAAAAAGCCATTTCCATATAGGTAAAGTTGCACAATTTAACAATTTACTTAGATATGAATGCACCAACATGCTCATGCTCATATGCATCTCATCACTGATAACCCAGATAGCGGAGTGTTCACCCTGATGACACACTCTATCCTTCACTCCCGTGAAGTCCCTACCCAAGTAGGATTTCATTCTCGAGACTCCCATTAGTCATGTATCTTTCTCACCGACCTCACCGAATAGTTACATGACTTTTCACCGACTGCCTCGGTAACTCCCCTGGCCATGATGAATGTAAATGATGCAACATTCTATTTATTCATCAACATAGTCCATCTCATTAACTCAATATTCCTCCTCATTATCTCAATATCATAATCTCATTCACTAATCACCAATATCATGTATAAGAATAAGGAACGAAGCATAATAAATAGTAATGATAATAATAATGATCATGGTGAATAACCCATTGTTCACCACTCTACCATGTACTTGCCTTTCCAAACAGGACGGTTAGGAGGCAACGATTTAATTTCTCCACTTCCCGCCCCACCGCCACACAAATATTTATTCAAATAAGAATAACAAGACATGACGTCAAAGGCTTTACCATAACCCTATCTAATCAACATAACTAAAAAACACAAAAGAATTAACTAATCAACCCAATATCCCCCTTCCGATCATCCAAGACGGAAAAATCGTAATTAAATATCTGAATCCAATGACTTGAAACCAGTTCTCAAATACTTTAACGTAACAGGCTACGAAACTCTAGTTGGTGGGTTCTTCGATTCGGCCAAACCAGTGGTCTAAACAACCGTTGAAAATAACCGAAGACATCTGTCCAGAATACAGCACAGCAATAAAGAATATGGCATAACTTTTACTCTACAGATCCAATTGATATGATCTTTATCAACTCGGAAAGATAATTTCAAGGTCTACAAAAACCTAGTTGGATGGAAGTTCTGAATCCGACTCTAACTAGATCAAAACCGAGGGGCAAACCGACAGCTAATTTCAAAGACAGCCATTAAAAACTTCATATCTCCTAAACCGTAAGGTGAAATCAAGTGATCTCGGTGCCAAAAGAAAGATAACGACATCAGGAACAAAACCTAGAAGACTAAAATACCAGATTCGGCCAAAATCATAATGGCTCCGAAAGAAAATATGCCAAATCACATCACCCCTGACAGTCACGGTAAAACTACGATATCTCCTAAACCGTAACTCCAAATCAGATGATCTTTTGCCAAAAGAAATCTAAGACCAAGGGCTACAACTTTCTAAGAGGTGAGAAGATCAGAAAACGACGGAACTTATCCAAATCTGACGAAAAAGGTACCGGCGCAGGGGAAGGTGGGGACGGCCCAAGGGGGAAAGGGGAAAAGAGGAGGGCTAGGGTTTTGGGGGGGTTCCCTTATGGCCGGCCAAACATGGGGTTTCCCTGGCCGCCCGAGGCCCGTGTTGTCAATAAAAGTGGAAAACCCCTATTTTCTCGAATTTCTATTCCCTTTTTTGCATTTTTTCCTCCCGATCGAATCCTAATTACCGATCCATTTCCGGTATTACAAAGAATGATCGTGAGAAAGTTATTTATGCTTCACATCGCTTGGAAGGTAAACGTTAATGGTCGAGAACTATAACGCACCTGAGAATTTGCAAGCCATTACTTGGGAGGAATTTTCAACAACTTTTCGCTGTTTATGTTCGAGATGGTATAGTGGAAATGAAGAAGAATGAAATTTGTGAACTACAAAGAAGGAAACATATCCTTGAGTAAGTATTCAACAAGTTCACTAGACTTTCGCCATCCTCCGTAAGATGTTTATGGATGATGGACGCTATAAATTCAATGGACTTAACCCTAATTAAAGTGCAAGTTACGGAATGATTACGGAATTTTCCAAGACATGGTGGATAAAGCCGACTCATAGAAGATTCTCGCAGAGTTGGACAATCTCGCAAAAGGAAGATGATACAACATGGAGTTCGTCAATTAGCTACAAAAAGCCAAGACCAATGCTCAACATTTTTTGTCCTAATAATTCACCCGCCGGATTCAACCCTCGCACCAAAGATCTTGGAATGCAGAATTTTGAGTGGCAATAAAAAACAATCATCGCTTTAGAGAACCAACAACCAGTTTGGGAGTTATTGTTTAACCGCCATAAGAACATTATGCCAATAAGTGTTCGCAAAAAGGGCAAATACCAATTCTTTTCAATTTGGGAGCTACACTACCAGGACTTCCTTGCCATAAGTACGTAAGAGTAATACCTTAGACTCCAAATCGAGCTACCAGACTCCATCAACCGCAAAGAAAAGGAAGGTTCAAGTCATTGCAAAAGAAGTTCAACCAGCCTGTAACGCCGCTTCGTAAGTCCGAAGTTAGACTCGCCGGCCGCTTTGTTTCACCTATAAGATAGATTTATTTTGGGGAATGAAAGTGGTTTGGCTTTTGAACCTATTCTTTAGTCCTCAATCTCAAGACGGATTCCTTTTAGGGGTAGATTTATAATATCCCAAATTTTTCAAGTTAGATAATCTTTTGAGTAGTTTAGTTCAGAGAAAGATTCACCAAAGTCTTATTTGAATTTTAATAAAGCTTAATATGGACATTCAAAACAAAATAATTTAATATGATTAATTTCAATATCAACTATTGTAAAATTATTTTATTTGGATTATGTGTGCTTGGATTTACTTTTAAGGCTTTTTCCGAGGTCATTTGATATTTTCTAATTACTATTTGAGCTTTTAAATTTTCTAAAAGGAAAACTATTTTAAATCTCGATAAATCATCGGATCAATTCCTTAGCTTACGCCTATTCCCGCAATTTCATCTCTCCGGCTTATTCCGCTAAGCCCAAATGAGCCTTTCCTCTCTCTCCCACCGCCTTGTGGCCCTAAGCCTCTAGGACCTTCGTCTTATTGCGACGCTTTTTTCTTCTCCTTGTGTGAGCAGGACCCGTGAAGGCCGCCCTTGTGGACTCTCTCGCTCGAGCACTATAAAAGGACCTCCAACCAGGTCAATTGCTTCCCGACCTTCCTCCATCGAAACCCTAAGATCTCGCCCCGCCTCATCTTTGTCACGCCACAATCACCAAGAACCAAGTCGCCCATCGGCCGCTTCATTGTCAAAATTCATCACCGAGTGCACCTCCACCTCGATTTCCTACCGCCAAAACCCTGTTCTACAAGGTGCTTCCGCCATCTCCTCTCAAGATTACCAAGAGCCGTTGTTTGTTATCAAAACCCCGCCGCCACACTTCGATGTGCAACCCTGGGGTATCTAGCCTAAGTGCATCACCGGCTCCTGTTGATCTCATCTAATCCCCCGCCTTCTCTTGGGTCTTTGTCGCCGAGATGACGCCTGCCATGCTTCTTCTTCTCCGCAGTCAACCTAGCTTTGTACTCGCCCCGCCGCCTCTAGTGTCTTGGCCACCCCAAGCCCCGATCGTCACCGAGCCCTGCTCATCTCCAATTCTTCGCATCACTCCATCACCAATTCCACTGCACCGGAGCACTCCCGCTAAGGTCGCCGCCACCGCCACCTCACCCTGGCCAGGTCACCACCACCCGTGAGCACCGTGAGTGTTCCGGAGCTCATTATGCCACTTCCCGAGCCTCATCACCATTTTCCTCGCCCCGCTTTGGCCGGCCGGCCGTCTTCGCCTTCTCACTGCTTTCTTCGACGTGGCCCCCTCATCCTTCCACCTCATCGCCCACTGTCCACTTCACCTATTTTGCCCACATGGCATCCTAATCATCTCATGGTCACCGCCATTGGCACACCCAAAATCCATCCGAGCCAAACATCCTTGAACCCATTTCACCTCGAACCTACTTGCTTACAAGTGGGACCCACATGTTAGCCCAATTTTCCTTATGTTCTTTCTAGTCAAATTCAATTGAGTCAAGATGATGCATTTAATTGTTTTTCCTTTAGAAAATAATTTGAATCTATAAATTATGATTTTCATCACTTTATGTGATTTAAATATTCTAGAAGTCATATCTTCTTTATCCAGCTCGCTTGAGCCCATCTAAATTTGTAAATTCATCTAAATTGGCCTATTTATCTAAGATTTTTATTTAATTTTTAGAGTTTTTACCTATGTTGTGTATTTATTTATTTTATTTGTTCATGGGACGTTGATACTTTGGGGGTTTTGAGCAAGGAGGAGTACATCAATGCCGTGACCAAGATTTCGTGATCTATTCCAAGGCAAGTCGTAGTCCTTGATCATATTAAACCTTTGATTTCAAAAGTATATTATTTTATACAATCCTGTTATCTTTATACAAATTGTGTTGGGATTAGCTATCACCTACTTTTCATTATGCCTCATTTGTATATTTGAATGCCATGAATCATTTATCACCCTAGTATGGATAATTTTAGTTAGACATACTTGTATCATCAACATGGGTAGATATAAATGCTTAGTCAATCTTAGTTATGATGGTTCATTATCACATATGTCATAATGATTAATCTTGATTTAATGATACATGGAATTGTGGTGGTTAACCCTCTTGTTAAAATTGGTGTAACATGATAGGGTATGTTATTGGTCTTAGTTAAACAAAATGGTTTTCCACGGCAAGTGGATGGTGGATTGAGGTGTTGATTTAACACGTTATGGGTTGTGGTAAGATCGCTTGGGTAACTTGTCAAGGACTTAATCTTTGCGCCATTGAACCGGGCTTTAACCGCATAACCACATATCTTGTATGGGCGTACTGCCAATTAATTAGCGATGTTTTGATTTGGTTTCTGCTTAGGTTGTTTTGGCAAGAGGGGGCCCCCCGGCCCGGGAAGACATTTGGTTGAAACCTTAAAGCGAACCGTCAAAATAGAACTTTGTAAAGGCCTCCCACTGTTCAGATCCAACTAAGGTAGTGTAACATCCCATAGTTCCTACCCAAATAAAATAAATAAAATTATTAGTTTATTTGATTTTCCGAATGTCAAGAATTTTTCTTGATTTTTCAGAACCTAAAAAGAGTTTTTGTTGTTAAAAGGAAGAAGGAAAATTAATTATTTAATTTATTGGTTTTAAATTCAAAAATAAATTTTATTGAGTTTTATTAAATTTTTTGGGATTTTAATGAATTTAAAATGAAAATAAAATTTTAATTAATTTGATTTTTCTTGTATTTAAAAAGGTTTTTCCTATTTACTAGAAAATAAAATCAAAAATAAAAGCCAACTTTAAGTTGGAATTATTTTTATTAAGTTCAAAATAATTCTAGGAATTTTTATAAATTTTTCTATAATTTTTGGACTTATTTACTATATTTTTAAAAGTGCATTTAATTTGTGGCTTAAAGGAATTTCGAATTTTAAAATAAAAAAATCAGAAAATGGGTTCCCATTCGATCACCCATGCCTTCTCCAGCCAGTTGCTCACTTAACTTTGCATGGACTACCATGTAGCCATTTGGCTTTTACTAATTAGCACCCTCCTTTCCTCTCTTTTATTCCTTTCTCCACTTCATCTTCTTCCTCCAATCGCTCGCTTTTCTTCAGAATTTTACTTTTTCACTTGATAGCAAATGGCAGCAGCTCTTGCCGACCACCTCGCCCCTCACTGCCTTCCTCACCGCCCTTCTTCCCCCGGGCCGGCCATCGCTTCCCCGCTTCCCGGCCTCACCATTAGCGGCTCAAGCTTCCATTAATGGCCGCTTTCACTTTTTCTCCTGCTTTCTCACTCAATGCACCAAATTCATGCCGTCAGGCTAAAATGTCCGGATAATTCCTCTACGCATTACACCATCAATTTTTTCCTCCACATTTAAGGCTTTCGCTTACTTCCTCTCATTATTGCACTTAAAATGTCGCTTTTCTTCTCTTGAATTTTACCAATCCGACCACCCCTCCCCTATATAAAGTCACCACCAGAGCCCTTCCACCCTCAACCCACCCCCAAAAGCTCTCCTCCCTCTCCCCATGGTTTGGCCAACTTGCCATTGAAGTTTTTTCGTCGCCGCCTTTCGCCTTCTTTCGCGGCCCGGAAGTTCCCAACCTTCATCACCACCACGGCACCGCGACGCGATTTCACGGCCCATGCCTTCGCTTCATCAAAGATCACCGAACATCCCCACCTCCATGGCCGACGGCTTCCGGCCGCCCTGGCCACAGGCCATCCCCTCGATCGCGCCATTACCTCCATTGGCTTGCCTCGACGCCGAATCCATTTTGGTAATTTCCTACCACTTTCCTTTTCCTTTCCTTGGCGCCATGGCCATTTCTTTCTCCTGATCCGCAAAGAAGAAGAAGCACTGCGGGTCGGCATCAGAGCAAATTAATTGATTGTTAATTCCTCCAAAATCATTACCTCTATTGCAAACTCCAATCCGATGATTCTTGCTCGGAAAATTATCTAAATTCATCCTTTATTTTTTAGTATTTATTTTGTAATTTTGAGTTTTTATTATATTTTAGTCCGCTTATTCTATTTATGCCGTCAGCCCGCCAACCGCCGCCGGAACCGCCACCACAATCGAGTAGAGTACCCCGGTTCCATTTTTTGTTCACGATCATCTTCCTTCCTATCGCCAGACGGCCATTTCTTCCGCTTCATTCACTATTCACGATGCATAAGTGAATAGTGCCATGCACACATGCACGCATCAACTTCGCCATCTCCGCCTCCCTCCCCACAAGATTTTTCCAACTGATCCGCCGCCACATGCCCCGTTTCCCTTCCTATCCCCGAGTTCGCCCCTTTTTCGGCCCGAACCAAAGATTTTCCGCTAGAAACCGAATCACCTTCCTTGCCGTTTTCCGCCATCTTTGATCCGTTTCCGATGTCGCCAATACCGTTAGCTTCGCCACGATGCTCTACGCGGCTACCTTCCTTTGTCCAAAACATCATCGGCCTCCGACGCTACTATTTACCTTGACGGTTTTTGGCACCACCGTCGCTACCGACCCTCCGCCCTGACGCGACCACCACCATTGGGTCCGCCTCATTCCCAAGATTCCATTTTTGTTGTTCGTCGCTCACCTCTCCCTTCCTATCGCCAGGCCATTTGTTCCATTCTTTTACTATTCACGTGATGCATGGAAATGAATAGTGCCATGCAAACTACTATTCACTCTCCTTTCAACCTTCCTAATTTCGCTCTCCTCAATACGAACTCCAATTTCGTTGATTCAAATTTTATATTCAAAATGGACTTAATTTCCGTTTACAAAATTTTTGGAAGGGAAATTTTTAAAATTTCCCAAAAATTTTTCCCCCCCCTTTTTTGGGGAAATTTAAAAAAAACCCCCCCGGCCCAAAAAAATTTAAAATTTTGGGGGGTAAGGTTTTGGCCCGGGAAAAAAAAAATTTTAAAATTTTTTTTTTTTTCCCCCGGGCCCCCCCGGGCGTTAAAAATTTAAAAATTTTTTTTGGGGAAAATCAAAAAAAGGGGCCCCCCCCCCAAAAAATTTTTTGGGAAAAAAAATTTTTTTTCCAAAAAAAAAGGTTAATTTTTTCCCCCTAAAAAGGGGTTTTAAAATTTTTTTTTTTTTTTTTAAAAAAGGTTTCCCAAAATTTTTTTTTTTTTTGGGTTTTAAGGGCCAAAATTTTTTGGGGCCCCCCTTTTTTTGGGGTTTTTAAAATTTCCCCCTTTTTTGAGGGGGGTTTTTTTAAAAAAAAAAAAATTTAAAAAAAAAAAATTTTTTTTTTTTTTTTTTTTTAAAAAAAAAAAAAAAAAAACCCCCAAAAAAAAAATTGGGGGAAAAAAAAAAAGGAAAAAAAAAAAACCCCTTTTTCCCTTTTTAAAAATTTTTTAAAAACCCCCCCCCCTTTTTTTTTTTTTAATTTTTCCAAATTAAAAAAAACCCCAATTTTTTGGGGGTTTTTTTTAAAATTTATTAAAAAAAATTTGGGCCAACCCCCCCCTTTTTTTTTTTTAAAATTATTTTTTTTTTTTTTTTTTGGAAAAGAATTTTTCCCCCCCTTTAAAATTTTTTTTTTGGGCCCCTTTGGGGGGGAAAGGTTGGTTTTTTTTTGGGGAAAATTTTTTTTTTCCTTTGGGGGGGGGGTTTTTTTTTTTGGGCCGGTTTTGGGGGGTTTTTTGGTTTTTTAAATTTTTCCCCAATTTTGGCCTTTTTTTTTAAAAAGGGTTTTTTTTCTTTTTTTTTTAAATTTAAAACCCAAAAAACCCCCTTTGACCCTTTTTTTCCCCCAAAATTTTTGGGGGGGTTTTTTTAAAGTTTAAAAAATTTTTTTTAAATTTTTCTCTTTTTTTTTTTAAAAGGGCCCAATTTTTTGGGGGAAAATTTTTTAAAAATTTTTTAACCCATTTTAAAAAAAAAAATTTTTTTTAAAATAATTAAAACCTTTTTTTTTCCCCCTTTTTTTTTTTTTTTAAAAAATTTTTAAGGGGAAAACCCTTTTTTGGGGGGGGAAAAAAAAACCCCGGGAAATTTTGGGAAAAAATTTTTTTTTTAAATTTTTTTTTTTTTTTTTTGAACCCCTTTTTTTTTGAAAATTTTTTAATTTGAAAATTTTTTTTTTAAAAAAGGGGAAAAAATTTTTTGGAAAAAAACCCCTTTTAAAACCCCCAAAAACCCCTTTTTTTTAAAACCCTTTTTTAAAAATTTTTTTTTTTTTTTTCCATTTGGAGGGGCGGGGGGGAAAAAAAAAAAAAAAAAAAAAAAAAAAAAAACTTTTTTTTTTTTTTAAAAATTTTTTTTTTTTCCCAAAACCCAAAAACCCCCTTTTTTTTTTCCCCAAAAAATTTTTTTTTTTTTGGGAAATTTGGTTTTTTTTTTTTTTTTTTTTGGGGGTTTTTTTCTTGGTTTTTTTTCCCAAAAAAATTTTTTTTTAAATTTTTTTAAAATTTTTTTTCTTTAAAATTTTTTTTGGGTTAAATTTCCCCTTTTTTAAAATTCAATAAATTTTTTTTTTTTTTCCCCCCCAACCCAAATTTTGTAAAAAAGGGGGGGGGGAAAAAATTTTTGGGGGGGTTTTTTTTTAAAAAGGGGGAAAAAAAAAAACTTTAAAAATTTTAAATTTTTGAAAATTTTTTTTTCCCTGGTTTTTTTTTTTTTTTTAAAAAAGAAACCCCCGGGGGGAAAAAAAAAAGGGGTTTTTTTTTTTTTTTTTTTGGGAATTTTTTAAAAGGGGGTTTTAAAACCTTTTTTTTTTCCTTTTCTTTTCCCCCCCCCCCTTTTTAATTTTCCTTTTAAGGGGTTTTTTAAAAAAATTTTTTTCCCATTTTAAAAAATTTTTAAAAAGGGAAAAACCCCAAGGGGGTTTTTTCGGGTTTTTGGGGGGGGAAAAAGGGGGGGAAAAAAAAAATTTTGGGGGGAAAAAAAAAGGGGGCCCTTTAAAAAAAGGGAAAGTTGGGGGGAAAAAAAAAACCCCATTTTTTTCCCCCCGGGGGGGGGAGGGGGGGTTTTTTTTTTGGGGGGTTTTTGGGGGGTTTTTTTTTCCCAATTTAAATTTTTAAATTTTTTTTTTTTTAATTTTTTGGGGAAAATTTTCCTTTTTTCCCCCCCCCGGGGGGGGGAACCGGAAAGGCCCCCCCCGGGGGTTTAAATTTTTTCCCTTTTTTTGGTTTTGAATTTTTTTAAATTCCAAAATTTTTTTTAAAATTTTTGGGGGGAAAAAAAAAAGGGTTTTTTTGGTTTTTAAAAATTGGTTTTTTTGGGGGTTTTTTTCCCCCCCGGGCCCCGGGGACCCCCTTTTGGCCCGGGTTTGGGGCCGGGGAAAAAAATTTTTCCCCCTTTTCCAAAACCCGGGGGTTCCAAAAAAAGGGGGTTTTTTTTTTCCCGGGGTTCGGGGCCCAAAAACCCAAAGGGGGTTTTTTTTTAAAAAAACCCAATTCCCCGGGGGTTTTTTTGGGGAAAAATTTTTTTGGGGGGCCCTTTTTAAAAAAGGGGGAAAATTCTTAAATTTAAAGGGGAAGGGGGGAAAAAAAGGGGGTTTTTTTGGGGCCCCTTTTTTCCCCGGGTTTTTTGGGGGGGGGAAAAACCCTTTTTTGGAGGCCCCCAAATTTTTTTTTGGGGGGGGTTTCTTTTTGGGGGCCCCAAAAAAACCCCTTTTTTTTTTTGGGGGTTTTTTGGGCCTTCCGGGCCCGGGGAAAAATTTTTTTTTTTTTGGGGGGGGGCCCAAAAAAATTAAACCCCAAAAATTTTTTTTTTTTGGGGGGGTTTTTTTGCCCCCCCGGGTTAAACCCCAAAAGGGCCCGTTTTAATTCCCTTTGGGTTTTTTCCCTTTTAAAAGGGGGGAAAAAAAATTTTTTGGTTTGAATTCCCGGGGTTTAAATTTTTTTTTTTTTGGGGGCAAAGGGGGGAAAACCCCCAACCCGGGTTGGGAGGGGGGGGGCCCCCCCCCCAAAACCCCCCCCTTTCCGTTTTGGGTAAACCCCCCCCCCCGGGGAAGGGGGAAGGGCCCCCCGGGGAATTTAAAAAATTTTTTCCCCCCTTTTTTGGGGAAAAAGGGTTTTTAATTTCCCCCCCAAAAAAAAGGGGAAAACGGGGGGGGTTTTGTTTGGAAAAAAAAAGGGGTTTTCTTCAAAAAACCCTTTCCCTTTTTTTTGGGCCCCCCCCTTTTTTTTTCCCGGGGCCCCCCCCCGGGCCCCAAAGGGGGGGTTTTTTTTCCCAAAAGGGTTAACCCCCAAAAAAAAGGGGGCCCCCCCCCCTTTTTTTTGGGGGTTTTTTTTTTTTTAAAAAAGGGGGTTTTTTGGGGTTCGGGTTTTTTCCCCCGGGGGGAAAAAACCCCCAGGTTTTTTTAGGGGGGGGGTTTTTTTAAAAATTTTTCCTAAACCCTTTTTTTTAAAAAAAATTTTTTTTAAAATTTTTTTTGGGGAATTTTTTTAAAAAAAAAAAAAAAAAAAACCCCCCGCAAAGGGGGAAAAACCCTTTCCCGGGGCCCCCCGGGGGGGCCCAAAATTTTTAAAAAAGGGGAAAAAGGCCTTGGGGTTTTTTGGGTTTTTTTAAAGGGGGGGGGCCCCCCCCGGGGTTTTTTTTTAAAAAAAAAATTTTTTTTTGGTTTTGGGGGAAAAAAAATTTTTTTTAAAATTTTTTTTTTAATTTTCCTTTAAAAAAATTTTTTTTTTCCCGGTTTCCCGGGTTTTTTTGGGCCTTTAAGGGTTTTTTCCCCCCCGGGGGGGGAAAACCCCCAAATTTTTTTTTTTTTTAAAATTAAAAACCCCGGGAAAAATTTTTCCCTTTTTTTTTAAAAAAAAATTTGGTTTTGGTTCCCGGCCCCCCCTTTTAAAAAGGGTTTAAAACCCCCCAATTTCCCTTGGTTAATTTTGGGGAAAAAAATTTTGGAAAAAGTTTTTTTTTTTTTTTTTTTTTTAAACCCATTTCCCCAAAATTTTTTTTTTTTTTTTTTTTTAAAAAATTTTTGGGAAAAATTTTTTTTAAAGGGTTTTCCCCTTTTGGGGAGGCCCAAAAAAACCCGGGGGTTTAACCCCGGAAAAAAAACCAAAATTTTAAAAAATTTTTTTTTGGGGGCCCTTTTAAAAATTGGGGCCCCCGGGGTTTTTTAAATTTTTTTGCCCCTTTTCCCCTTTTTTTTTTGGAAAGGGGAACCCAAAACCCCCGAAAGGGGTTTTGGCCCCCCCCCCGGGGGGAAAAAATTTAAAAAACCGCCCCAAAAAAAAAAATTTTTGGAAACCCCCATTCCCCAAAAACCCTTTGGAAAATTTTTCCAAAAAAAATTTTTCTTTTTTGGGGGGAAAACCCAAATTTTTTTAAAAATTTTTAAAATTTTTAAATTTTTTTAAAGGGGGGGGAAAATTTTAAAAAACCCGGAAAAAATTTTTTTTTTTTCCCATTCCCCCTTTTTTTTTTGGGGGTTTTTTTTGGGTTTTTTTTTTTTTTGGTTTCCCCCCCTTTTTTTTTTTTCCCCCCAAAAAAATTTTTAATAAAAATTTAGAAAAAAAAAAAATTAAAAAAACCCCCCCAACCGAAAAAATTTTCGCCCAAAATGGGAAAAAAAGGGGGTTTTAAAAGGGGGCCCCCCCCCAAAAAGGAAAAAAAAAAAAAGGGGTTGAAAAACCCCCTTTTTTTTAAATTTTTTTGGGTTGGAAAAAATTTTTTTTTTTTTCCCCCCCCCCCTTTTTAAAACCAAAATTTTTTTTTTAAAAATTTTTTAAAAAAAAAACCCAAATTTTTTTTTTAAAAAAACCTTTAAAAAAAAAAAAAAAAAAATTTCCAAGAAAATAAAAAATTTTTTTTTTTTTCCTTTAAATAAATTTATTTTTTTTTTTTTAAAATTTGGGGAAAATTAAGGGGTTTTTTTTTCCCCCCCAAAAAATTTTGGGAAAAATTTTTAAAAATTTAAAAAAAACCCTTACCTCCTCTTGAGATGGCCTCATTAGATTACGAGGATACTCGGATGACTCCCATCTACGAGTATCTTTACAAGGGTTCCAGACCAAGATGATCTTGAGGCGCATCGATTATCCCGAAAAGCCAAAATGTATACTTTGGTTGAAGGAGTCCTCTATAAACGAGGAACCCAAGGGATACTCATGCGATGCATTCCGCAAAACGAAGGAATAACACTCCTTCACGATATACACAAGGGCATCTGTGGGACGATGCTTCCTGCTGCACATTGGTTGGTAAAGCCTTTCGATTAAGGTTTTTACCGCCTACACTCGCACGATGCTAAGGAGGTGGTTAAAAGTGTGTCCAAGTACAATTCCATGGTAGATGATACACCAACCAGCTCAAGCATTACAAACAATACTCTTTTCTTGGCCTTTGCTATGCACTGGGGCTTGATATCCTAGGACCGCTTCCCAAAGCTCCAGAGGTTTCAATTCCTTTTGTGGCTATTGACACGCTCACAAATGGATCAAGCCGAACTCAGAATCGATAACATCTAAGCAAGAAAAGGTTCATGATGAGAAGCGTAATTAGTCGATTTGGAGTTCCAAGTCTGATAATTACGCATAATGGTAAACACTCGCAAGTGCAAAATTTCGTGAATTTTTTGCGACGAGTTGGGTACCAAGTTATGCTATGCTTCGCTGCACATCCCCAAAGCAATGGGGCTAACGAACGTGCAAACGGCCAAATAATGCGAGGAATTAAAACTCGAGTCTTCGACCACCTTGTTAAGCCTGGGGCTTGGGTACAAGAATTACCCTCCATATTATGGGCTCAGACGACCACCAATGAGCAACAGGAGAAACACCATTTTTTCTAGTTTTCGAGTCGAAGCCATGCTTCCTCCGAGCTAAAATTGCGGTCGACACGAGTTGAAACCTTCAACAACTCGTATCAGAACAACTTCGAGCAGATGACATTAACCTACTCAAGAGAGGAGAAACCTAGCCTTAATCCGCTCGCAGCCTACCAACAAGCCCTCAAGCAGATACTATGATCGTAAGGTCCAACCTCGCACTTTGTCGTAGGTGACTTGGTATTGAGGCTCGCCAATCCAAGTCCAATCGAATAAACTTTCCCCAAATGGGAAGGTCCTCACACGCTGGGTCGGCTAACCTCGCTGTGGCCTGACGACTAGCAATGGAAGATGGACAGTTCTCTCAAACTCTTGGAACATCGACCGCCACGCAAATTCTATGTGTGACCAGCTTCGTGCAATAAAAGTCCGTGTTCTTTCTACCTCTTTTGCCTTATTTTCGAGTAGTGCTTTTTAATCTTTCGACTATGATTTTAAAACACCCAGCTTTACACCGCCAAAAGCGAGAAACGCTATCCGGTCGAAACTTCTCCTCTCTCGCATGTGGTTCTCGCCACTAGAAGGAATTTCCTAACATCGACTGCTACTCACTTTTTCCGCCAATACAAAGAGCTTGGGTTTTATCTAGTCGAAATGTTCTCAAAGCCAACTTCTCAATCTTAGTCTATTTTTTCAAGAATTCAAAAATATACTAAGTAGAGTGCACTTTCACATTTGTTCGACCACCTTTGGTGTACTCGATTTGTTTTAACTCGGTCGAAGGAAGAGACACACCTAGTCGAAGTCTTTCCTCTCTCGCATGTGGTCCCCGCCCACTAGAAGGAAACTTCCTAGTGTCGCCGCCTCCTACTTTTGCTACTCGAAAAGACTTATCAAGTCCACCAAAAAGGACGAACGAATGACTAAAGTACTCTAAGACGCTTGTTTAACTCAAGTTGTCGTTTTGGTTTGATTAAACTAGTCTGAGATGGGAACATCACCTAGTCAAGTCTTTCCTCTCGCACGTGGTCCCGCCCACTAGAAGGAACTTCCTAGTGTCAAGTCGCTTTCTACTCTTTTCGACCAAAGGCTTGACAACCGTAATAAAAGCTATAAGTTAAATAAACCTCTTTGTTTTCGTAAAACTCCATTTTAAACACTATTTATTTAGATTGTCTAAACAATCTAAGCAAATAGTCGGGGCTAGGATAAAGTTATTAATTTGACTTCAATTCTTAGTCTTTCATTCGCTTATTATCTTTTGAGTTACTAACTACTCGACAAGATGATTTTCGTGAAATGAGGCGGATCATATATTACTCATCAACAAAAATTGTCCGCTTTACAAGGTAGTTACAAGATTACTCAAGAGGGAGAGCCTAGTCGATTTCCTCCGCCACCTTTTGCCAATCGATCAGATTTTCAATCGATCGACTTGCCTCTCGATTCGTGATGTACAAGCTCGGCTTCGATTGGTTTAACATTACATGGGGTCTTGAGCTTTAAGTTTCGCTAAAGCGTAACTTATGCAGCCTTCAATCGCTCCCTTATTGATTCAAATTTTGATTAGCCTTCAGAGTGGTCACCATTTCTTGCAACTTTCCGATTTGTTCCCAATAGTACTTGTGTGAGCAAACTATAGTATCTTCTCGAGGAGTTTTTCCTCGTAATGTAGCTCACTACACATTGTTCAGAGAGTGATGTTGCCTTGAAGACTAGTCTTCATCGACTCCATCTCCTGCAAGGTACAAGTCGAAGCTCAAGCTTTTTGTTTTCACCACTTGTTCAAAAGAATAATACCGCCAAACAAAAATATACTTCTAGAGAAAATAACACAAAGATAATTGTAGGTAAAAGCATTTCTTACCTACTAATTGAGAATCCAATTTCTTGACCTCTTCGATGGGAAGCAACGGTTTCAAAGATGCTTTTGCCCCATGCTCCGATGTCCTCTCAGATTCATCTTAGCAATGCGACGACTCATTGCAAATTAAGGTCTTTGCTTGGATTTCAAATTTCAAGGCTTTAATTGGGCAAGCAATTTCTAACAAGAAATTGGCATTAGAAAAGGAAAATACTAAAAGGACAACAGTAAAGAGTTACTTACCGTTACATTTGAGTTCTCGTAACCTCGAGTTCTTGATCCTTATTCTTGGTAATACGGAAAACTCCAATGACCAAAGCTTTGTCTCCAACTTCACCCGAGCTTTCAGATCTCATTTTCTTTATCTAAAGAAGAAATGAGAGTTAGGTAAAGGTTAAAACTCAAAAGCGCCTTTAAGTTCAAGACTTCATCGCTTATTTTTTCCCGCAATTTTAGATGTAGACAACCTCTCAAGTCTATCCGAGAGGACTAATACTTCATTCCTTAGCCTCCTCGACTTCTTTTTCATAGTCGAGCGAGTCGCTAAGGTCTTCGAATCATTGCTTAACCTACAAAGGATGAGACGAGATAAAATCACCGAATGGTTGTGAGTACTTCTACAACCACCGACCTAGTCGTAAGTTTTTCCGCGACTAAGATATGGTTGTAGTCTTTCTACGACCACTACCGGTCGTAAGTAGTCGTAAGCTTTTACGATCGATACTTCGCCATGAGTTTCTTCCATGACTATTCTCAAAACATTTTACGAGTATTTAAGTCTAAAACAACTATGAATGATAAGTGATTTACCACCTCTCCGCCTCACAGAGTAGTTCTTTTCTCCTCGTCTTAGTTTCTAAAAGTTGTCGATGATACTCACCGACAATGCTAATTTGCTCCGTAGCTTCTCGCAAAAAGAAAACAAAGGAGAAGGGAAGGAAAGCCACATATATAAGTATTCAAGATACTTACATTCATAGTCGCCCTAGCAAAAATCGAATATACAAGGTCCGGTGTCAGAGCTTATCTATCCTCGCGACTTTGTCCCACCACACCTTCTCGAGGCGCCGCTGTCAAAAGTATTCTCCGTGATTGGGAATATCTTTGGGATGGGGGACTTGGCCACTAGATTTGTAAGCGTAAGACCCTACGACGGAGGCAGCCCAAAGAAGTCACCACGTGGTTGAAATTTTCTCCTTCCGTTCTGCGGATTTCTTGGGTAGGGAAGGAACGCTCCCACGATTTCCTTCCCAGAGCGGTGCGCAGTCATCACCACCTGACCAGAGGCTTCCACAACCGCTTCTCGTTGTTTCTACGACTTCAAGAGTCGTGAGCGCCACTCAACAAAGAATACCGCTACCTCAAGAGTCGAATACGACTTCAGCAGATGTGGCAACACTGGGAGTCTCGACTCATCGCCACCGGGCCAAGGGTGATGTTGACCACTCCCATTGCTACCTCTCCAGAGAGTCAAGGGATAGCAATGGACTTCCGCGTACATTCCTTGGGTCAAGGAGTCGGATCGAAATAAAGAAAAGCAAATCAGTTGTGAAAAGAAAAGGTAAATGTCTTCTTACACCCCAAGACATTTCACATACTTCTCGCACTCGGTTCTTAACCAGAATTTTGGAGCAATCCTCCCAACGAGGACCTCTTCTTCCACGACCACGTCCTGGTCGAGGTTCAACAATTATCACGGCTACGACCACGTGAGTGGTCAGAGTTTGAAACGAGGAACCGTGAGCTACGGTTTCTGATCTTCGGATGGGCGAGGTCGGTCTCGGCCATTCCGTAAGCAACAACGCCTTGAAGCAGTGCGGTTGTGTTGATGTGACATCGTCCTTCATAAAAGACATAAAATCCTTCCAGCCTCTCCCTTTCAGTTGTTTAATAAAACTAGGAGTGGTACTAATCAAGCAAAGACTCCATGTCATAATAGAAGGGTACCTTAGCCTTTGGCGAGGTTTGCGCTTGAGAGGTTCCAATCGCTTCAACCTCCTAAAGCCCGTACGCAACAAGACTCCTCGGCCGAGATACAACTGCATACGCAATAGCCATGAAGAGTGTTTGGTCGAAGACCGTAACTCGAACTTGCTCCCCCTTGGCAGATTTTACAAATCGACGTCTCTTCGAGGGAGAGCGAGGCCTTTGTCTTTCGACAACCCGGCGCCAATAGTCATCGAATTCACTTCTTGATCAGTCACGGCGATTTTCCATGCCTACTTTACGTAAGCAAAAGAGAGAAAGAAGAATCACTAATTAGTCGTAAGTTAATCTATGACTAGTACCAAGTCGTGTAGTTTTTCACGACTCTTTCTTCGATTGTGAGATATTCTCGATCACCATTAGTCGTAAGTATCTTCTACGACTATAAAGTCCTAAAGAAAGAATCAGTTTACGATTGCCTTTAGGCGTTCTATCCTTTCATCCTGCCGGACAAAGCCGTTAATGATGACGAGCAACTTCCTGAGTGGCGGGGATTTCTCACAGATGAGTCTCCACTGGAGTCAACCTCGGCTGTGAAAGATGCGCAATAAGAGATAAAAATATTAGACAAGGTTGAGAAAGACCAAGCGGAGAGCTAAGTCGGACAATTGCTTACCCTCCTCGTAGTCTCAAAGTGGGGTCTCCTCTCCCAGTACCTCCACATAGGAGATGCCTCGTTTCTTGGAAGGGATCAATTGGTGTGTGATGAAATCCTTCACCACGTGCCATCGGTCCACCCTTCTTCCTTCAAGTCCTTAATGGCTTGAATATAAGGGCTACATCAAGCTGATATCTTCGAGGGTTGAATCCTATGAAGATTTCTTTTCTATGACCTTTCCACGAAAAGAAAGGTCGCCTTCAGAGGTGACCTTCGGTAGAACCACCTCTTCCTCCAAATTTCTGACCACGAGGACCGGTGAAACTACGAGATGTGCCTCTTCGATTTCGAGTCGTGGAGCTTCAGACTTACGCTTCGGCGATTCCGGTTTGTTTGAGCCATCCCATAATAATATTGGAGCACTCGAGATCCGCCGAATCCCGATACGCCACAAGACAGATCTGCTAACACACTCAACATGGTAATGGAATTAGGACCTAAGTTCACCCGCCCAACCTCAAAGTGTTCGAAAGTACTCATTAGAAGAAAGGGGTGGCGAGAACGTCGAGGTCGCGACTCACTGTACGCTTTGAAGGCGGGGTTTGCCCATTTTCCCTCGATGGCCGATCTTTGCCCGATGGCGGAATCCACTTCACCGTAGCCTTCTGCCTCGATCTTCCGCAGATCGCACAAGATCTTGATCTTCGCCGCATCCATCTCCGATTCCTCCCATTGAGAAACTCTCTGGCCATTTCGCTAGGGAAGAAGTAGTTTTTGATTGGGATGGCGTGAGAGAAAGATGAAACCTAATCGAAGACGGAGAGAGCAAGAGCTCGAAGAACAAATGGAGTGATTTGGGGAAAGGTAAAAATCCAAGTCTCACTCTCCCGGTAAGTTTTTATAATCAGCACGATCTCCTGGGCCATGGAAACCGGGCTTCAAGCTATAGGCCTATGGAGAGATGGTTGTTGCAACGCTCGAACCGTTTCATCTGACAAGCTCCATGAGCTTCCATTGTAATTCCCCTGATGGTCCGTTTGAGAAAAAAATAGAGTACGTATTGTCATCTCCAAGCAAAATTACTTTCTTGACCAAGTCTTTCTAGTGAAGGAAGTATCAATCGGAAGAGTCTTTTTCTCCGATCTCCCCTACTAACACCATCGCATGGTCGGTAAAGGTTTTTATGACTTTTTGATAACAGTAAGCAACCTCCGACCAAGCAAATTTCTTGGTCAGCGTAACACTCAAATGTCGTAAGAGTTTTTCCTTCGACTATCATTCTACGACATTCTCATGGTCGTAAGTCCATTTACTGAAACCTTTACCAAGTAAGTTATTTTCATTTGTGCTTCGGGTGGAATGACGAGGATCTAATAATCCTCATTTTATCTTTTATCTATAATTCTTATTATGGGTAAATATGATGTCACATAGTCCCTGAGTACCCCTTATATCTATAAGGGAGAGGCCTAACAAGTGATTGTAAGTTCTTCTACAATCACCCCCATAGTCGTAAGTCTTGCTACGACTACATAGTCGTAAGTCCTTCTACGACCGTTACCTGGTCGTAAGTCCTTCTACGACTGCTACCTGGTCGTAAGTCCTTCTACGACCAGGTAAACTACGACCACCTTATAATCAAACCTACAGTCGAGTGGGTCCAATTGATTAAAGGAATCGAGGCGGTCTACGCACTATTATTCCGCGTATTAATGGTGTGTAAATACCCCATTATCTCTGGAAGATAATGGCCAGACGGCGTGAAGAAGCCGAGGCACCGGTAATTACTGCCATCATGCGCCCGTTACTACATTAATTAGGCGCATCTCCCGCAGGACAAAACGGCTACTTCTTCACGACTATATAAGGGCATCAATCCAGAGAGATAGAGGAAGAGGCGAGAGACAGCGAACAAGAGCTAGTCAAGTAGAAACACAAGTGCTATTCTACAGTAATAGTCTTAGTCTTTTACTTGATCATCAAGAATACCATACACAGGATTAGGTTATTATTCTCTCAGGAGGCGCGAACTTTGTCTAAACATCCCGTGTCAATCCACTCTGCGTGATCTCATCTCTAGGAGACCCCAGATCAAACAATCTTTACGTAAGATCGGTTCTAATACACCAAGAGATCTCTTAAGCAAGCATCACAAGATTGATTGATCCAACAAGATGCTTACAAGCCACTCCCTCAAGGAGGACAAGAGCTCAAACAAAGAGCACACACAATCTCTCAAACCCTAGCTTCTCTCTCTCTCCTCTCCAAACCCTAGAAAAGGTGGAGAGTCCAAATGAGTGCTTGGGGCTTTACATCTCGCCCCTTCTATTTATATGGAGAGTTAGGGTTTCACACATGGGACCCACACACACATGGGACCCACTCACACACATCTGTTGAAGCAATCGCACCTTCCACCGCGTGTAGGTTGATCGTTGACTCTCATCACGTCGACAATTCTCTCCGTCAAGAATCCGTCGGAAACTCCCGAGACTTGCAGCGACTTCAGCGCCGCTGATCCTACCGGTACCACCGAAGCGCGTTCGATCCATCTTGCCCATTCGCACCTGCTTGAGTCACACGACCTCACCTGGCATCCATTATCGTTACGGACCTCGGCTCTCCAAGCGTAGTCGATCCACCTCACCGTTGGCGTCGTTGACACGCAAGCCACACCGCGATAATAGACAAACAAATCGTCTCGGGAACAAGTTCTTCACAACTTGACCCACGTCAGTTCAACAATGCAATATGCAACAATAAAGCATTGAAATCCATACAAACAACACATTCAAATCACATCAATGCCAAAATGGCTAACCTCCAAGTGATCGGTGATCGACCTTCCCACCAGTGGTCAGACCGATTTCGGGCGGTCGGACCGATTCCTAACGGCGGTCGGACCGCCGAAAAGACTTAGCCAAATTTTCATCTCGAAAATCAAAACCTTCGAATTTTCAAATAAATAGAACTTTTGGTAGGAGCTCCAAAAATTATGTGACCACATCCAGGAGACTCCCCTCACTTGCCTACACAACCTATTTTTGGCTTAGCTTCAAAATCCACTTTAAACCAAACGGTCGGACAGGCAAACATTCTTGTCGGACCTCTCCACCAGTCGATCGACCGCCCATGCCGATCGGACCGCTGTGATGCGGCGAGCTAAGCAACACGAAGCGCGAGATTTTGCAAACCAACAATGCCATTGCCAATTGACTCATCATCCTAAGATCATGCACATATCGTCACAATATCCACAATCTCCCTTGATGAACACATTGGCAATTTCCAAAAAATATAGTTTTAAGGTTTGAAAAGTAAAAATTCATGATTTTTTGCATAAAGGCACAACTTGATCCATAAGCAAGAAAAAGCCTAGGAAGCGACCAAGGCGCTTGAATAGTATAAGCAAGTGAGATAAGGTAATGAAAGCACAAAAGGATTCAATTTTCAGAAGGTAGCCAAAAATCTCACTTAGGACTATATGAAAGACAAATGTTCTATTGATCTTTGATCATTGTGAGTCTTTTTCAATTGCAAATATAATAAAAAATACAATAAAATCAAGAGACTCAACTCACTATGATCACAAATTTTGGAAGGTTCATTTTTTTATAGTTCTTTTAAATGAAACCAAAAGCTCCAAAACAACATTTTTCTTCTCAATCTTTCTCCCCCTTTGACAATGAATTCATCAAGATGCATGGGAAAAGATAGAGTATGAAGGAATGACTTTATTTTTGAACTTTAACAAAAGGCCATGACCATTATCCATGTAGACGATTACAAGTATTATACCAAGCCATATTAAGTGAAGAAGCTATGTTCAATCATGGCAAAACATGTCTTTATAAAGCTAAGACCAAATTAGCGTGTCGATATTAAAAAATTAATACCATGAAAAATTGCTCAATATCATAGTTTCACTCAAAGCAACGAAAAATGAGTCAAGCCATGTCTATAAGTAAAGAGACCCAAAAGCTGGAATTGAGGCATTTTGAGCAATAGGATTCAAATATGAAGCAATATATTCAAGCACTTAGCATTTTGAGCATTTTCCTAAAAGGATTTTTTTCATTGTGCTAGATCTCAAGCCTTTCCACGACCATCTCAAGCAAGAAGCTTAAAAAGAGTGGTCTAGGTCATCAAAACTCCCCCAATTCATGCCTAGTGCAATGGCAAGCGATCTCATGAGAAAGGATTGGTGAGATCAGTTTTTTCGCACAGAAAATCTCATTCTTCATTTGCTTGACTTAAGAAATTAAAAAGCTCATTTTACATCTCAAAATAAGTTCAAGACTCAATTTAACCTATAAGACATGGCATGAATCATAAGAGGATCACTAGAGCAAAACTAGTCATAAGATCGAACAAGACATGATTTGATTCAATTTGCTCACGGATATAAAGCTAGCAAGGCAAAAGCTAAGCTAAACAAGAAGAGCCATAAAGAAGACTAGTGACTATCACTTGACATGACAAGGTATAGAGTATGAAATCAAGCCATACAATGATAATAATCAAAGCTCCACAAGTTTTATTATACAATCCAAGATATTTGAAATGAAAATGCATTATGATACAATGAATGCAAAAAGAGCAAATTCCCTTCAAAACATCTATGCCTCAGCACTGGGGTTAGAGATACACGGTCTAGGTGTCCAATCTTGAGGCATACGATGCTGGAAATAACAAAAGAAGCAGCAATAAAATGATTAGGAACAAAATCATAATAATGCACACGAGAACCACCTGGACCTCTCCGAAACGATCTACCAAAAGATCGATACTCCCCCTGTCTAGGTGCTACCCGTGGTCTCTCCTCACGATATCCTAAACCAAAATGTTGCCTAGACCCACCAAAAGAGTCAACAAAGTTCTCTACAAATCTAGGCCTATATGTGGTACGATAAACAGGCTGCCTAGCTCTAGAGACTACCGCTGGTGAAGGGACTCCTCTAATGGTCTTCAAAGCGCTCATTCTCTCTTTCCTCTCAATCTTTGCTCTTCGGAAACAGAACTCAACAGTGTGGCCTTCTTTCTTGCAGAAAGTGCAATGGTACTTAACCTTTTGAGGGTCCGTACTAGAGAAACAGAAGCACCTTTCTTGTCAGAAAGAGTTTGAGCAAAACCTGCAGCTTTGAAAACAACCTTGGAAGTCTTAGGAGGTTCTTGCTCAAACAGACCACTTTTCACAACTCTCGTAATCTTAGGTGGGTGATTCTTGGAATGCTCTAGGGAATTAAAACCTAGGCCACTATTCTTCTTACTCACTTTAGATTGATCAAGAATCATATTGAGTTTCTTTTTCCCACCAGTAAACTTCTCAAGAGTCACTTTGAGGTAATCATTCTCTTTGGCTAAAACTTCACATTTAGAGCACTTTCTAGAATTGATTGCCTCATCATGTTTGCTCTTAAGAAGAGCCACTTCCACTTTTAAAGCCTCACAAGAGACACAATAGGAATCCCATCCTATTCAAGCTGCTCCTTAAATTTGACTCTAAAAGCCTCTTGTATCTTACCAATAATAGTTTCAACTTCAGCATGCAACATACAAGAGGAAGAATCAATGACTTTCTTGGAAGCGATAAGAGACATGCATTTTCAATTTTAGCTTTCTCCTCCGAGTCTTGTTTAAAGCTTCAATCTCAATAGTAAGCTTAGAATAATTTTCACAAGAAGCGACTCTAGAGTACACAACCATTTACATGCCGTCTCTTGCATTTTAATCCTATTGTTCTTACAATGAGAGCAAGTGTGACTAGCATCAAATTTTGCAATTCTTTCAATGAGTTATCAATTTTAATTCAAGCAAAGCACGGTTTGAGCAAGTTAAAGGAATAACATCTAATGTAGTCACATCAAGAGAAATGGCATCCATGCAAGCAGAACTAGACTTTAGAGATTCTAGTTCATCAAGAGCAACTTTCGGATGATTTACAAGGAGGAATGAGCGAGAATTTAAGCTTGTCAACTCATTAAGCAAGCTAGAGCATGAATCACAAAAATCATCAGGACTAATAGATTTGAGCCTAACAACTTCTAGGTTCAAGTTAGCAATCATAGTGTCATGTTTCTTAATCATTTTAGCTTGCTTATGCAGTTTTTGTTCAGCAAGCACCAAAGCCCTTTTCATATCAGGAAGTGAAGGACATACCTTATCGGGATCACTAAAAGGATCCTCGTCGTTGGAGAAGTCGCTGTCGTGGCTGTTCTTGGCCATAAAACACATGCCCGTGAAATCATGAGCCTTCTTCTTGCCACGGGAGTCACTCTTATCGTCCTCCACCTCCGAGTCCACATCGCTCATGCTCACATCCTCTAGAGCTTTAAGGACCCGGCTGACAAACTTGCGATAGTTTGTCTTCTTGGGTTAACATCCCTAAGCTTGAGGATGCCTTTGTGACTCCTTCTCCTCATTGCCCTTCAGCTTAGGGCACCTAGAGTGAATGTGGTTTGGCTCACCACATTCGAAGCATATGATAGGTCCACCTCTCCTCCTATTCATCACCTTATTGTAAGCTCTCGTGAATTTGGTGGATAGGAGGGCTAAATCATCCTCGGGCAGTTTCTCAAGTTGCTCATCGCTCAAAGAATGCCAAGCAGATAATGAAAAACCAGATGAGCTACAATCGAAAGAATCAGAAGAACAACCCTTGGATTTATCGACCACTAAAGCCATCGACTGCATCGTGGAGAGATGAGATAAAATCAATCTCATGCGTCTTCAATCTCGAGTATAGCTTATCCATGGTAAGCTCACTCATGATGATGTTGTCATTGATGGAAGTGATCTTCATTGCCGGACCTTCACATCAAGAGCACCCAAAAGGCGGCGTGCATTTTTGTGGATATCGTGAGGATATGTGCGATCTCAAGATGATGAGTCAATTGGCAATGGCTTTGTTGGTTTGTAATTTGTCGCGTTTTGGGTTTGCTCCGGAGTCATCGGGTCCTTGGCGGTCAAGCCAAACCAGTCGCCGTCCGGCGGCGATGGGAAAATCGGCCGGTAGTGCTTCTGATCGACCGCCAAAAAGTGATGATGGAATTTGGAAGTGAGCCAAAAATAAGTTGTGTGAGCAAGTGAGGAGTCTCTGGATGTGGTCACATAATTTTGGAGCTCCGGTCAAAAGTTCTATTCGGTTGAAATTTCGAAGGTTTGGATTTTCGAGCTGAAATTTTGGCTAAGTCTTTTCGGCGGTCCGGCCGTAGTTATGGAATCGATCAAGCCGGCTGAAATCGGTCGGGCCAGGTGGGAAAATGGCGGTCGGACCGCCGATCACTGAAGCTTGGCCTTCTTGGCATTGATGAGGTTTGATTGTGTTTATTGTATGAACTTCAATGCCTTATTGTTGCATATTGCATTCGCGGAACTAACGTGGGTCAAGTTGTGAAGAACTTGTTCGGAAGCGATTTGTTTGTCTATTCTTTGTCTTGGGTGGCTTGCGGAGTCAGCGGCGTCAGCGGTAGGTGGATCGGGACTACGCTTGGAGAGGAGGTCCGAGCGATCATGGATCGGGTGTGGTCGTGTGACTCAAGCATGGTGCGAGAATGGGCAAGATGGATCGAGCAGGTAGTTGATGCGACTAGTTGGATCGGTGGTGCGGAAGTCGGTGCGAGTCTCGGGAGGTTCCGGATGGAATTCGGACGGGAGAGACTTGGCAGCGTGATGAGGCATTGATCAACCTACACGTGGTGAAGCGGGCGATTGCTTCAGCGAGATGTGTGTGTGTGGGTCCCAAATGTGAAACCCTAGGCCTCTCCTATAAATAGAAAGGGGGAGATGTAAAACCCCCCAAGCACTCATTTGGTCCTCTTCATCTTTTTCTAGGGTTTGGAGGAGAGGAGAGGAGAAGCTAGGGTTTGGAGAGATTGTGTGTGTGCTCCTTGTTGAGCTCTTGTCCTCCTTATTGGAGTGGCTTTGTAAGCATCTTGTGAGATCAATCAATCTTGTGATGCTTGCTTGAGAGTTCATTTGTCTCCCTTTGTGTTCTTCTCTCTTTTGGATGATTTTGATGCTTCCTTGATTCAAGTGGTTAAGCTTGGTCTCTTGACCTATTTTCTCTTGCTTTGATGTGTGGGAATACTCCTGGAATCATCTAGACCATCAACCCCCACAAGCAAGTCTTGAATCAAATATTTTTATATTTCTAGGGTTTGTGCACTTCTTTGGTAAAACCTTGAGAGATCGATTCTACGAAGTGGATCTGAAGGATCGTCGCTAGAAATAGGTCTCTAATATCCTTAGGGAGGTGTGCTCGAAATTTGGTCAAGTTTCATTGGTTGAATCAAAAGTTGGATCAAATTTTGTTTTGGTTTTGGGCATTGTTTTTGATCTTGGACTAAATCGATCACGTAGGGTATTATAACGACGGTCCAATGCGCCCACTAAGACCGCGGTGAGTGGCGGTCGAACCGATTTCAACGGTCCGACCGCAGATTAGTAGCCGATCCATTGCTCGTTAACCATTGTCCAAACCGCTAGTCTCGGCCGATCGACGCCAATGCCAGAACGGACTAGTGAGATCATTTCTCCACTTTTGTGTCTTGTGGTTGTGGGGTTATCGAATTGACATAAAGGCTTCCTTTGTGCGCTTCTTGATCTTCTTAGCTTTCTAGCTAAAGGAGTAAAGTTAAGTGTTGAATTTGATTAAGGCGAGAAAGTTGAAAGCACCTATTCACCCCTAGTCGCCTTTACGGTCCTTCCAATATGCAAAATCAACTACATCGAAAACATGTGGCTTGGTTGAATACATCGATCGCCATGGCTCCAAAACTGTTAAGATCTATGAGAAGAGCTAATCGGCTCGATACCACTTATGGGACCGTAAAAGCGACTAAAGGGGGGTGAATAGGCGTTTTCTTGATTTTTCGCCTTAATCAAATTCAACACGAACTTTTCTCCTTTAGCTAAGAAAGCTAAGAAGATCGATTACCTGCATACGGAGGAAGCCTTGTCTTGAATTCAATTACCCTTAAACCACAATACACAAATGTGGAGAATTAAACTTTCAAATTTGAAATTTGTGCGGACCTTGGCGATCTGACCATATGCCAAAAGCGATCCGGCAGATTGAAATCGATTCGACCGGCGTTAACAGGCGATCCAAATCTTGTGATTCGATCGCCGTTTCTAAATCGGTCCGAGCCGATTTAGTCGAGCAAAATACCAAGCCCAAATCCAGCGAAAATTGGTCCAACTTTTGATTGACCAATGAAACTTGACCAAATTTGGAGCACACTCCCTAAGGATATCGAGACCTATTTCTAGCGGCGATCCTTGAGATCCACTTCAAATAATCGATCTCTTTAGGTTTTACCAAAGTGTTCCAAAACCTAGAAATATGAAAATCTTGATTCAAGACTTGCTTGTGGGGTTGATGATCTAGATGATTCTAGGAGTATTCCCACGTCAAAGCAAGATAAAATCGGTCAAGATACCAAGCATAAACACTTGAATCAAGGAAGCACCAAAATCAACAAAGGGAGAAGAACACAAAGGACAATCGATCTCTTAAGCAAGCATCACAAGATTGATTGATCCAACAAGATGCACAAAGCCACTCCTCAAGGAGGACAAGAGCTCAAACCAAAGAGCACACACAATCTCTCTAAACCCTAGCTTCTCTCTCCTCTCCTCTCCAAACCATAGAAAAGTTGGAGGAGTCAAATGAGTACTTGGGGCTTTTACATCTCACCTTCTATTTATATAGAGAGTTAGGGTTTCACACATGGGACCCGCTCACACACATGCAGTGAAGTGTAGGTTGATCGGCTGCTCATCACGCGGTAATCTTCTCCCGTCGAATCCCATCGGAAACTCCGAGAGACTTACACGAACTCAGCTTTGCTGATCCAACCGGTACTGGCGCACGTTCGATCCATGCGTTCTGCACCTGGAGCTGTCGACCTCACGCGACATCCATTATAGATCGGACCTCGACTCCAAGCGTAGTCCGATCCTCATCGTTGACGTCGTTGACGCCACACCGCGAATAGACAAACAAATCGTCTCGAAAACAAGTTCTTCACAACTTGACCCGCGTCGGTTCAACAATGCAATATGCAACAATAAAGCATTGAAATCCATACAAACAACACATTCAAATCACATCAATGCCAAAAGGCTAACCTCCAAGTGATCGTGCGGCCATTAGCCCCTGCAACCGGTCCGAGCCGATTTGGGCGATCCGCCAGATTCCTGGCGGTCGGACCGCTGAAAAGACTGTAAATATCTGAAAATCCGAAACCTACAAATTTTCAAATGAATAGAACTTTTATTGGGAGCTCCAAAACTATGTGACCACATCCAAGACTCCTCACGCCTAACAACCTATTTTGAACTTCAAAATCCACTTAGGACCAAACCGGTCAAACGGCAAAACACTGCGGACCGGACCTCTCCTGCGATCTGATGCGCCCATGCCGCCGTCGAGACGCGCGTGATGCAGCCCGAGTAGCACAACCGAAAATGCGAGATTTTGCAAACCAACAATGCTATTGCCAATTGACTCATCATCCTAAGATCATGCACATATCCTCACGATATCCACGAGTTTATTTGTTTCTTTAGCACTACGTGGCAAATTAAGTAAATATTGACCATAAGGTCTAGTTATTATTACTATTTATTATTTTGAGTCTTTTTAGTTAAATCGAATAAATAGATGGTATTTTATCACTATTTCCTGTGTGGGCTGGCTACTGATTTAGAACTAGTTCAGAATACATATGAGGTTCCTGGGATGCATTTTGGGGTCCCGACAAGGATCCCCTCCCGCTCGACGCTGGCGGGGAGCCGGGGATGAGGTTGGGGAGTGTTATGAACCTACTATCACTGGATACAATTACAAGGCAACTAGAGAGAATTTGGGAAGGATTAGAGTAGGATTTGGAGTAGACAAGGCAACTAAAGGGAATTTGGGAAGGATTAGAGTAGGATATGGAGCAGACAAGGCAACTAGAGAGAATATTAGAGTAGGATTTGGAGTAGAATCAGGAGGAAGATGTACAAGGGGAGGAGAAGAACATCAGGAGGGAGCCAAGAAGGGGATAGAACATAGAAGTCTTCAGTTCTATTCGCCCCTCTCCACTGCCTTTGTTCCCTTTTTATCGACACTTGATTTCTCTCTTGGGCTTCTTGTCTTTCTTCCACTCACAGTCGAGCTCGACCAATGACCACCTAATGCCTTGAGACTGCATGTGGGCCACTCCTCCATTGCACTCCCCACAACACCGATTCCGTTGGCAAGTCCGTGATAGGAGGTGTGTACATAACAAGGAGAGGGGCCAACCAGATCTAGGAGTGGAAAAAGAGTTTTTTTTTTGGTGGAGGAGCTCTCAGGCAGTTCATGGATTAGTTTATGGGTAGATCTAAGTGAGGCTTGAAGGATGCACATGACACTGGGTTTGATTTTGTTTTATCTTATAAAAGTATCTATATACATAGGTGTGTAAGTCGCAACATAAACTCAGTGACCCTATACACTTGTGATGATATGTATAGATACACCCGGTTGTTTTCTTTAGATCCACCACTAGATGTGTTACTTTAAAAGTGTGCATTTATGTTAAGTACATTAATTAACACGGGCTTTATGAGTATTGAGCTTCTGCCTATGCTGCCCACCCACCCAAAGTACATACATAGAATATATTGCGTCTGTATATATTCGTCTCATTGATTGTTCATTTGGACATACGGCCGTGATTGATAAGCATAATTAACTTCGTTAGCGAAAGCTTTATTGACAGTAGTAATACCAAACTTTGAAGTCCCAAAAAACTTGCTTAATTAGTTAAGATAAACGATTTGTGAAAATATATATTTGGCGCAAGAATATTTGGCCAATTATCATGTGTATTTATAGCTCTACATGATTACAACTCGGTTTAGATTACAACTTAAATATCCACGTACCAGACGATCTACAGTACACATACGACAACATTCAAACTACAGATAAGCTATCTGTTTAATAGCCCCCTCAATCTCAACTAGTAACTAGATTGGGATTGTATCTGATACGTTCAAGAACTGGTTTAGTTGCAGGTTTCGTGAACACATTTGCCACTTGATCTTCAGACGAAACAAACCTAACTTCAAGTTCTCTGAGTGCAACTCGTTCTCTGAAGAAATGAAAATCCACCACAATGTTCTTTGCCCGTGCATGAAACACTAGATTAGCAATAACATAGGTGGCTCCCAAATTGTCACACCAAAGAACTGGAGCTCTTGGTTGTGTAATCTTTAGTTCCTTTAGCGATGTTTGTACTCAAATAGCTTCTACAGTCCCATTTGCAAATGCCTTATACTCTATTTCTGTGCTTGAGCGAGACACTGTTGACTGTTTGCAAGAAATCCACAACACAATATTGGAGCCAAAATATACCGCCAAACCTCCGGTCGATCAACGATCATCTGGACAACCAACCCAATCCGCTTCATGAACACACTAAGAAGAGTAGATCTGGATCTCTATATGTGCAATCCAGTAGTCAAAGTACCTTTGACACAACACATAATTTGTTTGACTGCTTCCCAATGAACATGAGTAGGATTTTGCATAAATTGACACACCTTATTAACGGCAAACAAAATGTCCAGTCGTGTCAATATGAGATACTGTAATGCACCTGTAGTGCTTCTGTATCTGAATGTATCATCTACACTGAGTGTTGAGCCCTGTACCTTGGATAGCTTGTTTGTTGTGGACATTGGAGTTGAAAGTGCCTTACAATTCTGCGTGTTAACACGACGAAGGAGATCAGTGGCATACTTCTTATGAGTTAGCACAATTCCCCCTCATGTTGTGGCAGTTTCAATCCCAAGAAAATAACTTAGTTTGCCAAGATCTTTGATTGCAAAATCTCGGGACAACCTTTGATTGAGTTTCTCTGTTGCTTTGGCATAGAAACTAGCTATGATGGTATATTTGACCGATTGAAGATGAACAGGGAAGCATCAACTTTAGATGGCAAGAATCCCAATTGTTGAAGCTTTTCACTAAGTCAAGAGAACAAGGTACAAGGTGCTTATTTCAAATCGTATAAAGCTTCCTGTAACCTACACACGTACTCTGGATGTACTGTATCTTCATAACCAGGAGGCTGCTGCATATACACTTCTTCCTTCAATGTTCCATGCAAGAAAGCATTTTGGACATCAATTTGGTGTAAATTCCAACCCTTTGACATAGCTACAGATAATATTAGTTTGATTGTTGCTAGTTTGACAAAATGGCTAAATGTTTCTGAATAATCGATGCCATGCCTTTGTGTAAAATCTCTGGCTACAAGCCTGGCTTTGAATCTGTCCACAGTGCCATCTGGCTTCTGCTTGAGCTTCAAAACTCATTTAGAGTTGACAATGTTTTGTTCATGAGGCCTAGGTACAAGCTTCCAAGTCTTGTTATTCTACAGTGCTGAAAACTCTGTTTCCATTGCAGTTTTCCACTGTGGTACAACCAGTGCATCCAAATACGAGACAAGTTCAACAAAAAAGCTTTTCCCTTGATAGGATATCTGACTGTGCCATTATGATATTCCTTGGTCATGACTTTGTTATTTCTCAATCTAGTTTGCATAGGATGTCTCCTGTCTTGGACAATTTTAGAGTTAACGTGTGCTGAGACACCTCCAGCACTGTCTTCAGATACATTACCTCCTGCATTGTACACATTACCTCCTGCAAGTACTTCTGCTCCTGTTTCAGTATTGTCAGTAGACCAACATGGACATATTATAATTTCTCATATCATCATTCTGTGCTACCAGCTCATGAGATGGATAGAATGAGGAAATAGAAGGATATGTGAGCTCAGGAAGAGACACAGTGAATGTGATATTGTCGGTTTGTTAGAATTGACTACACCAGCTGAAGATGCAAAAGGGAAAATAGATTCATCAAATACCACATCGCGAGACAAGTAAATTATATTCTTCTTGTAGATATATCAAGACACTTGTAACCCTTGTCATACTGCTATATCCCAAGAAGACACACTGCTTAGACCTGAACTGAAGTTTGCGTGTGTAATACGGCCTAAGATTAGGCCAATAGGTGCAACCAAAGGTCTTAAGCATGTGATAATCTGGAGATACGTTGAAAAGACTATCAAGGGGTGTTTGATTGGCAATGACGACTTGGCATGCGGTTTATAAGAAAACACGCAGACATAAATGCTTCGTCCCAGAACCTAATTGGAACAAAGGATTGAGCAAGGAGAGCTAATTCGGTTGCTACAATGTGCCAGTGTTTTCTCTCTGCAACTCCATTCTGCTGGTGAGTGTGTGGGCATGAGACACGATGTGTGATCCCAATCTTATCAAAGAACTGACGGAGTTTCTAATTTCTCCGCACCCCCCAGTCTATTCAAGATTTAATTTAGAGTTTCTAAGCAAAAGTTATTCAAGATTTAATTTGGTTTGGTTTGAAAAATCCTGGAAAAGGAAAAATGACGTCGAAAGCGTATTATTCGAGATTTATGCTTTCCAGCAGCGAAAGCATATTCTCTCATACTTTTATGGAGGTTTATGCTTTCCAGTAAGGAAAACGTATTATCCTCTGGACTCACTGAGGTTTACGCTTTCCAAATAGAGAAATCGTATTTCCTCAAAACTAAAACGTATTTTCTATTTTATTTTGATTTTCATTATTTGGACATGTGGGGTCCGTTTGTCAGTGAATTGGTCCATACGACAGTGCGTACCTTCGTGCGTGGTCCACAGGATGGTGCACTGTGCACTAAGAGGCTGTGGGACCCACGTGTCAGTGACTCATTTAGTAATAACGTTTTGAATTAGATTTTATTTAATCTTTTAGCTCGGTTCCACATGTCAGTGACTCATGCATTAACTAGTCAATCATTAAAACACTGATTTGTCTTAACGACCAGGATTTAGCTCTTAATGATGTTGCTACAATGCTTTTCCATTTCGGATAGCACAGAGCAGCGCTCGGGCACTCGTCGTTGATGCGGTGGCGCACAGCGGTGCCAAGGGATTCCTAAAATGGGTTCCTTATGCTCTTGCGCACCTGATGGTGCGGCGGCGAAGGCTGGGGTGGCCGATAGTCGTGGTGCGACGGCATTGAGCGATGGTGCAGCTACAACTACAAGTCAAGTACCAGCTCAGTGTCGCCCTTGGCTATCTAGCGTGTGCACGAGCTACTATGAGACACTAGGAGCTCACTGGGGCTGAGAGGAAGGACGGAGGTGGTCGGAGGATGGCCGGTGGTGAAGACCCGAGGCGGCGTTGGAGCTTCATGTGGGGAGGTCGTTGGAGACAACAATGGAGCTTGGGCGGTTTGGGGAAGCTTCAAGACGTCCTAGGGGTGCTCCTGGCGCAAAGAATCATCTTAGGGTTCACTGAGGGAGAAATGACGGTGAAGGTGGCGTTGTCGGCCAGAGACGAAGAAGAAACCACGATTCGACCGTTCTTATGGGCCAACAAAGAAGCTGAGTGAGGGGAAAGTTCTTGGAACTCCAGAACACAAGATGACGCGGATAACACGAAGAAATACCCTTCAGACGGCGGAAATTGTGGTGGTGGCGCGAAGGCCGAAGTGGAGCTCGAGCTTACTCCGTGTTTGCGCTCAATCGAGGAGGAGAAAGGGGAGGGGAATGGTGAGGAAAGGAGGAGGGGAAGCTCGGGCGAGCTTCTTATAGACGGTAGGGCGAAGAAATCGAGGGGGCGCGTGTGCCCATGGGCAAGCGTGAAGCTCCGTTCGTCGAGTGACAATGGGTAGGAATGGCGAGCTAGGGTAGGCATGGGCTAGCGAAGATGATGGGGTGGTTGGGTGGCGAAAAACCGAGGGTGGTGCGGCGAAGCAGGGCGTCTTGGTGATGCGCTGCATAGCGTCGCTAGCAAGGGTGTGCACAAGGTGGACGATGAGTCCTGGCGACGGGGCCCACTGTTAGCGAGCGTGAGAGAGTTTAGGCTTAGGGTTTTTTTTTTATTTAGGGACTAGATGTATGATGAATTTTTGTACTGAACAAAAAAAGTCCAAATTTTATGAAATTTTTTGTGAGTGCCTCTGACCTAATTTAGTTTCTCATGTAAAATTTTCAAGACTTTTTAATATCTGTGATGTTCTAGAAAAATCTTATAATTTTATGTTCTTATCTAAATTATTATTCTTAAGGAAAATTCATATAAGTTGTTTTAATAATAAAAATTCCATGAGCAACTATTTTTATTTTATTTTATCTAAATTTCCCTTAAGTGCATGTTGTTTGTATTTCAGTTTTTTGCTTTTAAATAAAGTTCAAATTTCAAACATGGGTTTGGTTTCATATGCAAAATGATCAAAATGATTTTTCCTAATGCATTTTTTAATTATGTATTCCCAAAATATGGATTTTGGGATGTTACACGCACCATCACATCCCCTCCGGGCCTATGAGTCTACACATCGCAGCAAGCCACATCAATCCCAGGAATCTTGCGACACTGTGTCACCTTCTCCTCGTTGCATCCCGCCTTAGGATGACAAGCTGGTTGAGCTCGAGTGGAAACAATGCCACAGTGAAGACTTTTCACTTCTTCCCTACCATTTCACTCCTACTGCCTCTCTCCACCTCCCAATAGCTGCAGTGCCGCCACATTGGCTTCATTGTCGCCTCCTACACCCGGTAAGGCCAAAACACAACTCCACCCCAAATCAACCATGCATAGAAATTCCTTGCCATCATCATCCCTCCGCTCAAATTGGCGGTCCCCTCACTATCTCCACCTCTTTGCGACACAAAACACCCCTTTTCCCTAGGTCCTCATCACCGGAGCCTCGCCACCACCATGCTCCTCACTTACGACCTCGTCGTGCACGGTCTTGAGCCAGTGCATACCACCTCCGCTCAAACCGAGCACACATGTGGCTCCCCTATGTCCCACTGATGCTCACAAGCCCCTCTATTCACTAGAGATTCCTCTGGAAACTCATTGTTGTTGATCTTACCAGCTTCTGGGCGTCGTACCATCACCGCACTGCCATGACCACTCTCCTACCATGTCATCCGTGTCACCTCGTTCACTTCATCGTGCTGATTCTCTATGACCCCTCTCCAAGTTGAAAATTCCACCAAAGTAGCCGTCGGTGACTTTCCCTGTTCGCAACCACCGCTGTCGTCATTCCGACCTTCCATGTCCTACTCAGGGCCAAATACCACGACAAATGGGTTCGTCTCATCGTGTTCTGCTCGTTGCTTGTGCTCTCGAGACAAGAATCTCGCTGGACCTGACCGCTGACAAAAAGATTAAATAGTTCGGTCGTCACCTTACATAAATAGTCCAGTTATCAAGTCGCGCTGGCAAAATAGTCCAGTCATCACGCCATGCGGGCAAAACCACCTTGCGAGATAGGGTTAGGAGGTTAAGTGAACCAGATTAGAAAGTTTGTGGGGGCTAAATACCGGGTTTCACAGTTGGGGATGTTGGATGAACTTTCAAGCAAAGTTCATGTGGTTATATGGACTTTTTCATATATTTTTTTAAATTATATTATTTTAAAAGGAATTTACAAAAATAAATAGTCTAAAAAATTACAAAACCAAGCTACTATCGTCATATGAAATGGCAAAATTGTCCCATCGGCTTTCCAAATGGCAACAGTAGCCTAGAGAACAGCAACAGAGCTTATAACAGTGCAGAGAACTCCCTATCGCCAATTGAAATGGAGACATGGCCTTATCACCACTCCAACTGGCGATAGGGATATCTGCCTATTTTTTACTTTCTATTTCTGATAATATATTTTATGAACAAATCATAATGATATTACAAAACATTCAGCACAATGACATCATATTTTTTGTCGACAAATTGCAATGATATTACAGAACATTCAGCATAGCGTCCTCACATATTTTGTTGACAAATCACTGCGATATTACAAAACATTGACTGGCGTTATCACCTAGTTTTTGATAAATCAAAATGATATTACAAAGCATTTAGCACCACATATTTCAACAAAGCGAACCTTTCCGTGGCGCGACCTCAGCGTCGCACTATCGGCCTTCTCGAATGGGATGCTCGGATGAGGTCCCGATGTAGCCGTCTGAGCTAGATGTCTCCTTTATCCTGTGGATTTCTCATAGGGCATTTCTTGAAGGTGTGCCCAGACTCCCTGCAAATGAAGCATTTCTTCGTACGACACCCGACTTTTGCTTCGTTCATGTCATTCCTGATACGTCGTACCTGTCGTCGGCCAACCTTTTCCTTTAGCCTATCAATGTCTGTGGCCCAGATAAGTTGCTCCCAAGCCAGATGGCCAGTGAAATGGCCAACCACGCCATAACCATATAGCTCTGCAATCCAAATTTGTATCACCTCCTCCTTGTTGAAATAACCATAGAGGTACTAGCCGGGATGCTCGTCAGATTGAATATCGACCATGACATGTGAGTAGGGCCTATGTAAAATAATAGGTTTGTTTCAAGTGCATATGCAACTAGCGCTGCTAGCATGCACTCGTGAGTGATCCTCTTGTGGTTCATCCAGCAACGTCCTTTATCCCTGTATAGTATCTCGAAGCGAAGCTCCCTTGTGCCCATCTTGAATGTCGGTGCATTTCACCCATCTTTCTCTTCTCCTCCATGTACTTGGTGATCATGGCGGAGTACAGCACTCTGCCATTTGCCATGGCGAGTGACGCGTTGTTGCTTCTATCAACAAAGTAATTTGTGGTACCATGGAGAAGCCTCCACAATACCAACCAAAGGGAGGCATTTGGCGCCGCGCAACACCCAATTTTACACCTCGGCTAGATTGGTTTTCATGACACCATATCGAGCACCACCCCTGATATATAGCATCGACTATTTCTCCTTAAGCTCATGCTTAATCTAGTCTAAGATGCATTCCTACGCCCTTGTCTTCCTCACCACACTAGGATCATTTGTGGGCAGCTATGGCAATACTTTGGGGCCTAGTTAGCGCTTGTAGCGACCTTTTTGTTGCCTCCTTTACATGCGCTGGGTCGGCGATCTAGAATCTTCTGAGTCGTAAAACTTTCATTTGCTAGTTCGGTTACCTGACCTATTGAACAAGTTCATCAAGTCCTTGTTGCGAAACTACCTGTAGAAGTTTGCACTCAAGTGCCTCATGCACCACATACTTTGCAGATCCACCCATAGAAGTGGTTTGTTTTCTCCTTATTATAGTTGTGTTATTGCACTCAACATCCCTGCATGTCTATCATGTATAACACATATGTTAGGACGACCCTGTACAACATAAATCCTTAAATTCATCTGGAACTACAACCAGTTGTCCGTGTTATCGCTTTCAACGAAAGATAATACCACGAAAAGAACTTGATTGTTCCCGTCTGTTGCTATTGCAGTCATTATCTGACCCTTGTACTTTCTAGTAAGGAATGTGCTATCCACGCACAAGATTTGATGGCAGTGCTGGAATGCATTAATGCATGGACCAAAGGTGAAGAATGCTCGCGTCAGTACCCTCTTATTACCCCACTTCGGATGCATGGAATCTTGAATGTTGACGTGAGTGTTGGGATTCCTACCTTGTATGACTCGGAGTTAGCCAGGGAGGTTGCGGTAGGAGTCCTTGAATGTACCGAACCTTAAATCCAATGCCTTCTGTTTTACCCTCCCCGTCTTGGCATAGCTGATTGTGTACTGGAATCTTGCCTCAATCGCCCAAATGATGGATCGTGGCTCAAAATCTAGATTATCCACGATATCACAGTACTTAATGTCCACAATGAAGCCTGATAATAGATTCTTGTGGGACTGCACTGACTCAGCGACGACACATGTGAGGGACCATTATAGAGCATTTCCAGTGGGTGTCCCACTTAAACTGAAATACATGCCCTTGCCAAAGGCATCCCTCTATGTCGCACTTCACGTCGTAGCATCTTGGGTTAGACTTGATGACTGTGAATTGGTGCCACACTGACAAAGCCCAGAATTTGATCACCTCCTATATGGCCTCCTTGCATTTGTGTATAGCTTCTTGCCTGAACTCGCTCTAGTCGTATTCCCACAGCATGCATGAGCCTTCGTTAACGATGAGGTTGTCAAACTTGTATGTGTTCCACTGGGATGGTGCCGCCTACTGTTCCACATCATCCTCATCGTCAGATCCTTTATCTTTTGACAATGCCATTTAGTTCTGGTCTTCGAGATCCATCCTTTGCACTAGGACTTCCAGCTCCTCACCCTCATTAGCAAGCCACTAGCTTTCCTGACTGGAGGAGCTCCTTCCACAGGGTCTTCGTCGACAGCATCAACAACTCTCGGACCTTCGACCATTGTGTGCACCGCACTGTGGCTGGAGTCCCTGACTTCTTCTTTGGCATCACCACCCCTTCTTGTTCAACCACCGATGCAGGGGTGAGCTTGGCATATGTCTGGACCAGAAGGACCAAATCCCACCATTTCTCTCTCGCCCTGCGTACATATGACTGTCATGACCTTGTCCCCTTGAGCTGCACTAACTCCCAATATATATCTTGTGATGCTCGGTTGGCAAAGGAACTCAATCTCAGATCATACACAGTATGATCCAAATCGAATGTGTGAAATAACCACCACATCATAATGCCCCATGTATGTTGCCGATTGAAAATAACGCAAATCAATCCCTTCGGGACCCTCAAGAATAGTCCCTTGACCATAGTAAATTTTCAAATTGGTGGCGTCCGACATATTTGACGTACTACACCGTAAACAAGATTTCAACGATTAACCATATATCTAAAATTAAACTATCATCTGAAAAAGATTACATACAACATACTACTACACTACACACTACGTAATCATACATCTAAAATTATATAATACATTCGGTTAAAAAAATTACCTGAAAGGTGAACGACCAGTTGGACAATACTTCGTATATGTCATCGAGGGGCCCCGCGAGCTTCTTCACGCAGGCCAACGCGCTCCTCCGCAAGAACCTCTGCTTCCAGGCACGCACCGCTTCTTTCCCTCCCCCTGTTTGTTTTTGCCTGTTCGTTTATTTATCCGCTTGTGCCCGCAACGTGCTTGTGATATGCCTACACGGTTCTTGGGGATGCAACGGGGTGGATCAATCGGGAAATTGCCGTGAATCTGGTCGATTTTTCAGGCGGTTACACATTCGCTTGTGAAATTTGCTTCTAGACTGGTATGAATCTGCTGTATGGTGCTTACTGTTCTTGGAGAACCAAGGGGCTTTCTTGCAGATAAGAGCCCAAGTACCAGTGTGGCTGTGCCTGCATCGAGGCTGACAGAGATGGAACCTGCAAGAAGGCGGAGTGTGGCATCCAGCACTCGACGCTGGAGCAGGTTTGGAGCTGCCCGATCCCCAGCCCGCCATGGTGGCCGGCCCTGATTCAGGTCCCCCGGCCTGAGTTCCGGGCTGTCAAGACAGCCTCCCAACCGTTTGATGATTTGCCTGATCCGTCCTGCCGTGACGATGGGTCTTGCCCCGTCACTGTCCTCATCACTGGAAAGGACCGAGCACTTGTTGAAAGTATGTCCTATGCTACAATACAACTAAACTGCGTACTAAACGTTCATAGATTAGGTGATGTTCGTAATTATTGACTCTTGAGTACTTTCCATTGACAGGTGTTTCTGGAGGGTTGTTTCCTGCCTTTTCTCCCACTCTTAATGTGACAGATTACCTTGATGCTCTCTCCAAGATAGTTGGTGTGAGTTCCTTGGATGCCCAACTGAGTATCTCTGTTGTAAATTGTGCGGCTTCTTTTTTTGGTTTATGGAATTATTGGTTGTGTTGATTTGTCTTAGGGTTCAGACACACAGCCATGGTATACACAATTGCTAGAGCCTGCATTTTCCTTTGGTGATACTTTGTATCTGGTCCAGCCTCTGTGCGTGCCCTACTTTTGGTATAATTCCGGGGACATACCCATTCAGCTCAGTAAGTTAAATTTCCTTCATCGAATGTTGATGCTACGCTATTTTGTTTGAAAACTTAAAAGTACTTTGCCGGCAAGCAGCATAAGGCTTCGTTTAGCATTGCGGTGACATTTGCAAAAGAACCTATATTTTTCTACTTTTGGATATAAAAATTTGTTGAAAGCATCTTTTTTGAGCAGTAACTAGCTAGATTCCACAACGTAGCACATCAACCGCAAACCGGCCATAAGTCTAGGGATGTGATCCGGCACTGTTCCCATCAAAATTTATGTGCATTTGGAGGAGCTCTATTTTGATGTGGAGCAGTCATTACTTTAGTCTTTGATGGATCTTATTTTGATATTATCATAATTATTTTAAAATGTATGTTCATTTTATGTGGAAAAGAATGGAAGCATATTAATAGCCAGACACCGGATAATTGTAGAAAAGCACTCCTCAGTATAAATATTTATAGTTCACTCTCATGTTTTCCTGTTTGTTTTGTTTGCTTTCTACTTCTAATACAAATCAACTAGTTTCCACTCAAACAAGTGGAAATTGTATATATGTTGATAGGCTCATATGGTTATAATTCACGGTGTACTGAGTACTGACTATTTCTGTAGTCTGTTTGGCAACAGCAATTAGGACACATTCATCTTTCATTTGGAGTCTTTCTTAGGCCTGCGAAGATTGCAGCTCTGATTTCCTTATGAAATGAACCAGATATACAGTGCATTGAAGGTGTGGTCTTATGACGTGAAAGTGCATCAGTTATCGATGCTGAATTATTAAAGGGTTATACAAAAAGAGGAGGAAAAACAAACGATTTTATTGCAGATTATCTTTTTATCTTCGTGCTACCATTTTTTGGCCTCTTTGCATTTGTAATGGGTTTGCATATCAGTGAGATTTCTAACAAAATTTCGTAACATCTGCTGACAAACTGGTCCTTCAGTGCCACCCATATGAATAATTACGTGGGCCCATCTTTCAATGAGTGTTACAAAATGTGACAACAAAAGTTCGTTTGTACTTATAGCAACACTTATTTGCATTGGTGTATACTGTATAGTTGCATTCTTCACTGCAGGTTATGACTTATTGAACACGACGGGATATGGCCTTGATATAAATGTTTGGTACTACTCTACTTTAACGATAACTGAAACATCCTCAAAATTTCAAAGAAATCAAATTTGTTTCAAGTTTCGGTTTTGAAATTTGTTTTCTTTCCCAAATCAGCAAATCCAAACTCCTCTCCGCTTTCCTCTCCCGAAAGCACCTTTGCTGCATATACGCGTCTGCTTCCTCGCCCATCCACCTCGCTCATCATCCACCTCGCAACTCGGATAGAACATGCATCTTCTACTGCTGGTATTACCTCATCGCCACTTCGACGCCTTGCCAGTCAGTTTGCAAAGCCACCGCCACCTCGCGCGCCACCTCTCCTCCTCCATCAATGTGTCGCTTTAAGCGCCCGGCGCCATGTCCTCCCCATCTGTCGCCAAATCGCACCGTGCCGGCTCGATCTACTCGGTGAGGGAGCATCGCCACCACAACACTACATGCGTGCCCATGCCTCCGCCTCCTCCTCCGTCAGGCGTAGAACCCTCTCGACCGCCACCTTGCGCGCACACGCCGCCTAGCTCCGCCCACCTCAGCTGCTCCCACCGCCTCTTCACCGGCTATAAAGGCGCCCCGCTCACCCTTCCTCCTCACACCAAGCCCAGTGAGCTCCTCTACCCCAGCCGTCTCCTTCCCAGACCATAGCCATCTGCGACTCCGCCTCCCCATCAACACCCCACCACCACCTCTCCCTCCACCACCACCTCCGGCCTTGGCTCATGGAGCTTCACCAAGCGCCACCCTCTTCCTCAATGCCGCCACCAACCCGTCACCCAAAATCCCCAACCCATCAAAAATCCAAGGGAAGGCACTTACCTCGATGGACCTTCCAGCGTTGCCTCTCGCCTCCGCCCGTTGACACGGCCATGAGGCCGGGCGTATATGCCCATGCTCCTCGTTCTCTCCGTGAGGGCACATTGAGGCGTTAATTTGAAAGAGCGCTCGGTAAGACTCACCCATTGTTGGAGCCCTCACATTTCATAGCCAAACATTGTTCATCCATAATTTCTTGTTCATTCCAAAAAATCGACCATACAACATGTTCATCTATATTTTCTTGTTCATTACTGTGAAAATAGTAAAATTGAATATTATTCCTTAAACCAAAAATTTGTGTTTAATTACTGATCATAATTTTTTTAGGTATGAACAGCAAACATGACACTATTCATTGAAACCCTAAAATGACACATCGTACCCATTATAACCATCTCAAACCTAGAAAACCCATTCTTGACTCCGATCAGCTATATCGAGCTCCCAGTGGATCTTTTACTTCCTTTAGTTATTTCTTTATCTCTTTTTATATTTTTGTTGTACTTGGATTCTTTTTCTTGGCTCATTCCTTGACAAGCCAGGCATTTATGTGGTTTTTGTGTCGTACGCTAGGTTTCAACTCAAGCGACCATTCGGGACTGACATCGATCGGGACTCGAAGCAATGAGGACCTTTCGAGGACTTCGAGCAAGGAGGCAAGTTGCATACCTTGAGCATATTGAACCTACATTCCACATAATGTATATTATTTTTCATTAAACATATTTTAGCCAATTATTTTATTAAAGAAATAATACCTTGGAATGCCATGTTGAATAGATAAAACCCTTCACCCCACATATTAAACCACCCATTTTGGAAGACCATATTCACCTCGACACTTATAGTCCACATAAAATAATAGTAACTATTCCACATTGTCATACAAAAACTCCTTTTTTAAGAACACTGATAAGGAAGTTTGGCTTGGGGCCAATAGGTTTTGGTGGAAAGTTGAGGGTTGAGACCAAGAGGTTGGGCAACCCAATAGACTTGTGTTAAAAGTGAGTCAAAGGTGAGATCAAGCAGGTGGACAACCACGAGTTGGTCCATTTCCTCACTGGAGACAAGTAAGGACAAAAACATTGTGCCAAGTAATCAGACACAGATCTCGCTCAACCACAGGCGTGGTTTATCCAACTTGTCTTAGTATACTGCTCTCCCAATTGAATATCTACGGGCTGTCAACTGCTCTTGTGTAATAGAGCAGCCGCGGAGTGGGGTGAGTCAGGAGTGAGCCTGTTCGGTCACTCGCTGAATTTCACAACGGTATGGACCCGTTAGTTTCGAAGTGCGGATTCCACCATTGGCGGTGGTATCCAGAAATTGTATGGACCTTGAACCTCTGGGTAGATGCTAGAAAGGTTGAGCGGTGAAAAGGCTTGTTATCTCAACTCGATCGCGCTAACTTCGTTGCGTGTATATAGCAACAGATGAGCACGAGATATCTTGTGGGTAAAGTTGGGCAACTCTGCATAGTATATCAAATGGTATTCGAATATGCGTGCTTCCAATTAATGAAGTTGTGTTCTTGGGTGGTTCCAATTTGCAAGGCATAAGTAGTTTTGAGATGTTAATTGGTAAATTCAGATCTTGTAAACCCACAATGGCTATGCAAATTATTGTTTCACTTGTTTTTACGTATTATACGACTTTTAAATTCTCTTGTTGCATTCCACTTATACGTGGTTTGTCTTGGTAAAAGCTGTACCATTCGTTGGTAATCCAAACATGTAGTTAAATAGAACTTCCATGCAACTTCTTTGATGCGGTTGTTGTACTCATTCTTGCAATTCTTATTGAAGAATTGTGGGAGAAATCGGTGACCCTACGATCGGGAGGAACCGTTAGGCGGTGGCGACTATTGGTATTAGGGTATCTTTTATGCCCAAGCTTGCCTGTGGTTTCGGCACTATTTTTGTTGTATTATATTTGGGCTTGCATGCCCGCTTCTGCTCTCAAACTGGCTGTTTGGCCTTAATTGCTGTAATAAAAGTTTGCCTCTTGTTGCATTCGTCTGCTTGCTTGTGAAACCACGACTTTATAATTGTATATCCTGGACAGTTGTAAAGATACTAGCAGTCCCGATTTTTGGGGCTGTTACAATAACACTGCATATTCATTTATCGCAGCATTACGAGTTCCTCGCTTGGTGAATGCAGTATGTGTTTTGTTTTCCATAAATTCATCTCTGGGTAATTTCAGTGTACTGTGGAACTCGGCTACTGTTCCTACAACTTATGCTTTGTTTCATATAGGTATCAAACACATATCTGAAATTTATCAAAGGAATTGGGATGGAAATGCTACTTGAATATGTAAAAGAGATGCCCAAAGTAGGAACAAGATTTAGGTTTGATCTCTCTTCTCTTCTCAGTGCGCTATTCTTCACATGGATCGTTGACCTACTTTTCCCAGTGAGTATGATGAGATGTAATGTTCCTTAAGTACATCTGCAAAAAAGTGTCGAACATGTTATAGTCAGTATTAGTAGAGATTGCAAATTGACTCTTTTTTTCCAGGTCATGTTGACATATCTGGTGTATGAGAAGCAGCAGAAGCTAAAAATTATGATGATGCATGGTCTGAAGGATGGGCCTTACTGGCTGATATCTTATGCTTATTTCTTAGCTCTGTCAGTTGCCTATATGACATTTTTGTGATTTTGGCTCCTTGATAGGTAATTATATTTCACAATTTACTCATGCAGCTGCTTTTGTGGGGAAAAAAATATATATATGTCAAATTGACCTTCTTTTGCTCAGGGCTCAATTTTTTCAGATTCAATGAGTACTACATACAATTTGTGCTTTTCTTCATCTATATAAATTTACAGATTGCAATTGCATTTTTTGTGGCATCTTTCTTTTCATCTGTCAAGATAGCCACAGGTCAGTAGTTGAAACCTGTAACTTCTAAGCCAAAATTTTGCTTCTTGAAAGTGACAAATTTCATTCATCCTCCTGCTGCAGTGATTGGTTACATCTATGTATTTGGCTCTGGCTTCCTAGATGCATTTCTTTTCCACTTTTTTGCTGAGGACAAGGCTTTTCACAGTAAGTTGCTAGCTTAGTGGTAATTTGCAACTCAGTCTACATAAAATGGGTAACATGCTTTGTATTCTATACTCAGCTGGATATTAGTCCTGGAGATTGTCCCGGGCTTTTCCCTCTATCGGGGACTATATGAGCTTGGTCAATATGCATTCTCTGGAAGTGCTATGGGAGCCTCCGGCATGACATGGGGAAATTTGAAAGACCCAATCAACGGAATGCGTGATATCATGATCATAATGATTGTAGAATGGGCATTACTGCTTGTGTTAGCATTCTATCTGGATAGAGTATCTTCAGTAGGTGGTGGTGTCAGAAAAAAAAACCTTTATTATTCTTTAGATGTTTACAGAAGAAGCATGCAACATCATTGCAGAAACCTAGCTTTGTGCAAGCGGATTCTAATGTAATTGTTGATATGGAGAAACCAGATGTTGCTCAAGAAGTAGGTTACCTGCCATACTTTGGCACTTCCATACTTTTCTACAGTACATATGTTTTAAAATTCATGCTTTGATATCTATTCAGAGAGAAGTAGTTGAGCAACTTTTGATGGATCACAATGCAAACCAAGCTATTGTCTGTGACAACCTCAAGAAGGTTTATCATGGAAATGACGGAAACCCTGACAAGCTGGCTGTTCGAGGATTATCTCTTGCCCTACCAAAAGGCCAGTGCTTCGGAATGCTTGGCCCAACTGGAGCTGGGAAAACATCCTTCATTAGTATGGTACAGTACTGTAATGGCACACTGTAGCATTTTTTTTATATAAAAAAATGAAAGTTGCATAAAGTATTGTGGCACACCTTGACTAACCTTCTTTTGGTCTTTCCTCAGATGATTGGGCTTATTAAACCTACATCTGGTACTGCTTATGTCCATGGAATGGATATAAATATGGACATGGATGACATATATACAAATATGGGCGTCTGCCCACAGCATGAGTACAGTACTTATCCGGCCAAGAGTTTTGTTTCCAGATCAGATTATGTTCGCATGGTAACTGGTATTGTCTAAAATGCAGCTTACTTTGGGAAACGTTGACGGGAAAAAGAGTATCTGTTCTTTTATGGTAGATTGAAAAATCTTAAAGGTGCTGCATTAGTGAAGGTACCTCCAATCCGCGTACCTCTGTTTGAATTTAGTATTCACATTTCATTGTTGAGCAATTTCAAATTGCTATGCCCTTTATTCATCAATTATACTATTCAGTATCTCAGTGTATGTACAGTTGTATATGTTAGAGATATATATGTTAGATATATATATGTGTTAGAGTAGAATTCTAGATATTATTTGGTTTCCTTATCTGTAACCTGTACTTATGTATATATACTGGTCCATTGGCCTCCTGATAATACAAGTTGCTATTCCTAACATGGTATCAGAGCCCATTAGGGTTACCTCACTCGGACGCGCAACTCGTCCTCTCCTCATCTGACCTAGCCGCCACCGTCATTTGGCTTGCGCTTTAGCGGCCTTCCTCGAGTCAAGGCTGCTGCCGGCTCTGCTCTCCTGCGTCGCCCGATGTCTCGGTCGGCCTTTCGGCCATCTGCGACCCCACTAAATCCGCTCATCAAGTCGCGCTGTCTTGGCCACCACTCTGTCGAGGCAGTCGTCGCCGATCCGCCGCTGCGGAGCCCTCCGTCGCCATAGGTCGTTGTTGCCGATCTTTATTCTGATGGCGATCGCCGTTGCTGCCACCACCCGGAAGGGAGGCGGCGGCCGCCGCCCGCTACCGCCTTTGGAAGGGGCGCGGCATGCGCCACCGGGATCGCCGTTCGCCGCGCCGCCGCTCGACGAAGGGAGCGGCGACTAGGGCGGGGAACTCCGTGTGGGGTGTCGTCGTTGCCGCTCTTTGTAAGGGAGGTGCCGGCGTTGTTCTTGCCGATCGCGGTTCCGCTACGCCGCCATACGAACCGCCCGTTGCCTTGCCGCTTTCGCGCGGTGCCAACGCCGCCCGACCAAAGGGGCCGGGCTGGGGCGAGGAACTCCGTGGTGTCTACGCCCGGCGGGTTGAAGGCCTTTTCTTGAGTCGGCCGTGAGCCGGTTGTTTTGAAGCCGTGAAGAAAATGTTGGTCGATCGCGCGCCATCCGGCGCCGCCTATTAGATTACGTTACCTTGGTGGCGCGTCGTCGGCCGCCTACCAATGGGCACCGTTTCCACCACTCACGCCGGTGATCTTCGATGGTGTTAATTACACAGACTTCATGTCTCATGCGCATCCACATGTGTGGTCTTCGTCTCGGGCATCCTCTCGGCGATGTCACCGCGCTTGCCCTACTCCTCCGGCCAGCCTCGTCTGTTGCGCCCGACGGTGACAAGGCTCTTTATCGAAATCTTTAGCCTTCTTGATGAGAAGATTGCCTCTGCCTACCAAGAGGCTCTGTATTCCTACATGGATCAATTGACCGCCTACACTCAGTGGTGTGGCGGCGGCGCTTTCGAGTTGCTGCGACTTTATCGCGATGTCCGCCTCGGTTTTCTTACGAGGTTGTGGGACTCCTGCCGGTGTCGGATATGGACTCACCTTCTGTCGGATATGGACTCACCTTCGTCGGCCTTCTGAACCCTCCGGAGATGCTCTCTACATCGGTGGTTCGCGGGGGCACTCTCTTGATGAGGGTGATGCTCTTGTTGGCGCCTTCTATGCTTAGAGTTCTGGCATGCAGCGTCGGTTTGACTCTCTTCGCCTTCTTGGTTTATCGCTCTGTTCGTGTTACTGGTATGCGTCTTGATCTGGAGTTTGGCGTGTCTCACGAGTTCCTTACTCGCATTCGTCTGAGTTCGACGGGCGTGCCCGGCTTCTTGCACGCCACCCTCGTATCACTCTTCTAGAGGCCCTTCTTGAGATACGTGCGGAGGAGACTCGTCGAGTGGTCTTGGTCGATGCCACTCCCTGCGTGCTCATGGCGTCCACTGCTACACCGCGCTCCGCGCTTGATTACTTGCCTCCTTGGTAGTGCCACGGTGGTGGTGGTCGCCCTCCATCTGGCGGTGGCCATCCTCGCTGCTCCTACTGCGACAAGGTTGGCCACATTGAGTCCCAGTGCTATAAGAAGCAGCGGCATCTTTCACGCCGTTCTTCTCCTAGCACTGGCACGGTACTTCTACATCGACATCTGCATCGACTACTTCCGCAGTTTCTCTCACTAAGCAAGAGATAGCCAGACTTGGCCTTTGCTTGCCGCAGGTTCTCCTCGGCGAGTTCTGAGGTTACGTGGTGACTCTTGAGCATTCGAGAACCACCTCCTACAGATCGGTACCTCCCCGTGGATCCTTGACTCCGGAGCATCTTTTCACATGACTTCTGATTCTTCCACTCTGTCTTTTGTTACACCTCTTGATTCCCCTGTCAGTGTGCTTATTACTGATGGTACCTCCCTTTCTTTCTCTGGTCGAGGACCTCTTAGCAACTCATCTTTTCATGTTCCTTCTGTTGCTCATGTTCCTCGCCTAACCATGCGACTTCTTTCGATGAGCAGTTCGATCTTGGTTGTCGGGTCATTCTTGACTCGACTCTTGTTGTGTTGAGACCCACAGAGGGCTCACGATTGGTTCGGCCCTCGGCGCCTTGACTCACGGCGTCTCAGGGAGCTTGGCTTCACATTCCTTCCTCTCCGCCAAGTCGCCACGGTCTCTTCGCCCCCGCCACTTCGTCTACAGACTCTTTCCAACAATGGCATCACTGTCTTGGTCATCTGTGTGGATCTCGTCTGTCATCTTTAGTCAGTCGTGGTCTTCTAGGTGCATCTCGGGAGACGTATCTTTAGATTGTCGAGGGTTGTAAGTTAGGGAAGCAGATTGACTTCCCTATTCTCATAGTGAGTGCGTGTCTCGTGACCATTTCATCTTTTTCATTCAGATGTTTGGGGTCCGGCTCCCTTCCTTTCGAAAGGAGGCCATCGATATTATATCATTTTTATAGATGACTTCTCTCGCCACACTTGGATATATTTTATGTCTTCTCGTAGTGAGGCCGTGTCTATCTATAAACAATTTGCTACTATGGTTACTTTGATTTTCCACTCCTATTCGTGTCTTTCGTCTCGACTCTGGTGAGTACCTCTCTCATTACCTTGCATGATTTTCTTCTTGGCGAGGCACCTCGCCTAGTTCTCTTGTCCTGGTGCTCATACTCAGAATGGTATCGCTGAGTGTAAGCATCGTCACCTCTTTGAGACGGCTCGTACATTGATGATTGCTGCCTCTATCCCACCTCACTTTTGGGCCGAGGCCGTTTCCACTGCCACCTATCTCGTTAACATTCAGCCCTCTTTTGCTCTTCAGGGTGAGATCCCGGTTGAGCGTCTCTGTGATCTTACTCCAGACTACTCTGTCCTTCGTCTGTTTGGCTGCGTTTGCTACGTTCTTCTTGCACCTCGAGAACACACCAAACTAACTACTCAGTCTGTTGAGTGTGTTTTTATGGGATCTGATCTGAGCACAAGGGCTATCGGTCTTTGGGATCCTGTTGGTCGACGGATCACGGATTTCTCGGATGTGACTTTTGATGAGTCTCGTCCCTTCTACCCACGTCCTAGCTCTCCTTCGGTTTCCTCTATGGAGTCCCTGTCTTTTTTGACCTTTTCAGATACACCCATCTCTGTCTTGCCTTCGTCCACCCGTCCCACGGAGTCTCCACATATACCTCCCGAGGCCTCTCCGCCGTTATGCGCCACTGCCTCGTCGCTGTGGCTCCTCGGGCTCCTCCACTCTCTTTTACACTCGTCGACCTCGTGTTGAGGCTCTTCGGATGAACCATCTTCCCGATGTTTCATCTTCTCCACATCTCCATCTTCCCAGATGGGCCATCATCTCCTCGCTACGGTCTCATGATCGTCGATCGATTCGACCTCTTGCCGTTTGGTCTTCTTTGGTGCAGCTACCCATGAGCTGTCTCCCTCTGGGATCTTGTTACTCACCACGAGTTACTGACATCCATGGCCGAGAAGATTCTTGCTCTCAGCGTCTTGATACTTGGGATCTTGTTCTTTTCCATCTCACTCGTCCCATCATGAAGGACCGAAATAGCAACAGAGGGGGTGAATGGTGCTTTAAAATTAGGAGCTCCCCTTTCTTTGTAATTAAATAAGACCTACAAAGTCCTCTGGATAACTCAAGAAGAGTGAAGCAAAATCGAGAAGCAGCAGAAACTTGAGATTGCATAGAAATCGGAAGTTCGATTCTACCCGTGATAGTTCCGCACTCCGGAAGTTCGGGGTTCGATCTGGAAGTTCCGCTGCGAGTAATTCGCCATGGACAATCGGAAGTTCGATTGTCTGGAAGAAGAACGGTCTTCGGGTTTTCCCAAAATCCAAAATGCAAAATCTTGATTGCTCTTCTCGAGTCAAGGTTCACGGGACATCATCCTAAACACCATCTTGACCTTATAAAGAAGAATCATAAACAAAGATCCAATAATCAAGCTAAATATGGATTTCTTGAAGAAGGGGCAAGAAAGACCAAAACCCAAAATAGACACGATTCTCGATTCTTAGTTCATGAGACTTTGGGAATCCATTAGCAATAACAAAACGACTCTAGATATCAAGTTTCATGCTATTTCATACGACGAATCAAAAGATACATCAAAACCCTAAATATTCAACATGAGCGAGAAGAGAATAGAAAGGCATAGGCAAGTAATCAAAACCTCGAGATTCATTGATAGAAATCAAAAGATTACAAGGAAACACAGAGGAATGATTACAAGATTTTGATTCATTCTCTCTCAACAAACTCTCAAAGCAAAACAAACCTTTTGCTAAGGCTAACCCTAATTTTCTTTCTCCAAAAAGTCTAACCCTAACTCGAGGTTCTCCCTATTATAGCCTTGGCTAATGGGCCTCCAACCCATTAAGCCCTACACCCGACAGAACCGCCTCCACTTTTGCGCTTTGCGAAAAGACCCTTTCGCCCCTGCGCACCTTACCGAAGCCTCCGTACACCTTGTTGTGCCGACTACAGCCGCTTCAAGATTCACACCGTCTTGACACATCCCGGCCGTTCGACCTCAGCGCCTCCTGCGCCTAGTCCGGTCCACGTGTCTCGCCACGACTCCATCTTGATGCCTGCGGTCAACACGGACAAAAACACATCACATAGCATTGCACAATAACATAGCATCAATATTTGTATAAGACTCAACCTCATACAAAATCAAAATCACAATTTAACCTTCTACATAGCGATTCTGGACACAATCGGAAGTTCGCATTACCACGTGAAGTTCCGATTTCCAGGCTATCCGCGCTGTCGAAATTATCGGAAGTTCGTGCTTACCGCTGCGAACTTCCGATCTTGAACTATCCGCGCGTCAAAAATTCTATTCGATTTTCGTCTCGGAGGAATCTCAATACCGAATTATCGGACACTCAGCTACCCGTATGCGGAAGTTCCGATTCTCTTCAGCCGAAACCAAAACCCAGATAAATCGGAAGTTCCTCTTTCCAACATCGGTAGTTACGATTAATCGGAACTTCCGCTCCATACACAATGATAGTTCGATTTTCTGACACGACCGAAGAAATGACAAAACCGAAAACCTCAATTCTCAATCTAATCAACACACTTGTCAAATACTCATCACTCAGTGGAGGACCTCTCACATGGTCTCTCAATCTCCCCTTGATGAGTATATTGACAATTAAAAAAGCATAAGATGAGTTTGAGATTCCGATCAACCAAGGTCTAAATAAGAGAATTAAGCACAAGACCAAGTTGACACAAAGAAAAAGACTTGAGATGAGATGAAAGAGCAATTTTACACACAAAACTCAAAGCTTTTCTTGAAGGCTTTTCTCACAATCATTCTCCCCTTGGCAATAAAATCATCAATATGTAGAAAAGGGAAGAAAAAACTATATGATGTTCATTTTAAGCATTAGGAGCCATGTAGATTATCCAAAATGACTATTAGAGAATTACACCAAGCCATAACACAGAAGAATGCTATCAAGATCATGACAATCGATGTATAGAAGAGCTAAGGCAGAAAGTCCATAATCGATTAATGATCGGTTCTATAGCAGTCAAATAAGTCAAGATTGAAATCTAGCTAAAGATATCCGAGGATGATGCAAGCCATGTCAAATAATCTAAGTTGAACCAAGAAGACTCATCTTGAACATTTTAGAGTGCTACAGTTGAAGAAGGACTCATTTTATCGAGGACTTGATCTCTTTAGAGATAAGCAATTTTAGCACATTTTTCTTTTTCGAAGACATTTTGTTTTAAGGCTCTTTAAGGTTTTATCTCGATAAAGCAAGCTCTGGACTAGGTGCCATCCACAAGCGCCTCTGAGCTTCAACCATTTTTTTAGCCATGTGCTAGATCCCAAGCCTTATCGACCACTCCAAGCAACAGACTTAAGGAGGTGATCTTAGGTCATCAAGGCTCCCCACGAGTTCATGCCTAGTGCAATGGCAAGCCGTCTCATGAGAAAGATTTGGTGAGATCGGTTTTTACGCACAAAGAGATCATTTTGCTTTTGAAGTTTTTAGACCATGATTAGAGATAAGTCATGTTTCTTAACAAGCGACATAGCTTACTCAAAAGTTCAAAAGAGATTCGGGACTCAACTCGACCTACTTGACATGGCGAAAATCATAAAAGGATAGTTTTAACGGACTAGTCTCAAGAGCTATCATGACAAGATTTTAATTCAAGTTTAGCATTTTAAAATACCTTAGCATGGCAAAGACTAAACTACACATAAAAAGTCATGATAGATCTAGCAGTTTAGCATAAATCATGGCAAGATGTAAAGAGTGAAAACAGATCATAAGGGATAATAAACAAGACTCCATTTGATTATCATGCAATGCTTGATGAAATACACAAAAATCGATTCCCTTGAGAAAGAGATGCATCTTTTAATTGAGGTTGAGTTATGACAAAATTAAGAGTATGGAATAGCCAAGAATAACTCCCCACGAACCAAAGGAACAAAACGAGAATCGATAAGTAAAGCAGAAAAGCGGTCCTTTAGAGCATAGAAAAGATATAGAAAACTATCGCTCAGACAGATTCTTATCTACCCCATATGATTCTAGGACTATTAGCTGTTCTACACAAACACTAAGGAGCAAACAACATCCCTGTCTACCCAAGGGTGGCAGACCCACTGCTAGAACCTATAAGAAGTGAGTAAGCTCTACTTAGAGAGGAAGAGAGCACTAATAAGCGACATCCTAGAAGCACAAGACAAGAAGTAGCAGTCAAAGCAATGTGGCAAGAGAAACACTCTAACCTATCTTTGGAAGGACTTGACCGAAATATTAAAAGAAATGAAACGAGAAAGGAGTAAGCGTATAATATAATATAGTATAATATAATACGATGTAGCACAACGCTCCCCTCACGTGTCCGTAAGGACAAACCACTAAGCTCTCCCAGGTTGGCAACCGAGGCATCCGGAGGCTTAGTGAAGATATCACCAGCTGGTGCTCACTCTCCTGGCTGGAGCACAATATCACCCTTCTCTACATGATCTCGAAGAAAGTGATATCTTATATCTATATGCTTGGTCGAGAATGTTGCCTTTGGGTTCTTGGCAATGCAAATCGCGGGCGTGTTATCACGAGAAGAGTGGAGCGCGATCGATAGATGGCAGAAATCTGCGGTCGAGACCATCAAAGCACTTGACTCTGACAGCGTGCTGCGACAGCGTGCTCGGCCTCTGCGGTGGGCTGCGCAACACGGATTGCTTCCTCGGCGACCGAGGCGAGAGAAGTGCCATGAATTGGCAAGTGCGAAGTGCTCTTCCTATCTATCCTCTGACCCGACAAAGTGCGCATCGGAGAAGGCTCTAAGAGATAGACAAGAAGAGGAAGAGTACGGATGCCATAGTCAATGGTAGCTCGAAGGTGCGAAGATGCGCTTCACTGCTTTGACGGTGAGATCGCGAGGAGAAGCACGAAACCGAGCACAAAGACACGAGAAAAGTGTATATGCGGTCTCGAGTGTGAGGTACAAGAGAGAGCCAATCATGCTCTGAACTCCTTTTGGTCAGCAGGTTCGCGTCTTCATCCGGATCGAGGCATTTGTAGATGCCATCGGAGTTGATCTTGGCTTTCCATCATTCATGTCGAAGCAGCCGGAGGTCTCGAGTGTATTTGCCTTGATGAAGAAAGGTACCCTCAGAGTCTGTTTGATTTGGAAGCCAAGGAAGAAGCTCAACTCGCCCATCATGCTCATTTCAAACTCAGAGCTCATGACATCGGAAAAGCTGCGAAGCGAGCATGCGAGGAGCGCCAAAAATAATGTCATCCACATAAATGCGGGACGAGCGGAAGATCGGTGCCTAGGCGGCGGATGAACAAGGTCTTGTCAATTTTACCCATCTCAAAACCATGGCTCGTGAGATAGGACTTAAGCCTTTCATACCAAGCTCAGGGAGCTGCTTGAGTCCATACAAAGCTTTGGAAAGCTTTGTAGACATGGTTAGGGTATTTGGGGTTCTCGAAACCGGAGGTACATCTCACATAGACTTCTTCCTCAATAAGGCCATTGAGGAAGGCACTCTTGACATCCATCGGTAAAGCTTGAAACCCTTAGAAGGCTGCAAAAGGCAAGCGAGATTCTAATGGCTTCAAGTCTAGCTACTGAGGCAAAGGTCTCTTGAAATCTAGACCCTCAACTTGAGAGTACCCACAGCTACCAGTCTAGCCTTGTTTGAATGACTAACCCATCTTCACTTTGCTTGTTCTTGAACACCCATTTGGTCCCAATGATATTGTGACCTTGAGGGGGCTCAACAAGGGACGGACCTTGTTCCTTTCAAAGTTTTCCAATTCCTCGTGCATGGCGTTAGTCCATGACTCATCGAAAAGAGCATGACAAGCGTCTTTGGGCTCAAGCGAGGCAACAAAGCGAGAATGGAGCAGAATAGAGACATGCCGGTTTTGAGCAGTGACTCGCTCAAAGAGATCTCAATTATCTGCTCTGAAGGATGGTCCTTTTGAATGTGTCTTGGAGGTCAGTGAGATGAAGAAGTGGCCTCTACCTCATTAGCGAGACGAGATAGGGGCAGAGCCACTAGCTTGAGAAGAAGCGAGAAGGTAAGGCGATCTCCTCGAGGTGCGGTGGAAGAGGCACCTCAAGAGGAAGAGAAGGAGGCTGGATCGGGTAAACAACCCTCATCTCCATCCTCCTCATCGTCCACAAAGATGGACTCGGGCGCTCTAAGGAACTGAGATATCGAGCCTAGTCCTGGGTGGCCTCATCGAAGGTCACCTCACGAGTTTCTAACAATTTACTAGATTCGATTCCGGACTCTATAGGCACGAGAAGAAGTCGAGTAACCGGAAAGATCCCATCACAAGATCGTGACTCGAACTTATCTAGGTTCCCGGACTTGAGAATAAAACACTTGCAACCAAACACACGAAAATGCGAGGCATTTGGGTTTCGCCCATATCTCAACTCATAAGAAGTGCGATGCAAGAGTGCTAGAAGAAAAACTCATTAGAAACATGACAAGCGATGCAATTCCCTCATTAAAACTTCCTAGGTGTAGAGTACTCATCAAGCATCGTCCTGCCATCTCGACCAAGTGCGGTTCTTCCTCTCCTAGCGCCATTTTGTTGGGGGCGTATGGAGGCGAGGCGGTGCTCTACACTGTCTCACCACAAAACTCTCAAAGTAGGAATTCTTGAACTCGGTGCCATTATCGGTCTGGTGCTGCGTAATGCACAGGAGCTCAGCGAGAAAGCCTACTAAAAGACCACGAAAAGAGTAAGCGTCTCATCCTTGAGGCTAAGAAAAACACCCAAGAATACCTCGAGAAGTCATCGACCACGACAAGTCGTACCACTTCCCTCCCTCTTGTGCACTCTAGGCGGTCCCTCTGTGTCCATATGGGCGATTGACACAGTGCATCTGTCATAGTCACTTATGGCGGAGGATGTGAGGCGGCAACCATTTTGCCGTGCTTGGCAAGGAGCACAAACAAGATCCTTGACCATTTTGAGTTTGACAAACCACGAATGAGATCGTGGCCGCTAACTTCGGTCGAGATGATCAAATCCTATATGACCAAGTCTCCTATGCGAGAAAGTCAAATCACGGGATTGAAGCAATTAAACATCGGAGAGGATCACGGAAGATCGGAAAAATCGCACGAAAGATCCTCCCATATCGAGAAATCCATAAACTAGACTACAGAAGAATCAAGAATTTTGCAATTGTTTTCTTAAAGCTCACCTCGAAACCGTCATCGGTGGTGAGAGAGCTGGCAGATTATCTGCGGCTTACTTACTAAGGCAACATCTTTTAAAATAAAAGAATCATTAATGCTCCACGGTACCTTTAGCGATGGCGCCCAAATGAAGCATCTCGAAGGTGATCGTCTCATCACACAGGAGCGGGCTAGGGAAGAAAACCAACGAGACTCACCGGTCATATGGCGTGAACAACGGAGTCTACAATCCGGACCTTTCCCTTCGGCCGTGACCACAGTCAAGCAGTAAAGTCTCGATCTTGGGGTGAATCGTGATTTTGGCACCCAATCTTGAGTAACACGGCGAGCAGATGAAGTAGTCAAGCAAAGGCCGACCTCTATCTACCCTCGCTCTCTGTCACTCAACAAGTCAAAAGATCTCGACTGTTCTTTGGATCCATTGCTATGGAAGAGCGAGTCGAAGTGCGATAACATCTTGATCTCGCCCATGAGTAGCTATCTCGAAAGGAAGCGAGATCTACCCTCGGGGCGGCGGAGATTCGACCAAAGGGAGCATGAGGACGAAACTTCGAAAACTCGGAAAAACCAAGTCCTCGATCTTGCCCAAAATCATCGAGATGGAACAAACCTAGACCTCGTGTTGGTCTTAGGTGCACTCAAGATCAGGGTGACCACGAATGTGCCTAAGAGACTCAACATGGTCTCTACGCGATCTTGGCGCGCTGAAGCAATGATCAACTAAATGTCCATCTTTACGGCGGAAGGTGCAATGATACTTACGCCACGAGGGCGAAGCTGCGAGTGGAATCACCTTCTTTGTCGGAAATCCTTTGAACAAAACCAGCTGACTTAAAATTGACTTTCTCGTCACAGGCTTAGTTTTGATCACACACAGTGCTATGGTTTTGAGCACGACGGTGGATGCTTCCTCATATCCTCCACGGATATCATATCCTAGACCACGATTAAATGCAAATTTTAGATTTGTCTAGAATGAGATTGAGCTTCTTCTTGCCTCCTACAAACCTCTCGAGAGTGTTCATAAGATCTTGACACTCCAGAAGAGAGGTGCAAGAAGAGCGGGGAAGAAGGACGGCGAGAAGGTAAGGGAGCGGAAGGCAGAACCAACAACGGAGGAAAGATTTGCTTGTGCGCGCACGGTAGAGCTTTGGGGGGCATCCCTCTGCTAGCAGTTGGTTCACGTTACTAGGCGTCTCTACCAAACCCTTAGACTTCTTCCCGCACACACAATACAAGCGGATGATTGTGTCTCAAGAAGGTCCTTAGTTAGCTTCACATTTTTTCATCCAATGCAACCAAATCACATTTTAGTTTATTACAATGATTGCAAGGTGAGCTAACAAGGTCCTTAGAAGCATCTTGAGTCAATTTATTCTTGTGATCAATCATTTCTTGGCTGCTTGAATCTGATTCTAGTTCGATTAACTTAGGACAGATTTAAACAAGAAACAACGGGCTCTAGTAAGCGCGACTTGAAATTGACAATTTTGTGATCTGCCTGTTTTAGGTTCATCTTGAGATTATTACAATTTTCACAAGTTTGAGCGGATCAAGCGACATGGTATAAAGACCTCTAAGCGAATTGTCCTTAACCTCACATGAGGTGCAAGCGATAGCCTCAACGATAGTGGATGAAGGAGGTGCTATCCTACTCATCTCTAATTCAACAAGAAGGCTAATGTTCTCTACCTTAATCATGTCAAGTTCGGAGGACACACTATCATGTAAGGTCCTTAGTTTTCCATATCATCAATCAAAGCACGGCATGTATCACATTCATCACGGGAGGAAGCGGATGTAAGTAAAGTGAGCTCTCGTGATAGTCTAACTACTTCCTTCTCCAACCCAACACACTTAGCCCTAGACTTAGCATGGAATCTACCTAGCTTAAGAAAAGCATCATTAAGGCTGGTCATAAGTGGGACTAACCTCGTCGGTCGGATCTGGCTCATTGTCGCTCGATTCGCCCGAGGGCCATGAAGCACATCTTGGAGAAGTGCTTGTCGTCCTTGGGATCATGATCGTCCTTCCCATCATCGTCCTCCACCCTCCACCTCGGCTGGTGTCCATTCGTCGAGGCGGTGAGGACGCGATGGAGCGACTTCTTAGCCTTCCCAAAGTTGCGGAACTTCTTCTTGCCTTGAGTCAGTCTTTGAGGGCTTTGTGTTGCGGTTCTTGTCGATGTAGTCGTTCTTGCTTGGACCGCCATAGTCACCTTTGCCCTTCCCAAGCTTGGGACGGTTTGCTCGGATGTGGTTGGGGCCACCACACTCGAAACAAATCACAGGACCTCCTCTCTTACCATCCCTCCTCCTCTTGTAAGCATGGGAAAACTTAGAGCTAGGAGGGCTATTTGTTCATCCTCAAGTTGCTCTAGCGATCATCGGTTATGTCACGAGAAGCGGCTAGGGAGAACCCACGTGTCGACTCGGAAGAAGATCCGAAGTGGGATCGATGACTAAAGCCATCATTGTGACTTGACCTTGAGAGACAATGTCAATCTCGTGAGTCTTGAGGCGCGAGTAAAGCGCATCAAGAGTCGAGTCGAGAAAGGTCCGTGCTATCTTTGATGGTAGTCACTTTCATCTCCCAAACACGAAGATCAAGTCTGAAAGCATCATCGGCGTTATCCGAGTCGGGGTATGTAAGACCGACCGCTCGGAGGTTGCTCAAGATTTTGTGAAAGCGCAAAAGCACTCGTCTAAAGATTCACCAGCAAGCATTTCAAATTCTTTGTACTCACGCTTGGCTGGTCTTGTCGAGCCGTCTTAATCGAGTGGTGCCCTCATGGTATGCATCGAGGTCACCCGGATGTAAATGGCGAAATCAAATGAAATACGATCAAACTCATACGCTTAAACCACGAATGATTATGTTCCTTGCCTTAGCATTTGCCTCAACATCGACCATGTTTCGGCATTGATGTTCTCATCGGCGAGAACGACAAATCTAACCTTCACCTTTCTCCGGATGGCATACCCTTGAGCACGGATGTAAGTTTCCATTCGGCTCTTCGGAAGGGTAATCCGGACCATCAAAAGCGGAGGCTTGGTGGAATACTTGTCGTTGCCATGGCTCAACCGACCAGGTTAAGATCTATCAAGAAGAGCTAACAGGCTCGATACCAATTGAAGGACGAAATGGCAGCGAGAGGGGTGAATGGTGCTTTAAAATTAGGAGCTCCCCTTTCTTTGTAATTAAATAAGACCTACAAAGTCCTCTGGATAACTCAAGAAGAGTGAAGCAAAATCGAAGAGCAAAACAAACTTGATTACTTAGAAATCGGAAGTTCGATTCTACCCGTGATGATTCCGCTCCGGAAGTTCCGGGTTCGATCTTGGAAGTTCGCTGCTGATAGTTCGCCATGGACAATCGGAAGTTCGATTGTCTGGAAGAAGAACAGTCGCTCGGGTTTTCCCAAAAATCCAAAATGCAAAATCTTGATTGCTCTTCTCGGGTCAAGGTTCACGGACATCATCCTAAACACCATCTTGACCTTATAAAGAAGAATGCAAACAAAGATCCAATAATCAAGCTAAATATGGATTTCTTGAAGAAGGGCAAGAAAGACCAAAACCCAAAATAGACACGATTCTCGATTCTTAGTTCATGAGACTTTGGGAATCCATTAGCAATAACAAAGCGACTCTAGATATCAAGTTTCATGCTATTTCATACGACGAATCAAAAGATACATCAAAACCTAAATATTCAACATGAGCGAGAAAGAGAATAGAGAAAGGCATAGGCAAGTAATCAAAACCTCGAGATTCATTGATAGAAATCAAAAGATTACAAGGAAACACGGAGGAATGATTACAAGATTTTCGATTCATTCTCTCTCAACAAACTCTCAAAGCAAAACAAACCTTTTGCTAAGGCTAACCCTAATTTTCTTTCTCCAAAAGTCTAACCCTAACTCCGGGGTTCTCCCTATTTATAGCCTTGGCTAATGGGCCTCCAACCCATTAAGCCCGCTACACCGAACGGAACCGCCTCCACTTTTGCGCTTTGCGAAAAGACCCTTCGCCCCTTGCGCACTTACGGAAGCCTCCGTACACCTTGTTGTGCACGACTATAACCGCTTCAAGATTCACGCGTCTTGACACATCCAGACCGTTCGACCTCAGCGCCTCCTGCGCCTAGTCCGGTCCGTGTCTCGCCACGACTCCATCTTGATGCCTGCGGTCAACACGCAGACAAAAACACATCACATAGCATTGCACAATAACATAGCATCAATATTTGTATAAGACTCAACCTCATACAAAATCAAAATCACAATTTAACCTTCTACGCGATTACGGACACAATCGGAAGTTCGCGCTTACCACAGCGGAAGTTCCGATTTCGAGGCTATCCGCGCTGTCGAATTATCGGAAGTTCCGTGCTTACCGCTGCGGAACTTCCGATCTTCGGAACATCCGCACGTCCAAAAATTCTATTCCGATTTTCGTCTCAGAGGAATCTCAATACCAGTATTATCGGACACTCCGCTACCCCATGTGCGGAAGTTCCGATTCTCTTCAGCCGAAACCAAAACCCAGATAAATCGGAAGTTCCTCTTTCCAACATCGGTAGTTCCGATTAATCGGAACTTCCGCTCCATACACAGCGGTAGTTCGATTTTCACGACCACGACTTGAAAGCATTGAAAACCTCAATTCTCAATCTAATCAACACACTTGTCAAATACTCATCACTCAGAGTGGAGGACCTCTCACATGGTCTCTCACATCACGTGTAAGTGGGTCTATAAGATTAAGACTCGCTCTGATGGCTCTCTTGAGCGCTATAAGACGCGTCTTGTTGCTCGTGGCTTCCAGCAGGAGTATGGTCGTGACTACGACGAGACTTTTGCTCCCGTGGCCTACATGACCACTGTCCGCACTCTTCTTTCGGTGGCGTCTGTTCGCCATTGGTCCGTTTCTCAGCTTGATGTCAAGAATGCTCTTCTTAATGGCGAGTTGCATGAGGAGGTCTACATGCATCCACCACCTAGGTATTCTCTTCCTGAGGGTATGGTCTGTCGTCTTCGTCGCTCTCTCTATGGCCTTAAACAAGCCCCTCGTGCTTGGTTTGAGCGCTTCTCCTCTGTGGTCACTGTTGCTGGCTTCTCAGCTAGTGATCATGATCCTACTCTTTTTGTCCACACTTCGTCTCGTGGTCGGACTCTTCTTCTTCTATATGTTGATGATATGATCATCATCGGAGATGATTATGAGTACATTGCTTTTGTCAAGACTCGTCTGAGTGAGCAATTCCTTATGTCGGATCTTAGTCCTCTTCGTTACTTCCTTGGGATTGAGGTTACTTCCACTCCAGATGGTTTCTTTATGTCCCAAGAGAAGTATATTCAGGATCTTCTTGATTGCGCTTCTCTCACTGATCAGCGTACTGTTGAGACTCCCATAGAGCTCAACGTTCATTTCTGGCCCTCTGATGGCGAGCTTCTTTCTGATCCGACTCGCTATCGTCATCTTGTTGGGAGTCTTGTTCACCTTGCTGTTACTCATCAGGATATCACTTATCCGGTTCATATTAAGTCGATTCGTTTCGCTCCCCACTCGGTCCACTACAACCACCTTCTTCGAGTTCTGCGATACCTTCGTGGGACTATCTCTCGCCGTCTCTTCTTTTCACGCTCCAGCTCGTTCTGACTTGAGCTTATTCGGATGCTACTTGGGCGTGATCCTCTCGATCGCCGATCTATCTCTGCTTCTTGTGTTTTCTTGGTGATTCTCTCATTGCACGGAAGACAAAAGCAGTATAGTGTCCGTTCGAGTCACGAGGTGAGTTGCGAGCTATGGCTCTCTTGACGGCATATATTGCTTGGCTACGGTGGTTACTTGAGGATTTTGGTGTTTACGTCACTACAGAGCTCCTCTCTTGTCGAACGATGCAGTGCTATCGATATTGCACGTGATCCTGTGAAGCATGAGCTCACCAAGCATATTGGTGTTGATGCTTCCTTCATGAGGTCTTGTGTGCATGATCAGGTGATTGCTCTTCAGTATGTGCCTTCAGAGCTTCAGATAGCAGATTTTTTCACGAAAGTCCAGACTCGAGCACAGCACGGTTTCTACCTTTCCAAACTCAGCGTTGTTGATCCACCATGAGTTTGAGGGGGGTGTTAGAGATATATATGTTAGAGATATATATGTGTTAGAGTAGGATTCTAGATATTATTTGGTTTCCTTATCTGTAACCTGTACTTGTGTATATATACTGGCATATTGGCCCCCTGATAATACAAGTTGCTATTTCTAACAGTATACTCGTATTTGAACATGTGAGCTTTTGCTCCACTGTCAGGCTGTTGACGATTCTCTAAAGAGTGTAAATCTATTTCACGGTGGTGTTGGTGACAAGCAAGAGGGAAAGTACAGTGGAGGCATGAAAAGAAGGCTCAGTGTGGCAATATCATTGATTGGGGACCCCAAAGTATTATTCTTGTTTATATTTTTCAGCCCTTTCATAGAATGTCTAATCACAAATGGGTTATAAAACTTAACAAAACGTTCTTTAGGTTGTTTTCATGGATGAGCCGAGCACAGGACTAGATCCGGCATCAAGAAATAAACTGTGGAATGTGGCGAAGGAGGCCAAGAGAAACCGTGCAATTGTTCTTACTAGTAATGATATTTTCCCTGTCCACTTATACATCTAAATCCTAGACTCCTAGTCCACCACTTTATTGCTTCTGAAAAATAACATGACTGAAGTAGTGAATACTGTTTGATCAAATGTAATTCTGACAGCACATTCAATGGAGGAGGCAGAAGTACTTTGTGATCAGCTTGGCATATATGTTGATGGCGATTTCCAATGCCTTGGAAACCCTAAAGAGGTGCTTTGCCTTCCTAATTCGCAAAGTAACTCTAGAACTGTAACACTCCGTTTTCGAGTAATGAATAGTATTTACTATTTAACCCCTATTTTCAATTCGTATTTTGCAATTTGCAGTAATTTCAACAAAAATTCAAACTTCCTTTAACTCGGGTTTGTGTTTCAAACCTTCTCGTGTTTTCAAATTTTCGAATTCGAATCTTTTGCCTCCTTTTCGGTTTTGGAGCTCCTGCTAATTTTGGCAACCATTCTTTTCTCCCTTGGGCTCATCCCACTACCTCTTTCCCCCTCCCCAACCCATTTCGGCCTTCCCTATTTCTCCCAGCCCGCACCTTCGGCTTGCTTTTCTTTCTCCCCAAACCGAATGGGCCCAGGTCCCCTCCCCTTCTCCCGAACCTTCCTCCACCCCCTCTTCTTCTACCTCCCACCGGCCCCCCTGTGACTTCTCCCTCTCCCTCTCCCGTGCGTGCAGACACCAACTCCCGTCCTCTCCCTGCCACCACTGGCTCCCGCTGCTCCCATCCCTCTCCTTTGACCGGTCTCTGCGCCACCCGCTCCCATTGCCGCCATCCCACACCCATGCCTCTGCACCCCGAGCTCCCTCTCTGCCCGGTCCTTGCGACGCCACGGTGCAGAGCCCCCCTCTCCGCCCGGTCCAAGCGGCGCCACCCGCGTCAGCTCCTGCTCCCCATCGCCGGCTCACGCCAGAAGCCCCGAAGTCGTCGCCACCCATGCCGTCTCCCCACCTGCTTCCCTGTTCACTCAGACGCCCATGCCGAGCATCCTCGGGACTCAGCGCCGCCCCACCTTCTCCCCATCAGCTCTCCCCTCCCCTCCGCCTATAAAACCCTAGAGGAGTCCCCTCTACCTCCCTACTCCGCCCCCTTCACCCCAGGTAAGCGCCACCATTCTTCCCGAAGCTTCCCCTTTCAGCCGAGCCACTCCACCACCGATCTCCCTCCTCGGCGAGCTTAGGCGCGCCCACCCGTCACCATGCGCCTTGCAGCCCGAGCTCCCCTCAACCCGTCGCCTGACTGGACGCTGCGGCTCCAAGCAGCTCTTCTTCCTCGCCTCAAGCCAATTGCTTCCTCGTCGTCGTTCTCCCTCGGCCGACCAGCTTCCGCCACCATTGTCGGCCAGGTGAGCTGCGGAGGACCCCACCGACCCCGTGCTCCCCCACTTCTCCAGAGCGCCGCGCCCAGTCGTCTTCTCCCGCCGCCGCCTCCTCCGGCCGTCCTCCGGCGCCGTCACCGCCACCACCGGGACCGCCTCACCGAGGGGAACCCATTTTGGGTAACCCGGCGCGGCCGCCCCTCCCTCCACCGGCGACAAGCTGTGCCGCCCCCGGCTCTCCCCCTCTGTTCCGTTGTCGGACGAGCCAAACACTGTAGCTAATTATTGCCGGCAATCACTGTTCCATTTAATTGCTAACCTTGGCTTAATTAGCTCTAAGTATCGCCTTGTCTCACGGACGCATGGGCCCGGATGCACAGTAATAGCCAGGAGTTAACTGAGGTTTCCTTCCACGGAGACTGACATGTGGGCTCGAGTCACTATTCCGTGAACCGGTGAGCCCGTGGACCGAAGCTATACGTGTTGGCCTTCAGCCTATGTAACAGTACGTGTGGACCAGCCCTATGCGTTGATGACACATGTCGGCTCCAGTAAAAACCAGCATTTTCTGATTTTTAATTCAATTGAAAATACTGTTTAAAACTTCAAAAATCCATATCTTTCTCGTTATAGCTCCAAAAATTATGAATCTTTTTTCTAAAATTTTCTAAAAACAAGATCTTGCTAATGGAACATGTCTTGTTTAATTTGGGGTTCATTTGCTTGGTGATTTGTATTTATTTGCTCTCTTCTTCTATTGTGTCTTTTTTCGATACGTCCGTCCTAGTAGGGTTCGAAGGCGAGGGAGACCTCTACTTCGGACAAGTTCAAGAATACCTAGACCCTCTTACCTTTAACCAAGGCGAGTCAACACTTTGAGCATATTGATTCTACATTTTATGCAAATTATATTCTTTTAAAATATCAAATTGCATGCTCTAATTTCTATGCAAATGTATGTCAAACACCCTAAGGTAGTTAAATGCCTATTTGATGATTAAATAATTATTATACAATTTCCTTGAAAATTGAACTCCCAATACCGTTGTCACCCTAGTAAATATCTGGTAACCTACTAGTTATAGGTCGTACTTAAACGCCATGATAGACTTGTTTAAGTACCGGGGTATTTCTACCCCAAATTATCATCCTTTAATCATGACAAATATTTTGGGCAGTCATTGAGGGAGAATGACTATGCTGATTGGATAATTTGTTTTATACTTCTCCAAAACCTAAAACTTGCTAATACCACATCTGGGCGGATGGAGAGAATGGTGGGTACCGTCGTGCACGAGAATGATTGGTATGTGGTATGAATCATCGAGATGGATTAAGGACTTAATCTTGTCATGACCTCCCGTGTAAAACAAGTACAACCACAAGTCTGCAAAATGCAACTTGACCTAGTAAATTTATCGGACCCTGAAAGTCATCTCACTGGTGGAGGAGCAAGGTAGTGCAAGCATGAGCTGGGAAGGGACACCGAGGGTGAAGTCTCCAGCTACGCTCGTCGTAGTGGTGAACATCCCGCACAACTTATGTGTGTAACCCCATATGGGTGAGATGATGGAAAAGGCGAGGTAGATTGAAAGGTTACTGTGACAATCGCTCAACTACATGACTACGTAATCATGTGGGGTAACGAGTATAATTGTCTCTTGTGGGTAAAGTGTACAGCCTCTGCAGAGTCAAAACTGTTTAAACAGTCGCGCCTACGGTCAAAGGCGGACATGAGAACTTAACTTGAGTAAGTTCTATTTCAAAAACTTTTGTGGAGGGGTTGAAAAATGTGCGGGGCTCACCTGGCCCTTGAATTGGATTTTCCTGGGTTTCTTACCCAGCGTTGGTGATAGGTGGGTATGACCACCATCAAATATAAGCATGAAGGTGGAGGTAGCCTCTGCTTTTATTAATTATTGCACAATTAATCTCTTTAAAAATGCAATTTGGTTAAAATGCAAAGTGATAGGACTTTCTAATATCTGTATTTACAAATCTTTGCTTCATAAATAAAAGAACCCGAGCCATTCTTGTTACACCTTGCATGTATATTATTGCATCTGTTGTGTTGGCTCATGAGCACAGTAGTTGTGCTCATCCTCGCTCTTCCCAAACCCTCGAAGCAGGAACCACAGGTTGTCGTGCGCATCCGGGATCCGTAAGTCTAAAGATCCAGGAAACGTTGAAGCGTAGTTTAGTCCTTAGCAGTTCTAGTCTCACCCTAGTCTAGCTGACTCTGTCAGTTCTTGTGTGTCTCCTATATTGTCCGAGGTTTTCGGATAATATTGGGCGTACAGAGTTCTCGATCACTTACTGCGGTAAGATGTGCCCTCACCTCTTTGCTTAGTTGTAAACGCATTGTCTTTTGTAATGTACACATTTGGCCTGTTCGGCCCTTATTGTAAAAATTGGCTCGAAGCGGTCTATGTAAACTCTGATGTGTAAATTAATGAATGAAATGATTTTACGTCATGTATGGTTTGATTCAGCATTGTGCTTGTGAAGTGCTATCTACTGATCCAGTGAATAACACAGTGGTTTCACAGAGGAATCCAGATGAAGAAATTTGGGGTCCCACAAGAACCGCTTCTAGAATTGTTTACCACTACAATGCAATGCAGCTAAAGGCTCGATATGGGGGCGCTTGCATATTCACAATGACAAAAGGGACCCCAATGTAACATCCCAAAAATTTGGCATGTTTTAAAGTTTTAAAAGAAAAATAACCATTTGAATTTTTCTACTAAAGTTAAAGCTTAATTAGAAATTTCAGAGATCAAAACAATTTAACATGATTAATTCCAACATCAACTATTATCAAAATTATTTTATTTGGATTCTATGGGCTTAGATATAATTTCTAGAATTTTCTAGAATTTTTCTGAATTCACTTGCTATTTTCTATTTGTCTTTTGGATTTTCTGCTATTTTCTAAAAAAGAAAAACCTATTCTATTTCCTCGAACGATGAAGTAGAAGCCCATCAGCATTCCAGGACCACTCCGCCTCCCTCGGCTTAACTCCGCGCCTCGGCCGTCTTCCTCCGGCCTTTCCGTGCCTGCGGCTTGCTCTCTCCATTGCCGGTGGCCCGCCATGAATCGCCGCGCGCCCGCTCCTTCTCCCATGTCTGTGGGGCACGCCACGCCTTGGCTCGGCCGTCTTCAAATTGGACTCATGATCCAGAGTTCCGACGACGGCAGCGTAGCCACGCCATCTCTCCTCGGTCTCCTCCATCTTGGCTATTTAAGGCCCGAGCAGGTCAATTAATCGCCTCTCCTCCTCCTCCAAAGCCCTAAGCGCGCCCGGCCGTCTTCTCGGCCGCCGCATAATCGCGAAAAAACCACCGAAACGGCGGCTTGCTCCGCAGCAATTCGCCATTGTTGATCCATCTCCGTGAGTTTAGCCACCACGTCCACATTAGCAAGAGCTACGTGGTGCTCGGTCGCCACTGCACGAGGGCCTCACAATCGTCGTTCGGTTTGGCCGACAACGATCGCCGCCATTCGCCGGCGCTTGTAAGCCATCGTCGCCGAGTCAACCACCACCTCCGTGATTTCGTCCTTCTCTGGGTCTCGTTCTTGTACCTTCTGCCGTCGTGGCCGTCGCGCCACCGGTTCGCCCGGCCGGCCGCTGCCTCCTCTGCGGTTGCTCTCAGTGCCAGCGTGGCAAGCCACCTCGGTATCCACCTCCTCGGCCACGTCGGCTTTTTGCTAGCGTGGCGCTGCGTGTCGCCGCCATGTGGCGAACCAATTTCCACCAAGCCAAACCTTGAACTTCGGTCCACGGTGCACGATCATTGTGATGGGTCCCGCTGTCGAGCCATTTTCTTTTATTTTATTTTCTGGCGGTAATTCCTCGCTTCGCGTCGATAACGTCATAAGTCGAATTTTCCATTGAAGAATAAATCGGAAATTAAATAAAAATCAAATTTGGGTTTTAATTTATTCTCAATCTTCCAAAACCCATATCTTTTGCATCCGAACTCCGATTGAGCCCATTCAAATTTGTAAATTCATCTAAATTCGAGCTCTATTTATTTATGATTTTTATTTAATTTTTGGTGTTGGTTTTATCTCTGTTTGATATTTATTTGTTCTATTTACTTATTTTGCGAGTAGACGTTGCTACTTGGGAAGTTTTGAACAAAGAAAGTACACCAAGATCAAGATCAATCCTGTGATTTATTCCAAGGCAAGCCGTAGTCCTTTGATCATATTGATCCTATGATTTCAAAAGTATATTGTTTTATACAATTGCATGCTATCTTTATATCAATTGTTTTGGGTTTAGTTATTACCTGTTGTCATTATGCCTCCATTGAACATTTGAATGCCATGAATCTTTTGTCACCATAGCTTGGATAATTTTAGTTGGATGTATTTGTATCACCAACATGGGTATCGTATTAGTGCTTAGTCAAGCTTAGTCTCGATGGGTTCATCATCACATGTGTCATAATGATTAATCTTGATTTAATGATAAATGGAATTGTGGTGGTTAGCCACTTTGTAAAATTTGTGTTCCATGACAGGGGATGTCGTTGGTTTCTTTTAAACAAAATGGTTTTCACTCAGGCGAGTGGATGGTGGATTGAGGGTGTGGATTTAACACGTTGTGGGTTTGTGGAAAGATCGCCTGAGTAACTTGTCAAGGACTTAATCTTGTGCGCCATTGAACTAAGCCTTAACCATACAACCACATGTCCTGTATGGGCGGGACCTGGCCAATTAATTAGCAATGTCTTAATTTTGGTTCTGTCTCGGAGGAGTGAGTTCACAGTGCATACTCACTATGGCGCAAGAGGGGGCCTGTTTGGTCGGATGGAGACATTGATGTTGAAACCTCGTGAGACGAAATTGGGTTAGAAGGAGCTTTGTAAAGGCTTTGTCACGTGCTCTAGCACCTTACCCAAGGTAGTGGCGAGTGGTATCGACGGATGCCAAACCAACTAGAGAAGTCGTGTCTTGTGGGTCAAAATTGTACAACCTCTGCAGTGTGTAAAACTATTGAATAAGCCGTGTCCGCGGTTATGGACGTGCTCGGGGATTTCACACGGGAGATAGAGTTTCTTCTAGAAATAAATCGGAGTGTGAATGGGAAGTTCACTTGATGAATTTAATGTTTATTTGGTGAATGGGTAATTCACTTGGTGGTTTGTGTCGACGGGTGAATGGGGAGTTCACTTGTCATTGGTTTGGTTGAGAAGTGAATGGTTAGTTCACTGGTTTTTCAAAGAAATTGTTTACGTATTTATTATTCTTTTCAATTATGCATTTCAATCTATTTATTGTATTTGTCATAAATGTTGTTTTCTGCAAAAGAACCATGCAGCAAACCCTTGGTAAGCCGTGCATGAATGCTATTTGCATACATTTCCCTACGGCCTGCTGAGTGCTTTATGTACTCACGGCTCATGCCTTTGTGATCAGTTGAATAATATCAAGCTGCACAGGAGTTCTTTCAGAAGGAAGACTATGAAGGTTTTGCGGGTTAGGATGCGTTCTCCACTCGATTACCTGTGGGCATGTTGATTGGCCTTTCCAAGTTTCTCGTTCCGCTGCAAGAGTTTATTTTTTTCTTTAAGCCCTGCGTGGCAAGTTAAGTAAACATTGCCATAAGGTCCAGTTATTATTCTTTGTTATTTTGAGATCTTTCTAGTTAAATCAAATAAATAGATGGTATTTCATCACTGTACCCTGTGTGAGCTAGCTCTTGATGCAGGACTAGTTCGAGAATACACAGAGGGTTCCTGAGATGTATTTTCGGGTCCCGACAGAGGTGGTATCAGAGCCATATCGACTGTAGAACGCAACCTTAGTTAGCATGGTCGTTTTAGCCTAAGCTTCAAAACTTATTTTCTAAATTTAATCAATTGAATTTGACTTAAGTTGTTGTTCTTTTCTAATCTATTCTATTGTAATCTCATCTCAGTCTGTTCTACTCTTACCATATTCTATTTCTCCTCATCTTGTGCGAGAGGTCTTTATCTCTTATCTTATATGAATTGTATTTTATGATCTTAATTTGTGACCTTATCCTGTTAATTTCTTTAGATGATTCAAGTGTCTGCGATCAAAGAGGCGATTGGCACAGGTTCTTCATTGCTTATTACAAAGTTTGGGAACAAGTAGAGTGCGACTTACTTCACCAAGGAAAAGAAAGTGAAGGGCACATAAGCTGGATTCGAGGCGAGGGTATATTTCATTGTGAGGATTGGAAGCCACATCCGTCATCACAGCATGAAGTGCTACGACAAGCTTGAGGACATGTCAGCAATCATAGTTGCCCACAAAGCCGTTCGCAGGATTTGCAGATTGCATCGGATCAGTTTGTCCAAATTGGTTCGAAAGTATGTGATGCAAATAAGCGTCGATACCGGTAGTTCCTAAACCGGAAGGAGAATCGGAGAAGTCCTGCTCCACCACGGCTCCATTGCGAGCACCTACTCCACCCACCACGATGATGGGCGTCGAATCACCGGTGTCGTCGAGTATCTCCACCACCGTGCCCGGTGTTCGTCGAGTCTCCTCTGACGATTCGCGACTCGTGGGTGTTCTCTGACGATTGAACCAAAAGTTGAAGAGTCTTCGCTCTCTAGTCCAGAGTGGGAGCCGTCCCATTAGTGTTTTAGTAGCGCTTTTAGATCGTTGTTGCAATAGGTCTTTATTTGGGTTGTGTGCAAGTGAAGCTGCAGTTTTACTGTCAAGCATTATGTTGCAGTCGCACTAAGCTTTTAATTTGAAGAGTTTATTTGTTCTTTCATAGCCTTTCAACTATGCTTTCTTGTCTCTTGTCTTGGGTTTAACTTTGTTTCCCCTACTTAAGTTGTTCCATCTACCTATCTTGTCTATCTCATCTATTGTGCTATTCCTCTCGTCTACATTGCTTTTCTATCTTATCTAACAAACACAGTGGAGAGGCATCGCAGATGGTTGACACTACGCAACACATCGAGCCGTACTTTCGGTCGGATGGTGCCCATGCCAACGTCAACACTAGCGGCGATCACGATCCACGGGAACTACGAGAACCTGACATGGCACAACTACTAGCGGCTCAAACTCAATTCATGAGCGCGATGATGCAAAACATGAACGAGTATGATGACTTCGGCAAAAGTCGGACCGCCACCGCAATAGTCGACTTGTTGAATCGAGAATAATCAAGCGACCTCTGTTCCACCGGCAGCTCATCATCATTCCAAGTTAGCAAAATTTATGAGGACTCGTTCGCTTACATTTTCTCATTAAATCGAGAACCTTTGGGCGCTTGAAGATTGGCTTCGCTCTGTTGAGAAAAAGCTCGCCATTGCCCAATGCAATAATCATGAGAAAGTTCTTTATGCCTCACATCAATTGGAAGGTCTGTAGCAGAATGGTGGAAAAACTACACATGACTCATGAGAATTCACAAGCCATTACTTGGGGAGAATTTTCAATGGCGTTTCGTCAAGCTCATGTTCGGATGGTATAGTGGAAATGAAGAAGAATGAATTTAAATGAACTCTGATGAAATATGTCCTTGGGTGAATATCTCAACAAGTTTACCCAACTTTCTCGCTATGCTCCAGAAGATGTTGCGACAGATAATGCACGTCAGAAGCGATTCAAGCGTGGACTTAACCCAAGTTTGAAGGTACAAGTTATCGGGAATGACTATGTTGATTTTCAGCACATGGTGGATAAAACAGTACTTATAGTAGATTCTCGTCGTGAGTTGGACGAATCTCGCAAAAGGAAAATGATACAACAGGGAGCTCATCAGAGTCAGCTACAAAGAGTCAGGACCAATACCCAGCAGCCCTTTCGTGCTAACAATTCATCTGCCGGATTCAGAACCCCTGCCCCACTAGCGCATGCAGGAAACTCAGGAATTTCCAATTTCAATAACAGTAACAATAAGAGGACCAACAATCCTGCAGCAGGAGTTACTTGTTTCAATTGCAATGAGACAGGTCATTATGCCAACAAGTGCCCGCAGAAGCAAGGACTCACATCAATTCCTTTCAATCTGGGACCTACACCAGCCAGGACTTCTGTGCTAGGAGTGGGAAGAGGAGTGTTTCAGACTCCAAATCAAGCTACGAGACCCATGGCCAATCGTAGCAAGAGGAAGACTGAATCATGTCACTGCAGAAGAAGTGCAGCCAGTTCAGAACGTCGTTTCTGGTAAGTCTTTAAGCTAGACCTGCGTCGGAACCTATTCTCTAGTCAGCCCGAATCTCGGGGACGAGATTACTTTAAGGGGGGAGGTTTGTAACATCCCAAAAATTTGGCATGTTTTAAAGTTTTAAAAGAAAAATAACCATTTGAATTTTTCTACTAAAGTTAAAGCTTAATTAGAAATTTCAGAGATCAAAACAATTTAACATGATTAATTCCAACATCAACTATTATCAAAATTATTTTATTTGGATTCTATGGGCTTAGATATAATTTCTAGAATTTTCTAGAATTTTTCTGAATTCATTTGCTATTTTCTATTTGCCTTTTGGATTTTCTACTATTTTCTAAAAAAAGAAAAACATATTCTATTTCCTCGGAGCGATGTGACGAAGCCCATCATCGCTCCAGACCACCCGCCTCCTCCGGCCCAACTCCGCGCCTCGGCCGTCTTCCTCCGGCCTTTCATGCAATGCTGCGGCTTCGCTCTCCATTGCCCGGTGGCCCGCCGAAATCGCCTCATGACGCCGGCTCCTTCTCCCGCTGTCTGTGGGCCGCCCAGCCGCCACTCGGCTCGGTCTTCTTCAAGCTGGACTCCATGATCGAGTTCCAGCACGACGCGCGTAGCCGCCGCCTCTCTCCTCGGTCTCTCCATCTTGGCTATTTAAGGCCCGAGCAGGTCAATCTGTCGCCTCTCCTCCTCCTCCAAAGCCCTAAGGTGCCCCGGGTTCGTCTTCTCGACGCCTTGCATCGCCGAAAAAAGCCACCGACGGCCGGCCGCCACTCGCGTACGCATTCGCCATTGTTGATCCATCTCCGGCCAAGTTTCCGCCACCAGTAGTCCACATTAGCAAAGCTACGTGGTGCTCGGTCGCCCTGCCCGAGGGCCTCACAATCGTCGTTTCGGTTTGGTGACAACAACGTGCCGCGCCATTCGCCGACGCCGGTAAGCCATCGTCGCCCGAGTCCAACCACCACCTCCGGCAGTTTCGTCCTTCTCTCGGGGTCTCGTTTTTGTACCTTCTTGCCGCCAGGCTTCATGCGTCCGTCGCCGTCGCGCCACGGTTCATGCCGTGGGTGCCTCCTCTGCAGTTGCTCTCTGTGCCAACGTGGCAAGCCACCTCAGCTGCCACCTCCTCGGCCACGTCGGCTTTTTGCTAGCGTGGCGCCTGCGTGTCGCTGCCATGTGGCAGACCAATTTCCACCCGAAGCCAAACCTTCTTGAACTCAGTCCACGGTGCACCAGTCATTGACAGTGGGTCCCACCTGTCAGGCCATTTTCTTTTTCTTTTATTTTCTCAGCAGTAATTCCTCGCTGACGTCAGCCAACGTCATAAGTCGAATTTTCCATTGAAGAATAAATCGGAAAATTAAATAAAAATCCAAATTTGGGTTTTAATTTATTCTCAATCTTCCAAAACCCATATCTTTTGCATCCGAACTCCGATTGAGCCCATTCAAATTTGTAAATTCATCTAAATTCGAGCTCTATGTATTTATGATTTTTATTTAATTTTTGGTGTTGGTTTTATCTCTGTTTGATATTTATTTGTTCTATTTGCTTATTTTGCGAGTAGACGTTGCTACTTCGGGAAGTTTTGAACAAAGAGAAGTACACCGAGATCAAGATCAATCCCAGGATTTATTCCAAGGCAAGCCGTAGTCCTTTGATCATATTGATCCTATGATTTCAAAAGTATATTATTTTATACAATTGCATGCTATCTTTATATCAATTGTTTTGGGTTTAGTTATTACCTGTTGTCATTATACCTCCATTGAACATTTGAATGTCATGAATCTTTTGTCACCCTAGCTTGGATAATTTTAGTTGGACATATTTGTATCACCAACATGGGTATCGTATTAGTGCTTAGTCAAGCTTAGTCTCGATGGGTTCATCATCACATGTGTCATAATGATTAATCTTGATTTAATGATAAATAGAATTGTGGTGGTTAGCCACTTTGTAAAATTTGTGTTCCATGACAGGGGATGTCGTTGGTTTCTTTTAAACAAAATGGTTTTCACTCGGTAGTGGATGGTGGATTGAGGTGTGGATTTAACACGTTGTGGGTTTGTGGAAAGATCGCCTGAGTAACTTGTCAAGGACTTAATCTTGTGCGCCATTGAACTGAGCCTTAACCGTACAACCACATGTCCTGTATGGGCGGGACCTGGCCAATTAATTAGCAATGTCTTAATTTTGGTTCTGTCTCGGATGAGTGAGTTACGGGGTACGTACTCACTATGGCGCAAGAGGGGGGCCCTGTTTGGTCGGATGGAGACATTCAGTGTTGAAACCTCAGCGGGCAGAACTGGGTTAAGAAGGAGCTTTGTAAAGGCTTTGTCACGTGCTCTAGCACCTTACCCAAGGTAGTGGCGATGGTATCGACGGATGCCAAACCAACTAGAGAAGTCGTGTCTTGTGGGTCAAGCTGTACAACCTCTGCAGAGTGTGTAAAACTATTCGAATAGCCGTGTCCGCGGTTATGGACGTGCTCGGGGATTTCACACGGGAGATAGAGTTTCTTCTAGAAATAAATCGGAGTGTGAATGGGAAGTTCACTCGATGAATTTAATGTTTGTTTGGTGAATGGGTAATTCACTTGGTGGTTTGTCTCGACGGGTGAATGGGGAGTTCACTTGTCATTGGTTTGGTTGAGAAGTGAATGGTTAGTTCATTGGTTTTTCAAAGAAATTGTTTACGTATTTATTATTCTTTTCAATTACGTATTTCAATCTATTTATTGTATTTGTCATAAATGCTGTTTTCTGCAAAAAAAACCATATAGCTAACCCTTGGTAAGCCGTGCATGAATACTATTTGCATATATTTCCCTATGGTCTGCTGAGTGCTTTATGTACTCACGGCTCATGCCTTTGTGATCAGTTGAAGAATATCAAGCTGCACAGGAGTTCTTTCAGAAGGAAGACTATGAAGGTTTTGCGGGTTAGGATGTGTTCTCCACTCGATTGCCTGTGTGCATGTTGATTGGCCTTTCCAAGTTTCTCGTTCCGCTGCAAGAGTTTATTTGTTTTTTAAGCCCTGGGTGGCAAGTTAAGTAAACATTGACCATAAGGTCCAGTTATTATTCTTTGTTATTTTGAGATCTTTCTAGTTAAATCGAATAAATGGATGATATTTCATCACTGTACCCTGTGTGAGCTAGCTACTGATCTGGGACTAATTCAGAATACACAGAGGGTTCCTGAGATGTATTTTCGGGTCCCAACACCCAAGCTTTCCATGTGACTGCGTAGATGATCTTGTGAATTCATAGCATAGGTGATTTTTTTTTTCTTATGTGAGAAGCATTCTTTTTTGCGTTTGGTCTATATGATTGCACAGAAACATATTCTTGGTAGTGCCATTTCAGAACAAAAAGGAATTATTGCCTCATTGTGTTTGCCAATTTTCTCCTGAACACTTCCTCAAAAACTAAAATTTCCCCTTCACACATCCAAACATGTGTATGTGTTTGTTACTATGTAGAAAATGTTCTGGTACACATTCAGATTTAAAGCCACTGAAACTTTAGTTCCTTTCTAACACTGCATTAATTTTCTTCTTCTGAATTTGGTGGAGGTGCTAAAAGCTATTCCTCATTAGAAAATTTCTAGATTCCTCTTTTTTCATGGGAAAATTCAGAATGCATGCCTACCATACTCATCTGTAGTTAAGGTGACGTAACGTGGAAATCAACCGTGGAATCATGGAAACGACCGCCCTCAAGCATCCGATCGAGCTCCAACGGTCCAGATTAATGCTTTCTACTACGGAGAAAAATATACTACACCTGCCTATTGAGTATTGACCCTCTAACCGAATTTTCTCAAGAAGAAGAAGAAGAAAAAAAATGCAAACTGATCATGGAGATTAGTCGGCAGCTATTGGCATTATTAAGTTCCTCAAAGATCGCGATTTAAGGCTTAAGATCGTGATTTACGGCTTAAACTGAAGTGGCATCCAAGACACAAGTGCGATCCAGTACTGTTTACACAAAAGAGCACATGCGCGATCAGACTAATGTACTATATTCGAACCATTTAGGTCTTCTGATTGTGATTGGTAATCGTCTGCGTGACATGTGAGTGTCGGAATTTTTCTCTCGCCCAGGAAATTCCATCGTCTTAACTTGGTTTAATGAGTCAAATGTACAGTTTGCCGGTGCACGTGGGAGTGCATGTTAGATGTTACCTCAGTTCAACAGCAATATTTCAGGGAAAAAAATTCTTTTTTTTTTTAAAAAAACGAAGATCAGAAGATCACTTCGTGATATGTTTGCAACCGATGAACATAAATTGATTAGGAGGTCTTAGATAAGTTGATACAGTATTTAAACTTTTAGTGCTTAAGTATAGCACGCAAGATAGACCGTGTGATTATTTTCTCACCCAACAGCATAGAAAGCCACTGCACTTAACCTGTAATACCTTTATCGCAAGCACAAACGGCAGATTACTAGAATTTCATGGGTGAATTAGTCATCATCATATAGGCAGAATTTCTGTTCCATTATGTAAATTTTACATGGGACAGACGCGGGGGATTGGATTCCAAACGGGCCAGCGCAGCGTAACCAACCATTTCGTTCGCAGGAATTCATCATCAAAACCGTGCAGAGAAGGAAAGAATACCGCAAGGAAAGGGAGGGAGGCCGGCCGGCTCCTGGCGCCGTCCACGTCAGCGCCACGTCCCTCGCGGGCCCCGCACAGTGCCGCCGCACGCTGGGGAAGGAGTCCACGTCGGCCACGTGCTCCCAAAAGGAGAAAAGAGCGAGGAACACTTGTGCTTTTCCTCCGCTCCCCTGTCTCTGTCTCCTCTGCCTTCATCCATCCATTATTCTCTCGCTTATTCTCCACTCCCCCCCTCCTCTCTCACCTCACCTCACCTCACCTCACCGCCATCCATCCCCCTCACGCCGCCGCCGGAGAAGAGTCCGCCTCCGCCGCCGGGAGAGGTGCTAGGCTCCGCTCCGGTTCGGCTTCCCCCGCGCGCGGTGAGGCGGGCGGGCCGTCCAGTCTCCTGCTTGGTAGCTAGGTGTGGTGGTCTTGCGCTGAGCTCCGTGGGGGTACGGTGTTGCTGCAAGAAACGCTCTGATTCGGCGGGACTGTCCGGGGGTGGGTGTGGGTTGGCGCGATTTGGCGGAGAGGTTGTTTTTTTGGGGGCGATTTGTAGCTTTCTTGGCGGAAAATGTGGGATTTTGGCGGCGATTTGACGGTTTCTTGGGGTGGAAGGTTTTGAGGTTTGATGGTCTGGAAGGTGAGATTTTTTTAGGCCGATCTGATGCCTTCGTGGTTCGGGAGTGAGGTGATTTGATGCGATTTGGAGGAGCGGCGGTGGGATCTTTGTGAAGTTTCTGCGAGGGAGCTGATTTGGCCATGGGGCTCGCGCCGCCGGAGCTGGGGCAGTTCGACGGGTGGGAGAGCTCCGGCGAGGAGGAGCGGCAGAGGTGGGGCTGGTGCCGCCGCAGCCGCAGCAGCAGGCGCGGACGGCGACTGCCCCGGAAGGGCGGGGAGGACGCCACGGTGGCCACCGGCTGCTGCATCCGCCTCTGGCCCATGGGGAGCTGCCCTCCGCTTCCGCGCTCCAAGGTCGACACCTCCACGAGCAGCGCCAGCATGCACGGCGGTAATGTCCCTTTCTCTCTTTACCTGGACTGGGATGTGCAATTAACATATGCTCTCTTGCTGTCATTAGGGTGGAAGATATGCTAGATATAGTTGTGGTAATATCCATTAATCCGTAATTGGAAATTGTAAGCTGTAGCCTATATAACTTTGCCCATAATATGTAACGCATGTCGTAGTTGGTGTTGGGGTTATAGTTGGTTAGTGTGTAAATGTCGAGGACGTGTGCAGATTGGTAGTTAGTTTGCTGGAGAGTTGAGTTCCGTATTTCTAGCTGAACGGCCGTTCTCATTATCACCTATTAATGTGAAATTGGAAGATGGAACTCTGGAGGAGCAGGTGTTGTGTGTGGGACCAGTGGCATGAGTGGTTTTCTGAGTATCTATTTTTAGAATAGCATGTGGCATTTTTGCTCCATGCAAGTGGCACTAAATCTTGTGGCAAATTAAGGAGAACAATGCACAGGCAACGAATGCCACCGGCTTCTCCAATGGGGAATGGTTGTTGATATGTTAGATATGTTAGGCTAAGCCACCTGACTCTGATTTTGATGATGTTATAGTTGAAAACAATATTTTGCCGTGATTAGCCCGTAGGCACTTCTCCTCTTTATATAAACAAAAGGGGTAGTTACAACAAACTCTAGATTACAAAGGTTAATCTCTACCGAAACAATCTAAAGAGGTTACAATATAAACAACCTATACTTGTCAGACGGTGACCAGTACACAGTCTATAACGATTTTTGTTAACACGCCCCCTCAATCCGAACCTCTGTGTACAAGGTTTAGATTGTGTCGAAATCGATCAAGCATCTGATGAGTTGCTGGCTTCGTGAACACATCGGCAATCTGATCTTCAGAAGAGATGAACCTAACATTAAGCGCTCCGAGAGCAACTTTCTCTTGCACAAAATGAAAATCAATTTCTATATGTTTTGTGCGGGCATGAAAAACAGGATTAGCTGTCAGGTATGTAGCACCAAGGTTGTCGCACCACAACACAGGAGGTTGTGCATAACACCGAGTTCCTTAAGGACCGACTGGATCCAAATAGCTTATGCGGTTCCATTTGCCAAGGCTTTATACTCGGCTTCAGTACTTGATCGTGAAATAGTAGGCTGCTTTTTCGAACTCCACGAAATCAGATTTGGACCCAGAAAAATGGCAAAGCCTCCTGTCGATCGGTGATCATCAATGCACCCGGCCCAATCTGCGTTAGTAAAAATACTGAGGTGTGTTGATGGTGATCGTCTGAATCGCAAACCGGTGTCAAGTGTCCCCTTGACATAGCGCAAAATTCGCTTTACTGCCTCCCAGTGCGCATCTGTCGGAGAACTCAGAAATTGACAAACCTTGTTTACAGCAAAGGAAATGTCAGGGCGCGTAAGTGTAAGATACTGCAAACCTCCGACCAAGCTCCGATACTTGAAGGCATCTTCAGTATTGAGCACTTGTCCACTGTCCCGGCCAAGGTTATCTTATGACATAGGTGTTGAAGTAGCTTTGCAATTCTCCATGCAGGCACGATGCAAAAGATCAAGTGCATACTTATGTTGTCTCAAGGAGAGGCCCCAAAATTGTAAGCGACTGCAAGACCAAGGAAGTATTCCAAACGACCGAGGTCCTTGATAGGAAAAGCTTGGGACAGGGACGTAACAAGGCAATCAACTGCTTGCGGTGAAGACCTTGCGATGACAATGTCGTCGACATAGACCAACATATATATGGTCACACCATGATGAGCAAACATGAAGAGCGAAGTATCGGCCTTGGAGGAGGAGAACCCAAGCTGATGAAGCATGTCGCTAAGACGAGCATACCATGCGCGGGGAGATTGCTTCAGGCCGTAGAGAGCTCTTTGTAGTTTGCACACATGCGTGGGATGGCGAGGATCTTCAAAACCGGGAGGCTGCTGCATGTATACATCCTCAAAAATATTCTCCATGTTCCACGCATTAGCAAACATCTCCTATCCGTTCACAAGCTTGTTTCCGATAATAATGTGTTTATCGAGTTTCACCCGGATTCTTTTTTTGTTAAGGACAAGGCCACGAGGAAAACCATTCTTCACGGTAGAAGCCAAGGAGGCCTCTACCCTATTCCTTTCGGTCGTGCTTTATCCATACGTCATGCTTCCTCCAGTGTCAAGATCTCATCCCAAAGAAGGGCATCGCCTCTGGCCATCCTTCCAATAATGTAGTTCAATCTATTGTTAGGGCAAACAATTTATCTTGTTCGTCAAACTCTGAGTTCTCTATTTGTGATGCTTGTCAACGTGCTAAGAGTCGTCAACTACCTTATAATCAATCTCATTGTGTTTCTACTATGCCTCTTGAGTTGGTGCATACTGATATTTGGGGTCCTGCGTTGCCCTCATCAGGAGGATATAAGTATTATGTTAGCTTTGTTGACGATTATAGCCGTTTCTGCTGGATTTATCTTTTGAAGCACAAATCTGATGTTGAGGCCATCTTTTATGCTTTTCAGAACCATGTTGAATGTCTCCTTAACACCAAAATCCGGGCTATTCAATCCGACTGGGGAGGGGAATATCATCGTCTCCACAAATATTTCCAACGCGTTAGCATTTCCCATCGTGTTTCTTGCCCTCGTACATCTCAACAGAATGGGGTTGCGGAGCGTAAACACCGCCATCTTGTTGAGACAGGTCTTGCACTCCTCGCCCACTCTTCTCTCCCATTGCGTTTTTGGGATGAAGCCTTCCTCACTGCTTGTTACCTCATTAACCGGATAACTAGCCCAGTTATCAACCAAGCCACTCCCATCACCCGCCTTCTCCGGGTTACACCAGACTACTCATTCCTTCGCACCTTCGGGTGCGCATGTTGGCCCAGCCTCCGCAAGTACAACTCCCGTAAACTCGAGTTCCGATCCAAGATGTGCACCTTCCTTGGTTATAGTCCCTTGCATAAAGGATATAAGTGTCTCTATAGATCCACGGGTCGTATCTACATCTCTCGTGATGTCGTCTTCGACGAATCTGTGTTTCCTTTTGCTACACCCGGTGTCTCCATTGACTTATCACCTCTAGCTCATCCTGTTTCTTTCCCTGCCACAGAACCGGCTACTCAGGGTGCCCCTATGCATCATTACCCAATGACCCGGTGTCTCTGACGGGACGATCATTGGGTGACATGGGCGGGGCTTGATGCTGCCTCAATCGAAGGACACGTGTGCCACTGCTGGACACGACTTGATGGGAGATCTTTTGGATGAATTCTCTATTCTTTTGGAAGAACCACACGGCCTGCCGCCACCCCGACGACATGATCACCACATTCACCTCCTGCCAAGCACGGTTCCCAATGGTCGTTCGGCCATATCGTTATCCACAATTATTGAAGGATGAGATTGAGAAGCAATGTGATGACATGTTGGCCCAAGGTATTATTCGCGAAAGTACTTCGGTATTTTCATCACCAGTATTGTTGGTTAAAAAGCAGGATGCATCGTGGTGTTTTTGTGTGGATTATCGTGCCCTCAACAACAAGACAATCAAGGACAAGTTTTCGATTCCGGTTGTTGATGAGCTTGTGGATGAACTCAATGGTGCATGTTTCTTCACCAAGCTTGATTTACGCAGTGGCTATCATCAAGTTTTGATGCATAGTTCCGATATCGAGAAGACATCGTTTCGTACACATCGTGGACACTTTGAGTTCTTGGTCATGCCCTTTGGCCTAACAAATGCTCTAGCGACATTTCAGGCGCTCATGAATGATATCCTCAAGCCGTTTATTCGTCGTTTTGTCCTTGTTTTCTTTGACGATATTTTGGTCTATAGCTCGTCGTGGGCCGGACATCTTCAGCGAGTGCGCATTGTGCTTCAACTTATGTGGCATCATTAACTTTTTCTAAAGAAATCCAAGTGTCTATTTGGCGCCGAGTCCGTACCTTATCTCGGTCATATCATCTCCGGTCAAGGTGTGGCTATGGATTCCGACAAGATAGGCGCAAATCAGGCATGGTTGAAACCACGTACCATCATGGCACTTTGTGGGTTCCTCGGTCTCGCCGGTTATTACCGAAAGTTCATCAAGGAATATGGCTCAGTGGCAACACCCCTCACCAAGCTACTTAAGAAGGAAGCCTTCTCATGGACATCAGATGTCGATTTGGCCTTTACGGCTTTGAAGACAGCGCTGGTGACGACGCCAGTCCTCCATCTCCCTGACTTCACCAAGCATTTCATGGTGGATTGTGGTGTGTCCGGTGCGGGGTTTGGGGTCGTATTGCATAAAGGTGGAGGCCCAATTACTTTTTTCAGTCGGACGATAGCTCCTCACCATGCTAAATTGGCCACTTATGAACGTGAATTGATTGGGTTGGTTAAGGCCGTACGACATTGGCGGCCATATTTGGGGACACGCTTTTCTTGTTCGAACAGATCATTATAGCTTGAAGTTTTTGCTCGATCAGTGGCTCTACTATTCCTCAACATACTTGGGTGAGCGAGCTTTTTGGTTATGATTTATTTTGTGGAGTTTCGTCTTGGTCGACAGAACGCTGCGGTGGATGCGCTATCTCGGCAAGAATGAGGACATGGCCCTTTGGGCATTATCCAGACTACACTTCGCCCTTTTCACCGCACTCTAACGGGAGGTTTCATCTATTTCCGAACTCATCGTATTGCATGATAACATCTTGGTCGGTACTGCGGAATCCGGTTGGACCTTCGTGGATGGATTGATTTTATATAACGGGCGTATTTTTGTGGCTAATTCATTGCTTCTCTGGACTGACTTGCTTGCCGATGCGCATAGTACTGGTCATGAAGGCATTCAGAAAACTTTACATCACTTTCGAGTGACCTTCAACCCTGGTGCAAATAAAATGGTTCGCGAATATATCAAAGGTTGTGTGGTCTGCTAGCAAAATAAAACTGACCATTTACATCCAGTTGGACTTCTCTAGCCTTTGAGTGTGCCATTGGCAGTTCGGGAGGATATTTCCATGGACTTTATTGAAGGTTTCCCAAGGTGGGCGGCAAAACAGTTATCTTAACAGTTGTTGATCGTTTTTCGAAATACAATCAATTTATTTCGCTTGGTCATCCTTATTCGGCAAACTTCGTTGCTCGCGCTTTCTTTGATGATATTGTTCGTCTCCATGGTATTCCCTATTCTATTGTGAGTGATCGTGATCCCGTCTTCACCTGTAATTTTTGGACAAAACTTTTTCATCTTACGGGATCTAAGCTTCATGAGTTCTGCTTTTCACCCACAATCAGATGGTTAGCCTGAAGTAGTCAACAGCACAATCGCTATGTACTTATGGTGTCTATCTGGTGATTGTCCTAAGCAATGGCTTCAATGGCTTACTTGGGCAGAATTTTGCTAAAATACGTCCTATCATTCTGCCTTGCGGACCACACCTTTTCAGGTAGTCTATGGGCGCGGCCCTCCTACTTTGTTGACATACCAGCCAAGTGCAGCGCGAGTGGCGGCTGTTGATCGGCAATGGCGTGACCGTGATGACTCTCACTGAAATTCGTGAACGCCTCCTTCAAGCTCAAGATTACATGAAGCAGCATTATGATAAACATCACCGTGAGATCAACTTTGAGGTGGGTGAATGGGCCTAGCTTTGCCTTCATCACCGAACTGTAGTTCCCATCACAGACCAACAACGTTCTAACTTGGCTCCTCGTTTTTACAGTCCATTCTTGGTTGAAGAACGCATTGGCACAGTTGCGTATCATCTTCAGCTTCCTCCCAAAGCTTGTATCCATAACGTTTTCCATGTCGCTTTACTCAAAAAGTATCTCGGGCCAATTCCACTGGTTCTTGGCCGACTATCGGACATTGTGCATGGTCTTGTGGTTCCTTTGTCGTTATCTATTGTTCGGGCTCGTCTGAACCGTGGTACCTGGGAATTACTTGTTCAATGGTTGGGGTGTTCTTCAGCCGATGCGACTTGGAAGTGATTGGATGATTTTTAACAACGTTACCCCTTGTTCCAGGTCGAGGATGAGCTGTTTCGCAGAGAGGGGGGTAATGTTGTGGACGCCTTTGTGGGGAAGACGTATCAAAGACGTCGACGTACGACAGTGCTTCCAATTCAACCCAGGGGAGGGGGGGCTGTTCCCGCGTCGGATTCGGCTACAGTAACCGAATTGGGTCGGTTACTGCTACTGATATGGCAGCAGAGGGAGATTTCGGAAGAGAGGCAGCAGAGTTAGAGTTAACCTCCTTTAGAAATAGGATAAAGTTAGTATCTCCTTAAGAGATTAAGTTGGATACTGGGTTTAGAGATTGAATTAGAGTTTGAGTAGTTTCCTTCTCGAATTCGTTGTGCTGTTCAAATTTTGGAAATACCGAAATCCCTTGCGCCTAGGCTATAAAGGCAACATATTGAATTGAGAGGAGACAAGCAAGAAATAAACTAGTTCTTACCACCAAGTATTCGGCAGATCAGAGCCTTGCACCGCCGGCAACAATGTCGACGCGTGCAAGGGCGATCCTCGCCTTCGCCAGTTATTGTTCTCGTTAAATCTTCCTTCTCATCCTCCCATGCCATATCAAGTCAGCAATTAATTTTTCTTGTAATTTTAGTATAAATGCCTTGTTTTTGTTGTTATGCCTTGGAGCTAAATAAAATAATTACTAAGATAGCATGGAAAGATACGAGGAGAAAGGACTCCAGTTGGCAGTTAATATTTCTTTTAGTATGAAGAGAAAGGGTTTATCTTAGTCATTGCACTATGGAACTAAAAATATCACACATACAAGCACACGCGTGCGTGTCTCATACACACACTTGGAATTTATCGGAGGCATCCAAGGCTTTATGGAACAAAGGCATGCGCTTTTCAACTGAGTGCGTGCTCCTAAAATCGCAATGAGGAACTAAAAAATATCGCACCATTGTTAGTCAGGACATTAAAAGATGTTATTTTAAGCATGATGATTCATGGCTTTAATTGCATGCTACTAAAGTTGTTATCAGCTAGGCCATCTAGTCATGGAACTTTTTTTTTTTAATCCATTTTTTAAAAATATTTTAAAGATAACCCCTCCTTAACTTTATTTCCAATTCTGACCCCTTTGGCCACACCACAACGCGTGGCGTGGCAAAAGCATATTGTCATGTCACGGACCTCGATGCAAACGAGTGCTGTCACGTCATTGCTCTTGGTGTGATAGGACTTAGCCCAAAAATGGACGCCTGTTAGCTTGGAGGGCTATCGTGGCAGGTTTGGTCATGCCGCGGTATGTGGCGTGACTGCACAGTTTAGTTACGCTATGAGTCATGACGTGATCAAAGGGGTTAGAATTAGAAATAACGTTAGGGTGATGCTATCTTTTTTAAAAAATAAATAAAATGGATAAATAAAATAAAAAAGCTCTCTTGTCATGTGATATGCCTCGTGGCTTTTTTTTCTTCTTCTCTTAGTGGGTTAGTATATTATTCGTTTGCTTGCCTTTTCAGCTAGACATGATGTGAATCTGTAATTCGTGTCATGGACTCATGGTTATAGACTTATAGTGACCTTTGTCAGGTGCTTGCAATGAAGCAGGATAAAACCCTCTTTTTGCCACTTCAGAGAAACCAATTTATATTACTTTTTTCTTGGAAATTTCAAAAACAAAATTTTTTGACTATTCTACTAGGTGTTTATTTAGGAAGAGAGATGTTTTACGGTGCTTGGAGGGTACTACCAGGTATCTCCACTCAATAAATACCAACCGTTGATTTGTAAAGGGCATTTTGGTATGAGATTTGTGTAAACAAGATTAATTTAGTGATTATTAACCTCACTCATCCCAGCGCACATCTCGTCCGTAACCATCCTTTTGTTGACCAGCAGCCTGGAGCGTCTCCTTCGGGTGATCCTCCCGTGATCCATCCATACTACTCCCATTCCCCTCCTCCATCCTCACATTACTACTTCCCTTCACCCCTTTGATCCGTCAAGCAGGCACAAATCGTAACTCTTCGTGATCTGCACGAGCATGAATAACCACGTCAGCTGCAAGGTCATTAATTTGTGTCTACCAGCGTCTTGTACCACTACCTACAGATCACCAATAACTTATGACTAAATCCTGGAAATTGCATTTGCTTACTTTGTTTAACACAATAAATTTACATAGTGATAGTGTTTAGTTACTTAATATCGGGTAAACTATGAGAGAACTATGTAGATTTACTTCAGTTACTTAGATTCAGATTTATGGGTATATGTAAAATTATGTATCTAAACTCTAATCGTATTTTTAAGTTAGTACCTCTCCCACAACCTAAATACCTTTCTATAAGTACCTCTTACACTAGACATCAGATTATAGGTATACGAGGAAAGTGTATTTAGTATGTGTTGTCCATACCCCATAACTAAACTTGCACTTCACTGTGTAGTGTGTCCTTCAGTTATACCTCACACTTTGCTGTGTAGATTGAAATTGTGTTTCTTCACATTGTTATTGTGGGGACTTATTCTATTGTTCAGAAGACATTCTTTCATTAGTACGGTGTTGGAGAGTTCGTATTAGAGTCTAATATAGAAGTTGTATTAGAGTCGGATTGTATCTAGAGACTATGAATAAAGGGTGTGGAAGTCCCGTGGGACAAAACATAATTATTCCCCGAAATTCTACATATGGCGTACTAAAACTGTTATCCATTTCATGGAACAGCAGAAAAGTCAACAGAAAATGGTAGCAGGAACCAACCGATTGCATCAGTAGTCTCAGGCTCAACATCTACTAGTAATGCCGAGAGCAGTTCATCAGCATCTAAAGCTGGAGAGGAAATAAAGGTTGCCTCTCAGTTGCGCAAGTTTGCATTCAATGATCTGAAATGTGCAACGCGGAACTTCAGGCCCGAGAGTCTTCTTGGAGAAGGGGGTTTTGGATGTGTGTTTAAAGGGTGGATTGAAGAGAATGGAACTGCGCCTGTGAAACCTGGAACAGGCCTTACAGTTGCTGTCAAAACACTCAATCATGATGGGCTTCAAGGGCACAAAGAATGGGTGGTATGTGCTTTGTTCTATTATTCAAATTATGTTTATTTTGATCATTTTCGTTATCCACTTTTCATTAGGATCACAATGATTGTGTCCCATATTCCACTTCATTGCATTCTTTGCAGGCAGAAGTTGATTTTCTTGGTAACCTTCACCATCCCAATTTGGTCAAGTTAATTGGATATTGTGATGAAGATGACCAAAGATTGCTGGTATATGAATTTATGCCTCGTGGAAGCTTGGATAACCATCTTTTCAGAAGTATGTTACTGACCAGTTCTCAAGCCATTGAAACTTTAAATTTTCATAGAACATTAGAACCTTTTTCTTAAGGAAATAATTGTTTTTCATATTAGAGTATTGTTTTTCATATTAGAGTACCCATTCCAAAGTGTTTGTCCATTGCATCTGTCAGTTGGAAAATTTAATTGATTAGGTGGAAATATTGAAGCTTACATGAATTATGATGAATCTGTAGGGTCTCTTCGTCTCCCATGGTCCATCAGAATGAAGGTTGCTCTTGGGGCAGCAAAGGGTCTTGCTTTCCTTCATGAAGACGCAGAAAGACCAGTCATTTATCGTGATTTTAAAACATCTAATATACTGCTAGATGCGGTAAGTGTTAGATCCATGAATCGAATTTGCATTGTGTAGCACATGACTCGCATCCTGTTATTTCATATGTTTACATATGCTCTTACAGGATTACAATGCAAAGCTCTCAGATTTTGGGCTTGCCAAAGATGGTCCTGTAGGTGACAAAACTCATGTGTCTACTCGAGTAATGGGAACCTATGGGTATGCAGCTCCAGAATATGTCATGACAGGTAAGTGCTTCGTCAGAAAGATCAAATGCATAGGTTCTGACGATAGTTCAAGTGCATAGGTTCTGACGATAGGTTCCATATCAACACATCCATAAGAAAGATCAAATGCATAGGTTCTGCCGATAGTTCTCCTAGGTAGTCCTATCTCTCCTGCTATTAATAAAAAAACAAGTTAGTATGGTATTTGGAATACTTGCATGACTTACTATGCATTTGATCTTTCTTATGGATGTGTTGATATGGAAACGATGCTTGTTAGAAGACAGTGTGATGCGATAGTGGTAAATAGAGGTGGCCAAATGGGTCGTGCCAGCCTGGTTGGCCCGAAGCACAAGATTGTTGGCCTGGTCAAGGCATAGCATGGCCCGACAAGGTGTGTCGTGTTTGGGTTACGACCCCAGCACAGCACGCACAGTATCGTGTCGTGCACGGTCAGCCTAGGCACGGCCGGTGACGGAGGAGTGGCGGTGGTCGGGCCCAGCCGAGACGCAAAGGAGGAGGAGGTGGCGGACGGGCGTGGCGGAGACATGGAGGCGGAGGTGGCGATGGCGGCGGCGACCAGGCTTGGTGGAGGCGGAGGTGGCGGCCAGGCATGGAGGTGGAGGAGGTGGCATCGGCCGGGCGCACGGCAGGCAAGTGAGGTGGCACCGCGTCGCCCAAGCCGCGAAGGAGGGCGGCAGGCGGCTAGGCACGGAGGCGACAGGATGGGGTGGAAGAAGCTTACTGCTTCTGTGCTTACCAAGGCCCATCGAGTTTATCATGCTCGGGCCGGCCCAGCACGGCCCGAGAGGTCGGTGTGTCGTGCCTAGGTCGGCATCCCACCCCACGGGCCGGCCGAGCCGTGTCAGGCCGGGCCGCCCATTTGGCCATCTCTAAGTGGTAATTGCCATGCTTATGGTCTTAACAATTTATCGGTAATATGCAAATTTTCAACTAGCTGATTTGACTATATCGGGTGTAACTAAGTTGAATGTATCTATTGGTTCGTGTAATAAGTCCTCATATTTTATCTAGAGAAAACCAAGTGGAAGGGACAAAGTCTTGTGCTCCTGTTATTAGGGTATAGCCCATGTATATTAGGATTTGTACAGAACTACATAATGTTTTGAATATTGTGTATTTGTATTCAGAGGCCCAATGGGCAATATATATAGGGTGCATAAGAGGTGCATGCTATATACAGATAAGCCAATACAAAAGCCCCTCCTCAAATGCAAGGCGTATGCAATAGCATTGCATTTGGAAAGGGTTGACACTAAACTAGGGAAAATCCAAAGTCCGAGTTTTGATAATGTCGTCGTAGCATACAACTCTTGGAAAATATGCCAACAAAAGATCTCCCATCCGATGTCGTGCGCCAACCCATAAAGCACAAGATGCAGGAGCAAAGTCGACCGCGACAACACTGTTAGAGATATATTAGAGATAAGGTAATAGAGATATATGTTAGAGATAGAATCTATCTCTAACATATCCTTTTCTATATCTCTTGTACTCTATATATATCGCCCTTTTGGCCTCTCTTCAATACACACAATAGATTCATAACATGGTATCAGAGCATAGGGTTTAGTCTCAAACCTAGTCTTCCTCGTTTTCGCTACCCCGCTGCCCCCGGGAGGAGCAATCTCCGCTCCCGGGCACCTCGCGCGTTCTTCTCCGCCGATTCGCACCAGATCGAGCTCCATCCGCCGCCGGCTGCCTTCGCTTTCTGCCGGATCGAGCACCTCCGTCGCAGATCCGGCCGCCGTCGCTCAAGAACCTTGCCTTTGCTACAAGACATCTCCCAATCGAACTCGCGTCGCGACGATCTTTCCTTCTCACCACCGGTAGGCAAAGAGAGGAGGCGCCACGCACGCCCTGGGCGACCCACCAAGAGTCGCTATACGGCATTGCTCTTGCGCCGCCGCCACGACGGACTAAGTTGGCGGACGGCCGCTTGAGGTGCTTCACGGAGGAGGCGGCGGTCATCGGCTAAGCGCGTGTCGTTAGCACGCACGGTGGTGGTCGTGGTTGCCGCCTGAGACTCGATCCCGAGATTTGCCGGTGACCATGGAGGACGCGCGCGCCGCCGGAGGCTCCTCGCCGATCGCCCCACCATCGACCCCACCTCCTTCGATGTGGTCCTCTCGGCCGACCTTCTTCTCCTCGGCTAGTCGCCATCCAGAACACCGCTTCGGCGATCTACCACCGATGCCGACCATCCTTGGGCACCTTGCCAACCACCGTGTCGTCGACACCTCCTTCTTCGAGATGGGCACGGACGCCTTGATCTTGTCTATCACGCACAAGACACCTCCATCGCGTCCGCAGGCGCACCGCCGACGCCGCCATTTAACACGCCGCCTCACCGGTGGGACCGTCTCGAGTCAGGTCTTGCGATGGCCACCGCAGAAGTCTATGGGCCTCGCCCAAGATGGCCGCGAGCCAGCGCCGCACCATGGCCTCGTACCGGAGGGGGCTGGGTGGTATCATGCTTTTTACCGTATGACCAAGTAATGAAGTCTCCCCTGCTTGATCTGGTCGTTTCTACAAGTTTGCTTGCTAGCAAATCGCCGGTCTTGACAAAAGATCTCCCCGACCGAGGATTTGCTGCTGCTAGTTCCGATTACACGCTACTGCTACTATTGGTTATCATTTAGGCTTTTCTTTATTTGTGTCGTTTTCTTCCGTTGCGTCCATCCAAGGTCGTAGTACTTAATTTTTGAGTTCGTCTTCGCCATGCGAGTCCACAAATTTACTGTCAGTCATAGAAGCATAGGAATTGCCTTATGCATAGCAGCAGCCGCCGCTCCCGCCGCTATTTCTTCGAGCCGCTGCAGATCCGCCGCTCCAAGCATTCAAGGCCGTCGCGCTTCTTCCACACTGCGTCTCTGTTGCGCTTCTTGTGCATTGCGCCGCTTCTTCTCAGATCGCGCCTCATTGCGCTTCTTGTGCATTGCGTTGCGCTTCTTTTGCATCAGGTATTCGTTGCACTTCTTGTGCACTGCGTCATTGCGTGCCTTGGGCTACGATTTGCGCCGCTATGCTTTCACCAATTCCTATTCGACTTGATTTGACAAATCTCTCTATATTTGTTGGTTTCATCATCTTCTTCGTTGTGTTGCGGCCGACTTCGCCTCCCGCACCTTGTGCCTTATGAGTCGTCGCACACCGGATGGGAGAAGATCTTTTGATACTCGACATATTTTTCCAAGAGCGCATACATACTACGACGATATTATCAAGACTCGGACTTTGGATTCTCCATATTTTAGTATCAACCTTTTCCAAATGCAATGCTATTGCATACGCCTTGCATTTGAGGGGGGGGGTTGTTAGAGATATATTAGAGATAAAGTAATAGAGATATGTTAGAGATAGAATCTATCTCTAACATATCCTTATCTATACCTCTTGTACTCTATATATATCACCCTTTGGGCCTCTCTTCAATACACACAATAGATTCATAACGAGAAAGCTATCAAATCAAACCGAAGAGGAATATATAGAAGCTTGGCGGTGCAGATCGAAGCTCAAGACAGCAGCGGTGCAGTGCACATGAAGCACGGTGGAGGCGTAGTGCGGAAGAAGCGCGACGTCCTTGAAAACTTGGGGTGGCAGCTCAGAGAGAAGCGGCGGCATCTTAGAGAGAAGCGGCGGCATCATAAAGATTTTTACGATCTGCAGCAGCTCAGATAGAAGAGCGGCGGCTGCTGCCATGCAAAAGAAATTCTTATGCTTCTATGACTGACAATAAATTTATGGACTCGCATGGCTTAGACGAACTCAAAGATTGAGTGATACGGACTTGGATGGATACAACAAAAGAAACGACACGAAGAAATAAAAGACTGAAATATAACTAGCAGCAGGACTATGTAGTCATATGCTAGGCACAGCCAAGCCATCCCGATAGCATCCCAATCGGCAAGCACCAGTTCTAAGTCTCCAACCATCTCCCCACCTGAACGTTGCCATCTGACTCCCACCCACAGCAACCTCCTCCTCTCTTCTCCTCCCCGACCAAACCGCAAACCATCTCCTCGGAGAGGAGTGGCGCCGGGCGGCGTGAGCAGACGACCCCGGATGGTGCGGCCAAGAGGGCGTTCAAGTAGTCGCCGTCATGGGCCCATCAGTCCTCTGGGAAGGCGGCAAGCTCGCACGCAAAGAGGGCGTCGTGCGTGGCGATGCGGATGGAGGCGTGGGTTGCGCGGCAGGCCTGGGCGTCGCACGAGGTCGGCGAAGGTGGCATGGCCGGATCCGGTGGTGATGAGGCCTGGTGCCGAAGCAGAGAAGCAAAGGCGGCGGACGGGAGCAGGGGGAGCCGAGGTCGCAGCGCAGGGAGGATGTCGGAGCAGCCGGATATGAGTGGGGAAGCCAAGGCGGTGCGGTCGGTGGCGCTGCCGTTCGGGCCCTGGCGGCGGGATCCGGCACAGGCATGGCAGCAAGCTTCTGGCCTGCTTGACCCGCTTCTTCACGATCTTCCTCATCAGCAGTGGCACCGCCATCTTGCAAAGCCTGCGACCAAGTGAGCGAGAGGCGCGAGGCGTCGGTGGCGACGGTAGAGAAGCAAACCTTGGGAAGAAGGAGGTCACGGCGCGCGGATGGATCCACGGGAAGGGACCGGAAGCTACTAGAAGGAGGCCACCCCCGGGAGCAAAGATCTCTCCTCCCGGGGGCAACGGTAGCGGAGGACGAGTAGAGGCTAAGAGACGGCGGCGACTACAGTAAACCCTAACCTTAATCTTTGCTCTGATACCATATTATGAATATTGTGTGTTTGTATTCAGAGGTTTAATGAGCAATATATATATGGTGTACAAGAGGTGTATGTCATATACAGATAAGACAATACAAAAGGTAGATAAGGAAATACAAAAGAGTTCCTACCTTTAACGTATCTCTTAACACACAAATCCTCATATAATCCTAGTATACATGGGAATGTGATTGTACATGTCACAATGATTAAAGTAGTAGTACATGTGTCTTTCTACGATTAGTTCTCCAAGTAATCTGTGTGTCTGTGGAAGTGGATACAGTGGTTCGTATGGTAGATATAGCGAATTGATTTCCTGGCAAAAATACTATTGCGCTACTAATCCTAACAAATTTTTACAATGTTTGCTAATGCAGACCCTCATTGTCTTCTCAATTGAAAGGCAATGTTGGTACTGGATAATGGAATGCTATTTGATTACCTTGTGCGATTGAAGTTTAAATACTCTTTTCCTCCTCTAGTAGGTAGTTGTTTGATCTTTGTCGGAATGTTTACTTGATATCACATATTCCTTGCATATTTCCCCCGATTTTCAGGTCATTTGACATCAAAGAGTGACGTCTATAGCTTCGGTGTGGTGCTGCTTGAGATGATGTCAGGACGCAGGTCAATGGACAAGAACCGCCCAAATGGGGAGCACAACCTTGTTGAGTGGGCGCGCCCCCTCCTAGGAGAGAGGCAACGCTTCTACAAGCTAATTGACCCTTGTCTGGAGGGTAACTTCTCAGTCAAAGGTGCCCAGAAGGCAGCACAGTTAGCACGTGCCTGTCTCAGTCGCGACCCCAAAGCCCGGCCACCGATGAGCCAAGTGGTCGAAGCTCTCAAGCCGCTGCTCAACCTCAAGGACATGGCCAGCTCCTCGTACTTCTACCAGACAATGCAAGCCGAGAGAATGGCGCACTCAAGCAGCATGAACGGTAGGAGCAGCCATGGCCTCAAGGTGCAGGGCTCTTTGCGCGGAACGGGCAGCAACCGATGAGGAGCCTGTCCGACGGCCCCCGCGCTTCCCCATTCCGCTACTCGCCGAAGCCGAACGCGAAATAAGTAACACACCCTGGTCTAGTTGAAATCTCAGACGTGGCCCTACCCCAGTGATGGAATGGCTGGGGTGGCTGAACATTGTTGTGCAACCTGAATTGATCTGCCTGTAGATTGACATGTGAAGAAGGATATAGGTGAAAAGCAGATGTAGGTATCAGATTTCCGTTGTGGATGTTTGCACTGGGGTTTTTTTTAACTGGATGCTGATAGACCGTTTCTATATATTTTTCTCCAAAGTAAGCTAGCTTTGGGTCATTTCAGTACACAATTGAGCCTCTTGATGATTGCTCTTCTTTTTACAACAAATTATTATTTGCGAGGCATAGTATTAGCTGCTCTTCTTAGAGAGACTATATAGCGCCTAAAAATAAACAAATGGGAGGTCAAGACACTATTTTGCGCTAGACCATCATCAGCAACCACAAGTGTTTTTCGGGTACGTGCGGTTTTCTTTCCGCTTCCTGCTCGCGTGGAAGCACTCCTGATGTGAATCTGTCGTTGTCTAAATCTGTATTCTTCAATTCATTGGCATTTCTTCCGACATTTCGTGTGCTTACATTTAGTTATTAAACTTTTCTTGCCGCAAGCAAGTGTTCGCTGTGAAAGAATTTTTAGCAACTTGTGTGATTCTTTTTAGGGGCAGACAACAGGTGACGCGCTTCTTCACAGTTTACACAGACAATGGTGTTGAAAAACGTAGTAATAAGCAGGAAACAATCAATTATCACGCAATAGATAATCGATAGAGAGACGAAGTAGATAGAGATACAATATGAGGAACCTCTTTATTAATATATTTATCTCTTTATGAGTATAATAAGATTCTATCTAAAGATTAAAACCTATCGGGGGTGGTTTTGGTATTACGCCTATCAACCCTTAAATCATGATTTCTCAACGTTCCCCTTTGGGCGAATACCGTGTTATGCACATGCTTTATTAAAAACTCTCCCAAAAACTAGTAAGAAAAAAAAGGATTGGAGAAAAGAGTGTGTTACATTTGCAAGCTGTATTACATCGTTGTCTCGTTAAAAACCTTTATGTGAGAAATCTTTAGAAAAACTCACTAAGGGAAAAAGAGTGTAACGTCTTTTAACTTCTTGGTTAATCTTTGCCTACTGATCAAGAATTTCTGAATGATTGGTAGAAGTAGCTACTAAGGTTTGCTTAAATGACCGTCAAGATATGGCTGCACCACCACATAGAAATACAAACCCAGTATGACATTTGACATTGTGGGGATCAGACAGATAGCCAGCATCTGTATACCCCACCATGGTCAAGTATTGGTTCTTCCAAAAAAATAAGTCAAGATCTTGTGTACATTCGAGGTATCTGAGAAGAGTCTTAACGCCAGCCCAATGCCTTCTGGTTAGAGTTGCACTGTGTCTGGCTAATAAGTTGGCTGCGAATGCAATATCAGTCCCGTGCAATTCGTAAGGTACATAAGTGCTCCTATGGTGCTTAAGTATGGAACTTCTAGTCCTAAAACTTTCTCGTTTTCCATCTTCGATCTGAACGAATCTTTTTCCATATCTGGGATTTTACTACCAAGGAGGTCTTTAAAGGATGAGATTTATCCATGTTAAATTTCTCCAATGCTGGGATTCCTTCAGAGAAGTGCTATAGCTGCAGGTCTAAGCAATACTTGGTTTTAGCCAAGTCTTTCATCTCAAACTTCGTCACAAGGTAAGAACTTGCTTCATTTATGTCATTTGCGGTTCCGATGATATTCCGATCATCGATATAAACTGAGATGATACAAAATTCATTATGTGACTTCTTTATAAATACGCAGAGACAACTATCATTTTTTTAGTAACCCTTCTTTGGGAGAAAGTCACTTAGTCGGTTGTACTACATTCTTCCCAACTGTTTCAATCCATACAACGACCTCTGCAGTTTGACGCTATACATGTTGTGTTTAGTATTATTAGGATCCGGAGTTTTGATTCATACGGAGACTCTCATATAGATATCAGTATCCAATGACCCATATAAATATGCGGTCACGACATCCATCACCTGCATTGTTAAATTCATGCAAGCTGCCATTGATATTAAGTATCGGAACGTGGTTTCCCTCATCACAGGTGAGTAGATTTCATCGTAATCGATGTTGGGTCTCTGCGTGAACCCTTGTGCTAGGGGTCTCGCTTTATATCTTACCATCTGATTGTTCTCATTTCTCTATCGGATGAAAACCCATTTGGATATACAGGGAACACTTTAGGAGGTGTTCAGGCAACAGGACCGAATACTTTCCTTTTATTTAGCGAGTGCAATTATGCCTCAGTTGCTTCTTTCCATTTGACCCAATCTGAGCACTTCTAGCACTCTGCTATGGACTTTGGTTCTGGATCTAGTTTAATAATTTTAGCAATTTTAGAGATAAAGTATATGTCGATAATTGTACTTTTTCTTTTATACGACTCTCCTGAGTCCACATAATTTGTATAAATTTCTTCATTTATTTATTCCAACTCCTCATTGTTGCCCACAACAGTGGAGTCTAGGTGTTCCGATCTCCCAGCGTCAAATTGTGTGTGCAAATTTTTGTTGGGGTTACCATCCTTAGGATGGATCACTTCAAGGATTTTCTCAACATCAGGTTGAGGTTCTTCAACTATCTTATGGAGTGATTTGTCTTATTCGATTCTTTGTTTCTTCGGACGTCTCCGCAGAATTAAGTCCCGTGTGCCCGAAGGTATCCCCCTGTTCTTTGCATGAGGGGCATGAGTGGGTTCAGTATCCTTCTGGGTACTTCCACTTTCTCCGGTGCATTTACTGCAAGTATTTGTGATTTTGTCACTCCCTTAAGATTACTGAAGGCATATGCTAGACTATTAGCTATTTGTTGCAAATAAATTATTCTCCGAACTTCGTGTTCTGAGTCTTTGGTGTGTGGATCTAAGGACTGACTGCCAGTGACATTCAAATCTATTTCTCGGTATTCTCTAGAGTGGTACCTTCCTCCCCATAATGCCGGTAAATTATCCCCATAAAAAATACAAGTGTACCGAGCCGTGTGCAGATCCCTTGTTATCGACTCTAGGTATTAAATAATTGACGGATATTCAAAACCTACATAGGTCCCCAACTTCCGGTGAGGGCCCATGGTTGTACGCTGTGGTGATTAAATCGGCACGTATACAGCACAACCAAATTTTTGCAGACAGGAAATACTTTGTTCTTTTCCATGCACTAATTGCAAGGGGGAATTATATGATATGCAGTTAGTCTAAGTTGGATTAATGCCATGCGTGAAGCATTGCGTGGCTCAAATAGATGGTGGGAAGCCTACAATTATGTAAGAGTGATACAACAGTAAGTTTTACTCTTTTAATTAATGACTCTGCGAGGCCATTTTGAGTGTGGACATGTGGTATTGAATGCTCTACTTGAATGCCTAGATGAAAGATCTAGACCCACCATTATGAGTTAATGGATTGTTTTGGTGATTAATGACAAATCCAAATATGAGACTAACTCTTTTATCAAGTATTATCTTTGTGTAGTCTCATTTGGATATAAAGGTGAAACACAACGAGGTATGCAATCGACATCTCAATCTTATATATTGTTGCATTTCTCGGATCCAAAATATAGGATTGAACTCAACCTTAAGTCAAACTTGAATATGTGCATATGACCTTATTACACATTTGTGTATGCACACATTTAGGGGGAGTTTTATCCTATACTTTGTGGTTTCATTAGTATTGATCCATATTCCTTTTTCCACATATATTGGGATCTTTACGTTGAAACAAAACCTTTGAGTATACAAAACTTGTGTAGTTCGTATATACTCATGTTATGAGTATATAGAACTTGTGTAGTTCTTGTATACTCATGTTAGAGTATATATAACTTGTGTAGTTTATATACTCAATTGTTCTCTCATTTATCATCATTAAATTTATGAGAATTTATGGTTATCATCAATTACCAAATAGGGAAAGATTGAGGTATCTTGTCCCACCATTATGAGTTAATGGTATGATGTGGTAATTAATGATGATCACAAAGGTGGAACTAACATTTTCCATGAGTTGGATATATAGGTTATGTTCCAGGTGATGAAGACTCGGGATGATCATGAGTTGATCATCAAGTCAAGAGCTTGGTGTATATGATGCATCATGAGTTGATGCTTATCGGGAAGAAATGATCATGAGTTGATCATCAAGACAAGAGAAGACCAATCATCATGTGTTGATGGAGGTCAAGTGAAGGAATGCATCATGCGTTGATGCATGTGAAGAATCGGATGAAGAAATCATCATGTGTTGATGATGATCAAGATAATATCCCAAGTGAAGAAATCATCATGAGTTGATGATTGTCAAAGTCAAGGACCCGGACTTGAAGTGTTGATGTGCGCCATCAAGCTTCAAGAAGATGCAAGGCAAAGGTATGACTAGCTAGGGCTAAGGATGTGTTCTAGTCTTTACCGGTCTCGGTGTTTGGTTGATAGACCGATTGCTAGTATAGGTTTGCCGTACTATTAAGAGGATCTTGACTAGTAGTTTGAGTTAGTCATGTGTTGATAGCTCATTATATTTGCTCTAGCTCATCTATGCATGGAGCTATTATTTGCTTTGCAAATAGCCGATGCTCATGCATTCAACCCTTGTAGCATGTGACTTAAGTTTGCAAATGCGTTTTGCAAATGGTGTTAGTCCATGTACCTTTTCCTTGTGGTATGATTCCAAAAGTTGGCAAATGTGTTTTGCAACTTGTTGGGAATCTTGCTTGTGACCCTTGTTGGCATGGCTTGTCAATTAGCAAATGTGTTTTGCAATTGAAGTTGTTGAAAAGCCATTTCTGATTTCTGTCAGGAAAATCGGAAGTTCCGCTCTACCGGCGGAAGTTCCGCACTTGACGGTCCGATTTTCCGCGCCCGATTTTTCCAGAGCGGCGGTTTAGGGACTTAGCCGATTTTCCAAGTGCGGAAGTTCCGAGTGTTAATAGAGGAACTTCCGATTAATCGGATGCTCCGAAATCCGGCGGTTGGTTTTTTCCAGAGAAGCACCATTTTGGGGACTTAGCCAAAATTCAATGTGCGGTAGTTCCGCTATGTGTTGAGCGGAACTTCCGAAGAATCGGAACTTCCGATATTTAGTTGGCGGTAGTTCCGACTAAAAATCAAACGGCTAGTTTCTCGTCCGACATAGCCGTTGCGGTGCCTTTTCTTCTCTCTGCGGACAACTAAATTTTTGCGATTTCCCGATTTTTCAGTCTCCCAATACTTTGTTCTTTATATATGCACTAATTGCAAGGTTGGCTGGTTGCTAAGAATTATATGATATGTGCATGTGTTGCACTTGGTGAGATTAGTCTAAGTTGGATTAATGCCATGTGTGAAGCATTGTGGTGTTTGCTCAAATAGATGGTGGGAGTGGTTTGGTGCTCGCCATCCTGGACAATTATGTAAGAGTGATACACTCGAGGTGTGTGCTCATTTGAGGAGTTTTACTCAACGTTTAGGGAGACCCAAGTCTCCGAACACCACCAGAAACATAATGATCTTGTGTTTACTTGTGCTTTAGAGCCATTTTGAGTGTGGACATGTGGTATTGAATGCTCTACTTGAATGCCTAGAGTCATACAATAATCATTAAATACTTTTGAGGTAAACTCACCAGCATTGTCCATTCGAATGGACTTTCATGTGGAAAATTGACTCTTAATATGATTATTTGGACAATTAATTTTTGCAAAGGAATGGTTCCGTGTAGATAGCAGGCAAACATGGGACTATCTAGTAAAGGCATCTACCAGGACCATAAAATATCTAAAGGGGCCCGACAGGGACTGGATAGGTCCACAAATATCACCATGGATTCTCTCCAAAAAAAATTAGGTGATTTATCTCTTAAATTCAGATAAGAGGGTCTAGTAATCAATTTTCCTTTGGCACAAGTAGAACATATGAAATCTTCAAGCCTAGAAAAGTGTGTAGTTTTTATGTTATGACCAACAGAATTATTAATAACTTTTCGCATCATACCCAAACCAAGATGACCCAGACGATCATACCAGATCTTAATAATTTATGGGTGGTTAACAATTGTTTTCATCTCAACATAAAGTTTAGGTTTTATATAAGTGTAGTACAATCCTGATGAGAAAGAGATGAGTTTTTCAACCACTTGCTTTTGACATCCATTAGACTTAGTCATAAGTAGGTATTATGTACCATTTTCATGATCGGTTTGTACGTGAATTCTATTCGGACGAATGTCTTTAAAACTGAGGAGGGTACGTTTAGATTCATGGTATAGAAGAGCATCCTCGACTATTATACATGTACCCATAGGGAGAACTATAACGGCCTCTCCAGTGCCGACTATGAGAGCATCGCTTTCGGCGATGGTCATGATATTCCCAGTTTTCTTAGTTAATGTTGGAAAATTTTTAGTTTCCCTAAAAATCGAATTAGTGGTGCAACTGTCTACAAGACATATTTCCTCTTCCGCCATTGGATCGTATCGGATTGTACGATTCGACCGTGTAGATCGATTCGTACTGATAATGTGTTGAAAAACGAAATTATTACAGGAAACAATCAACCAATCACCCTGCAATAGACAATCGAGAAAGAGACGTAGTAGATAGAGACATAATACGAAGAACCTCTTTATTAATATATTCATCTCTTTTCAAGTACAATAAAATCCTATTTAAGGACTGAAACCTACGAGAATAGTTCGGTATTACGCTATCATGATTTCTCAGCAAACGGATCGCCTCTGCATAACGCGCTGTTATCTGCACTCTGCGTGACAAGTCAGGCAATGGTCTACTCTATTTTTTTTCGGTGCGTGTTGATCGGTTGGATCTGGATGGAAGGGGAGAAATTTCTTGGCTGTGACCATGTTCGGTCGAAATCGATGCGTGAAATGGAGATGTGTGAACAACTTCGTACCAACTATCGATTTTGTCATCTGTTGTTTTGTTTTTTTTTCCTCTTTTGCTACCAACTACCGATTTTATCATCTTTTGATATGCGAGTCGCTCGTTGGGCCCTCCCTATCCTACCTGTGGTCTTCTCTGTATGCAACGCAATGCAATGCAATTCGTCGAGAGCAACTCAAATTGGAAATTTATTTGGCTTATCATTGCACGGCTCCATCGCTACCTTTCACACCTCTCTTTCCAAGCAAAAAGGATTGGAAAGAAAGACAGATAGGAAAGAAGTGACTTTTGCAATGCCATGAAGACTACATGTCGGTTGTTATTACCAAAGTTTCTCAATTTTGTTCAGAGAAAATTGCACGGTGGTACCTGCACGTTTCAGCCATTTGGATGCTAACTTGTACTTTAAAAAAAATGACAATTTGTCTCCTTTTTGTACTTTGCAAAGATAAGTACATTTTACCACCTAAGATTTGCGAATCTGCCGTGTGGTAAACTTCAGCTAATCTGCATATAGATTTATTAAAAGCGCATTTGGTTAATTGTCACTTCTCAGGTACGGGTTGGAACTTGGAAGTTGCAGTACCTCCAGGAAGTACGCTGGAATTGCTTCACACACGATCTTTTCTTTACGTCAATACGACTAACTCACGGAATTTTTGGAGCATACAGTACTGTTGCGATTGTTTTTATACAAATAACGTCCATGAAATTGCACTTTCGGTGTCTCGTTCACACGGTGGCTGGCTGGACTCGATCTCGACATGACACATGGCGAAGTCCACCCATGATCGGTCGGATTTGTCTCGTCTGACCCGTCGGCGGCCGGTTTGCGCCATGTCGCCAAGTCCGGCCCGTGGGTGGCCAGATTTGCACCATGTTGCTTAATCTGGCCTATGACCAGCCATTATTCGTAGCGAAATTAATTTTACTTAATTTATTAGTTGCAATTTTTAGGCGTAGTTAATTAGTTATCAGCTGACTAGTCGTAAGTACATTGTTCTACTCAATTACTTAGTTCGAAATAGTTAGTCGAATTAAGTTTTAATAAATTAGCGGTCATTAAATAGTTGTAAATACTTTAGTTGTATTTTATAAGAAGTGATTAGTTTACTGTTATTAATTAGTGGTAATTAATTTAGTGGTCATTGTTAAGTGCAAAAAAATTGGTTATATTATGTGGTAATAAATTTGGCGTAATTATTTTAGTGCTATTTAGGTCATCCTAATTAATTCAGGCGTGAGTAATGTAGATGTCATTATGTAACACATGTTCATTTATGGTCATTAATTAGTCTTAATTATTTTAGTCACAACTATTTTAGTTGTACTTAATATGGTTCTAGTTATTTAGTGTCCATTAATTTGATCTCTGTATTTATGCATAATTTATTATTTCTTGCCATCTATCGTCATCATCAAAAAAAATACTAATAGCCTGTCTCTTCCATATCTTGTAAGCCATGCTTCTACCGGAGCTTCTGGGACCCTTCTACAGCGAGAATCACCGGTACATGTCGTGAATCGACGGGGACGCAGATGGCCCTCCACCCCTGGTGCTTCGGGGCGGGAGGGTTGCTGGTAGCTGGACGCTCGCTACGTCCCCATCCTCCAAGACACGGGTTTGTTGCCCTTCGCGAGGCTGGTCTCCGTCAGATGCCACTTCACCCTAGCCGGCAACCTGTTGTCGGCACTTGTTGACAGGTGGAGGCCCGATACGCACACGTTCCACTTCGGTAGGGTGAGATGGCGGTTATCCTGTAGAACGTCTCATTCCCAATCGGTCTCCCAATCCATAGTGAGCTACTTGTTCTAGACCGTCCGCCGACGGACTGGAAGGCCAGGATAGGGAATCGGTCCAGCATACCTGTGCGTGACGACGCAAGAGAGTAATGCGGAGGGAATCAAATCCCCTTCTGCGCTAATCTCTTGCATTCATGCATGCATGTATGGACAAGGGCGTGGCGGAGGTGACTGATTAGAGGGGATGGGTGTGCGGGGTGGTCGAGTCAAGCGTGGCTGGCTGGATGAGGTGAATTCGGTCCGCCACAGGCCGGACTTGGTGACGTGGTGCAAATCAGGCCGCCCACGGGCCGGACGAGCCAAATTCGATCGGTTACGGGCCGGACTTCGCCATCATCGGGAAGAGACGTTAAAAGTACAATTTCACCTCGACAAACACTATTCATGAAAACATAAAAACGACCGCAACAGTACTATATGTGCCAAAAATCCATAACTCACCTTCGCTTGACTTGAGACCAGCATAGCAAGCCCCACCACCATTTTCCGGTTCATGTACGATGCGGGGAAAAGAAACACGCGTGAGGAAGAGAAAAAAAAAGGTCATCTTCCCGTAGAACCAAGGAACCAATAATCTATTGTACGTCAAGACGAAGAAAAAAAGAACAAATGATGCCCATCGTCTACTCGCACAAGAGCCATGCCGCCGCCGTTGGAAATAGGGGTGAAGATGATGGCGGCCAGCGACCTGTGGGGAGTGCGGTGGAGCTGCGGAGGTGGCAGCGGCATGGCGACGACGCGAGGAAGAAGGAAGATGGTGGCTGTGTGGGTCCAGATGATGGCGAAAGTCGTTTGTCGGACCAAGAAAGATAGTATGCATAGCAGCGCCGGAAGTAGAATCGCTGGCGTCTCGGCGTTCCAGATTTTAGGCCAACGAGGTAGCGACACGTGCAGCCCTGTCCACGGCCATCTAGATCCGTTGATGTCAGCACACGCTCCACTGCACGAAAACCCTAATACATATTACATGGTGTAGTGGTCCAATTTTCTTCCTTTTCCGTAACATAAGCTGCCCCCCCCCCCCCCTGCTCGGTGGCTCGTTTCGAGGAGGTAATCCTCTCAATAATGATTAGCATTTTCCTTCACCAACGACTAAATCATATCGGTTGCGGTCTTAAAATAATCATATCGGTTACTGAGAAGATCCGCAACGATGATAATCATCGATTGACCTTGCCACACCACAAGAACATCGTAACACGATCTGGACCGTCCATCCCGGTAGGCTTTTTTTTTTTCTTCACACGCACAAAATCCTCTCCTCTGACCTGAATGCAAATTGAATATGAATACAAATTGAATAACTATTCAATTCATTCGGATTTGGATATGTTGGAAATGTGGATAATATTTTAATTTCAAATTTTATTATAAGGCAAAGATAACTTAAAACTACATATGCATAAAACGATACTAACGGCAAGTAACTCATTGCACATACTCAATAACAGGTTTATAACAAAATATAATGGATATACAACCAACTTATAGTCGTGCTTGATGAAGAACAGGTAGTAACGCAAACTCGAAGCAGTGGTCAAAGCAGTGCAGATCATAGATGATGCGCAAACAAGCGGTCAAGCAGATACGCTGCCCAGGAACTTTATTGTCGCCCCGTGCAGATGAACTCTGTGATAATGTTTTAGAGATACCCACTCACCCTCTTTCTTGGTACACGCCAAGGATAAGAGACGACTTGGTTCAAACATCATAACTCTCCAGCCAGTAAAACAGAGAGGAAACAGAAGGAAGAAATCGAAGTGATTTATCAAATCGCATGTCTTGACATCTCCAGATGTTTTGAAGGGTCGAGTCAATTACTCTATAGTAACTTCTCAATAAAGCACACATTAAAACACTAATAACTGCTAATTCAAAACCAATTAATGGTCATTTAAGCAGTGTTCATTGATCATGATGACACATTAGTCTACAACTTTAACCATATTATTTGGACCACTGTGTTTTGATCACTTTATTTTGACCATAGTGTTTCAACCACACTGGTCTGTGACTTCGAGATCTTGGAGTGATCCGAAGAACTCTCCAAGGGAGGTCCAAGGGGACCACAGTTTTACGATCACACTCTCTTGGAGTGATCTGAAGAAATCTCCAAAGGAGGTCCAAGAGGATCTCCACACTCTCTTGGAGTGATCCGAAGCAATCTCAAAGGGAGATCCACTCCCTAAGAGATCCAAGGGTGGTCTAAGAAATAACTCTCACTAGTCATATGGCTTCGGCCACATTGTTTCAACCATACTGGTCTATGCCTTCAACCAATGTATTAGATCAGATAGAGAAATGCACGGTCAGCAAAAGAAAGGTGGACTAAGTTCACGACACGTCACGCGTCGCAAGTCATAAGTCACAAGTCACGTGATTGCAACGCGAATAAATATGCACACGTGCGTACTTGCGTGTGTGTGACTTTAGCTATAGTCATCCTCATATCACCCCATGATATATATCACATGTATTAAGGGGGACAAGGATTTCACCTTATAAATTACTCTCCCACCACTTGGCTAGGCAGTATGGGACTAAATCATGCATGCTTTAGAATTTTAGAAATGAATGAGCCTTTTACACAAATGGGCTCAATTCTAACATGATATCTTAGCAACTTACGTATTGACAAGACATTTATGATACTTTATCCTCGTACATAAAATACTTAATTATTCTAGTTTATCTATTTCACCTAAAATAAATAAATTCACATTAAACTAAAAAATACTCATCCAACTAATTAATTATACTATAATAAAACATGTGCATTGTTTTATCGAATTCGAATATAAATAGTGCGGATAAAATAACATTTCGAATTGCAAAAAACCATATCGCATTCTATTCATATTTTTATGCCAGTGCAAATTCGAAGAAAGACAAAATTATTAATCAGGTAGAAAATTTTAAATTATATTTGTACTCATTCGAATACGATAGTTAATAAAACGGATAATTCCTGTCCTATCCGATAAGATCGACGCCTTTCTCCGCTCTCCTGCGCGCGTGTATATATACTCCACGATCCCCAAGGAGGAAAACCCAAGCCTCACAGCTCCCGAATTTTTTTCCGGCGAAATCCTTGGCCTCCTCGTCTGCTCGCGGAAGATTCAGGGTAACCTACCGATCTTTTCTTTCTCGTGTGGGAATATTTTCTTGTGTTGGAGATCAGATGGATGCTTTTTTTTTTTTGATTAGACGGTGCGTGTTCTTGGGAAGAGCAATGCGGACGAGAGCGGTTTAGTGTTCTTGGCTTGGTTTCTTGGGGATTTCTCCGCGTTCCTTGTTCTTTTCTGCCCTGTTAGACGCAAGATTTTTCTTTCTAGGTAGCCCCGTTTGTAACTGTTATTTTCTTCTTCTTTTCTCAATGCGATGCTTTGTGGCTGTATTAGAGGAAAAAGGTAGGTATTAGTAATTCTTTTTCGAAAGTACGGGGCACTGTTTCAGATAGAATCGAGGAATATTTGAAATTGAGACGGGTTTAGCCAATGACGCAGTTACCTTTTCGTATTGGACTGGGGGAGTCGTCCAACATATGTATATGTTTTCCCAACATATGTATATGTTTTCTTGTGGTTTCATCCGACATATGTTTTATTGTGGTTTGAAACAGTTGTAATTTGTAAGGGAATGTGATGTGTACTTATATCCTGCTTAGTTCGGATCATGGTTACCGGATTCGCTATAAAACCCTATGAATCGTGAACCGGATTCGTCGAAGGGTACGAGAGCAGTGGAAATTGGAAGAAAAAGTAGCAAACTACGAACCCGAATCTCCTACTGCGACTCGGACGAACCGCATTTCTAGTAACTATAGTTCAGACATCTGATTGCCTCTTAGATATTTGTTAGTTTGCAGGCGCTTGAAAATAACTTAATTAGCGAGCGCACACATAGATTGCAAAATCTGAGGTGTTCTGAGATAACTGTCAAATTTCATGTTTTAATTTATTTATTTCCATATTTTGTAGTCAGGTACCTTTGGCTGTTACTAAGCTCTAAACCTTGTGAAAATTGCGGCAGTTTGCTTGTTGGCTTGAGTTTTCATGTACCTATATGTTTTCAATTTTAGGCAGAATGCGTTTGTTAATTTACCTTTTAGGAAGCAACTAATAATTTCATCTTCGGTGGCCATCCTTACCTCTGATCTAAGTTATTCACTGCACATAAGTTTTTGTGAATGACTTATCTAGTTTGTTTGTCCTAGTTGTCCTGAAAATTTTCTTCAGCTGTCGCTGTATGTTGTTGAATGGATATTGCACAGTGGATTTGTGGTGTCACGTGTTTGCTGATTGTGAAAGCATTGCGGTGCATCATGAATTTTTAGACTTGTCATCATGTAACGAGATTCTGACTGGGCATTTTCCAAATTTGTGACACTCTTTCCTTTCTTGAAGCAGGCTAATATCTAAATGTTGCTTACTAGTAATTAGTAAAGGTTGTTACCTGGAATGCCTTAACCCCTATTTGTACAAGATAAACACATCAAAGTGCATACTATTTGTGGTGGTGCTATCCTATTTACTGATACCTTAACTTATGTGCATGCCTTGCTTTGGCTTACTGTTTGACGACAATTTTTTTTACATTGAGCTTCATTTGACAAGTGATAATTGAATCGTAGATGCTGCTATATCTGAACTGTTTATCAAGTATTTGGTCTTAAAGGACATCCTTGCGTGACGAATAAATAACTTTGCCTTTGTGCTCCGCTCAGTTGACATTTATGCTTCAGTATGCGGTATCGTATGTAATTATTATCTTTTCCTTTGTGCAGATAAGACATGGGTCAGGTTTTGGGTTTAGTACAGGTTGATCAGTCAACTGTGGCCATCAAAGAAACTTTTGGGAAATTTGATGAGGTCCTGGAGCCTGGTTGCCACTTCTTACCTTGGTGCCTAGGAAGGCAGATTTCTGGTTACCTCTCACTACGTGTGCGACAGCTGGATGTCCACTGTGAAACAAAGACAAAGGTTTTCCCCAATACCATTCTATTTTTATGTTTTGCTGTAGCAATCACCATGAACAAAGAACAGTTCTGCAAAGTTCCAGTATATGTTCCCAAATTATCGTTTCTCTGTTCTCCATTTAAATTGAGATGCTTTTACATCAACATTTTCGAGTAAATTCCTTGGTGCCCTTTTCTGAACTCTGATGTCTGGATGTTTATCAATTCAGGATAATGTATTCGTCACTGTTGTTGCATCTGTGCAATACCGTGCTCTTGCTGAGAAGGCATCTGATGCCTTCTACAAACTAAGCAACACCAGGGAACAAATCCAGTCATATGTCTTTGATGGTCAGTATTCATGCATTGCCCTTTTTTTGTTCATTAATTTACTGAGAAAAATTGTGCTTGTGATATGCTTGATAGCATCAGATAGTTTCTTGTTTAGTTTTTAATCAATAAAGGAGAAGAATTCTTTGTTTATTTACCCTGAACCAGTTCTCATAGAGCTACATTGCTTATTTTCAGTCATTAGAGCTACTGTTCCAAAGCTGAACTTGGATGATGCATTTGAGCAGAAGAATGATATTGCAAAAGCTGTTGAAGATGAGCTTGAAAAGGTTTTGTCCACTACTTGTTGTCCTATAGCACAGAGAATCTTTTGGCTGACCTGATTTGTTAACATTGTAGGCAATGTCTACCTATGGGTATGAGATTGTCCAAACGCTGATTGTTGATATTGAGCCTGATGTGAATGTCAAGAGAGCAATGAATGAGATCAATGCAGGCAAGTAACGATTGCAAGTACCTTTCCCCTGCATAATGATTGCTTGCTTTCTATCCACTTGCATCAGATCAAATTGGCAATAGAACATTTGATCAACCATAAGCTTTTTACCTAAAACGTGCGCTCAGAATCATTTTTTGTATAATATCTCACTCTGATTTTGTGAAACAGCTGCTAGAATGAGGTCGGCAACCAGTGAGAAAGCTGAAGCTGAGAAGATACTACAGATCAAGAAAGCTGAAGGAGAGGCAGAGTCCAAGTACTTGGCTGGTGTGGGTATTGCAAGGCAGCGTCAGGCAATAGTGGATGGGCTGAGAGACAGCGTACTCGCTTTCTCGGAGAACGTCCCTGGGACCACCGCGAAGGATATCATGGATATGGTCCTGGTTACCCAATACTTCGACACCATGAAGGAGATTGGGGCCTCCTCCAAGTCCTCTTCAGTGTTCATCCCCCACGGTCCTGGAGCTGTCAGGGATGTCGCAGCGCAGATAAGAGATGGTCTCCTCCAGGCCAGTACGCACTGAGATGGCTTCTGTTTTCCAAGCGCTATGAAGTTCTGCATCATTATCCTAGAAACATATTCTGTGAGATAAATGTCCGGGCAATGGTTAATAGTTCCACACGCATGCACTTTTCAAAGTTGTGGATTTTATACGATGTTATTACCTAGATGATTGTCTAGTTAGACTTTAGTCATATATTGTCATATCATTTGGTGATATTATGCTATGATGTATATTGGTGTGGAAACTCCATCTGGATCGGATTAAGCTTAATGTCCCAAGCAGGGGGAAAAAATCCCGACCGGTAACCGTAACCGGTAACCGAACCGGTAACCGGTTACCGGCCGGGCGGTGGGGAAAAAAAACCGCCCAAATTTTTTTTTGCTCCATTGGATTCCCTTCTTGGTTGTTGTCCATCATGTGCAGCAGCCCCTCTTGTGAATGTCAATCAATCCATCTCCTTTATTCCCTGCCTGTCCCCCTCTTGTCTCCCTCCCTTTTTGCCTACTTGCTGCCCATGTGCCTCCCTCTTCCCTCCCTCCATTTGTAGCAGGGCAGCAGCCAGCACTAGCAGCACTTGGGGGAGAAGTGGTGGTGGTGGCAGCAGCAACGGCGGCAGCAGCAACAGATATTACATGTGATTTGCCTCTCGAAAGGGTTTATGCCGTACTGCTTTACTTGTTCCTTGTTGCATGATGGCAAAATACTTCATGATTCATGACTCACACTTCAAGCATTACTGGAATCATGAAGCAAACATGTCTCTGCTTCATTACTTGTCAATATGATTCATGACTCACACTTCAAGTACTACATCTTAGTGCTAACTAGCTAGTGAAATACTGGAGTAATTGTAGTCCAATACAATGAACCAAGGGTGCTGGAAATGACAGGAGAAAAATAGTATTATTTGAAGTAGGTTCAATGCACTGAAAATGATAGGAGAAACACATGAGGAAGGGCATTCTAATTAAACTCAAATGCACATTATCTTAAGAAATCAGAGATCTGTTACCCTACTTTAGTGATATCTAGGAAACTTCCTTCTCTGTTTACAAACCAAGAGTCAACCCATATTAGTGAAGAAAATAAATGCTTCAAGATGTTAATTACTCATATAAACCAAGCAAATGTCAACTGCCTTAGTTGATGCCTGACGATGAGTTAGCAGTAAGTTACATGTTGCATTATGGTAGTTGCACTAGTTTGCTCTCTAGTAATCATTTACTCCATAATCTAACATTTTTCATCCCGTATGGATTATTGTAGGTGATAGCTCCTAAATCCATCAATGTTTGGGAACATGGAGAGAGACTAGGAGGTGCTGGTTGGAAGTGCAGATAATGTAATCTAACAAAATCAGTGGAGGTGTCACCCGCCTAAAAGAACATCTTGCTGGGAGACACGGAGATATTGTTGCTTGCAGTGGGGTTTCGACGGAAGTCCGAAGGCTTATACTGGAAAGTCTTGAAGAAGCGAAGGTAAGAAAGAAAGCTATTAAAGATGAACGACTGCGAATGGAGCAAGCTGCAAGAGAGCATGTAGCTCGTGGGCCATCATCTGAAGATGTCTTCGATGATGATGAGGAAATGCAGATGGAATAGGCTCGCCGAGAGTTGTTCGAGGTACACCAACTCCAACAAAAGGCAAAAGCCAGGGGTGCAACGTTTGATTATGGTGGTGGAAGTGGGAGTGGTAGGGGAAGTGGTGTCATTTTTAGGAAGTTTGGCAGGTCACAGTCCATGAGAGTTGATTCAGATATTTTGGTAGCTCAGGCACCCCGCCAACCCCGCATTGATACAACACTACTTGGAGACGCAAAGTCAAAACCTGGGAAAATTTGGTCTAATTGGTTCCATAGTAATGACATTCCTGGAAAAAAGGCAGAGTGTCCTTATTTTCGTGCTGCCATAAAAGAGACACAAAAACTTGGTGAAGGCGTGGCATCACCAAGAGGTCATGAAATCGATGGACCATATCTTGATGCTAACGAACAAGATATAAAGCAGTATGTACCACAGTTCAAATATGACTGGGGTATATATGGAGTCTCTATCATGTGTGATTCATGGTCAGGACCTACACAGCTGAGTATTATTAACTTCATGTTGTACTGCAATGGACGAATGTTTTTCCAGAAGTCAGTGAATGCAACTGGTGAGATGCAAAATGCTGACTTTTTGTATCGTGAGATACGTAAAGTTGTGGAAGAAATTGGAGTTCGACATATTATGCAGATTGTGACTGACAATGGTCCAAACTATAAGAAAGCATGTTAGCTGGTAATTGAAGAGTATCCAACTTTAGTCTGACAACCGTGTGTAGCGCGTACCGTCAACCTCATGTTAAAGGATATTAGCCAGTTCAAGAAGGTTGCTAGAGTTGTCAAGGCGGCCAAGAGGATTTATCGGTTCCTATACAACCACGGTCGCCTCTATAATGAAATGCGAGAACATATTAGAGGAGAGATAGTTCGTCCAAACGCCACAAGGTTTGGAATGACATTTGTTTTTTTGAAAAGTTTTTGGGATAGAAAAGACAAGTTCATGATATGGATGGTGTCAGATGCGTGGAGCTCCAACCATTTGAGCACGACCAAAGTAGGAGAATATATGTATTCTTGTCTCACATGTAGACAATGGTGGACCTCTATTCATTGGGTCATTAAAGTGGTAGAACCGATTTACCGACTTCTACGGTTCGCAGACTAGCAGAGTGTCGGGACCCAAATATGCAAATCTGGACCCTCTGTGTATTCTGCACTAGTCTCCAACCATTTGAGCACGACCAAAGTAGGAGAATACATGTATTCTTATCTCACATGTAGACAATGGTGGACCTCTATTCATTGGGTCATTAAAGTGGTAGAACCGATTTACCGACTTCTACGGTTTGCAGACCAGTAGAGACCCGCAATTGTGGCAGGACTGGTTGGAAAAACATATGAACTCAAGCATGAACTTGAAGACGCATTGACAACAGATGAGGCTACCTGTGATCGTGTTATTGAGGTAGTTAATAAAAGAATTGTAATGCTCAAGAACCGCACCTATGTAGTTGCAGGCAAGTAGATATATTTCTAAATCATAACACATAAATTATTTTTCTTGTATTTTTTTCAAACATTATAAGTGTGTTTGGACAACGGTGGTGCTAAACCCGTAAGCCACAACCTATATGGTTTGGGGAAGAATCCAGCCCTCATCGTTGCCGTGACAAAGGCAAATCAAAGAATAGCCAATACGCCCGAGGAGGCAGTGCATGGGCTCTAGGTGAACTAGAATACTATCGTAATCGACGAGGCCTATTTGCTTCGAATGAGGCTTACATTAGTGCATCTCGTCATGCTGTAGGTATGTTGTTATCAACTTATATATACATAGAAAATCAAGTGTCATTATCAGTTTAATATAATTTTCATGTTACTTGTAGCTACATGGTGGATGACTTTTGGAGCGGAAACACCAATACTACAAAAATATGCCTTGCAGATTGTCTCACAATGTGTTTCCTCCAGTGGATGTGAACGCAATTGGAGCACATTCGCTTTGGTGCACACACAATTAAGGAACCATCTTGGGTACAGGGAAACTGCATAAGTTCGTATATGCGCACTACAATTTAAGGCTGCGATTGCAAAAGCATGAGACTAGAAATGAGGATAGAGATGTAGATCCTTTTGGCGATCTAATTAATACCACTATGTACGACAGGGATAACCCAATCCATGAGTAGCTTGATAGCTCCATGATAGAATCAGAGCCCGTACTAGACGAGGAAGGTGTGCCCCCCATTCCATTCAAGATTGTAGTTGATGCCATTCCTGAGGAGGAATTGGAAAAAGCACTAGATGATCAATAGTTGAAGGAATAGACCAAGACAACTATTGGCAAGAGCCATCTTGGAAAAAAAAATATTGTAGCCAACCGACTGCTAAATTGACTGCAGATTTTGCCTCTCTTATACAAACAAGGAAACAAGAGGCTGATAAGAAGAAGAAAAAGAGCATTCAGGAGGACATAGTGAGAAGCGATGAAGAAACAGAAAGTCCGCCATATGATGAAGTGCAGTACCAAGAGTCTAGTGACAATAGCTCTCCGTCGTCCGATGATGGTGCTGATGGTGGGACAACTCGAGATGCAGCACAAGACCAACCATTGGAATTCACATGCGAGAAAAATTTCACACATGCTACCCAGGATAAAGACCGTGGTTGTCATGCTTCAAGAATAATTCATAAGAGCTACGTCGTAAAAAAGATCACTCTCGGACACATGACTCTTCTTCCTATGAATCCCATGCTAGCTCAAGGACTTATGGACGTCGAGATGCCAACCTATTACCTTCTGGTGATGATTCCCATTCATCGATATTTCTTCTTATCCCACTCACCATTATGGTCTTGTACCCTTCAACAACAATTCAAGAATGGTTTATCAGTGGGTGGAACTCGAATATTACAAATAAATTTATAATCATTGGCTATAACATGCCCATGAAACATACATTTGAGATCAATACAAAGCCTACCTAGCACAATATGAAGGACTTGCACTCTTTGATAACAATAAGTATATTGCACAACCTTCGCGTTTCTCGACAATGTATTGATATGAATTGCTACCATTATTATTTTTAGTATGCTAGTCAAGTTATTATTCATTATCATTAACTCATGTTTTTATTATTTCAGATGTTGTTGAGTACTTGGGGGGAGAGGGCTGCACTGGAGAGTCAAACTAGCAAGGTTATCTCAATTTTTTTTGCAATTGCTACTTCATTAAACTCCTGGATGATTGCTACTTTATTAAATACTCTACAATTACTAATTACCAAATTTCATTTGTTTTCATGTTTACCGGTTTTACAACTAGTTTTTCTGGTTACCGCCTGGTAACCGGATCGAAACTGGTCGGGAGAATTTCAATTCAAATTTTGGTGTGCGAATTTTGCCCAATTTTTAACCGGTTTTTCCGGTTACCGGGCCCCAAACTGGATTTTGCCCGATAACGATTCTTTTATCCCTGGTCCCAAATATGGCATTTGAGCAGCTTGTTCTTGTGAAAGCCATTTTTTTTTGTTGAGGGCCTTGAGGCAATGTTCCAGCACTATGATTTTTGGTGCACCTGTTACTGGCAGGTTCCATTGAGAATTGCGGTGGTAGGTGCTTCTATGCATCTTGTGAACACAAATATTTGTGCAGTTGGGATTTGCCGTTTAGCACACGTGCAGAAGGAAAATATGCATATAACTGCAAAGCACTCTACCGTGGTATAATGCCAAAACCGTATATCAGTAATGTCCTAACATAAACTTCAATGCTTATCAAGTGCAACCCATTGCTCACCACGCACGTACAATTGTATGCAGCAATTATTCGCCATGTAACAACTACATATAAGTTCATTTGCCATGTACAAACACAACAGTACAATTGAGTCTGTTGCCCACACACAAATCTGCTCGTGACAGTGCCCATGTGCAGTGTAACCCTGGTGCTGCCTGGATAAAATGGCAGGTCAAGGCCACCATGCATGTACGCAGGCTTCTGATTGAGCAAGTCGGGCATGGCGGATGCGCCTCGCGCTTGATGTGCATGCAGGTTCCAGGCCTCTAGGTACTCCTTTCTCCACTCTTCCCTTAGCTCCGCAGAACCGCGGCACCATTGCCTGGTGATTCAGAGATGATGAGTAGACTTCAGATCAGAAGGAAGGGATAGTGAGCAAAGTACTTCGCATGGAAAAGGTTTAGCAGGTGGTAATACTGAATAAACTCGAATGTAATTGCACTGCAGCCAGAAAACTCAGGAGGTAACATATTTTAGTGCGGAGATCTCTCTAATTCAGTAATGGTATGAGCCAGTGAGTCAGTACCTATTCGTCTATTTATCACTACTAGGCACAACAAAGCAACGATGATTCATTCATTCAGGCTCTGATTGGTTGTTGCTAGTCATAGAATCAGAGCCAGGCAACAAGTAAACAGGAAGAGTGATAAATGGATTTGATCAATGCATAGCTCATCATCTCCTACTCATCAAATTCCACTAACCACAGGACAATCAGCCGGGGTATACGTCTGATCCCAGCAAGCTTCCTGATTCGGTCGGCCGGCGGATCCCCGCGGATCTAGGGACCCTCTCCTGTGCGGTAGTCGGCGAATCTAGGGACCCTCTCTGGATCTGGATTTAGATCTCCATCATCGCCTTCGACTCCATCCCCACCAGATCTGTAGCCATCCCTTCATCCTCGGGGGCCTCGACGCGATGTCGCTGGCCGCTCTCTCGCCCCCGCCCTGTCGCCGCTGGACCTGCCACGTTGTCCCCGCTCTGTCGCCATCGGTTTCGGCACGCAACCGTGCACCAGTGGCGTTCTCCCGCCTGCCCCAAGGCAAGGTCAGGGCCGAGGTCAAGGAAGCGTCGGCAGTGGTTGACGCTCGCTGGACGACGTCTTGGTGGTCGCGCATCGCAGGCTTGGCCACGGCCCTCCCTTGGCGGCGCAAAGCGGTAGACTGGTGGTGGGGAATTGCGGTAGGCAGCGCAGGGGTCCTCGCCGCGGCGTGTCGGGACCGAGTATGGTGCTGTGTGTTGACCGACTTTGGCGACAAGTTACAGGGCGGCGGTGTTGCAACCGGTGGAGGGAACGGAAACCCTCCAGTTTCTCTTCATTCCCCCCTCTCCTCTTCGCTGCCTCCCTAGAGCCTTCCTTGTGTGGATATCGTGAGGATATGTGCACGATCTCAGGATGATGAGTCAATTGGCAATGGCGTTATTGGTTTGCAAAATCTCGCGTTTTCGGGTTTGCTCCAAGGCATTCAGCCATCTGGCGGTCGATCCGGTTGTCTTGGGCGGTCGATCCGCCCGTGGAGCAGTCCGACCGGCCATGGTGGCGGTCCGACCACGCTTCAAAAGTTGGGTTTTGGGTGAGCCAAAAATAGGTTGTGTAGGCAAGTGAGGAGTCTTCGGATGTGGTCCCATCATTTTGGAGCTCCAAAAAAGTTCTATTCGATTGAAATTTCGAAGGTTTGAATTTCTCGCTTGAATTTTGGCTAAGTCCTTTGGACCGGTCCGACCGCCGCTTGGGAGCGGTCCGATCAAGCATGAAATCGGTCGGACCGCCCTGTCGTGAGGCTGATCGGCAATCACTGGAGGTGAGCCAAGTGTTGCATTGAGTTTGTTCGAGTGTGTTATTCTATGAACTTCAATGCTTTATTAGTGCATATTGCATTGCGGGCCCGGCGTGGGTCAAGTTGTGAAGAACTTGTTCGGAAGCGGTTTGTTTGTCTATTGCATGCGGGTGGCTTGCGTGTCAACGACGTCAGCGGTGAGTGGATCGGGACTACGCTTGGAGAGCCGAGGTCGAGCGATCGGGGATACTGGGTGGTCGTGTGACACAAGCATGGTGCAGAATGGGCAAGACGGATCGAACGGATGGTTCGATGCAGCTGGTTGGATCAGGCGGTGCGGATATCGGTGCGAGTCTCTGGGAGGTTCCGATGGGATTCGGACAAGAGAGGCTTGGCGTCGATGAGAACCGCTGATCAACCTACACGTGGTGAAGCAGACGATTGCTTCAAGAGTTATTTGTGTGTGGGTCCCATGTGTAAGAGACCCAAAAAGGGAAACCCTAGCTCTCTAGTATAAATAGGAAGGGGAGAGGTGGAAAACCTAAGCAAACATCCATTTAGCCCCCTTCTTCCTTTTTCTAGGGTTTGGAGGAGAGGAGAGGAGATCTAGGGTTTGGAGTGTGCTCCTTGTTGAGCTCTTGCCCTCCTTGGTGGAGAGGCTTTGTAAGCATCTATTGTGGATGAACAATCTTGTGATGCTTAATTGAAAGATCAATTGCTCCCTTTGTGTTCTTCTCTCTTTTGGATGTTTTTGGTGCTTCCTTGATTCAAATGTTCATGCTTGGTCTCTTGGTCTACGTTACCTTGCTTTGATGTGTGGGATTACTCCTAGAGTCATCTAGATCATCAAACCCCCACAAGCAAGTCTTGAATCAAGATTTCCTTATTTCTAGGGTTTGTGCACCCCTTTGGTAAAATCTCAAGAGATCGATTCTGAAGTGGATCGACCGATCGTCGCCAGAAATAGGTCTCCAATATCATTAGGAAGGTGTGCTAGAAATTTGGTCAAGTTTTATTGGTTGAATCAAAAGTTGGATCAAATTTCGTTTTGGATTTGGGTGGAGTTTTTCAGTACTGGACTCTACCGGTCCGATCAAACCCTTCAACGGCGGTTCGACCGCCGTGTTTTCGGACATTGGTTTGCCGGGTCGAACCAGCCATCCACCGGTCCGACCACGACTAGTTGCGGTCGGACCGCTTCTTGACCGTCGGTCCGATCGCCGTGGTAGCCGGTCGGACCGCCCGTGTCGATGAAGAACATTGAGTTCTTTTCTCCTTTTGTGTCGTGTGCTTGAGGGCTTATCAAATTCAACACAAGGCTTCCGTTGTGTGCTCACCAACTTCTTAGCTTTCATAGCTAAAGGAGTAAAAATACGTGTTGGTTTTGATTTAGGCGAGAAAGTTTTGAAAGCGCCTATTCCCCCCTTAGTCGCCTTCCGGTCCTACAAGTGGTATCGGGCGGTTAGCTCTTTTCTATAGATCTTAACCGGTCTTTGGAGCCATGGCGATCGACAAGTACTCAACCAAGCCACACATTTTTGAGGAGTTGACTTTGCATCTTTGGAAGGCTCGTATGCAAGCGTATATCGAGGCTCAAGGGCACGCTATTTGGCTAAAGGTGAAAAACCCTTATGTCGTGCCACCGATGACGATACGATCACTCGGATGTGGAGGCCAACAACAAGGCTCGAATTATTTGATCCAAGGCCTTAGTCGATCCGAGTTCGGCGTGTTGCTCACTTGCGGTCGCTCACGAGATCTGGCGGACACTTTGTGATTATCACGAAGGGTCCACTGCGATCAAGGAAGTGAGACGAACCCGACTCAAAAGGTTTACTCGAAGATCGAACAAAGGCTGGTGAGTCTTTGGATGAGCCGTGGGAAGATTCTCTAAAATTCTTCATGATCTCCGCTACCATTGACTTGGTATTTTCGAGTGCGAAAATGCACGCCACCTTCAGGTGCGCTTGATGTGAAGGTGCAGGGTATGAAGATCACTTCCATCAATGACAACATCACATGAGTGAGCTTACCATGGATAAGCTCTACTCGAGGTTGAAGACGCATGAGATTGACTTTATCTCGCGTCTCCCCAAGACAGAGTCGATGGCTTTAGTGGTCGACAAATCCAAGGGTTGCTCTTCTGATTCTCTTGATTGTGGCTCATCTGGCTTTTCATTATCTGCTTTACATTCCTTGAGTGATGAGCAACTTGAGAAATTGCCCGAGGATGACTTAGCCCTCCTTTCCACCAAATTCACAAGAGCGTACAACAAGGTGAGAAATAGGAGGAGGAGTGGACCTATCACGTGCTTCGAATGTGGTGAGCCAAACCACATTCGCTCCAAGTGCCCCAAGCTAAAGGGCAAGGAGGAGAAGGAGACACGAAGACATCCCCAGGAGAGGGATGCAAAACCCAAGAAGACAAACTATCGAAAGTTTGTCAGCCGAGTCCTTGCCGCTCTTGAGAATGTAAATATGAGCGATGTGGACTCGGAAACGGAGGACGACGAGAGTGATTCTCGTGGCAAGAAGAAGGCGCATGACTTCACCGGCATGTGTTTCATGGCCAAGAACGACCGACGACGATTCCTCCAAAGATGAGGATCCTTTTAGTGATCCTGATGAGGTCCGTCGTGCGAGGAAGGAGGACAAGTGGCTTGTTGACTCCGGGTGTTATCGACATATGACCGGAGATTCTAGATGGTTCTCCTCCCTCACACGTGCATCCGGCAATGAATTGATTACATTTGGGGATGCTTCTACCGGGACCGTGACTGCAAAGGGCACTGTGCGTGTCAACGACAAGTTCATACTAAAAGACGTCGCTTTGGTAAGTAAGCTGAGGTATAATCTTCTATCTGTTTCTCAGCTGCTTGATGAGGGTCTAGAAGTGAGGTTTAAGAGAGGTGAGTGCAGAGTTCTAGATTCCTCGGTGAGCTTGTTTTGAGATCTCCAGTTTGAGAAGATCTTCTGTGCAAATTTCAAGATTTCTTCCGCTTCCAGTCCTAGATGTCCAGTAGCCTCGATTCTCATGACCTTGTTTTGTGGCATCGTAGACTTGGGCATATAGGTTTTGGTCATTTGTCTAGAGTCAGTTGCAAGGACTTGATTAGGGGTTTGCCTAGGTGAAGGTCGAGAGATCTTGTGTGCTCACCTGTAGACATGGTAAGATGGTGTCCGCTTCCCACCCACCTCTTACTTTGGTAATGACTGATGGACTGGACTGACTTCTTCACTTAGATCTGATTGGTCCTTCTAGAGTTCATCACCGGTGGGAAATGGTATGTGCTGGTGGTTGTGGATGATTACTCCAGGTATTCATGGGTTTATTTTCTTGCTTCTAAGGACGAAGCATTTGGATTCTTTAAAGATTTGGTCCTTAGAATTGCTGTTGATATACCTGGAGCTTTGAGAGCCATTAGGAGTGATAATGGGTCAGAGTTCAAGAATTCTTCTTTTTCTACCTTCTGCGCTGATAGGGGAATTGAGCATCAGTTTTCTTCTCCTAGAGTTCCTCAGCAGAATGGTGTTGTAGAAAGGAAGAACAGAACCCTTGTAGAGATGGCTCGGACCATGCTAGATGAGCATTCTACTCCTAGGAGATTTTGGGCTGAGGCGATCTCTACTGCTTGTTATATCTCCAATAGGGTTTTCTTGAGATCTGTGGTTGGGAAGACTTCTTATGAGCTTAGATTTGGTCATTCTCCCAAAGTCTCTCATTTCAAGATTTTTGGTTGCAAATGCTTCATTCTTAAACATGGCAATCTTGATAGATTTGAGTCTAGATGTTTTGATGGCATATTTCTTGGATATCCTGCTCATTCTCGTGGCTATCGTGTTTTTAATGTTGATACTAACAAAATTGTTGAGACTTGCGAAGTCACTTTTGATGAGGCTAGTCCTGGTACTAGACCCGATGCTTCAGGTACACAGGTTTCTGAAACTCAAGAAAGCATCTTCGTCGATGATGATTCTGAGGATGAAGACTCAAATCATCCTCCTGCTACCTCTGAGAGGGGTGGAGAGCCTGCTACTACTACTTCAGTGTCAGCTGAGCAGCCGCCTCCTATCCCCACCGACGATCTGAGTGGCTCTGTTCCTACCTCCACAACTCATGGGGTAGAGGCCATACGCACCAGAGCACCTCTTCGCATTCGGCGACAACACCCTCTGAGCAGATGATTGGGGATCTTCAAGAGCGAGTCACTCGCTCGGGTTTATTCTCCCGATTCCCATGCACATTCTCGCTTTTGTCGCTTCTTTTGAACCCGAGATATCACCCATGCTTTATCTCGATGCCTTTTGGGTCAATGCCATGCATGAAGAGCTTGAAAATTTTGAAAGAAACAAAGTCCAGTTTTAGTTGAGCGACCTTCCGATTCTCATGTTATTGGAACAAAATGGGTTTTTAAAAATAAGCAAAGTGAGGATGGATTGGTTGTTCGCAATAAGGCTAGACTTGTTGCTCAAGGTTATTCCTGTGCAGAGGCTTAGACTTTGAGGAGACCTTTGCTCCAAAGAGCTAGATTGGAGGCCATTCGCATTCTTTTAGCATTTGCAACATCCAAGGGTTTCAAGCTTTTTCAAATGGATGTCAAAAGTGCTTTCTTGAATGGCTTCATAGAAGAAGAGGTCTTTGTCAAGCAACCTCCTGGGTTTGAAAATCAAAAATTTCCCAAACCATGTTTTAAAACTCTCTAAAGCCTGTATGGATTGAAACAAGCTCCTAGAGCTTGGTATGACAGGCTTAAGAGTTTCTTGCTTGAAAATGATTTCAAAATGGGAATGGTTGATAAAACCTTGTTCACTCTCAGGCATGGCAGTGATTTCTTGATGGTTCAAATATATGTGGATGATATTATTTTCGGTGGTTCCTCTCATGCTTTGGTGTCTAGATTTTCAGATTCTATGAGCGATGAATTTGAGATGAGCATGATGGGAGAGTGACATTCTTCCTTGGTCTTCAAATCAAACAACTGAAAGAAGGCACCTTCGTTCACCAGAGTAAGTATACAAAGGACCTTCTTCGGCGCTTCAATATGGGAAGCAGTAGGCCAATGTCTACTCCCATTGCTACGACCACCGTCTTTGGACCACGATGAGGATGGAGAGTCCGTGGACCGAAAGAGTACCGCATATGATTGGCTCCTCCTCTATCTTACAATGTCGAGGCGGACATACAATTCGCCGTATGTCCGTGCGCTCGATTTCGAGCTTCCTCGTGCTTCTCACAAGCGATCGTCGCATATTCGGTATCTTCAAGATACGCTTGACTTTGGACTCGGTATTCTTCTTCTTGGCTCTTTCAATTCGAGCATTTTACGATCTTGATTTCACGGGTGTAGAGTTGATAGGAAGAGTACTTCGGCACTTGTCATTTCTTGGGCACATCTCTTGTTTCTTGGTCTTCTAGAAAGCGATCGTTCGCATTGCCTGATCTCATACCGAGGCCGAGTATGTAGTAAATGCCGCGATGGTCGCTCTCGAGTCCTCTGGATTTTGTCCACGCCGCGAGACTATGGGTTATCTTTGGGAAGTGTTCCTCTTTTACGTGACAACACTACGCAATTAATATTGCTAAAAACCAGTGCAACATTCGAGGACTAAACACATTGACATTCGATTTCATTTTCTGAGAGACCACGTTGAGAAAGGTGATGTTGTGCTTCACTTTGTAGAGTCTGAGCAACAGCTTGCAGATATTTTCACTAAGGCTCTTGACTCTTCGCGTTTTCTTTGCTGCGGGAGAGTTAGGGTTATTAGTCCTATTGGGCTGCTTTTGAGGGGAAGTTGCTCTTTTTGCACTCATTGTATTATAATGCATGTTTCAATTCATTTGTCTTGCATTGTATAATAAAATTAGTGGAGCTTTGATTATTATCCTTGTATGACTTGATTTCATCCTTCTATACCTTGTCATATCAAGTGATAGTCTGCTAGACTTCTTTTATGGCTCTTCGTGTTTGACTTAGCCTTTGCCTTGCTAGCTTTATATCTGTGAGAAATTTGAATCAAATCATGTCTTGTTGGATCTTGTGACTAGTTTTGCTCTAGTGATCCGCTTATGATTCTCGCCATGTCTTACAAGTCGATTTGAGTCTTGAACTTTTTGAGATGAAAAAATGAGCTTTTTATCTTCATAAGTCAAGCAACAGAAAAAGAAAAAAATCTCTGTGCGAAAAAACTGATCTCACCAATCCTTTCTCATGAGACGGCTTGCCATTGCACTAGGCATGAACTCAGGGGGAGTTTTGGATGACCTAGATCATTCTTTTAAACTTATCGCTTGAGATGGTCGCTGCAAGGCTTGAGATCTAGCACAGCAAAAAAAAAGGAGAAAGAAAAAGAAAAATTGCCCAAAAAGGGCTAAGTGCTTGAGCTTTGCTTCAAAAGAATTTTCTTAATGCTCAAATTGCCTCAATTCTTGTTTTGAGTCTCTTTTTACTTATAGACATGGCTTGACTCATTGTTGGTTGCTTTGAGTGAATCTATGATTTTGAGCAACCTTTCATGATTTTAATTACATTAATCTCAGTCTTTGCTATCTTGGTTTTAGCTTTACATTACGTTTGCCATGATTGAATATAGCGTCTTCTCTTTATATGGCTTGGTATAATACTTGTACTGTCTTCATGTATAATGGTCATGGCTCCTTTTCACTAAAAGTTCAAAAATAAAGTCATTCCTTCATGCTCTTTCTTTTTTCATGCATCTTGATGAATTCATTGTCAAAGGGGGAGAAAGATTGTGAAGAAAATGATGTTAATGATGTTGGAGCGTTTGGTTTCATACTCAAGGTTTAATATAAAAGAACTTCATAAAATAAAATTTTGAACCGTTTGAAAATGCGTGATCATGGTGAGTTGAGTTTAGGTTTCATTGTCTTATCTTATTTGATTTGCAATTGAAGAATACTCACAATGATCAAAGGTCAAATAGAACAATGTGTTTTTCATTTGGACCTAAGTGAGATTTTTGGCTACTTTCTGGAATTTGAATCCTTTTGTGCTCTCAATGCCTTATCTCACTTGCTTACACTATTCTGAAGCCAGCTTGGTCGGTTCCTAGGCTTGTTGTTGCTTATGGACCAAGTTGTGCCTTTATGCTAAAAAATAAGTTTTACTTTTCATTTTGAAAAACCACATTTTCTTGAAATTGCCAATGTGTTCATCAAGGGGGAGATTGTGGATATCGTAAGGATATGTGCACGATCTCAGGATGATGAGTCAATTGGCAATGGCGTTATTGGTTTGTAAAATCTCGCGTTTTCGGGTTTGCTCCAAGGTCACGAGCCCATTGGCGGTCGACGGTTGTCTTGGCGGTCGGACCGCGTGGAAGCGATCAACCGGCCATGGTGGCGGTCCGACCGCTTCAAAAGTTGGGTTTTTAGAGCTGAGCCAAAAATAGGTTGTGTAGGCAAGTGAGGGGAGTCTCCTGGATGTGGTCCCATCATTTTTGGAGCTCCCAGTCAAAAGTTCTATTCGATTGAAATTTCGGAAGGTTTGAATTTCTCGCTTGAATTTTGGCTAAGTCCTTTGGACCGGTCCGACCGCCGTTGTGGGAGCGGTCCGATCAAGATGAATCGGTCGGACCGGCCTGTGAAGGCGATCAGACCGGCGATCCTGGAGGTGAGCCAAGTGTTGCATTGAGTTTGTTCGAGTGTGTTATTCTATGAACTTCAATGCTTTATTGGTGCATATTGCATTGCGGGCGACGTGGGTCAAGTTGTGAAGAACTTGTTCGGAAGCGGTTTGTTTGTCTATTCTTTGTGCGGTGGCTTGTAGGTCAACGGCGTCAGCGGTGAGTGGATCGGGACTACGCTTGGAGAGCCGAGGTCGAGCGATCGGGGATACGGGTGAGGTCGTGTGACACAAGCATGGTGCGAATGGGCAAGACGGATCGAACGGATGGTTCGATCTGTTTGGTTGGATCGGCGGTGCGGATATCGGTCATCGAGTCTCGGGAGGTTCCGATGGGATTCGGACAAGAGAGGCTTGGCGTCGATGAGAACCGTGATCAACCTACGTGGTGAAGCGGCGATTGCTTCAAGAGTTATTTGTGTGTGGGTCCCATGTGTAAGAGACCCAAAAGGGAAACCCTAGCTCTCTAGTATAAATAGGAAGGGAGAGGTGGAAAACCTAAGCAAGCATCCATTTAGCCCCTTCTTCCTTTTCTAGGGTTTGGAGGAGAGGAGAGGAGATCTAGGGTTTGGAGTGTGCTCCTTGTTGAGCTCTTGCCCTCCTTGGTGGAGAGGCTTTGTAAGCATCTATTGTGGATGAACAATCTTGTGATGCTTAATTGAAAGATCAATTGCTCCTTTGTGTTCTTCTCTCTTTTGGATGTTTTTGGTGCTTCCTTGATTCAAATGTTCATGCTTGGTCTCTTGGTCTCGTTACCTTGCTTTGATGTGTGGGATTACTCCTAGAGTCATCTAGATCATCAAACCCCACAAGCAAGTCTTGAATCAAGATTTCCTTATTTCTAGGGTTTGTGCACCCTTTGGTAAAATCTCAAGAGATCGATTCTGCAAGTGGATCGACCGATCGTCGCCGAAATAGGTCTCCAATATCATTAGGAAGGTGTGCTAGAAATTTGGTCAAGTTTTATTGGTTGAATCAAAGTTGGATCAAATTTCGTTTTGGATTTGGGTGGAGTTTTTCATCTTGGACTCTACCGGTCCGACGGCCTTCAACGGCGGTTCGACCGCCTGTGTTTTCGATCACCGGTTTGCGGTCGAACGGCTGTCCACCGGTCCGATCACGACTAGTTGCTTGTCGGACCGCTTGACCGTCGGTCAGGCCCGGCCTCGTGGTAGCCGGTCGGACCGCCCGTGTCGATGAAGAACATTGAGTTCTTTTCTCCTTTTGTGTCGTGTGCTTGAGGGGCTTATCAAATTCAACACAAGGCTTCCGTTGTGTGCTCACTGAACTTCTTAGCTTTCATAGCTAAAGGAGTAAAGTACGTGTTGGTTTTGATTTAGGCGAGAAAGTTTTGAAAGCGCCTATTCCCCCCCTTAGTCGCCTTTCCGGTCCTACACCTTGCCATTGGAGCCGAAGCCTTCCTGCCTTCTTCCATCCTCTCCGGATTGCTCGTCATGTACGGAGAAGATCCCACCCTATTGTTGTTGAAGCGGGTAGTTGAAGAGGCCCAAAGAGTTTTGGGCGTTCGATTGTTGGGTCACTGTCCTGAGGTACATGCTGACCGTTGTGGATGCCCCCTTGTCAAATAACCGGTTCAGACCTAGAGACGGGCCATCGCCGACATCTCCATGGGAGGAGAAGAGGAGCCAGAGCTCCTGTCTCTTCCGCGCGCCGTCCACCATCGTCATCAAGCGGAGGGTTGTTTCCCCCACCCTCTACATTTTGAAGGTTTGATGGTCGCCTGGTTTGGGTGGAGTGCTTCTTGTGGCTCTTCAGCCGCAGTGGATCTTTGGTTCTCCAAGCTTTTGCTTCTAATCTTCTATCTCAAACATTGTGTTTTGGTTAACTTCTGCATCGCTAACTTGACTTCCATAAACTCTAGCACGTTAGGTGGTGAGGGAATCATCCTTTCTTTTAGCTGTGGTGTGTGGCTTGGGTGCGTAAGAGTAGGTCGGTGGTGCCTGTTGTGGCTAATTGGTATTGCCTTAGCCTACGTGTTAAGTTATTTCATCAAGTGTTTAGATGAGTCTATTCTATGTTTATGTTGTCTACTTGGTTGGGGCGGTGATACAAGTGAGTACCCGGTTCAAGAAAAATGATTATTCTATGTTTATGCTGTATCATCCCGTTCGGGAAAAAAATCTCGAACCACACCGTTCACTTGAATTCCAAAGCGTTTGGTGACGTGACGGTTTGATTTACGAGCTTCAAATGATCATATTTCCTAAGCCGAGTATCCGATTTGCGATCCGATTGAACCGTTGTGTTCTTTGTCATTGAATCAACAAAATAAGACCACTCATGGTATATTTTAGTGTAAAAAATATCATGCGGATCATTCTATCCCACCGACTAAATACCATCTTGAACCATCCAGGATAATCCTATTCCACCAACCAAACAAAATCATGTATCATCATATCCCACCAACCAAACACTATACTTGTATCATCTCATCCAGACGATCACATCCTACCTGTACCATCCTATCTCATTCAACCTCATCCCACCAACCAAACGCATAATACAACGGCCGCTCTCCTGCCTTTGCTTAAAAACCTCTTGGCCTTCAAGATTTCTTCCCTTCCTCGGAGGACACAATGGTACTGCAAGCATCAGATGCTCAATAGCGAGGTGTCGCCTCTGTACGGAGGCATCCCGTCGAACCCCAGGTGTGCAATAAAACGAGGGTACTCACTCACCTGCAGAGGAGGGAGCAGCCGAGGAGGTCGACGCAGTCCAGCTGCGAGAACACCCACGCGATCAGGTGCGCGAGCGCGCGCAGCGCAGCCGGCGTCGCCCCCTTCCTCCCGCTGCGGCGGCGGCGCCATGGCCGATCCGTCCCAAGAAGGCCCAGTTCTTGCGGTGGCTACAGAAGATCTCTCTTCCTCTCAACGTTTGGTTGAATTTTAAGCGATCAGTTCGGCACTTTGCTACGCATCGCAACGTAATGCCGGAAAAATAAAGTTCGCGATTTCTTTAAGCTCGATGTGCTGATTTGACGTGATGAAACGAATGCCATGCTTACAAAGGCCCGCTGAGTTGCCAGTGATGCGCCGTTGCCTGATTGAATAGAAAAATTGGGTGGGTTCGCTAGAGCAAGGCCCGCCCGCCCGGCCGGCCCGGCCTATTGGACGGGGCCGGGGTTGGGCTGGGCTATGGACCATGAGTCATAATTTGGGCCGGGTGGGCTTCGCCCAGGGCCTCAGATTCCAAGCCTGGTTCAGTACGAAAATTTCAATGGTCGTGTTTGTTCAAATGTATCGATGTATGGCGTGGATTTACCTCCTACAATGCAAATGCTATAATTCCCGCCCACGGTATTTTTCTATAATTACATAGAACCTTCTGTTTGTACAGTTTTTATTTACTTTTTTTTAAAAAGGAGAGAAAGAAAGCAACCCTACAAGCAGCTGTAAAATTGCTTGATATGGATTATAGTTTTTTTTTTTTTTTGTAATTTGTTTGGACGACATTTCGTTCTTGTTTTATCCGGTAGCTCATTCGTTCAAAACAATCAGATGATAAGCATCATGCTTCCGGTTTGTTTGGACGACATTTCCCCTTTTGAATAGAATAGATACACACACCACACCCACACCCGATCTCTAACAATCCAGCATTTTTAGACGAAATCAAAACAATCAAGCGAGATAAGATTTTGACCAAGAATAAAAAAGATCACTATCTAAAAGATTTTTATTATACATGACAACTCAATCATGTACATGTTGCTGAATTGGAGAGATCCATTAAGACTTCTCATGTACATACACCACATGTTAGAAAAGAAAGAATGAACCCTTTTGGTTCTCTCTACATACTAGAGGACTCCAGCCTCTTTCAAAAATCAAACAAAAATACCGAAGACACAACAAAAGCAACACATAATACAGACAGTTAAATTGTCAATTGGACCTCCAACCGAGAATTAGGAAACAAAGTGTAGTTTCTTCGGCGATAAAACACAAAGAGTCAATGTAATTCCAATATGTTACCTAATATATAATATCGATACAGTCGAGTAAATCAAACAAAAGCGCTACCTTTTCTCTCTAAAAACTCGAATACTTGTCATAGCAATTGAAATGAGATATGACCGTAGTTGATTTTACATTTTTGCTATATAGGATGTGTTGTTTATGTAACCACTTAAAAAGAAAGCTGATTCAAGATGATCTAGTGCCTGTAAAAAAATATATATGCTATAATGCAAGTGTGTTGTCCTCTATTATAGTATTTTTCACACAAATAATTATTTTAAAGGCATGCTAGACAACCTACACTTTAATTCAAGCCATTGTTCAAATATTTCATGGACCTCATACTTCAATGTTTGAAAAGTTCCTTAACCATGACAGTGGGCGTATGGTATGCAAATGCCTATTCCTCTAATATAAGTTAAGGCATGCCCTATATATCAATCAATGTAGCATATGTTTACACGCTCAATTGGTCTCAAATTAGAAGTAAAACTGAATCTAAAATTTTATAATGAAACTACATTTTCTTAGGGGAGAAAACGAAACTACATTGATGCCAAGGGACGACTAACAATTGTGTAGTCTAGAAATTTACAAAATGAGCACAAGAAGAGAGGAGAGAGAGAGAGAGAGAGAGAGAAAAAGGAAAAAAACTAGGGTTTATCAGGGCCCACACGCAGCCACTCTCGCAGTCTCGCCGTCGCTACTCGCTGCGCTGTGTTTTTCTCCGCTTTTATTCTCCACCTCCCCCTACTCCTCCTATTCCTACCCGCCGCCCCCCCACTCCCACACGCAGCTCTCCCAGACTCCCACACGCAGCGCGGCGCAGCGCGGAGGAGAGGAGATGGTCGGGCCAGGCCTTTACACCGAGATCGGCAAGAAGGCCAGGGGTGCGTATCCATCTCGTCCTCTTCCTTCAATCCTTCCTCTTGAGCGGTTTCCCCACACTTTTGGGGGATTTTTTTTAGCTCGCTCCTTGCTGGTTCTTGGTTTCTTGACGCGTTGCTTTATTCGCTGCAGATCTGCTGTACAGGGATTACCAGACCGACCACAAGTTCACCCTCACCACCTACACCACCAATGGCATCGTAAGTGCTCCCCTTCCTCCTCCTCTTCTTCTTCATGGTTTTTGTTTCTTGTACCGTGTTCGGTTGGATTAGATTGCGTGGTCCGTTGCGCGAGGAAGAGACGTGTCTGATCCGAGCTGGGATGGGGGTTCTTGATTTATGTGCCGGATTGTTTCGTGATCGTAGTGATGGATTGCTGGGTAGCTAGTAGCTCTAGGAGATATGGGCACGCCGGGAGATTGGGCTGGGTTGTTGATTGTAGCTTGCTGATGTGTCATAGTTTTTATTTCTCTGCTTGTTTATGGGAATTAGCAATGCACCTGTTGCTTGCGTGGGTTCATTTGCTGCTTAATGGAGGGGGATTTGTAAGCAAAAGATTGCGTGGATTGTCTACGTGGCGAGGAAGTGTTGAAATGATTTAAGGAGGGATCTTTCATCTTTGTCCTAGCCTTACTTTCCTTTGGCTTCGTAGGGAGTGGTTGTGGCACAGTAACATGCTTAACTACTAATTGTTGGTTGGTTTGATTTTCGATTGAGCAAGATGTGCTGTACTGCTGTGAAGAATGGCAAGTACTGCAGCAGTGACGGCTTGTGTCTTCTAGGGTTATACGTTGGGTTTTGTTCGATTCATCATGCGAGTACAGTTGTAATTTTTCTGGGTGGTACTTTGGAAGTGCTCCTGTCCTTATGTGGCAACAGACAGCTATGATGCTATTTCTTTTGTTTTTTTATTCCTTGATTCAGGCAATTACAGCTACCAGCACAAAGAAAGCTGATCTGATATTCGGTGAGATCCAGTCGCAGATAAAAAACAATAACATCACTGTAGATGTGAAAGCAAACTCAGACTCAAATGTAATTATCCCTCTCTCTCTTATCTTGCAATCATATGTTTGTGCTACAATAGTCCTAAAAAATCCTCATTTCTAATGAAATCATTGATACCAATTCTCGCAGTCTGACAAACTAGTCAAATATGCAGCTACTTGTGATTGCATGGAACAATGTGTTCACTGATTAGAGGTGCCGTGTTTCCCCCATTTGGTACTGACTGCTGCGTTGTTTTGGCCAGGTCATTACTACTGTTACCATTGATGAGTTTGCAACCCCAGGGCTGAAGACCATCCTTAGCTTTGCTGTTCCTGATCAGAGATCTGGGAAGGTAATTTTCTCCTCCAAATATTGGTTTCTTAAGTGGAATCGTATTGCTCACTTTTCTTCTCTCTCTTTTTGGTTGCAGTTTGAGCTTCAATACTTGCATGATTATGCTGGTGTTAATGCAAGCATTGGTTTGACTGCCAATCCCGTAGTCAACCTCTCCAGTGTGTTTGGAACTAAGGCTCTAACTGTTGGTGCTGATGTCTCACTTGATACTGCTACTGGGAACTTCACCAAATACAATGCTGGACTGAGCTTCACTAATGCAGATCTTATCGCATCCTTGAACCTGTGAGTTTTCCGGCTGTAGTAGTCCTATCAAATTGTTACCTAAAACTGTTACTTTACAACTGTTAAGTTATTTGATCCTTTTGATATCTACACAGGGAAATGATAATAACTGTTTCATGTGTCTTGCAGTAATTCCTTCATCAAATAGTGTTTGTGCTACTCTATATCTTGACCAGATTCCATGATGTAATTATTTATAGAATGGAAGGAAAATAAGACAAAATCAAAAGGAAATATGATAAAATTATGAAAGTTAAATATTTTATTGCATTTGTCGTTTTTGTTTCTCTCAATTTTTAAAGAGTTAGGTTATGCATTTTTGAGAAGTTTTTTTAGAAGTTATGGAACATGTTGACCACTGTCAAATTTCCTTAAAGGTACTTCACACGACTTGATACCTTGAAGGTACTTCGCACTAGACACCACCGCGTACTAATACAGCTGATACTGGGCAGCACCTCTGAAAATTAAAGCTGATACTGGACAGTTAAATTCTTTAATTGAATCAAACAAATATGCGGTAAAGAATCTATATAAATAAGTTCCTTGACTTCCATCTCATGTTTGTTGGTCAATCATCAATCTATATTGCCATATTGGCTTCCTCACAATATAGATATAGCCTGCTATTTTTTATCAACTTACACTGACTTGATTGCATTGTCTGCCAAATTACATAAATGATTTAAAATTTTCTTGCAGGAACAACAAGGGAGACAGCCTCACCGCATCTTATTACCACATTGTCAGCGAGTTGAGCAGCATAGCTGTTGGGGCAGAGCTGACCCACAGCTTCTCGAGCAATGAGAACACCCTCACCTTCGGGACTCAGCATGCTCTGGACCCACTCACCCTCGTGAAGACCCGCTTCAACAACTCTGGCAAGGCCAGCGCTCTGATCCAGCACGAGTGGAGGCCAAAGTCATTGTTCACCATCTCCGCGGAAGTTGACACCAAGTCCATCGAGAAGAGCTCAAAGGTCGGCATAGCGGTGGCCCTCAAGCCTTGACTGTCAGTCAAGCCTTTTCCTAAGCTCTCATGACGCACCTCCATTTTGGCCGAAATTGCAATGGGTTGACAAAACATCTTGGCTTCCACATCTTTTAGCTGTTGCAGTCTGAGATTTCGAGAACTGCCATGTTTCCTTCGAGGAATTTTCTTCTTTACCGGTATAGCACTTGTTCGATGAGCAACCTTTGCAATAATTTAAGCTCGTTAAAATTCCGATCTTGCTTCACTACTCATTGTTATCCCCATTTTCACCCAAATCATGGGCCACTCAGCTGGTGGCGAAATACGTCATGCATGTGATTGTGAGTGCCGCCTTGTCAAATTTCAACAGTCTGCCATGACGATGAGCTGCCGAGATTCTTGCTCGGTGGTTGTCAATGGTTAGAAGGTGCAGTGTGGATGAGTACAACTCGGTAACTGACGATACGATACGCTGCCTCTGCTTCTAGAATTACTACTTATATGACTTTTGGCAGGATAGTTCCATCATAAAAAAAAAACTACTACCATTTTGTTGAATATGACAGCCTTAAGTTTGCATACGCCATTTGTATGTAGTGAGAGCCCTGTTTGAAACGTTATAAACTTGGGATTTCCATACGAATCTTGTAAGGAAAACCATGTGGATGTTTCTTCTCCTACGAAAATTCCTGTGCTCCCAACGATGTGACATTTGAACTTATGGTGCTAGCTGCCCTATTCCTATCAGCGTGAAGAGGTGTGTCTACTGGTCGGATGGCTCACGTTCTGAAGTCCTTATTAATGCAATATATAAATGTAACAAACCAAAATTCCATGACAATCAAAATTGTATAAAATTTGGAAAATTTAGAACTTTTAATGCACCTTGTTGAGACTTGAGTTTTCTGGTTTTTATTTGGAACCTTGTCATATTTTGCATCCCTTGAAATACACTATCAAAATACAAATTGGCTAAACACAAATAAATCCGAAGTTAAATTAGATGGCTAATCTAAAGTCACCAGATCAGAAATACAAATTGCATTGGAAATTTAAAACAAAATTAAAGTGTCATTTGAATTTAAACCGAAATTGGAGTTAAAGGACAAAAGAAAATAGAAAGCAAAGTTGAAACCTTCCAAAATTCGGTGCGGACCAAATTTTAGCCGGATGTTTATTTCTCTCTCTTTTCTCCCCTAACTTTATAGAGGAGTGGGAGAGTTCAAGGGAAAGCAAGAAAGGAATGAGGGGTTCTAGTGCTCCATTTATAGAGAAAGAGGAGCAGCGGAGAAGCTTCGCGGCATGGACGAAGCTCCAGACGGCACGGGACATGGTGACACAACGGGGACGAGATGGGAGCAGGTGGGAAGGAGAAAGAACAGAGGGGGTGGGTGCGGCGAAAGACAGACAATTAAATGTGCACGCTGCTGAGGAAAACGAGGGAGAGAATCACACCGGGGGCGATGACTTTCGTCGTGGCGGTGACGCACGCGAGCGCTGGCGGTATGGGCGCGGCGAAGAAGACGGTGACCAGACGAAGAGAAGGTTGATAGGCGGGACCCACCGGATAGAGAAGAGAGAGAGACTTGGTGGGAGGATCTAGTCGAAACCGAGAGGGTGCTCGAAATCGAAAGGGTTTCAAAAAGGCTGAGAGGGTTGCAAATTTTTAGACAGAGTTTTTAAGGCCCCCAACAATTATGAAAAAATTCACAGAAATTCCCAGGGATATGATGGGCTAAAATAAAATATTTCCGACTTAACATTGAGAATTAAGTTTGCAAATATTTTTTTGATTTTTGGGAAAAAGGAAAAAAACCCTTTTAAAAACTAGAAAATCCAAGAAAAGACTTAAAATAATATTTTTGACTTTAGATACTAGAAAACCCAAATAAGTCAAGTTTTGAATTAATTGAAGTTTAGTTTAGTCATTTAAATTGATTTTAATTTCTAAAATTTCAAGTTAAGCTTTCACAACTCAACGAAAATCAAATGGTTATTTTTATGTTGAAAATTTCCAAAAAGCCCCAAAAATCGGGATGTTACAAACCTACCCCCCTTAAAAGGAATCTCGACCCCGAGATTCAGGCTGATTAGAGAATAGGTATGGGAACTCGGAATTTGCTCACTGAACCAAACTAGTTTCCCTTTCGAGTGAGGCAAAACCGAAACGGAAAATGAAATGACTAGAACTTACCTGGAATAGTGTTTTGAATTGATTGGACTGTCACTGCGGTTACTTGATTCACTCGGCCTCTTGCAGAAGGAAGTGGAGTCCTTTTGACTTGACTTGGAATCTGAGTTGTTCCTTGGTCTGCTCCTGGTGTGGGGGTCTTCGCTGGTGTAGCTCCCAAGTTGAAAGGAATTGGAGTCATGACTTGGCGTTTGTGTGAGCAATTGTGGGCATAATAGCCTATCTCTTGGCACCTTTAGCAGGTGACTCCTGGAGCTGGATTGTTTCTTCCATATGGTTGGTTGTTGTTGCTGACTCCTGAAATAACGAGGTGAGGTGTAAGTACGGTAGTTCTGTATGTGGCAGGAGGAGTGAAATGGATGGGATGCTTCACATCCATTCTAAATCTCTGCGGATGGTTTTGATGAAACTCATGTTGCACCATCTTCCTCTTACGAGACTCGTACAATTAATGTTGAGCATCTTCTTGAACAAGAGCTTTGTTGACCAGCTGTTGGAAATTGGAGTAGTTGACTGATACCAATTGCACTTTGAGGCTGGGGTTAAGTCATTCCATAAAATGCCAGATCTTAGCTTCTTCAGTTGCAATGTATTCCGGTGCATACCTTGACAGTTGAGTGAATTAGTTGAGATACTCTGTCACGCAGAGGTTGCCTTGTTGCAGCTTATGGAACTCTCGCTTTTTCATCTCCATCATTCCCAAATGAATATGTGCCATACGAAAAGCAGCAGAAAACTCATGCCAAGATATATCCTGAACATTCTGATGGGCTACGTAGTAGTTTTCCCACTAAGTTCCTGTTGTTCCGCTGAGTTGGTGTGCAGCATAGATGACTTTTTCTTGATAATTGCATTGAGCCAAGATAAGTTTCTTCTCGACATCCTTTAGCCAATCATCAACTTCTAGTGGATCAACTGAACCGGCGAACAGTGGTGTGCGCTACAGTGCGCGCGAGGAACAGTGCGCAACATCAACATAAGTGCTTATATCTTTCATCTTTTGAGACTAGCTATTGATAATTGCATCTAGGGTTTTTCTTAGAGTCAATTACACCTTTGCTGAATTTTAAGACTTGCGCAATCAAGAGGGAAGCAAAACCCTATTTTGGCCATTGCATAAGAAAAGAAGAAAAGGCAGTCGGTTACAAGAAAAAGCCATAGCTTGAAAAAGGTATTAAAAAAACAAACCCGCAAATACCAGTACCAACTTTTCCTTTTGGTTGCCTTGATAGTCGAAGTTGGGAGGGCATTGTTCATGTAGTTTTGAGAAAGAAAATAGAAATGAAAAAGGAGCTGGCCGAAAATTGGGAAGAGTGAACCCTAGTCCATAATTTCATATTGTGTATTTAATCTCTTTGAGCAATCTTGTGCCCTTACAATTATATTTATTGCAATTGGCTAGCATCTCTCCTAGTACTTGATGCAAAATGAGTTAGTTCGATCTACTTTTCAGATTGCTTCTCACTAGTTCATTCCATTGTTTGCATTAAGTCACATTTATCTTTGTGAGTGTGTTCGTACACTTCGCTTAAACCTTTTGGATAAGCACCTAGGCAAAGTATTCTAGCTTATATTATTACTTAGCTTTACGATAACTTGAATTTCAGATTGCTTAGGTTATACACTTCCATACCAAGCTCCACTAAATAATCGTTGTTGTGCTAATGTGAAACACTCTTAAATTCGCTTGATCATCACCTTGCTACTGTAACTACTACCAAGTGTAAGTTTTGGCCTCAATTCGCTTCGGAAAGGTAAGAACTTTGCTTGGGAGAGAAAAGAGTGAGATTGAGTGATTTCCACAAAATTCTACATATTCTTTACTTTGCTACTAACCATGACAGATCGCGAGTATACATATCTTCTTTTCTAAGGTAGTAATGATCCAGAGAAGTATCTTGAGTGGGTACAAGACATGGAGTTCGAGCTTGAATCCTAGAAGTTCGAATCAGAAGCCAAGCAAGTGAGAGTGACCACTATATTTTTTGAGGACTATGCATCTAGTTTGTAGCAACAACTAAGTAGGAAATGATTCATTATATCTTGGATCAATTTAAAATGGGCCATGAGAAGAGAATTTGTTCCATCTTATTATGAGCGGGAACTACTATGCCACGTGGAGAGCATTACACAAGGATCCAAAGTTGTCCAAGATTACTTTGTTGAGCTAAATCATGCAATACACCGTGCCAATATCACTAGTGCATATCAAGAAAAAAAACTTCAAAGTAGGCTTGTATTTTCAGATCATTGCTACACTTCAAGATGAATATTTTCGTAGTCTGTAGGATTTTGTGAAATATGCTATCAAGGTAGAAAATCGACTTAAAGAGATGCAAGCACATCAACTAAATCTGCGCCGCCTCTTTAGTTCTTATTCATCGAATAGTGTGTCACTTGAGAAGAAGGTCGCCAAGGTGATGAGTAGTGCTGCCCCGTCACAACCTACAATACATGAGGAGATCGTGGTTGATGGCAATTGTGCCATTGCTGACACACGATTAATGAAAGATAAGATGCTTTAAAATTCATGTGAAGATGAGAGCCACATAGCCAAATTGAGTGAGAGTGTTGAAAATTATGAGCTGTGTGATTTCACCATATGTGAGGTTGAGAGCATCCAATTTGAGAGTGTGAGGGATACACTAAAACAAATGAGTGAAGTAGATGATAGTAAAAGTGAGGTTATTGCTAAAATTAACGATTTACTCTCTACTTCTAGTATTGTTTATCACATTGTGCAAGTTGACATTAAAGAAGAGAGATTGAATGTTCAACAATCGGCACTGTTGGAAGTAAAAGACGAGGAGATAACCACGGTTGGGGATGACGTGCTCACTGCCCCGTGGTTTCATCATGAAGATTTGAAACCTACAACACCTACAACAATGAGAAGAACGTTAAAGGTAACAATAATGATGTTGAATTGAATATTCATGAAGAAGAGGTAAGTAAGAGTGAGAACTTTAGTGTTCCTTTGAATATTCCACATTCTGAATTTAATGCACTTAATTTACATAATATGGAATTGATTACTCATGATGAAATTTTTACTAGACTATCCTGTGATGATTCTTTATGCTATATCATATTCGATGAACCCATAGAGCTATCTAGTGCGATTGAGAGAGTTTCTGAAATTGCCTCTTTAAAATCACTAGCTAGTACTACACCCCCATTTATACATTTAATTTGATTGGAGATTATTGTGTAGATAATAAATTTCATGTTTATCGAATATGCATTACCAGTGATAAACTTGCTGAATTGAAAATGCATGTTTTGGACAAACCATCTTTTGGGCAATATCATGATTACTTAGAGATGAGTTTAAATATGAGTGCCTACTGTTTAGAAAGATTTATAAAGCATACTCAATTATCTTTTGTTGAACAATCATGTATAAGATGTCAGAGTAGCGCAATTGAAGCATGGAAGACACAAACAATTTTCTCATCTATATTACATACAAATGATGTTGTAAAGTTGAAATATGATTATATGCGCCACTTGTATACATTAGAAAATGATTTTGGTGTGTCCATCAATAATTTGCATACAATGCTTACAAAAGTCGAAGACGACTTCTTTTTATGGGTAGGGGACTAATGTGGATGAAAGGAGTGTTGAGATGAATACATCACATCTATCTAATGGAAATTGTTGTACTATTTATAATTTGCAAAACAAAAGGGATGGTAAAACAGATGATAAATACATATACCATGCATATATGTTGTTCTCTTTGTTTAGTACACTTTCAGGTCACAAAAATCCGAGGACAACTTTTCGTGAAGAAGGGGAGGATGATGTGGATTGCCCCAACGTAATGACATACATACCAACAAATGAAGATTCAAAACACTATCACAAGGTTAAAGCTAAACTTAAGGTTTATAATTATACTTCGTTTGAAATAATGTGACTACGACTTTGCTTGTGTGAGTGTAGGTATTATGGGCGTCCAAAAAATAGTGCGTGCCAGCGGGAGGAGAAGGAGGCCGACCCAAGAGAGAAGGTCTGCGGTGGAAGAGTAAAAGGGGAGAAGCCCAAGAATCCAAAGCCCATGTTTTGGATAAGATTTCCAAGCCCAATTCGGACCTTCCACAAGTCCAACCGAATTTAAACTCGGAATCAACTCATAACTCAATTCGGATTAGGTTCGGGACAACCCAATAGACCCGTAATAAAAAAGGTGTGGATATCGTGAGGATATGTGCACGATCTCAGGATGATGAGTCAATTGGAAATGGCTTTGTTGGTTTACAATTTATCGCGTTTCGGGTTTACTCGAGTGTCAGTCATCGGCGGTCGAGCCGGCCAGTCGCCGGTCCGACCGCAAGCCCGATGTCCGATCGGCCGGCGATGCTTGCCGTCGAGCCAAAAAGGTGATGATGGAATTTGGGGCTGAGCCAAAAATAGGTTGTGTAGGCAAGTGAGGGGAGTCTCCTGGATGTGGTCAAACAATTTTTGGAGCTCCCAGTCAAAAGTTCTATTCAGTTGAAATTTCCAGAAGGTTTCGGATTTTCGAGCTGAAAATTTGGCTAAGTCTTTTCGGGCGGTCCGACCGCCGTTATGGAATCGGTCGGACCGGTGGAGTGGGGCGGTCAGACCGCCGATCACTTGAAGCTTGGCCTTGTTGGCATTGTTGTGTATTGGTTGTGTTTATTGTATGAACTTCAATGCCTTATTATTGCATATTGCATTGCGGAACTAACGTGGGTCAAGGTGTGAAGAACTTGTTCCCGGAAACGATTTGTTTGTCTATTGCTGTGCAGGTGGCTTGCAGGTCAACGACGTCAACGGTGAGGTGGATCGGGACTACGCTTGGAGAGCTAAGGTCCATAACGATCATGGATGCCGGGTGAGGTCGTGTGACTCAAGCAGGGTGCAGAATGGGCAAGATGGATCGAACGGGCAGTTCGTGGCAGCTGGTTGGATCCGGTGGTGCGGAAGTCGGTGCAAGTCTCTGGGAGGTTCCGATGGGATTCGGACGGGAGAGACTTGCCGACATGATGAGAGCCGCTGATCAATCTACACGTGGTGAAGCAGGAGATTGCTTCAATAGTTATGTGTGTGTGGGTCCCATGTGTGAGTGGGTCCCAAAAGTGAAACCCTAGGCTTCTCCTATAAATAGAAAGGGGGGAGATGTAAAACCCCTTGAAGCACTCATTTGGCCCTCTTCATCTTTTTCTAGGGTTTGGAGGAGAGGAGAGGAGAAGCTAGGGTTTGGAGAGATTGTGTGTGTGCTCCTTGTGTGAGCTCTTGTCCTCCTTGAGGGAGTGGCTTTGTAAGCATCTTGTGGGATCAATCAATCTTGTGATGCTTGCTTGAGAGATCATTTGTCTCCTTTGTGTTCTTATCTCTTTTGGATGATTTTGGTGATTCCTTGATTCAAGGGTTTATGCTTGGTCTCTTGACCTACTTTATCTTGCTTTGATGTGTGGGATTACTCCTAGAATCATCTAGATCATCAACCCCCACAAGCAAGTCGTGAATCAAGATTTTCATATTTCTAGGGTTTGTGCACTTCTTTGGTAAAACCTCGAGAGATCGATTCTACGCAGTGGATCTGAAGGATCGTCGCTAGAAATAGGTCTCTAATATCCTTAGGGAGGTGTGCTCCAAATTTGGTCAAGTTTCATTGGTTGAATCAAAAGTTGGACCAAATTTCGTTTTGGATTTGGGCATTATTTTTCAGTACTGGACTAAATCGGTCTGACCGGTTTTGCAACGGCGGTCCGACCGCCCGCTTTTCAGACCGCCCAGTAGCGGCGGGTCGAACCGATATCCAACGGTCTGACCGCCAGTTAGTAGCCGGTCCGACCACTCGTTAACCGTCGGTCCGACCGCCGGTGCCCAGAACAGACCAGTGAGTTCAATTCTCCGCATTTGTGTCGTGTGGTTGAGGGGGTTATCGAATTCAGCACAAGGCTTCCTCTGTGTGCTTACTGATCTTCTTAGCTTTCATAGCTAAAGGAGTAAAGTTCGTGTTGAATTTGATTAAGGCGAGAAATTTGAGAAAACGCCTATTCACCCCCTAGTCGCCTTTACGGTCCTACAAAAGGTCATAACTTTTACAAACAGAGTCCGATTCGAGTGCTCTTATGCTTGTTGGAAAGATTATTCCAAGACCCACACAATGGGTAAGGCCCCAGCTTCAGAAACCCTATGGTCACGCTGCTATGACCAAAACAATGTGACACTGTAAATTTAGGTTTCCTTTTTGTGTGAGTTTGAGTCCAATACATGTAGGGATGAGTTGGAGTCGGTTTAGATACCTTGTGGCTGGCCCAAGGGCTCATATACACTGATGTATTCGTGCCTTTTGAGGTTATACCACGTTTAATAAAGAAAATAGCAGATTGCTCTTGTTCCTCACAAATGGTTGAACCATGTTCATGAGAGGAATTGGGAGTTGTTCGATAATCAAGATCGTTCAACCTTTCTGCTAGGAATTGGGAGTGCAATAGGACTTCTCTTTGTGGTCGTGATGTCCAGCATGTGTGTTCATGTGAATTATGGAGTGCTAATCCTTGCACGGGTAACAGAAGATCACTACGATTCAAGAGAGACACGTGAGTATTCGATCCTACATCGAGAAGATCGGGCGACCTCGTATCACATAGTGTCCTTGATCCCTAGCTTCTGAGAGTTGGGGGAAAGAGAGAGGGTGAGCATAAACAGCCGTGCTCGCGAGCCAACATACAGAATGCAATAAAATACATGCAAGGCTTTAACAAGTAAAGCTCGGATTCTTTTATTTGCTCAAAGCAGCATTTCTAAGTATCATAATTAGAAAGTCCTATCACTTAGTATTTTAACCAAATCTCATTTTATTAAAGAGAGTAATTGTACAATATTTATAATAGTGAAGGTTACCTCCACCTTATACTTATTTTTGATTGTGGATACACAGGGAAATCAAAATTCAGGGTCACATTGGCCCGACACATTTTCATCCCACCCACAAAGTTTTATAAATAGAACTAACTCTAGTAAGTTCTCATATCCGCCTTTGACTGTAGACACGGCTGTTCGAATAGTTTATTACTTTGCAGAGGTTGTACATCTTTACTCACAAGAGATAATCATCTTGATATGTACACCTTAGCGCTATAGCGCCTTGGATCCCCTACTTCTGGACTTCTCCTACCGGTCCTAGGTTCCTCCATATCACACTCACACCTATTACTTACCCAGTTTGGAAAGCATAATTACGTAACATGGTAGCATTTTATGCCCGCCGAAATGGAAAAATGGTTGGCACTTATTTACGGCCTTTGACCGAGTAAGAGTTTGGTTGGTCCCTATATTTTAGCCATATGTAAAGGGTCCCACTTCCTGCCTCCTCTCTTCCCTGCCACGGGCCCCCTTTACCAACCATATAATAATCTTATCACATTTCTTTTCATCTTTCTTATCTTTGTCATCTCTTTCTCATTCATGCTCATCTCAATCTATTGATTTGAATTTTGAGAAATAACCTTTGATGCAATACACATATAAAATAGCAATATACGGTTTACATTTAAAATAGCTATATTGATGTTCAAGAGGGTCGCTTGCCTTCGTAGATGTAGTAGAGGTCGGTGTCGACGAGTCCCTGATCAGTTACACTAGTCGGCTGGAGTTCGTCCTCTGAAGCAGTACGACAATACAAATAATATGTAGATAAATACTTAGTGATTTATTGAAATATTATGCGAATAAACTGTTAATGCGACTCCTATTTGTTAAGCAATTTTAATTTATAAATATTTTTCGAATCCCGACCTAGTTAGCACTTTCCCACTAAATTCCTATTTTTATTACTCTTCCAACCCTAACTTCTAATATCTAATCCTAATCACCTAATCAACTACCCCTAAACACCTACCTCTAATTATGTAGGATCGTAAAGGCGACTAGAGGGGGGTGAATAGGCGCTTTCTCGATTTTTCGCCTTAATCAAATTCAACACGCACTTTTCTCCTTTAGCTATGAAAGATAAGAAGATCAGTAAATGCACAGAGCAAGTCTTGTGCTGAATTCGATTACCCCCTTAACCACAAGACACAATAAGGGAGAATTGATCTCACTGGACCGGTCGGACCGGTGTAGTCTTTGTGATCGTTGCTGGCGGTCCGGACCGCTCAATCAGCGATCGATTGTCGGCGGTCGGACCGGTGCTGAGAAATTGGTCAGATCGATTTAGTCCAGAGGCAGTGCACAAAGCCCAAATCTAAAACGAAAATTGGTCCAACTTTTGATTCAACCAATGAAACTTGACCAAATTTGGAGCACACCTCCCCAAGGATATCTAAGACCTATTTCTAGCGACGATCGTCCAGATCCACTTCAAAGAATCGATCTCTTAAGATTTTACCAAAGAAGTGTTCTAAAACCTAGAAATATAAAAAACTTGATCCAAAACTTGCTTGTGTGGGGATTGATGATCTAGATGATTCTAGGAGTATTCCCACACATCGTAGCAATGTAAAATCGGTCAAGAGACAAGCATAAACACCTGGATCAAGGAAGCACTAAAATCATCAAAAGAGAGAAGAAGGCAAATGAGACTTCACCCTTGAGTAAACATCAATAGATTGATTGATTCAGGATGTTGCTTACAAAGCCACTCCGTCAAGGAGGACAAGAGCTCAATCCAAGAGCACACACAAATTTCCTCTCCTCTCCAAACCCTAACCCTAGAAAAGTTAGAGTGTTTCTAAATGAATGTTTGGGTTTTTTTCCATCTCCCCCTTCTATTTATAGGAGAGGCTAGGATTTCTCTCATGGGCTCCCATTAAGGCCCAAAACAAATAGGACACACACACACAAATCTGTTGAAGCAATCGCCTGCTTCACCACGTGTAGGTTGATCATCGGCTCTCTTCATGTCGTCAAGTCTCTCCTGTCCGAATCCCATCGTAACCTCCAAGGCACTTGCACCGACCCCACGCCGCTTGACCCAACCAGCTGCAACGAACTGCCCGTTCGATCCATCTTGTCCATTCCGCACCATGCTTGAGTCACACGACTCCACCCGGCATCCATGATCGTTCTGGACCTCAGCTCTCCAAGCGTAGTCCCGATCCACCTCACTGTTGACGTCGTTGACCTGCAAGCCACCTGCGAGCAATAGACAAAGAAATCGTCTCTGGGAACAAGTTCTTCACAACTTGACCCACGTTAGCTCAACAATGCAATATGCAAACAATAAAGCATTGAAACTCATGCATTAAACACAACGAAAACACATCAATGCCAAAATGGCCGAAATCCAAGTGGAAGACGGTCTGACCGCCCTACCATGCCAGTCGGACCGATTCCATAACGGCGGTCGGACCGCCCCAAAAGACTTAGCCAAATTTCAACTCGAAAATCCGTAACCTCTCTGAAATTTTCAACTGGATAAAACTTTTGACTGGGAGCTCCAAAAATTATGTGACCACATCCAGGAGACTCCCCTCTCATGCCTACACAACCTATTTTTGGCCTAGCCCCAAACTCCACTTTGAACTGTGGCCGGTCGGACCGGCAAGCATAGCCGGTCGGACTGCCACACGGCCGGTCTGACCGGCGGCTTGGCCGGTCGGACCGCCAATGACCTGACAACACTGAAGTTTTTCGAAAACGTGAGATTCGTCAAACCAACAACGCCATTGCCAATTAACTCATCACTATAGGATCATGCACATATCCCCACGATATCCACAATCTCCCCCTTGATGAACATTGGTAATTTCCCAGAAAATGTAGTTAAGTGGTTTGAAAAGTAAAAACTCGTTGTTTTCGCACAAAGGCACAACTTGGTCCATAAGCAAAAGAAAGCTTAGGAAACGACCAAGTTGGCTTTAGAATAGCATAGGCAAGCGAGATAAGGCAAAGAGAGCACAAAAAGCTTTAATTTCCAGAAAGTAGCAAAAAATCTCACTTCGATCCATATGAAAGAACAAATGTTCTATTTGACCTTTGATCATTGTGAGTCTTCTAGATTTGTAAATATAATCAGAAAAGGCAATAAACCAAGAGAATCCACTCACAATGATAACCAATTTCCAGAAAATATATTTTCCCTTTAAGACTCCAAAAGCTCTAAAAACCACATTTTCTCTAATCTTTCTCCCACTTTGACAATGAATTCATCAAGATGCAAGGAAAAAGTTCGAGCATGAAGGAATGGCCAAATTTTTGTTTTTGAACTTTAGCAAAAGAAGCCATGAAGATTATCCATGAAGACAGTACAAGTATTACACCAAGCCATATAAAGTGAAGAAGCTATATTCAATCATGGCAAATCATGTACTGCAAAGCTAAGACCAAAATAGTAATAATCTGATATTAAATGAATTTATACCATGATGACCAAAATAGCAATAATCTGAGATTAAATGAATTTATATCATGATAAGTTGCTCAATATCATAGATTCACCAAAGTATCTAAAAAAGAGCCATGCCATGTCTATAAGTAAATGAAGACCAGAAACCAGAAACTGAGGCATTTTGAGCATTAGGAGTTCAAATATGAAGTAATTTAATCAAGCACTTAGCATTTTGCTAAAAATGATATATATATTTTTATAGCAATGTGCTAGATCTCAAGCCTGGCCGCGACCATCTCAAGCAAGAATCTTAAAAGAATGGTCTAGGTCATCCAAAACTCCCCCTGAGTTCATGCCTAGTGCAATGGCAAGCAGTCTCATGAGAAATAATTGGTGAGATTAGTTTTTTCGCACATAAAAACTCATTCTTTATTTGCTTGACTTAAGAAATAACAAAGCTCATTTTATAGCTCAAACTCAGTTCAAAGCTCAATTTAACCTATATGACATGGCATGAATCATGAGAGGATCACTAAATCAAAACTAGTCACAAGATCCAACAAAACATGATTTGATTCAATTTTGCTCACAGATATAAAGCTAGCAAGGCAAAAGCTAAGCTAAACAAGAAAAGCCATAAAAGAAGTCTAGCAGACTATCACAGAACATGGCAAGATATAAAGTATGAAAATGTGCCATACAAGGATAATAATCAAAGCTCCACAAGTTTATAATACAATGCAAGAAATTCAAATTTTAAAATGCATTATGATACAATGAATGCAAAAAGAGCAAACCCCTCTCAAAACAGCCCAAGAGGACTAATAACTCCTAATTCTCCCTGCAAAGTAGCAAAACGAGAAGAATCAAGCGCTTTAGTGAAAATATCTGCAAGCTGCTGCTCGGACTCTACAAAGTGAAGCACAACATCACCCTTCTCAACATGGTCTCTCAGAAAATGGTATCGAATATCAATGTGTTTAGTCCTTGAATGTTGCACTGGGTTTTTGGCAATGTTTATGGCAGAAGTGTTGTCACAGAAAAGAGGAACACTTCCCAAAAATAACCCATAGTCCCGCAGCGTGGATAAGATCCAGAGAACCTGAGAGCAACCACTGGCTGCAGCTACATACTTGGCCTCAGCTGTGGACTGTGCAATAGAAGACTGTTTTCTAGAAGACCAAGAAACAAGGGATGTGCCTAAAAATGACAAGTGCCATAAGTACTCTTCCTATCCACTATACACCCCACAAAATCAGCATCAGAAAATGCTCGAATAGAGAGAGCAGAAGAAGAAGAATACCAGAGTCCAAAGTCAAGAGTATCTTGAAGGTACCTGAAGATGCGACGTACTGCTTGACGATGAGAAGCACGAGGGGAAGCCTGAAAGCGAGCGCACAGACATATAGCAAATTGTATGTCCGGCCTTGACGCTGTGAGGTAGAGGAGGGAGCCAATCATGCTGCGGTACTCCTTCTGGTTCACAGGCTCTCCATCCTCATCAGGGTCCAGCACGGTGGTTGTGGCAATAGGAGTAGACATTGGCCTACTGCTTCCCATATTGAAGCGCCGAAGAAGGTCCTTTGTATACTTACTCTGGTGGATGAAGGTGCATTCTTTCAGTTGTTTGACTTGAAGACCCAGGAAGAATGTCAACTCTCCCATCATGCTCATCTCAAATTCACTGCTCATAGAATCTGAAAATCTGGACACTAAAGCATGAGAAGAACCACCGAATATGATATTATCCACATAAATCTGAACCAATAAGAAATCACTGCCATGCCTGAGAGTGAACAAGGTTTTATCAACCATTTCCATTTTGAAATCATTTTCAAGCAAGAAACTCTTAAGCCTATCATACCAAGCTCGAGGAGCTTGCTTCAATCCATACAAGGCTTTGAAGAGTTTAAAAACATGGTTTGAGAACTTATGATTTTCAAAACCAGGTGGTTACTTGACAAAGACCTCTTCTTGTATGAAACCATTTAAGAAAGCACTTTTAACATCCAATTGAAAAAGTTTGAAACCCTTGGATGTTGCAAATGCTAATAAAATACGAATGGCTTCCAATCTCGGCTCTCTCTGCTGGTGCTCTAAGCCCGCTCCCGGCTTGGTCCACAGCCTAAAGCACCCCGGCCTGGTCCTGCTACTGGATTTGGTTCCCACTCCCATTTGTTCTTTAGCTAAGTTGATTCTTAGTAGATCCAGTTGAATCAGTATTAATGGTAATGGTTTTTTCATGTATGCATGTTCCTGGTGACCGATTTGAGGTAGTGGAGGCTACTGAAGGTGAACGTGGATGTCGGGCTCGGTTTGCCACTGAGGTAAGTCCTCATCTGATCTCTCCCTCTACTCCTCTCCCTACTGCTCTGTGATGAGAAACTAAGATGTTGATGAACTGAGAGACATTTGCTATGGTGGGACGAACAAGGTTCGTGAGTATGGATGAATGGCAAAATGGTTGAGGAATGGATAGATCTGGTCTACCTGTGGTTCTTGGGGGTTGGGTCGACGAGGCTGGAGCTAATTTAGAGGTGGAGTGGTGGAGGAGCTGCGCTTCCGGCGCTGTCCTTGCTCCCTGGCTCCTTCCTGGCCGCCTGCTTCCTCTGGCCTCCTTCTTGGCTTCCTGCTTCCTCTGGCCTCCTTCCTGGCTTTCTTCTTGCCGCAGAGGAGAGGTGGGGAAGAGGAATGCTGCTGGGAGGAAAATGGGAAAATGGATGGCTGCTGGGAAGGAAATGGGAGGGGGATGGCTGCTGTGAAGAAATAGGAAATGGGGTGCTGCTTTGGGTGTTTGCTCGGCGAGGGGGAATGTAAGGCTGCGGCTGGGTGTGCTCTCGGTCAAGGGGAATGTAAGGCTGCGACTGGGTGTGCTCTCGGCCAGGTGGAATGTACTGGCGAGAGAAGACTCTGGAATGGCTGTGTTGCTCGTGAGGGATGAAGTGTCTCTGAGGAACAGAGGAGGGGAAATGTAGACTCTGAGAAAGAGGATGGTTCAGCTGTGTTGGAGCTGTGCAGCTCAAGGACGCAGAAGAGCAATGCATTCGGGCACTCCACGGAATTACCAAGGCTGCAAGGATAGCTGGGTGGAATGGCAAGAGGGCTTCCGCGAAGATCATGCAATGATGTAGATTGGGCCTTGAGATTATCTGATGTAATTTTCTATACTTTGATTTGTTGTAAAATAATCTTGTAAACAATTCCTGTATTGGATTATGTTATTGTTTTAATGACAACTGTGTGAGCTTTTGAATGCAGCCCCAATGGAGTGATTAATGTGATTTAATCCTAATACATGCTTCTACTGATAGTTAAGTGGGTCTAATTTCTTGGGTTCTCACAGGTCCGTTGTTACTATTTAATAATATTTGGTTTGTTCTTAGCTATTTCGTTGTATGGATATGATTTTATCATTGTTGACACTATGTGAACTAGCTACTGATCTCGGAACTAGTTCAGATTACACAGAGGGTCCGAATTTGCAGATTCAGGTCTCGACAGCGACAAAGAGTGCGAGCGAGGTGTAGGTGGGGAAGGGAGGTAAAGGGGTGTGGGGTTCTGGGCTCCTCTTATAGCCCCAGGAGAGGAGATGGCCATTGAGGGTGCTGCTGGCATGGGCAACGGCGAGACAGGAGAAGGTGCTCAAGCGACAACAAAGCGACATGTTGACACGGGTGGCATTAGCGGCGAGGATGAGCACTAGCATCAGGGCGATGAGGGCGATGACTTGGAGGGACGGGGCAGGTGGTAGAGCGACACCGAAGTGACACGCTGACGTGGGCGGCATGGCGCGACGCAGGCAGGTGCGTGCGTACGGCGCAACAGAACAACGACGAGGTGACTTGCTGACAAGAGGTATGGGCGGCGAGGCGCTTTGGCGACACGACCAAACGAGGGTGAGCAAGTGAGACGGACAGGCGACAGAATAGGACTCGTCCCGGGCGCATGAGGTAAGGCAGGTGGGGTTGGTAGGGGCCAACTGGGCTGGCGGGGGCAGGAGAAATGGGCTGAGCGCAGAAGGGGAGAATGTGCCATGCCCAAGGGATTTGAGGGAGATTTTGAATAAGGCTTTAGAAAATCAAGCCAACTTTTGAAACTTTTGAGAGGTTTTTAAATAAGCTTTTGAATTGCACACCTAAACAAAATATGTTTTTGGAACTCCAAAACAAACTTTAAAACCAAAATAAAACCAAAACAACCACCCCAAAAATGGGATGTCACAACAACCACATGGAGTGTGGTGTGGCTATAGTGCATTACGAAACCACTGCGGTACAAGAGGGGCCCCCGGAGGATTGTAGTCCAAAGGTGGTGAAGCCTTATCAGGTGGGGTCACATTGAGGTCGGGCATTGTAAAAGCCGTGTGAAGATTTTCTTAGGTCTCACGCGTACGATAGCGTGTTGACATTATAAGATGATCTTCTCTTATGGGTAAAGTTGTGCGACCTCTGCAGAGTATAAAACTATCCGGATAGCCATGCCCACAATTATGGATGGTGTTGAGAACTTGCTTGATTAGATTTTAGATTTTACAAAACAATTTGTGGGTGGAATGAAAAGTCGAGTAGGAGCTCGGGGATTTGATTTGTCTTGGTGATAGCCAGTGGAAGGTATCGGGTGTATGCAACTGCGGGTTTGCAAGAGGAATGCGGCCTGTGATTCACAGTTGGATGCTGTATTGAATTGGCGGGGAATACGGCTTGGATTGTCGGGGGAATGTAGCTTGGAATTCTCATTTGTTGCAGCCTGCGTCGCTAGGGGCATTCAGTTCAGAATTGCTAGGAGCATTCAGCCCAGAATCCAAGGGTATGCAGCTCGGAATTGCCAGGAGTAGTCCGCCCGGAATTGCCGGGTGGTTGCAAGCTTGGGATCGCCGGATGGATGCAACACTAGAAAATGGTATAACATGAGGTGAAGGGAACTGAAAGCTACTTGTGAATGGATGAGACCTTCGGGTACCATTCTCCACTAGCAGGTGGATGAAACATTTGCTATTATTATAGGGTTAATTCCTTATTTGCCACTGGAAGTTGATCTGATCCCTGATATGCCATTGGAAAAATGCTCATTCCTTCATTGCCATTCAATCTCAACTTTCATCACTTATTTGCCAATTTCATTAGTTTTCGTTAGGACACCACACCGAGAATAATAAAAACATGACAATTTTTCTCAAAAACACCCATCTTACCCTCACATCTTGAGCCACATGTCATCTTCTTTCTTCTCCACCATCCTCCCTCTCTTCTCTCTCATGCCTCACTAGGTGCCACCACTAGCTATATCTTGCTCCTCCTCCCCGTCGATCTCTTTCACCAAATGCCACCAGATCCTTCGCCTCCCATCACCGGCCACCTCCTCGTCCCTCCAAGCGCCAAGGTCAATGGTGGACGGCGGGAGCAGTACATGACCGGCGTTCTCCACACGAAGGTTTCCACGACGAATAGCGGCTCGTCAGGCATGACGAAGTTGCGCATTGGGGAGAGGATGCAAAGGTGAACTCGACGGTGCGGGCTCGAAACCCGGGCGTCGGAGATTGTCGGCGGCAAGGAAAAGGCGATGACGTAGCTACAACATACGGTGGTGCGGCACTGAGAGGCTTCTCCAACAAAGGAAAGGGAAGCACGGGATAAAACGTGGCAAAGCGAACTCGATGAAGTAGATGGCAAGGGATGGAGCTCAATGGCAGCGTGGAATTTTCAGCGACGATGGTGCTCGGCTGACGAAGGAGATGCCGACCTCGATTTCATCGATGGCAGTGACTCAACTCCAATTGCTTGTTGGGAAACACTGGAGGCGTCTAGGAACAAGGCATGAAGCGGTCGTTCTAATCGGAGACGCGATGGAGTAGTGGGAATGTAAGGTGCTCCTCAGCTGCAACAATGATGATGGTGACCAGGGCACGAACAAATTAGGTTGGTGAGAGCCCCCCACACTGTCAAGCCCTAGGTGGAGGTGCGCGGCCATGGTAGTGAGCTGGTAGGTGTGAACATTGGCGAGGTAGTGGTCGTAGGTGAAAGATCTAGACCCACCATTATGAGTTAATGGATTGTTTTGGTGATTAATGACAAATCCAAATATGAGACTAACTCTTTTATCAAGTATTATCTTTATGTAGTCTCATTTGGATATAAAGGTGAAACATATCGAGGTATGCAAATCGACATCTCAATTTTATATAATGTTGCATTTCTCGGATCCAAAATATAGGATTGAACTCAACCATAAGTCAAACTTGAATATGTGCATATGATCCTATTACACATTTGTGTATGCACACATTTAGGGGGAGTTTTATCCTATACGTTGTGGTTTCATTAGTATTGATCCATATTCCATTTTCCACATATACTAAGGATCTTTACGTTGAAACAAAACCTTTGAGTATACAAAACTTGTGTAGTTCGTATATACTCATGTTATGAGTATATAGAACTTGTGTAGTTCTTGTATACTCATGTCGAGCTATATATAACTTGTGTAGTTTATATACTCAATTGTTCTCTCATTTATCATCATTAAATTTATGAGAATTTAAGTGGTTATCATCAATTACCAAAGAGGGAAAGATTGAGGTATCTTGTCCCACCATTATGAGTTAATGGTATGGTGTGGTAATTAGTGATGATCACATTGTGGAGCTAACATTTTCCATGAGTTGGATATACGAGGTTATGTTCGGGATGATGAAGACTTGGGATGATCATGAGTTGATCATCAAGTCAAGAGCTTAGTGTAAATGATGCATCATGAGTTGATGCTTATCAAGAAGAGATGATCATGAGTTGATCATCAAGACAAGAAGACCCATCATGTGTTGATGGAGGTCAAGTGAAGGATTGCATCATGTGTTGATGCATGTGAAGACTTCGGGATGGAGAAATCATCATGTGTTGATGATGTTCAAGACAAGATCCGAAGTGAAGAAATCATCATGAGTTGATGATTGTCAAAGTCAGGACCGGACTTGAAGTGTTGATGTCGTCATCAATCTTCAAGAAGATGCAAGGCAAAGGTATGACTAGCTAGGGCTAAGGATGTGTTCCTAGTCTTTTACGGTCTCGGTGTTTGGTTGATAGACCGGATTGCTAGTATAGGTTTGCCGTACTATTAAGAGGATCTTGACTAGTAGTTTGAGTTAGTCATGTGTTGATAGCTCATTATATTTGCTCTAGCTCATCTATGCATGGAGCTATTATTTGCGAATGTGTTTTGCAAATAGCCGATGCTCATGCATTCAACCCTTGTAGCATGTGACTTAAGTTTGCAAATCGTTTTGCAAATGGTGTAAGTCCATGTACCTTTTTCCTTGTGGTATGATTCCAAAAGTTGGCAAATGTGTTTTGCAACTTGTTGGGAATCTTGCTTGTGACTCTTGTTGGCATGGCTTGTCAATTAGCAAATGTGTTTTGCAATTGAAGTTGTTGAAAAAGCCATTTCGATTTACATCGGAAAATCGGAAGTTCCGGCGGCTTAACGGCGGAAGTTCCGCACCCCGGACTGTCCGATTTTCCGCGGCTTGATTTTTCCAGAGAGCGGCCGGTTTAGGGACTTAGCCGATTTTCCAAGTGCGGAAGTTCCGGAGTGTAACTAGCGGAACTTCCGATTAATCGATTGCTCCGAAAACCGGCGGTTGGTTTTCGAGAAGCACCATTTTGGGGACTTAGCCAAAATTCAATGTGCGGTAGTTCCGCTATGTGTTGAGCGGAACTTCCGAAGAATCGGAACTTCCGATATTTAGTTGGCGGTAGTTCCGCACTAAAAATCAAACGGCTAGTTTCTCGTCTGACATAGCCGTTGCGGTGCCTTTTCTCTCTCATGCGGTAGTTCCGGCCTTTGCACGGCGGAACTTCCGATTGCCCTGATTTTTCAGGGGTTTGTCTCCCAACGGCTAGTTTTTGTGTGTGGGCTATATATAGCCACCTTGGCCGGTTGGGAGAGGTTCTTTAGTGCTATTGTTAAGTGATACACTCTTTCTTTGAGCTAAGAGCAAGTCTCTATTCTCTTTTGTGCATGTGTTGCACTTGGTGAGATTAGAGAGCAAACCCTAAGTGCATGTGTTGCCTTAGGTAGTGGATTGTGTATCCACGTGGCGTTGACACTTGATTAGTTCAAGTGAAAGTTCGATTTGTTACTCTTGGTGTTTGCCGACACCTAGACGGCGTGGAGGTGTCGTGCTCGGTGACCTTCTCAAGAAGCTTGTGAGAAGGCCCGACGGTTGTGAGTGGTTTGGTGCTCGCCATCTCGGAGTGGAGGAAGAGCAACCATAGTTGAGCGAGTGTTGGTTCGGTTTGGAACCGGTCCAAGTGTTGGACTTACCTCGGAGGTGTGTGCTCATTTGAGGAGCCATCCAACGCGGGTTGGGCTTTCCTCAACGTGGATTAGGGAGACCGCAAGTCTCCGAACACCACGGTAAAACATAATCGTGTCATCTTGTGTTTACTTGTGCTTTACTTTGAGCAATTTACATTCTTGCTTTAATTGCTTATATATCTTGTATGATTGCTCATATTGTATTGTGTTCATATTGTCGGTGCACTTAGTTGAGCCTAGTTGATTTATGTTTTAATTGTGCAAAACCAACTCGCTATTAGCTTCTGCATTTATATATTGGTTTAGCAGATAGATTTTTAAAACCGCCTATTCACCCCCCTCTAGTCGGCCACCTCGATCTTACAAGTGGTATCAGAGCTTGGTCTCTCATTTATTAGACTTAACCGTCTAGAGAGTAAAGGATGGCAACTAGAGATTTAGTGCACCTAGGTGAAGCACCTCTATTTGTTGGCACAAATTATGCTCAATGGAAAATCCATGTCTTGTTATTTTATGGCCATGAGTCCAAAAATATGGCGGATTGTAGATGTAGGCTTTTCTCCTCCATTGGATCATTTTGCTCCAACCATTGAGGAAGAGAAATGCTTACATCTCGACGCTCAAGCTACTAACGCCTTATTTAGTGCTTTGAGCGTAGATATATTTGACAAGGTATGCAATCTCAAGAACGCTCATGAGATGTGGACATATATTCAAGATCAATATGAATTGTCCACTTCAACTAGTGATGATTGCACACAAGAATGGATGTCGGAAGAAGAATGCTCAACTTCAAGCTCCGACAACGAAAATGAGGACTCCTCAACTCCCTCCACATCAACTCAATGCTTCATGGCTAAAGGTAATAATGAGGTAAATAACAACGATGAGCCTTCATATGATGAGTTGATGGATATGCTAGAAGAGCTCAATGAATATTTAGGAAAGGAGAAATTAAAATTCAAAGTTTTGAAGAAAGAGCATGTCTCTCTTCAAAATGATTATGATGTTCTAAAAGATGAACATGAAGCTCTCCTCCTAAATAATTTAAATAGCTCTAAGGTGGATATAGGCATTGAATGTAATTTATTAGATGATTTGCCATGTATAGCTTCTACCTCATGCATTTCATCTAAGGTTAGTGTATCCACCTCATGTGAGGATTTAATTGATATGCCTTGTTGCTCAAAAGTAGATGCTCCTATTTCCTCGATATCTTGCAATACTAACACTGTAGAGGAAAACAAAGAGCTCAAGGTCCAAGTCAACAAATTGAAGAATGACTTGGAAAGAGGCCTAAAAGGGAAGGCCACTCTTGACGATATATTGAGCAAGCAAAGACGCTTGCAAGATAAGAGTGGAATTGGCTTCACTCCTAAGAAGAAGGAGACAAGCAAGACTAGGCACAATGCAAGACACACGAAGAATGTCAAGTGCCATGGATGCAATGGAAAGGGCCACTTCGCCTCCGTGTGCCCAAACAAAGTGAATGACAAGAAATTATCATCAAAGAAGAGGCGAACCGGCAAGGAGCAAGTAAAGAAGGTAAAAGAAAGATGAATACAAACTTCGAACTTGCTACAATTGCCGGGAAAAGGGACATATGAGTAAGGATTGTCCCAAAGATATCACTCCTAAGCCCATTATTTATAATGATCAATATTTGCTTAGGAAGGATATTAATGGCAATGTGTTTGCTAGAATAGTTAGTTCACATAAAACTAATGCTAGGGCCATTTGGGTGCCCAAATCCATTGTGACTAACATTCGTGGACCCAACCTAGTTTTGGGTACCAAAATGCGCTTAAATGCTTAATAGGTACTTGGAGAGGCATTGGAGACTTGGCTTATTCATATAAAGATGGATGTCATCATATATCAAATTGGAGCCAAGGTTGAGGATAATCGTTTCACATCAAGAACCAATGCCATCTCGGTAACAAGTATTCACATTGAAGTATCTAGCCCCTTATGCCTTGTGTAGGTTGCATTTCATGAAAATCATTTTAAGAGGGGTAATCTTGCTCTATGTTCATAATGTTCATTATTTAATATCTTGAGCAAGATGGATGTGGCACATTAAGGGGGAGTGCTAGATCATTATCATGTATATCACATCCCTAAGTGTGCCCAAATTGATTAAGTGCTAGTATTGTTTTTAAAAAATGAACCTTTTAGCCAAAAGTCAAAAATTTCGTAATTATTAGTAATTCTTTGAAAAACTAGTTGCAAAAGGTATACAAATACTTTTCAAAGGTTTACCAAAGGTTTTGGCTTTAGAAAAACCTATTTTAAGTGAAAATGAGTTTCTAGCCAAAATCCTACATTATAGTATCTTGTTTTTGACCAAAACTAGATTTTTTTGTAAAATCTATTCTAAAAGGAATTTGAAAATCTTGACAAAAGAAAAATCCTAGAGTTGGTTATTCTAAACATTTTTGGTATTCAAAAGAATTTCCAAAAGACCAATCTAGAAAAGGTTATTTGATTTTGAAATTCGTCTAAAATCCTACTTTGACCTAAGTGGTCACTTTCTAGCACTTAAGAGAGTTTTTTCCATATGAACCAAAATTATTCATATGAAAAGGTTCAAAATGGTATTTATGACTCATACACAAAATTGGATGCTTTAAAATCAACAAAATGTTTTCTTGGAGTTGTTTTATAAATTTCATGAAAATGAGGCTTCATTTGCAAAATCAAAACTTAATTCATAAAAATTATTTTCTTGGATAGACATTAGTCTTTTAATGTACAATGATCCTGAATGATATTTATTTGAGTGCAAAACCAGGGATCATTTGCATAAAAATCAAATTCCAAGTTCTTTCTTGAAATGTCAGGATAATCGGAACTTCCGGCATTCTAGGCGCGGAACTTCCGTTTGTCGGAACTTCCGCCGTTGAATTGCGGAGCTTCCGTTTCATTTGTCTTCCGGCGTCGGGCAAATCGAACTTCCGGCCTTCGGTAGCGGAACTTCCATTGTCGGAAGTCGGAACTTCCGTTTCCGTGGTGGCGGCTTTAATGCCTGCGGTTCCTCCGTTTTCTCTCTACCTTCAGCCGCCGTTCCTCTTCTCTCCCGAAGGCTTTTCTTCTCCAAAAAGACTCCACTGAAAACCTTGATCTTTCTTCGGTTTTTCTTCAAATCTCAACCGACCAATTGCTTCTCCAGGGTTCAATCACCCCATTCCTCAAGGTATTTCCAATTCTCCTTGGATCTATGCCTCTCATGAACCCTAGGGTTGAGTTTTTGGGAAAATGAAAATGTAGATGAAATCTGTGGTAGAATCTTGGGCAAACTAGTTTATTCAGTATTGTATGATGTTTATGCATCGATTCCATGGACTCAATCCATCAAAATACTGAAAAATCAAAAAATTTCATTGCCCTAGAGTCGGCTAGGAAAATCGGAACTTCCGCCGTTAATAGCGCGGAACTTCCGCTAGCGGTAGTTCCGGCGGTCAACCTGCGGAGCTTCCGATTATCCTGACAGAACCTGAGATTTTCATTTTCTTTTGAATCATCCTTTGACACTTCATTCATTATTGTTCTTGAAGATGCTTAGGATGAAGGTCTCTGTCCCGAAGAGCTATTCGGATGCCGGCGCATCTTCTTCAAGAAATGAGGAAGAAAGTGAGGATCAAAGAGAGTCTTCTGAAAATTCAGAAAGTGAAGAAAGTGCATCAGAAGAAGGGTCAGAATCTGATGAGGAGTTAGGTGAACTGGAAGAAATAGAAATTGATCTTAAGTCTCTCTCAGCAGACGATTACACGCTTCTTCGGACTAAAGATCAATACTCACTTCCTGGAAACAGTGATGACCCTCGATTTCATACAAAATTTCAAAGACAAGTCTATGATCTTTTCTATGGACCAAACAAACCCTTTGCTGATCACAAGTATGTTAATTGGTCCTACCTCAACGGGCTTGACAAGTATGAGGGTACCTACAGGCTCTTTCAGCGAGCTGGGATTCATAACTTTGTGGCGATAAAATGCAATTACAGTGATGAGATCATCCGACAGTTCTATGCCACAGTGTGCATTCCACCTGACTTTTCTCAGCTCACTTGGATGACAGGGACAGTGAGATATTCTTGCACAAAGCGTGCATTTGAAAATGCACTGAATATCCAGTCAAGCGAATATGAGCAAATCTATGATGGAACAGTTCTCCCTCTTTCAGCTTGGACTGAATTCTATGACACTACACAGAGATTTATCCCTGGTAAGATAACAGGGCTTCTTCCTATTCCCAGCTTGGTAAATAGGATCATTAATCATACTATGTTACCAAAGAGCGGGAATTATGATGCCATTAGAGGACATGTCTGGAATATTTTGGAATGCATCATGCATGGAAGAAAGTTTGATGTAGTGGATGTCATCATAAGGGAGATAGCAGGAACAAAGAATGATCGAGTCAAACGGATAAACTTTGCACCTTATATTATGGCTTTGATCATTCGACAGACTGGATATAATGGAGCTTTACCTTCAGCGCATAAAGCCTATAAACCAAGAGAAGGTCCTCCAATTCCTGCCAATCTTAGGCGTGCTCCAGCAGAAGAACCTGAAGCTGCACCTCCTGCTGCTGCTGCTGTTCCTCCACAAGGTCAAGCCACTATGGATCAGATTTATGCCACCTTGTTGGAGATGAGGGCATCCCAGATACCTTCGAGCGACCACTTCTAGGCTGGATGCATTTGAGGCGACCACTTTTTCCGAACTAGATGCTATCCAGAGGCGACCACTTCCGACTCGCGCCCTGCGCCAGATCTTGACGCTTTGGGCCAGATTCGCAGAGCAGTTTCCGCCACCTGTTCGTTTTGGACGGCGTCGCCTTCGCTCTCCTCCTGGTGGTCCTCCTGCTGATCATCCTGTTGCTCCTCCAGTCGATGCTCCTCAAGACCCTCCTGCTGAGCAGTAGCCATTTGTTCTATTTAGGTCATTAGACCTTGTATGCAAAAATTGTAATATCTTTTTGACTACTTGGTTGTATGACTCTCATTTTGGCTATGCTATCTTTTGCTACTCTGTGTGAGAACATGGTTTTATGTCATGATTTTTATTTTGCATGAGATGTGGATGAGATGTGATTTTGAATGAAAATATTTGTGGTTGACTATATCCTCTTGTCTCCTGTCGTGGATGTCCTTCTTTACAAGAGAAATTCTGTCAAATTTTTTTTGAAAATCTCTCTCAACATAGTTTGAAATTTTTTTTTTGATAAAATGAGAGATTATCTAAATTTATTTTCAAAGAAGGGGAGGTTAGTTGAATTTGTTTCAACTATCATTTCAAGTGGTTCTCAATGTTTTAATTTACAATGGGAGAATGCTATGATCAATAGGTTTGTAACCTATCCTTGTTTCTCCTCTCACATCTTGAGAACAAAATTACCCCCTTGGTCATATAAGTTCAATTCATACTTTTTGTGACCAACCTCAAATTTTTTTTTGCAAGTGGTATCGATTTGCAAAGGCTCCTTTTGGCTAAGGTTTATCTTGTGTTTTTTGGGTGATTTATGCCAAAAGGGGGAGAATGTTTATCAATACTCATTTGGATGTTTGATTTGTTTAGACACGCCAAAAGAGGGAAAATATATGCATTAGCTGTGTAAGGGGGAGAATGTTTTCACATGCATTTTGTTTAATGCTTTATGTTTCACCTCATATGATGCATAGACATAGTTCATTAGTTTAAATTCTTTTCTTATGACTATGAATATCCAAATGTTGTTATTGATAATGGATTTGTCATCAATCACCAAAAAGGGGGAGATTGAAAGATCTAGACCCGCCATTATGAGTTAATGGATTGTTTTGGTGATTAATGACAAATCCAAATATGAGACTAACTCTTTTATCAAGTATTATCTTTATGTAGTCTCATTTGGATATAAAGGTGAAACATATCGAGGTATGCAAATCGACATCTCAATTTTATATAATGTTGCATTTCTCGGATCCAAAATATAGGATTGAACTCAACCATAAGTCAAACTTGAATATGTGCATATGATCCTATTACACATTTGTGTATGCACACATTTAGGGGGAGTTTTATCCTATACGTTGTGGTTTCATTAGTATTGATCCATATTCCATTTTCCACATATACTAAGGATCTTTACGTTGAAACAAAACCTTTGAGTATACAAAACTTGTGTAGTTCGTATATACTCATGTTATGAGTATATAGAACTTGTGTAGTTCTTGTATACTCATGTCAGAGCATATATAACTTGTGTAGTTTATATACTCAATTGTTCTCTCATTTATCATCATTAAATTTATGAGAATTTAAGTGGTTATCATCAATTACCAAAGAGGGAAAGATTGAGGTATCTTGTCCCACCATTATGAGTTAATGGTATGGTGTGGTAATTAGTGATGATCACATTGTGGAGCTAACATTTTCCATGAGTTGGATATACAGGTTATGTTCGAGGATGATGAAGACTTGGGATGATCATGAGTTGATCATCAAGTCAAGAGCTTAGTGTAAATGATGCATCATGAGTTGATGCTTATCAAGAAGAGATGATCATGAGTTGATCATCAAGACAAGAGAAGACCCATCATGTGTTGATGGAGGTCAAGTGAAGGATTGCATCATGTGTTGATGCATGTGAAGACTCGGGATGGAGAAATCATCATGTGTTGATGATGTTCAAGACAAGATCCCGAAGTGAAGAAATCATCATGAGTTGATGATTGTCAAAGTCAAGGACCGGACTTGAAGTGTTGATGTCGTCATCAATCTTCAAGAAGATGCAAGGCAAAGGTATGACTAGCTAGGGCTAAGGATGTGTTCCTAGTCTTTTACGGTCTCGGTGTTTGGTTGATAGACCGGATTGCTAGTATAGGTTTGCCGTACTATTAAGAGGATCTTGACTAGTAGTTTGAGTTAGTCATGTGTTGATAGCTCATTATATTTGCTCTAGCTCATCTATGCATGGAGCTATTATTTGCGAATGTGTTTTGCAAATAGCCGATGCTCATGCATTCAACCCTTGTAGCATGTGACTTAAGTTTGCAAATCGTTTTGCAAATGGTGTAAGTCCATGTACCTTTTCCTTGTGGTATGATTCCAAAAGTTGGCAAATGTGTTTTGCAACTTGTTGGGAATCTTGCTTGTGACTCTTGTTGGCATGGCTTGTCAATTAGCAAATGTGTTTTGCAATTGAAGTTGTTGAAAAAGCCATTTCGATTTACATCGGGAAAATCGGAAGTTCCGTGACTTAACGGCGGAAGTTCCGCACCCGATCGTCCGATTTTCCGGCTTGATTTTTCCAGAGCGGCGGTTTAGGGACTTAGCCGATTTTCCAAGTGCGGAAGTTCCGGAGTGTAACTAGCGGAACTTCCGATTAATCGGTTGCTCCGAAAACCGGCGGTTGGTTTTTCGAGAAGCACCATTTTGGGGACTTAGCCAAAATTCAATGTGCGGTAGTTCCGCTATGTGTTGAGCGGAACTTCCGAAGAATCGGAACTTCCGATATTTAGTTGGCGGTAGTTCCGCACTAAAAATCAAACGGCTAGTTTCTCGTCTGACATAGCCGTTGCGGTGCCTTTTCTCTCTCATGCGGTAGTTCCGGCCTTTGCACGGCGGAACTTCCGATTGCCCTGATTTTTCAGGGGTTTGTCTCCCAACGGCTAGTTTTTGTGTGTGGGCTATATATAGCCACCTTGGCCGGTTGGGAGAGGTTCTTTAGTGCTATTGTTAAGTGATACACTCTTTCTTTGAGCTAAGAGCAAGTCTCTATTCTCTTTTGTGCATGTGTTGCACTTGGTGAGATTAGAGAGCAAACCCTAAGTGCATGTGTTGCCTTAGGTAGTGGATTGTGTATCCACGTGAGCGTTGACACTTGATTAGTTCAAGTGAAAGTTCGGATTTGTTACTCTTGGTGTTTGCCGACACCTAGACGGCGTGGAGGTGTCGTGCTCGGTGACCTTCTCAAGAAGCTTGTGAGAAGGCCCGACGGTTGTGAGTGGTTTGGTGCTCGCCATCTCGGAGTGGAGGAAGAGCAACCATAGTTGAGCGAGTGTTGGTTGGTTTGGAACCGGTCCAAGTGTTGGACTTACCTCGGAGGTGTGTGCTCATTTGAGGAGCCGGTCCAACGCGGGTTGGGCTTTCCTCAACGTGGATTAGGGGAGACCGGCAAGTCTCCGAACACCACGGTAAAACATAATCGTGTCATCTTGTGTTTACTTGTGCTTTACTTTGAGCAATTTACATTCTTGCTTTAATTGCTTATATATCTTGTATGATTGCTCATATTGTATTGTGTTCATATTGTCGGTGCACTTAGTTGAGCCTAGTTGATTTAGGTTTTAATTGTGCAAAACCAATTCGCTATTAGCTTCCGCATTTATATATTGGTTTAGCCCGATAGATTTTTAAAACCGCCTATTCACCCCCCTCTAGTCGGCCACCTCGATCTTACAGTAGGCGGCGACAGATGTCGGAGTATCTCATCCTCGGTACCTCCTCAACATGCCCCCCAAATTAGGCTGGTGAGAGCTCCCCTGTGCCCTCGAGCCCAGGGTGGAGGTGCGCAGCCACGGTGGCAAGCTGGTAGGGGTGGACGCTAGCAAAGGCGCATTGCGCGTCGGCGAGGTAGCGGTCGTAGACAGCATCGTAGGCGATGGCAGACTCCAGAGCACTGCGTCCTCGGTACCTCCTCAACAGTCGGTGAACCACTCCCTCTCTTATTGAACTACTACTGTTAGTGCTAAGGGTCTACTGCTTGGTATGTACTAAGCACAAGGGCAAAAACATCTTTTCACACAACACTTAATATCTAACTCACGGTGGACCGATGGAAATGGCAAATAAAGGATGAAAGCTGGGATCGAATGACAATGAAGGGAGGCACATTTTTCTAATGGCATATCAGGGATCGGATCAACTTCTAGTGGCAAATAAGGAATTAACGCATTGTTATACAACAAAACTGAATTGTCATTAAAACCTGTGTTAGCCGAAATGCTAGGTCTCAGTACTTGTCTACTATTTAGTCTAATTCAAATATAGCTTTGCGCAAACAAAAGAACCATAAGTCATTCTTTGATCAGCCTTGCATATTATAAAATTGCATTCTATGTGATGGCTCACTGAGTATAGATGTGTACTCATGCTCGCTCAATATTACATTATGTAAGTGTGAATGAAGAAGACTCCATGGCACTTAAGCGTGATCATCAAGACTGGAAGTTGAGAAGGTCAAGAACTAGGCTGCGAGCCTCAGTCGATTGTCTGTAGGTATATCCTAGGGGTCACATGTGTTGAATTTTTATTCTGCTTCCGGTGCTGTTCTTTCAGAAAGGCATTTGGACTGCCGGTCGATCTATGAGTCAAAAGTCGTATGGTATATTTACTCTTTCTTTATTATTATGGATAATGCTTGGACCCTTTCGTCCGATTGAATAGCTAGGCTCCAAACGCTACTTGGCTTGCCTCTATCCACTCATTCAATCCTTATCCACCCAACTCCACTCCCGTTTCAACCAGCACCTCCATTCCACTGTCTCCAACCAGCACATCCATTTCCTTCCCATCTTCCACCTCCCTCCCCTGCCTACTCGCCTCCCCTCCTCCCTCACCGTGAGAGAAAAGCCATAACCCCACTCGTCCTCTCTCTCGGCGGTTGATTCGGGAGGCGGTGCTGGAGAGCATGGCGGCCTACCACCACAACCAGCGGATGAAGCGCAGGTCCCACAGGAGCCTCTCCTACGCCGACGAGCTCTCCTTGGCCGGCCACACTCACGGGGAGGGCACGTCCTCGGCCACCTCGCTCTGTGGGCCTTAGGAGGATGAGCCCTTGATGAGGATATCCCGACTACTTATGAGGTTGTTTATGAAACAAGAGCTACACTTCTCAAACAACAGTGCAATTATTTCTTAACAAGTTTCTTTGTGTTTTCTGTGAGAATTGGATACTACGTAAAAGCAATACTTTGTGCATTCTCAGGTTTAACAAGTTTAAAGTCTTTGGAACCGAGAGGGAGGCTGGAGCCAAAGCAATAGAGGAGCACAAGGAGGAGGGTACCCGTATTTGTTGCCTAGTGATGAAGAACAAGAAGGTCAAAGCGGTTGGAAAGGATAAAGTCAAGCTGCCCATGCGTCTGATCAAGGACAAAGGAAGCCGTGTGATGGGAGAGCAAAAGGGGAGGAAGCCCAAGAACTAAAAGCTCAAGTTTCGGATAAGATTTTCAAGCCCAAATCAGATCTCCCATAACCCCAACCGAAATCAAATTCGAAATCAACTCATAATCAAATTTGGATTCGGAATCAGCATCAAATTCGGATTCAGAATCAGCAGGACAGTCCGAAATAAAACGGTCATAACTTTCAGAAACGGAGTCCGATTCGAGTGTTCTTGGGCTTGTTGGAAAGATAACTTCAATCCCGATCCAACGGATCCTCCTTCACTCTAAAATTCCTTCTGGATCAAAAGATATGATTGAATCAATATGACAGTTGTAAAATCAGAGTTTCCTTTTTTGTTTTGGAATGTGTCGGAATTGGAGTAGGACTCCAAATCCGAATTAGAATAGGAGTAGGGCCTCTTGGCCAGCCATGAGGAGGAGAAGGGGCACTATATATTGAGAGGTAGACCCCCATTGTAACCTCAGACCACCTTTAATATATTTTCAAAGCTTTTGCTTGATTCTCCTGTTGTGGTTATAGCCAAAACAGAGGGAATTGGGCGTTGAGAACAAGGGGTCGTTCTTGATTTTCCGCTGGAAATTGAGGGTTCGACGATCTTCGCTTGTGGTCAGCGAGGATCCAATCAAGTGTGTGTTTGGGTGAATTTTTCATAGAGTTGCAAGTCTGTGCATTGGCGCGGGGATCAGCTGGTGGTTTGTCAGGATACACAAGTTATTGAGAGGTTCTACATCGAGAAGATCGGGCACCCCGCATCAGGTGGTTTCAAAGCTCCGTTGACTCGGTATGATCTTTATCCAGTTATCTTTTTTTTTCCATACACGAAAAAGACATACAAAAAAAATCAGCCGTAGTATTTAATTTGTTATTCTAGTGAGTTTTGTTAAGTTTTTGTCCATTATAGTCAAGTTTAGTTTGCTGATCTTGAATTTTTTTTTGCGTTGCTTTTTATTTGAGGCTAGTTTGATTTTTTTAGTCGTGTCTATAAAAAAACAAAAAGAAGTGAGACATCAATTTATCCTTTGTGAACCTTTCAATCCTTTGCGAAGACTTTGAACCTATTTAAGACTAGCTAAATCGTTGCTTAGGGCTGCATATTAATATTTGTGTTCTTGCAATTGTTCAAAGATCAAAAGGTGGGACATAATTTTTGCTCATTTTTGGTAGAACAAGAATTTTTGGCAATAGTGCAAAAAAAAAGAAGGAAGGAAAAAGAGAAGAGAAAAAGAAAGAAAGAGAAAAAGAAAAGAGAAAAGGAAAAAGAAAGCGCATAGCCGAACCATAAACTTTTTATCAAAAATCCCTACTCATTCTTGATTCAATTGTTAGAATATCAATATTTTGTGCAATCTTGTGCCCTAGTTTTATTATTTGCAACTAGCTAGCGTCTTTCTATAACTTGTGCAATACGAGTTATTTTGTTCTTCACTTATATCTTACATAGCTCATTCCTTGATTGCACTAAGTTCCAATATCTTTGCGTGTGAGTTGCTTTGATTTTCACTTATATCTTTGTGATCGGCATCTAGGCATTGAATTCTAGTTTGGATATTTTCTTAGCCTTACAATACCTAGAATTTTCAAATTAAGTAGGTATCCATACCAAGCTCCACAAAACACCCGTTGTCGTGCTTTGACTTGCTCTTGAAATTCGCTCACACATCACCTTGTGGTTCCTGCTGCCCTGAAGTGTAAGTATTGTTGATCTTAATTCACTTCGGAAAGGTAAGAATGTAATTCGGTAAGACAAGTGAGTTTGAGAGATACACATACACCTACATACATATTCGTTGCTTTGCTGCTAACAATGACAGATCGCGAGTATACGTATCTTCCCTTCTATGGTAGTAATGATCCAGAGGAGTATCTTGAGTGGGTAGAAAACATGGAGTTCGAGCTTGAATCCCATAAGTTCGAATCAGAAGTCAAGGAAGTGAGAGTGGCCACTTTGTTTTTTACGGACAATACCTCTAGTTGGTGGCAACAACTAAGTGAAAAATGATTCATTACATCTTGGGTCTATTTAAAAAGGGTCATGAGAAGAGAATTTATTCCATCATATTATGAGCGGGAACTACTACGCCACGTGGAGAGCATTACACAAGGATGCAAAGTTGTCCAAAATTACTACATTGAGTTGAATCATGCAATGCGCCGTGCCAATATCACTAGTGCATATCAAGAAAAGACATACTTCAAAGCAGGCTTGAATTATCAGATCGTTGCTGCACTTCAAGATGAATATTTTCGTAGTCTGCAAGATCTTGTGAAATATACCATGAAAGCAAAAAAGAGACTTAAACACATGCAAGCACATCAATTAAATCTGCGCCGACTCTTTAGTTCTAATTCGTCCACTGGTGTGTCACTTGAGAAGAAGATCGAGCATGTGAATTTTTCTTCGACCGAGGTGATGAGTAGTGCTGCCCCATCACATCCCGCAACACGTGAGGAGGTCGTGGTTGGTGGTAGTTGTGCCCTTACTGGCCCACGGTCTTACAAGGATGAGATGTATCAAAACCCATATGAGAATGAGAGCCACATAGCCAAATTGAGTGAGAGTGATAAAAAGAGTGAGCTGTGTGAGTCCACCATATGCGAGGTTGAGAGCATCCCAATTTAGAGTGTGAGAGATACACCAAAAGAAAAGGGAGAGATAGATGATAGGACAAGTAAGATTATTTTTAAACCTAACAACTTACCCTCTATTTCTAGTGTTGTATCACACATTGTGCAGGTGGACCAAGCAAATAAGGAGTTAGACATTCAAGAGCCCTCGCCATTGGAAGAGAAAGATGAAGATATAACCATAGTTGGAGAGGGAATACATGATACCTCGTGGTTACATGATGACATTACGATACCCACGGCACCTACATCAACCGAGGAGGACGACCAAGATAACACTATTGGTACTAAATCGATAGATCATCAAGACAAGGTGCGTAAAACTGAGAACTCCATTATTCCTTTGATGATTCCAAGTTCTAAATTTGATATGCTTAATTTGCATAATATGGAATTGATTACTCATACAGAAGTTCTTACTAGAATATCCCTTAATGATTCTTTGTGTCATATCATATTCGATAAACCAAAAGAGGTAGTTAGTGTTATTAAGAAGGTTCTTGAAATTTCACATTTAAGATCACTAGTAAATAGCTACATACACACATATAAATTCAATTTGATCGAAGATTTTGGTGTAGACAACATGTTTCAAGTTTATCGAATATGCATTACCTGTGATAATCTTGTTGATTTAAAATGACATGTTTTGCACAAACCATCTATTGAGCAATGTCACGGTCTCTTTAAGATGGGTTTAAATACAAATGTCTATTGTTTAGAACGCAACATGATGCCTACTTGTTTATCTCTTAAATGTATAACTAATCAGAGTAGCGCAGTTGAAGTATGGAATGGTATCAATTGGTTTTCACCCACTTTACTTGACTTTGATATTGGGAAGGTGAAATTTTATCATATGAGTGAGTTGTGCAATTTGAAATGTGATTTCGAGCTATCGATTGTGCAAAACAACGCGAATAACACAACAATTGATTCATACATATATCACGTATATATGTTGTTCTCTTTGTTTAATACATGTTCGGCAAATCATCATGCGCTACACGGAACTTGTTTGGATGATAAATACATATACCATGCATATACGTTGTTTTCTTTGTGTAGCACATTTTCAGGCTATCAAAAGCCGAGGACGGCTTTTTTTGAAGAAAGGGAGGATGATGATGATATCCCGACTACTTATGAGGCTGTTTATGAAACAAGAGCCACACTTCTCAAACAACAGGTGCAATTGTTTCTTAACAAGTTTCTTTGTGTTTTCTGTGAGAATTGGATACTACGTAAAAGTAATACTTTGTGCATTCTCAGGTTTGACAAGTTTAAAGTCTTTGGAACCGAGAGGGAGGCCGGAGCCAAAGCAATAGAGGAGCATAAGGAGGAGGGTACCCATATTTGTTACCTAGTGATGAAGAACAAGAAGGTCAAAGCGGTTGGGAAGGAGAAAGTCAAGCTGCCCATACGGCTGATCAAGGACAAAGGAAGCCGTGTGATGAGAGAGCAAAAGGGGAGGAAGCCCAAGAACTTAAAGCTCAAGTTTTGATAAAATTTTTAAGCCCAAATCATATCTCCCATAACCCCAACCGAAATCAAATTCGAAATCAACTCAGAATCAAATTCGGATTCGGAATCAGATCAAATTCGGATTCGAAATCAGCAGGACAGACCAGAATAAAACGGTCATAACTTTCAGAAACGGAGTCCGATTCGAGTGTTCTTGGGCTTGTTGGAAAGATAACTTCAAGCCCGATCCAACGGATGCTCCTTCACTCCGAAATTCCTTCTGGATCAAAAGATATGATCGAATTAATGTGACGGTTGTAAAATCAGAGTTTCCTTTTTTGTTTTGGAATGTGTCGGAATTGGAGTAGGACTCCAAATCCGAATTAGAATAGGAGTAGGGCCTCTTGGCCAGCCATGAGGAGAAGAAAGGGTACTATATATTGAGGGGTAGACCCCCATTGTAACCTCAGACTACGTTTAATATATTTTCAAAGCTTTTGCTTGATTCTCCTGCTGTGCTTATAGCCAAAACAGAGGGAATTAGGCGTTGAGAACAAGGGGTCGTTCTTGCTTTTCCGCTGGGAATTGAGGGTTCGACGATCTTCGCTTGTGGTCAGCGAGAATCCAATCAAGTGTGTGTTTGGATGAATTTTCCACAGAGTTGCAAGTCCGTGCATTGGCGCGGGTGATCAGCTGGTGGTTCGTCAGGATACACAAGTTATCGAGAGGTTCTACGTCGAGAAGATCGGGCACCCGCATCAGCCCTTTTGGGAGGAGGGGGGCACCGTCGAGCTCGTCCAGCTCGGTGCCAACCGCGCCAAGAACGTCCTCATCCTCATGAGCGACACAAGCGGCGGCCACTGTGCCTGTGCGGAAGGCGTTTTTGGAGAGGTTCCGTTGGGTTCTCACGGCTCGCGTTAGTGTTTGTTGCAACTATAAGTTTTTTTTTGTTGCAATGAGTGATTTTAGATGTCGCAATAATTTCTTGAAATAGATTTTTCTTCATCAAGAATTTCTCGATGTTGCAAGTATTGTTGTCAATTGTTGCACACATGAAATCAAAATATTTCATAAATTAGGTTTAAATCTTGCAAATTTCTTGTTGTTGCAACAATTATTTTCAGATGTTGCCACTATTATTTTCAAATACTTCATAAATTAGGTTTAAATGTTTCAATTTTCTTGATGTTGCAATAATTATTTTCGAATGTTGCCACTGTTTTTTTTCGAATGTTGCAATGTTGTAACAACAAAATTTATTTGATTGAGATATTTGAATTAGTTTTAAAGCATAACTAGGTTCTATTCTGATGGGTTCCTTGCAATTTTGATGAGAATATGTTATTTTTCTCAATCCTTTTTCGGAGGAGAAACTTCGAATCACATAGGTGAGTGAGACCGAGTGGAGGAGTTTTTTTTTTTTGGTGCGTGATGTTGTATTAGATTACTTTTCTCTTGTTTCGAGAAGAAGGAAAAAAACGCGTTGAATTGGACGGCTGAACCCCGTGGCACCAGATCGAACGGTAACACACAGCGTACGATGCTAGTGTTTGAATTGTACATCTGAGCACTAGTTACGTCCTATTCTTATACAGTAGTTTTATATTTACGATATATATGTTTGATTTACCGATTCAAGAGTAATGCTATAAATATACAGGGTTCCGATTACAAATTCGGGGTGCGGTGATAAATCTCTTGAACCTATCATACGGGCTAAATTTCCGGTCACTCGTCGCATGGAATTCTTCGCTAGCATGTTACGAGTCTGTCACGTGTGTTGTCCGTGCGTGTCATGTAGAATTTGCGGTTATGCCACTTATCCCATGAGAATCTTCTCTTATCCCTTTGTGTTTCCATTCCCTCGCAACGGAGCGTCTACGTAGACGACTGCTACTCGTCTTGCCTCCCTCCCTCGGCCCCTCCCTCCACACCTCACGCACACGGGCGCGCGCGCACAGCCGCAGCAACATCACGGCTGTACGCCCCAAATGCCGTCGACGTCATCGTTGTCGCTGTACTCCTCCGGCCGCCTCCTCCCGTCCTGCCCGACGACGGCAAGATTCGTATGCAACACTTGCTCCCTTTTAGTTAGGCCATGTGCCGAACTGCCGATGCTATCTTTCTTGACGTACGTACTATTGCGTACATAGGTGGGGAGATGGGTCCGGCCGTCGTGCTCCCTGTCCATGAACGGCTGCGTGCCCGGCGCGGGCGACCGGGGCGCGGTGAGCCTGCGGGAGACGCGAGCCCTGCCGGCGGCGTCGGCGCCGCAGGAGGCCGTGGGGCAGCTCAAGGCCGCCGTGGCCGCGCTCGAGACCGACCCGCCGGCCTCCTCCTCCGGCATCATCCGAATTGAGGTAACGTGCATACTGATTGTGTCCATACGGACTGGCAGCTCAGTTCTTGGCTTTGTGGCGCTGCATTTGCGCTGATTGTGTGTGCGTTCCACCGAGTTTTTCAGGTGCCGATTCGGCAGCGAGGGGACGCCATCGAGTGGCTGCACGCGCAGAGCTCGCTGCCCCGCTGCTTCTTCTCCGCCCGGGCGCCCTTGTCCGAGAGGCCGGCCCTCGCCGGCAGCAACAACGGCAACGGCGCCAGCCTCAAGGAGCAATGGCAGCAGCCTGTCAGTGTCGCCGGCGTGGGGTCGGCGGTCTTCTTCCGCGGAACGGAGCCCTTCTCCCTCTGCGACTGGCGCGCCATCAAGAGGTAGCAATCCAGCATGAATGTGGCAAATTTCAGTACTGATTACTGAATGGTAATTAATAATTAATGATGATGATGATGTTCACTTGCAACTTGCAAGAGTGTACTGTACATTTCTGGATGGATTATGTTAGTAATGCTGTTGCCCTGTTGTACATATGTCCATGAAGATTTCTTTCGAGGGATTGCCCACTGATCCGTGCGTACGGCGCCATCCGTTTCGATGCGACAAGCGACGCTTCGGTTGAGTGGGAGGACTATGGATCATTCTACTTCATTGTCCCACAAGTAAGTTGCACTGTTAATCTGTTATTTCCTGCATCACCCCCAATTACGGGATGGAATTACGTGCTGACCTCTGTCAAGTATGTGAATTGTGATGTAGGTCGAGTTCAGTGAGCTTCAGGAGAGCTCAGTTCTCGCGACGACTATCGCGTGGGACGATTCGCTGTCTTGGACGTGGCAGAACGCTGTGAACGAGCTCCAAACAACATTGCAGAAGGCATGGGCTTGGTTTTCTCCTGTTTTTGTCTTGTGGAAGATAGTAGTAACCAGTCATGTTTCGCGCAGATATCACCTTGTTCTGTTAAAGTGAATAAGTCCAGCCTACAGACAACCATCATAAATCTTAATCATGTCCCTACCAAGGCATCTTGGGATCTTGCCGTTACTAAAGCTCTCCAGATGATCAAAGGGAGGCAAAGAGAATTAGTAAAGGTAAACCATCCATTAACGTTCCAGTTTTCACCGATTGGTGTTCAAATAAAAAGGCATATTTGGCACTATCAATAGGATAATGTATTGTTTTCACCAATTGCTGTTCAAATCTGACAATTTGCTTTTTGTCGATTTCTAGCATTGTTCGTGTGTCGTTCCAGTTTCTCAACACTGAAATATTAACTGAATTAAGTTGTGAACATAGTTTTCTAGTTTTTTTTCTTCAAGAAAACTGTTATGAACAATGTTTTATTTTCCATTTTGTTCATTACTTTCTTTTTAACTTTCCAAAAAAAAGTATTTTTCTCACTTACTAGTTTTTTCTTCCACAGGTTGTACTTGCAAGGTGTAGCAGATACATTACTGATACTTGCATTGACCCTGTGGAGCTGTTAGCTTGTTTAAAGGTATATTGTCCCCTCCATCGTGCTGTTCTCAAATCATTAGTCTATGAGAAGATCATTCTGTGACTCCGAGTATACAGGTTGAGGGCCAAAATGCTTACCAGTTCTGCATACAACCACCTGATGCACCTGCATTTGTTGGAAATAGTGTATGTCAATTCTATTCTGAAAAATATTTTCTTTTCTTCGCCATATACCTAACCTTCCTTTGATTCAATTATATTCACAACCTGAATTAGAAAATTTTCATACTTATGCGTGTTGCATGGTTTATCTGTATATTTGCTCTAGCCATCTTAAATAACTTTGTTCTAACTAATGCTAATTTTATGCAAACATTCTGAATAGCCAGAGCAACTATTTCACCGGAAATACTTGAACATTTCCAGTGAGGCTTTAGCTGGTACACGAGCAAGGGGGAAAACAATGGCTGATGATTTTCAAATTGGTCAGGATTTGCTTCTAAGGTTTCTTTCCCTTCTTAGTGTTCATAATCATAAGATTAACCTATTTCTGATTTTTTAAAGGTAATATCAACATCTTGTAGAAAACTGACCAATCGCTAATATAAAATTTTCGTGCAGCATCAAAGAGGATACTGAATTTACTATAGTACGGGACAGCATAATGAAGAAGCTTGAGGCAAAGTTTTACATTCCTATCTCTTAGATATGATCCTGAAATAGTTTGATTTGCTCTTGGTGCTCAGCAGAATGCTTTTCAGGAAAAACATGGTTACTGCAGTTTTATTCAACCAGTGGCTGTAATCTGATATGCAGATGATCTGTGATGAGGTTGTTGTCCATCCCAGCAAGGCCCTTCGGAAACTTCCAAGAGTACAGCACTTGTCAGCTCAATTAGCTGCAAGAATAAGGAACGAAGACGACGAGGTAGTCTATGATACGGGCCCTTATCAGTTGCATATGTTGGTACTTGGTACTATTTGGGTTTTCTTTGTCTCAGATTGTCAGACACATGACCAGTCCTCTATATTACAATCTTCATTCTTTGTGTTGGGCATTGCAGTTTGACATCCTAAATACTCTTCATCCAAGCCCAGCTGTTTGTGGTTTGCCCACTGAAGAGGCGCGCCAATTCATACGAGATTATGGTATGTGTCTGTATTCTGGCTACAATGTTATCTTCAAACTAACATATGCAATGGGTATTATGTATTAACTGTTCGTTGAATCAACCAGGTTTTATTTATGATGATCAGTGAATTCTATCTTCTGATGTGCTTACAGAAATTTTTGACCGCGGAATGTATGCTGGACCTGTTGGTTGGTTCGGAGGAGATGAAAGTGAGTTCGCTGTTGGGATTAGATCAGCACTACTTGGAAAAGTAAGCAAGACTGTGTAGTCTGCACAACTGATTTACGCAATTGGGGTCCGCAATGTTTTTTGTCAAACTTGTCCTTGTTGTTTCCTTATCCTAAGAGGCATGTAGTTAACAAAGCTGTTTTGTTCTAGGGTCATAGCACTTCAGTTTATGCCGGTGCCGGGATTGTTCAAGGTACAAATCCATCTTTTGAATGGGATGAACTTGATCTCAAAGCATCTCAGGTAATATTTGTCCAAACTCATGAATCTTATGTGCTGAGTTTTATCTGAAATGCTAATGCATTCTGTTTGCGATTATTTTCAGTTCGCAAAGTTGTTGCAGTATCAAGAACAACATATATGCTACCAAGAGGCAGAAAACATGGGGACAGTGATTTAAATAGTAACTAGTAAGTCATCAGAAATTCAGAGATCATTTAGCTAGTAACATATTTATCAATTTTACAGCAAACTACTTTGCAAACAAATAAATTAAAAAAGGATAGCTAGTACAATTAATCATATGGCTTGTTCGATTGAAATTTACATAATTTTGGGAGTTAGGATGGCAGTGGTTCTGAAAATACTGATTGAATCAGCATCTGAATGGCAATTTAATACATAAAAAATTTCATGTAAAAAAATATAAAATATTTACAACAGAAACTTTCTGATGTTTCTGACATTCAGAACAAGCAATCTCGATCTCCAAGTTGTCTGTATTCCTGACATTATTACTGTTGGTGTATTGATTTGTCACAAGCATATCCTTGTCTCTCAAGCTCGTCTTCTTCTCCACACTGTTTACAGGGCGATTTTGATTTGATGTGAAGAAGAAAGATTTTTTCATTCTACAAACTTCAAAGGGTTGTCTTGTTTAAGTGATTGCCCACCAAACTTGATATTTCTGATAAATCGCACGCCCCTCAGAGATGCAACCACGAAAGTATCGATTCGAGCAGAAGACGACGATCAAAGTTGCAAAGCGTACAAAAATTCAAAGAAAGCATTTCAGAATTCAGACCAGTTTATGTTCAATAATTGTAACTGCTATGGATAGAGCTTGTATTAGTCATGAAGCCAATAGACCAATATATATACATGTATAAGTATGACATATATGCAGATAACTCCTTATATAACAGGGAAAATACACAGATAATAATACATCTAACACCCCCCTCCAAACATACGGTGGATCAAACACATACAGTTTAAAGTGATAGAAGTTATGCTAGGCTCTAGTCTGTGCCTTTATGAAAAAGTCCGCCAACTGAAGTTCTGAAGGCACATATTGAAGAGCAACAATCTGATCCTACATTTGTGTCCGCATGTAAGAAGCATCAACACCAATATGTTTTGTAAGTTCATGCTTCACTGGATTTGTAGCAATGCTAATAGCTCCTGTATTGTCAGACAAAAGAGGAGTGGATGCTGAAACAGAAACACCAAAATCCTCAAATAACCACCGTAGCCAAGTAACCTCCACAATCAACAAAATCATAGCTCACAACTCAGCCTCAACACTCGAACGAGAAACTGTTGTCTGTTTCTTAGTCTTCCAAGTAATGAGAGAACCACCAAGAAAAACACAATAAGCAAAGAGAGATCGACGATCAGAGTGATCACTAGCCCAGGTGGTATTAGAATATGCCTAGAGCTGTAAAGAGCTGCAGCGAGGGAAAAATAAATGACGAGTGATGGTTCCACGAAGATATCGCAAAACACGAAGAAGATGATTATAGTAGAGCTGAGTGGGAGTATAAACAAACTGACTCAAGATATGATTAGGGTATGAAATATCAGGACGAGTGGTACCCAGATGAACAAAACTCCCAACAAGGTGACGATAGCGAGTAGGATTAGTAAGAGGCTCAACATCAGTGGGTCGAAGATGAACATTAAGCTCCATAAAAGTCTCACTGATCAATAAGAGAAGCACGATCAAGAAGATCCTAGATATTTTTTTCTTGGGATAAATAGAATCCCTCAGGTGTAGAAATAACCTTAACCCCCCAAGAAAGTAGCGAAGAGGATCCAAATCAGATATGGGAAACTGCTTATCAAGATGCTCCTTGACAAAAGTGATGTACTCGTAATCATCTATAGTAATGATCATATCATCAACATATAAAAGGAGAAGCGTTCGACCACGAGGCAAAGTGTGAATAAAAAGAGTAGGATCATGAGCACTGGTAGAGAAACCAGCTGCAGTGACAACATAAAAGAAACAATCAAACCAGACATGAGGAGCTTGCTTGAGGTCGTAACGAGATCGACGAAGGCGACAAGCCATACCCTCAGGAACAGAATACCCCGGTGATTGCTGCATATAAACCTCCTCACGTAGCTCACCATTGAGAAAGACATTCTTGACATCAAGCTGAGAGATAGAGCATGCTCGAACAAACGCCATAGCAAGAAGAGTGTGAACAGTGGTCATGTGAGCCACAAGAGCAAATGTCTCATCGTAATTATGACCATACTCCTGCTGAAAACCACATGCAACGAGACGAGCCTTGTAGCGCTCAAGAGAACTATCAGATCTAGTCTTAACCTTGTAGACCCATTTGCACGTGATAGGAGTAACACGCGCGGGAAGAGGGACAAGATCCCACATGCCAGTGCGCTCAAGAACAACAATCTTCTCTACCATCGCATGCTGTCACTCCTGATAAACAGCAGCATCATGATAAGAAGTTGATTCGGCAAAGAGCCGCTAAACAAAAGCTCGTAGGAGGTTGAATAGACTGGCGATCATAGAGATCATATCGAAGAGGAGAGGTCAAGAAGATGACCCATCAGAAGAAAATGACGCATCAAAAGAATCATCAACTCGCGGACGACAAGTGTAGTAGAGAGGATAAGAAGAAACAAGGCCAGGAGGAGCCTCTGGAGAGGGTGTCGGTGGTGAAGGAGACGGTGAATGAGGCACTGAAGAGGCCAAAGGCTGTGATGGAGGTGTGGTGACTATAGGGGTGACAGGAAATAAAGTAGCTCGACAAGAGATGCTAGAGTGATGAAAGGAGAAGGACAAGGGTAGAAAAGACAAGACTCATCAAAAGTGATGTCCCGAGAAACCCACATTCGTCAGCCAACATGATCCCAACAACGATATCCTTTATGCTCAGGGCTATAGCCTAGAAAAACACACTCCACGGACTGAGCGGTCAGCTGGTGCACTCACGAGGTGCAAGAAAAACATAGCACACACACCCAAAGAGGCGAATACTAGAATAATCAGGAGTCTTGCCATAGAGACGCTCAATTGGGATCCCAACCTGAAGAGCTGAAGAAGGCTGAATATTAATAAGGAAAGTGGCAGTAGAAACTGTCTCAGCCTAGAAGTGTGGTGGGACAACAGAAGCAAGTATAAGAGCATGAGCTGTCTCAAGAAGATGATGATGTTTCCATTCAGCCACACCGTTCTGGGTATGAGCACCAGGGTAAGAAAACTGAGAGAGTGCCTTGCTCAGCAAGAAACACCATGAAGGATTCCTAACAAGTATTTTTCAGCAGAATCAGTACGAAAAACATGAATAGGAGAGTCAAACTAAGTAGGATCATGGTGGTAAAAGTCTTGAAGATGGATAGAACCCCACTACGAGATGATATAAAGTATATCCATGTGTGTCAAGAAAAGTCATAAATAAAAATTATATAATATCGATGATCTTCTTTCGAAATGAAAGGAGTCGAGCCCCATACATCAGAATAAACAAGATCAAAAAGACGTTGTGACATTGACTTGCTAGAAGGATAAAGAGTTGAAACTGTTTACCAAGCTTACAACCCTGATAATTTAGAGAAGCATCACCAAACATAGACACTAAAAGACCACGACAAAGTAAAGAAGAGAGACGCGACCCGGAAAGATGTCCCAAACGATGATGCCACTGAGCAAAAGACACAGTAGAGGATGCGTCAGTGGTGGAGGCAACATGACTGGCAGGGGTAGCAGAAGGAAGATGAAGCCAGTCAAGCTCTCAAAGACGCCATGAGTCATGGCGGCGAGGGCTAGTACCAACCAGAGTCCCCGTGCGTCGATCCTGAACAGAACAAGAATCAGAATCAAGAATAACACAACAACCATGATCGGTGAGTTGACCAGCAGATATGAGCTATATGGTTAGTTTGGGAACATATGAAACAACAGGAATATGAAAAGAGGAATTTGAAAGATTGCCTCATCATGCAACAGAGAGAGAGGTACAATTTGCTGTTTGAACAGTGATAGGAGCAACATATGGAACAGGGCGAGGTAGACAAGGCAATTCGCTGGTGAGAAAATCCCAAAGATGCTAACCACGCATATGGAGGTGCATGTGTTGAAATCAGTCCCGATAATTGAGACCATCGAAGATCACTGGACAACGAGGGACATAAATAATGCCTGAAGACATTTTTTTTTTCATTTTACCAGGTCGGCTCACCTTAAAGAACATTGAAACATGCTCTCTCTTGCTCGGCCTGCAAACCAAAGAAAAAAATAACACGGGGAATAGGGTTCCTCCTTGGCAGCGGTGGCCGGAGCAGCGGCTGCAGCCGGAGAGAGCGAAGGAGGTGGCGCCCCGGAGCGACAACGGCCGGCGATGGGTGACGAGGAGGCGTGGCCTGAAGCGACGATGACTGCCGAGTGAGCTACGGATCCGGCCGAGCGACAAGCGAAGGAGGCTGCGGCAGATCGAGGTAGTGCCGACGGCCGCATGGGTGAAGATGACGTCGACGGCCGCCCAGAACGACAACGACGGCCAAGCGGGCGACGGAACCGGGCGGCCCGAGAGAAAGGTCCAGCGGCGGAGACGATGGAGCCGAGCGGCCCGAGACGAAGGCAACCGGATGAAAGAGCTAGCGGCGGTGGCGACCCGACTGGCGAGAAAAAACCAATCAGCGGCGGCGGCTCAACAAAATCAGACGGCAGCCCGACGAAATGATAGGTATTGCTCTGATACTATGTTATGAATAGAGTTTGTAGTAATCATGAGACCAATAGGCTAATATATATACATATACAAGTATGGAATATATGCATATAACTCCTTATATGACATGGGAAATACATAGAAAATAATACATCTAACAGTAGCAACTCAGTTAGTGCAAGTGTATATTGACATTGTCCTGTATTCCATAGTTTCTACCTGTTTTTCAATTGCTTGTACAACTGTATCTTGGAGTATCTAAATATGCAAACACACTGATGAGCATATACAGCGTTGTACACATCCATACCAAGATCAAACTATGCAAGAAAACCAGCAAAAAGGACAGGTCTGATAATACATGTGCATGGCTGTTCAGGCTTGAGATATGTTTGCTGCCTCGCCTAGTCCCTCTTCTGGAGCACAGGCAGGCCATAGAATAGCAGTGCCAGCATCAGGAGGTAGCCGACGACGACAAGAGCGACCAACCTCATGTCGTCTCTGGCCAGGTAGGCAGAGAAGGCCGAGTGAACAGTGAGCACGGCAAAGGCCATCGGTCGGAGCCATGGAGTGCCATCGGCCGCGGTAGGGGAGGAAGAAGACGCAGCTCTTCTGGTGGAGTGGCTCTTGGATTTCTTGGTCATGGACAACCAGAGGGGATTGTCTCTGAGAGTGGAGTAGAGGGGAAAGGTAGCTTAATTGCCTCGAAGCTTCCCTGAATGAAAGTAGCTTTCAAGCTTGTTTGACACCGCGTCAGAGGATCAGGTTTATGACAAGGAAGAAGCATTGTTAATCTACCATGGCATCTTTTGACCACACAGACATGACAAAAGTCAACGCATCGGATGTCGGCCACAAGAGTCTCTATGTCACTGTCATGAGAGATGCTAACCCAAACAGTGTGAAGAAAGTCTTGTGGGGTGACAGTTCTGTGTGAAACTCTGCTCAAAGTTATCTTGCATGAAATATGAAACACAATATTTCGGGACCATAATAGGATTTTCTTTAGAAACACGGGAGCCTAGGATTTATTGAAATAGAATCGATAAAACAGAAAATGGGGGGTTGGAGAACCATGACTTGATCATATATAGCTGAACCTATTCTCCCAATTTCAGGAACAGAACTTCTGAATGTTTTCGGACTACTGATTGCTCGCGTATATAAAGGTACATCTAACTTGGTAAGTTGAGTACAACCTGATCCTGGAAAATTTTACAAATTACATCTCAAGTGCTGTGTTCCAGGAACGGAACATGTGTCCAAATACATGCACTTTTTGGTTCTTCTACCAAGGGTCTCACAATCCTGATTGAATGAAGTGAAACTTGACCATGTGATTAGTCCTAGACTGTCATTTTGTAGAGGTGGCACCTTGCCCAGATGAAGAATCAGCATCAAGCTGGGCATAATAGGTAGAAGTTTCTGACTCCAGTAGGATTTTCCTGAGATGCTTGTCCTCGAGATGTTCCTGAAAGCAATAAAAATTGTGGAATGGTTGGCCATTAAGCAAAAATAAGCAGCATAAAAGGAATAGAATATATACTTAGATGCCTGTGAAACACAAAATAATGTGATACGAGTTAAGAGGAATTGCATATGCGAAACTGAAGAAAGCCTGGTTCACATTTAAGTTTTAACACACAGTTTATGACGAATACCATCAAACGACCATCGCTTGTATCAGAATCAAGGTAACTTTGTCAAACTCAATTCCCGATCACAGCTATTCTGGTAACTACTCTAAATGATTTAGGACAAACAGCATAGACAAATAGCGCAGATATAGGCCGATTTTCGACACGGTGAGAAATCTTGTCTACAAATTTGTTATATACTTGAGTGCTAAGAAGGTTTCAATCCTTGGCAGTAAGGGGTGAATGACCACTGTAATAAAAAAAGGTAAAGCTATAAACCATAGATCTGGCTCAATGTAATACAGCCATCTGCTCTAGGGAATACACATCATTACCATTTACACTAGGGTAATAAGTCATGATCTTATTGTTTCAATCTTGCACGTCAAAAACATAGTTTTAAACATAGTTCTTTGACAAAACAAGAAAAAGAAACAAAACTCATCAAGCACAATGAATTTTCTGCCTAGCAACCATGTCTCAAATTCGCAGTCAGCATTGCGCCAGTTATGACCATTACTTGGCCACAAACTGGCATGGTGGCACCTAATCACCAAGCAGGAAGACGCATGGCGCAATGATGGTAAACTGTCAACAGACAGAGCTCCCTCGGGATACCAATGAACTGCTTTTCCATGCAAATGCGATGAACCTAGTAAAGTCTTTCCAAACTCAATTACTTCACTTTTAAATCAGATACAATGACAATAACATTTTTGGGATGAAGAATGGATAACAAGAAACAACGTCCTCACTAACCCTCTGAGCTGTCCTTGCACATAATTTGTAACATGATAATTGTCATCGCACAGAATAGCACCAATCTCGCATGCCTAACATAAGAAGGCAGCTATTCAACGCAATCCGACCCAGATCATGCATAACATTAGCAACTGGTCACCATAAGTTCTTACCCTGATGATTCTCCCCAGAAAAGGCACCTTTAACCACCCCAATTTGAGAAGCTACACAATCAACGACATCTAGCAAACACCCTCTAAGAAAGCAACTCCAAATCTTGCCATGAAATCTAAACCTACCAAGAATAATCGCAGCCTAAATTACAAGACCACCGGTATCAAGCATTCCTATCTCTGGAAATATCACCTCAGGCAGCCCCATTAGAATATCTTGCCATCCAAGAACCAAGAAGGCGAGGTGGGCAATGGTGGGATCTTTACCGAGCATAGCAATTCAGTGATCGAATCGAAGCAAGCAAGGAGGGTGAGCCATGGCTTAGGGGGAGACGGGAGAGGACGCGGGGGTGGTTTAGGTTTACCTCGAGGCAGGACCGGTACTTGTGCCACTCGCTGACGCAGTCGTCCTTGTGCCACTGCCCCTTGGCGAACTTCTCCGCGTACCACCGGTTGAAGCACTCGTGGTACGCCGCCCGCAGCTCCGAGCACGCCGCCGCCACCGCCGAGGCAGCAGCCGCGGGGGACGGCGTCGACGAGGGCGACTTGCTCCGGCCAAACACCATCCTTCCTGCTCCCTCCCTCCCCGCCGCCGCCGCCGCCGCCTTCCACGAGTCTCCCTCCTCGCTCTTCCGCTCCCCGTTTTTCCCGTAAACGGAATTCGGAGCTTTCGTAACGCTAGCCTCGAAACGTCTTCAGAGGTTATACGCAAGATGGAGTTGAAAACGGATTATTGTGCTTACGCCAAGAAATTCTGCAGGCAGTACTAAGGCGCTGCTTGATGCGAACCTGCTTTGAACTTTGGGTGAGAAAAGCGGAAAGCGTAAACGGTTGGCTTTTTCCGGCTTTCACGCGAAGCTCAAAGCTGTCAATACATATGGAAGCCAAAGCGAAAAGTTGAGGTGAGGTTCTTCACGACTTCCCACCTCCAGTCCCAAGAATACCTCCGACTTGCAGAAATTACCCACCTCATACCTATGGCATATTCAGTTTAGTTTACTGAAACTTATTCGATTGAGTGTTATACTGAAACTTATGGCATATTCGATTGAGTCTACTTAAAATTCTAAGTTACAATGAGCACAAGCAAAAAAAAAAATATCATTGCAACAATGGTTTTGCATAATTTTATTCGAGATAGTGCTTTGATTGATAATGATTTTGCTCGTGCAGACAGGAATGATGATTATATAGACGGGGACATATCCACTAACCTCGGTAGCACATGATGATACGGTGTTATGGATGATGTTGATATGAACGGCCTCCGTGACGCTATTGCAATAGCTTTGGTAGCATGACGATAGGATAGATGGAAGATATATGCAGTATTTTGTATGTAGTACTTGCCAATTTAAACTATGTATAAGGGACTGATCTTCTAGTCCAGATTATTTTCACATGCTTTCTGAAGTTTTATTGTTAAATACTGTTAAATGTTCTTAAATGTCGTTAAATGCCGTTTAATGTTGTTAATTTAGTTAAACGACATCAAATAAGTCATTACTGTCCTCATGAGCATTTCAGACATTTCATATCTCGGAAGCTGCAGCCAGCCTACCTAAAAGCCAGACAGCCTACCTAAAAGCCAGACAGCCAAACACCAAATCGAGAAAAGAGCGGTACCATTCAGTACGCAATAGGAAAAACTACAAAGCGGTGGAAGCCGCTTTTTAGGAAAGCCACAGCTGTGCCAAACAGGGCCTAAGTACTGCACTAGCTTCCTCAAACTCGTACATACGATAAATTCTCGTCCGACGCCCATACAACTCGCGTGACCCTTTGTGACTTACTGTCTTCCCATCCGAAAAGCTTCGGCTCTCAGTCTGGATCAGAAGAATGCTGCTAGTATATATATATAGAATAGTACTATTATATCCTCACAAATCTCGTGAACAAATCGTGCATGCCTATCTGTTGATGCCCTTGTGTTGTCTCTTGTTTCGGACTACACTGACGCATTAACAGTGTGCGAAATGCATATGATCATGTGTTGTCATACACTGAATCGAGCGATAAATAATTGTTGAATGATCACAAGTATCAGCTAACTAACTGGTCGGAATGCAATATGATCTTTTCTCAGCGACGGTCTGTTCTCCCTCGTACGATATGAGACGTTAGATCTATCTTTTTTCATGAGATATGAGTCGTTGGATCTCGTTCTTTCTCGGTTCCTTCCGTGCGTATGGTTGGCCAGCCATAGCCCCCTCTCCACTTCACCCACATCTCAACTGCCCAAACTGGTGCACAAGAAGCCCAAATATTCCATCAATCTTTCTAAAAACGAGTTACCGGCGGATCACTTGCATTGTATGCTGAGCATAATAACGATTGACGAGATATGATTTTTTAATCCGTAGCAAAGCACGGATATTAGACTAATTTGAGTTAATCTTGAAAGGAAGAAGAAAAAAAAAGTTGAAACGAACCAAGTAGGTACCTGCCTCGATAAAGAGTGTAGGCAAAATTAACCACCTGGGAGGACACTCGGGGATGTAGTGGAATTTTTTTAAAAAAATAATATTAATTTTAAAAAATTACAAAAATAAATAACTAGTTCAAAAAATTACAAAAGTGGGTTTCTATCATCGGTTGAATTGGTGACAGGAGCCTGTCACCAGTTCAACCGGCGACAAAACTCCTATTGCCTACCTGTCGTCGGTCCAACTCCTTGTCATCAGCTCAACTAGTGATAGGGACTCTTTCCCTTATAAGAGCTTCATAAAACCCTAAAAAGAGAAGGAGGGACAAGAGAAGAGTAGAGGGGAGAAGAGAAGCTAGCGAAGTGCTGCCCGTCCGGTTGCCCACCCGTGAGATAGTTTTTTGAACCGAATGGATTACATAGTTTTGGATGTACGGTTGCGCAGTGCAGTATGTTGTACATAATTCTTTTTGGTGTGTAGTCTTATTTTAGATATGTGGTTAATCGTGAAAATGTTCTTCATGGTGTAGTGCATCAATTATATCAGACGTCACCAATTTCAAAATTTACTACGGTCCGGAGACTATTCTGGAGGATCCTGAGGGGATTGATCTACGTTATTTCCAATCGACGACCGTGTCCTTACCAAGAGCAAAGGGGCATACATGGGGCGTTGTGATGCTGTGGTTGTTTCACACATTCTAAGTATACCATGATATGTATAATATGAGATTGAGTTGCCTTGCTCCCGAGCAACACAACCCACATATTGGGAGTTAGTGCAGCTAAAGGGAACAAGATCATGGCAGTCATATCTACGCGTGGCAAGGGAGGAGGAGGATTTGGTCCTTTTGGCCCAGTCATATGCCAAGCCCACTCTTGCATCTGCGGTTGAACAAGAAGGGGTGGTGATGCCGAAGAAGAAGTCGGTGACTCCAGTGCCCGAAGCTCTCGGAGGTGCTGATGATGTCGACGAAGACCCTAGAGAAGTAGCTCCTTCAGTCAGGTAGGCCAATGGGCTTGCTGACGAGGGTGAGGAGCTAGAAGCCATAGTGCAAAGGATGGATCAGGAATCCCAGGACTATAATGCATTGTCAAAAGATGAAGGATCCGACGACGAGTATAATGTGGACCAGCTGACGGTTCCATCCAAGTGGAACACATATTAGTTCGACAACCTCATCGTCAACGAAGGCTCCCGTGTGCTGTGGCAGTACGACTAGAGCGAGGTCAGGCAAGGAGCTATTTACAAATGCAAGGAGGCCGTGCAGGAGGCGGTCAAATTCTGGAAGTGCTCTATAGTGGTCCTACACACATGCGTCGTTACTGAGTCAGTGCAGTCCCATAAGAACATGTCATCAGGCTTCATCGCCAACCTCATGTACAGTGAGATCGTGGATTATCTTGATTCGAGCCACGATCCATTATTCGTGCGATTGAGGTAAGGTTCCAGTACACAATTAGCTATGCCAAAGCCTGAAGGGCAAAACAGAAGGCATTGGAATCAAGGTTCGGCACGTTCGAGGATTCCTACCACAACCTCCCCAGGCTACTATGAGTCATACAAGACATGAATTCCAGCACTCATGTCGACATTCAAGACGCCTGTCGGGACTCAAAAATGTAATTATGGACCCTCTGTGTATTCTGCACTAGTCCAAGATCACACTAGTGCACACAGTGTTAATATAGATGAATATCGACCCACACAAGACAATTAATAGAATAAACGACTAATTTAAATAGCAAATAATGGTTTTGACCTTATGGTCGAGTTTACATTTATTAAGCCTCACAGAGTTGACAATAAATAAATTAGCAGCAGCGGAATGGAAATAAACTTCAGCAGAATCCTATCGATTCACCACAGGCAACTGACTGGGATCAAGACCCTAACGATCGACACCTTCGTAGAACTTCTCTTCAAAAGCAGGCAATAACCCCTCCACTTTTGTTGATCGTTTGAAGCAAGTCTGAGTACACAGAAATGCAATTTATAGATGATGGCTTATTCCAAAGGAATGAATTCTGTGGTTCTTTTGAAGAAATACAACATTTGCAATTGAATACAAGTAATAGATTGAAAGCATAATTTAAAACAAATAAACAATAATAACTTATCATTTGATTTCACAAAGATACACAGTCTAAACAAGTTATTCATACAGCCATATGACCAAGATCACACAGCCTCCTTCCCAAATATTTTATAAAAATCTACCCCTCGTGTGAAATCCCCGAGCATGTCCATGACCGCGGACGCGACTATTCGAATATATTGATTTAACACTCTGCAGAGGTTGTACACTTTACCCACAAGATACAATCAGTGTAGCTAGCACTGACCATAACAAAACCTTTCAGAAGCTTCATCTCAAACATCGATACTCCTGATGTGGTTTACTGTCGTCCAACCGATACACGCAGCGTTTGGGTACGACACACACCGTTGGACAGGCATGCGGTGAATCGTCCCGCGATGTGATAAACACACCTCCAACCCATCACACAGCTTAACCTACAACCTGAGTTGTCAATGGCAAGATTTCATAACCTACTAAGTTAGCCCCGTCCCATACTAGGCATGTGGTCGTACAGTAAAGCTCGGTTCAATGGCGCACAAAGTTAAGTCCTTCATTGACCAAGGCAAGACTTTCAATTTCTAACTAAGTTACACAGGTTATCATTCCCAGCACACAGCTCCACCATATCACACAGAATCCACCACTTGCCTCAGTCTAAATCTTTTCCCACCCTATTGGTTAAGTGAAACACATGCCATCAACGAGTAATAGCACACAACACACAGTTTCATCGCACAGTTCTATAATCACTTAGTCAAATTTATATTTGCAACTCACATGAAATGATGACTCGTAGCATGGCTAAGCAATCTACTTGTATCTAACCAACCCACATTGGTGCTATGATAATACCAACTAATAATGAACCAACCTAGGGTGACAAAAGATCATGGCATAACAATAGACAAAGTGGACATAACAATTTGGATTAATAACTAAACCCAAAAACATTTAAATAAATATTTGAAATAGAATGCAATACATTGAAACAAAATATTATGAAAACTAGGTTCAATATGATCAAAGGTATAACTTGCCTTTGAATAGGTCTAGGTACTAATCTTGGTCTTGTGGCACTACTTCTTCTTCAAAAGTCCCTGAAGAATTAACGTCTACTGGCAAACAAAATAAATAAACAAAATAAATAAATAATAGAGGCAAAACAAACTCCAAAAGTTAAATAAAAATCATAAATAAATAGATCTCGAATTTATATACATTTAGAAATTTGAATGGGCTCAATCAGAGTTCGGATGCAAAAAAATATGGGCTTTGGAAGATTGAAATTCAAGAAAATACCATAAATTGGAATTTCAGTTTTTTATTTTCTAAAGGAATTATTTTGTGCTAAAGGAAAATCGGATTATTAACATGCCCACATGTGTCAATATACAAATCGGACGTCGCACTAGTCGAGGATCATGCTAATTTCAACATCGAAAATAAGATAATTAAAATAAGCGAGTAAATCGACATGGTGAGTGTTAACCCAAGGTGACAATAAGAGAATAACCAAAGGAATGGATTACGTGGTTATTTTCTGGAAATGCAACATTCGCAATTGAATACAAATAATAGATTGAAAGCATAATTCAAAACAAATAGACTATAATAAGTTAACAATTGATTTCACAAAGGACACAGGTCTAATCAAGTTATTCACACATTTGCACAAGTTATCTCACACGGTGACCCTTCCCATTTGTTTTATGAAAATCTACCTCGTGTGAAATTCAGAGCATGTCCATAACCGATGACGCGGCTATTCGAATAGATTGATTTAAACACTCTGCGAGTTTGTACACTTTACCCACGATACAATCGGTGTAGCGATCATGACCATAACAAAACCTTTGAAACTTCATCTCAAACAATGACACTCCGATGTGCTTTCACATCGTCCAATTTGTTCACATAGCCCTTGGAGCGACACACATCGTTGGACGAGATCGTGAAGCGAACCGTCCGCGATGTGACATATCACACCTCCAGCCCATCACACAGCTTAAATACAACCTGAGTTGTCAATGCCAAGACTCCATAACTTACTAAGTCAGGCCCAGCCCATACTAGGCATGTGGTCGTACAGTAAGGCCCAGTTCAATGGCGCACAAAGTTAAGTCCTTAATTGACCAAGGCAAGACTTCCAGTTTTAACCCAAATCACAAAGTTTAAATAAGCACACAGCTCCACCATTCACACAGAATCCACCACTTGCCTCAGTCTGAATCTTTTCCCACCCTGTTGATTAAGTGCAACACATGCTATCAACGAGTAACAGCACACAGCACACACAGTTTCATCACACAATTCCATAATCACTTAGTCAAATTTATAATTTGCAACTCTCACATGAAATGATGAATCGTGGCATGGCTAAGCAGTCTAATCGTATCTAACCAACCCACGTTGGTGCTACGATAATACCAACTAATAATTAACCAACCTAGGGTGACAAAAGATCATGGCATATAATAGACAAGGTGGATATAACAAATTGGATTAATATCTATCCCAAAAGCATTTAAATAATTACTTGAAATAGAATGCAATACATTGAAATAAAGTAATTTGAAAACTGGGTTCAATATGATCAAAGGTATAACTTGCCTTGGAATAGATCTAGATATTGGTCTTGGTCTTGAGGTGCTTCTTCTTCTGCAAAATTCCCAAAATATCGCGTCTACTCATGAAGCGAGACAAAAGAAACAAAAATAAATAAATAACAGAGGCAAAACAACTCCAAAAATTCAAATACAATTCACCATTAAATAGATCTTAATTTTATATGAATTTACAAATTTGAATGGGCTCAATCGGAGTTCGGATGCAAAAGATATGGGCTTTGGAAGATTTGAAAATCAATTAAACCCTAATTTGGATTTTCTTGAATTTCCCGAATTATTTTTATAAAGGAAAATCGAATTATTGCGCAATGCTTGCGTCAGCTGAGAATTTCCGGAAAAAGAAATATATTTAAAAAGAAATCTGACATGTGGGACCCACTGTCAGTGTCACGGCTCACGGTGGACCAAATCCACCGAGCCTTTGAATCTGGTCGAAATGAGGTGGTGCACCAGCGTGCGGGTGGCACCGACGCGGCACCAATGAGGTGACACGCGCGCACTTGGGTGAGGTGGGCCACGCCGGCGGTGCCACATCGGATCGGCGCGCGGTGGCTCGGGAACCAATGGCAGCAGCGAGCAGCGGCGACTTCGCCGGCGGTGAGTGGTGCCAACGTGTAGAGGGATTATTGCGCTTTGATGGCACTGGTTTGAGTACACAGGGTTAACGGAGATGGCCGTGGCGAGGAAGAAGCGGGCGAGGACTCGGGTTTGTCGGACGGAAGCTCGTGATGCTCGGCGACGAGGAGTGCGCCGCGAGGTAGCTGAGACTTGGCGATCCAACGGTTGGGAGTGGCGAATTGGAATAGTGTTGAGCTTGCCCCGACAGATCGTTCAAGGATTTAAAATAGATTTCTCTTTTTAATAAATCCAGAAAATGCAAATAGCAATTAGAAAATAGCAAATGACTTTGGAAAAATTCCAGAAAATTCTATAAAATATATCCAAGCATATAGAATCTAAATAAAATAGTTTTGACAATTGTTGATGTTGGGATTAAGCACATTAATTCAATTTGTCCTTAAAGTCCATATTAAGCTTTTTAAATTAATATTCAAATAAATCCAAATGGTGAATTTTCTTACTACCATTATTCAAAATATTTTTAAAGCGCTGAAATTTGGGATGTTACAACATGTCAGTCTCACGGCTCACGGTGGACTGAGTGCACTGAACCGAAGAAAGACCAGGGCGGTGGACCGGCCACGCGGGCACACATGCGAGCGTTGAATGGACGCCACGCCGATGACACGCATGCACAAGAGTTGACGATGGCGCTGAGGTGGCGGGTTATGTGGACGATGGCGAGGAGCAGCACTCGGAACCCAATGGTTCCAGCGAACAGCGGCGATCTACCGGCGGTCAGTGGTACCAGGAGATAGTTGACACTATTGCGCACTAAGGGGTGCTCTTATGGGCAGCTGGGAGCGACTGTTGGGACCTTCAGCTTTTGTCGAACAGGGGCTCCGGTGATGCTTCGGCAATGAGGAGGGGTGCACGATGCAGCCTGAGCAATGCTGATCACAATGGCGCAGTCGGCGAGGAAAGGACGATAACGATGGTGGCGTAATTCGTCGGAGAAGGAGCTCGGCTGAAAACCCTAAATCGCTAATTGCTATAGTGCTTGGGTGATCGGGGTGAGGAGGGTGGCGGCTCTGGGTTGCGGTGGCAAGGGCGAACCCTAGGGTGGCTATAATAGTGCTCGGGCGTGCCGGATTTGGAAGATCCTGAATCGGGGTTGATTCAAACTCCCATTTGAAAACGGAGATAGAGTTTGTTTTGATCTCGATTGGCAGCAGATATGGGTGCGGGAGAATCAGGGATACGATTTGGTGCGAAAAATTCAGAGGTTTTAGTTGGGAAATTGCCGTTGTCGTTTTGAGCTCGAGCTCTGGCAATGGCGGCGAGAGCGGCGACGTGAGGATGACGACGACACGGTGGAGACGAAGCGGTGGGACCCACATGGTAGCGACAAGAGATGATGCGGGCGCGGGAGCGCGTTCGGCCGTTGATCGAGGCCACGCGTCGGCAGATGTGGGCGGGAGCGTGCACTCGAGAGAGAGACTAACAGGTGGGGACCACACAGTCGTGAAGAGCGGGCACGCAGCAGCGAATTGGGTAAATGCATAGTGCTAGGCCGTCGCGGGAATAGTGTTGGATTTTGGCCCGACACTATTCCGGAGGATTTTAAATATATTTTTTTATTTTAGAAAATACAGAGAAAATTCAATTTGTAATTAGAAAATAGCAAATGAACTCGGAAAAATTCTATAAAATATATCTAAGCATATAGAATCCAAATAAAGTAGTTTTGATAATTGTTGATGTTGGGATTAATCATATTAAATTATTTTGATATTAAAAGTCCATATTAAGCTTTTAATAAAATTCAATAAAAATTCAAATGGTGAATTTTCCAACTAGCAACTAATTAAAAGATTTTTAAAGCTCACAAAATTGGGATGTTACAACGCCACACATCCAAAGTGGGCCAATAAGAAGGTACTGCGGTAAGCATTCTTCGCCTTTGGTCCATGCATCAATGTATTTCATCACTGTTGTCCAATTTTGTGCGTAGATGGCACATTCCTAACTGGAAAGTACAAGGGCTAGATATTGACCGTAATAGCGAAGACAACAACAATCAAGTTCTTCTTATGGCATTCGCTTTTATTGAATGCAGAACACGGACAATTGGTTGTGGTTCCTGAAAAATATGAGGATTTATATTGTACATGACGTCCAAACGTATGCGTCATTCATGATCGGCATGCCGGCCTACTGGGTACAAAAACCCAGCTACTACAAGGAGATAACGAACCACTTACATGGGCAGGTCTGTAGAGTAGGCGGTGCATGAGGCACTTGGGGGGCAAAATTCTACAAGTAGTTCCACAACAAAGACCTAATGAAATTGTTCAAACGGCTGTGCAACCAGAACCAGCAGCGGAGGTTTGAAGCACTCTGAAAGATTCTGGATGAACGGACCTAGATGCACAGAAGGGAGGCAGCAAAAAGGGCCACCCCAAGCGCTGACCAGGCCCCCGAAGTATTGCCACAACTACCCACAGATGGTCCCAGTTTGACGAGGAGGATGGGGGCGCAGGTGAAATGCTTCTCGGACTGTATTGAGGACGAGCCTAAAGAGAAGTGGTCGCTACTGCATGACAGGGGTGGTGCTCAATATGGTGCAAGGTGCTTCCCTTTGATTGGTATTGTGGAGGCAATTCTCCACGGTATGACAAACTACTTCGTTGACAGAAGCAACAACGTGTCGCTCACCATGGCAAATGACAGAGTACACTACCCTATCATGATCACCAAGTACATGGAGGAGAAGAGCAAGAAGGATGAGATGCATCAGGTATTAAAGATGGGCACAAGTGAGCTTCGCTTCGAGATAATATGAATGAATAAAGGACTCAACAGCACGAACCGCGAGAGGATTACCCACGAGTGCACGGTACGCTGTGCTAGTTGCGTATGCACTTGCAACAAGCCCCTTCTTCTGCATAGACCCTGCTCCTATGTCATGGCCGTATGTTCCACAGTGGCGCAGCGTCCTGTACTTCAACGAGAAGGAGATGATGCAAATATGGAGTGTCGAGATGTATTGTTATGCTGTGGTTGGCCATTTCACCGCCATCGACACAGGAGCAACTAATGCGGGCGCGAATATTGATAAGTGAAGGAATGGTCGGTAAGCGACATGTCTGCGCGATCGAGAACGACATGGACGAAGCAGAAGCCGGACGTCATACGAAGAAGTGTTCCATTTGCAGGGAGTGTGGGCACAGCTTCAAAAAATGCCCAACGAGAAATCCTTAGGACGAAGGAGATATCGGCACTCTGGACGTCATCGCGGGGACCTCATCCGGCCGCCCAACTCGAGGCAGTCCACATGGGGACGTTGAGGTCGCTACCATGGGAAAGCACAGACAATTGTAATATGTGATTGCCAATGTTCTGGAATATCACTTTGATTTGTAAAAAACTAAGTGTCATGATGTTTTGCTTAGTGTTATGTAATATCAGTGTGATATGTCGTAGTTTTGAGTAATGGAAAATTTGCATAATTTTATCTTCCTTACCAACTTGTGGGAAGAGTTCGGGTTGTGCCTGTCCCTCTGACTTTTGTTCACATTTACACGATCTGGACTTTTTGTTACTAGAAAATTTACTCCATGGATGGAAGGTAAAGTGCGAGTCTAGGAACCAGAAATACATTAGAGTCTACAGAAAGAAGAACATTACACGTGGCCACACGGCATGATGGTTCGGCTAATTACTTTAGTCATCCTCCCTACTACTACGGTATACTAGGACACAAGCATGCAGATTATGTAAGTATACATGCCTTTAAGGGATAGTAAAAAACATGGTGGGTAGGACGGGGGACTACTACGGAATGGCCCGACCTACTGTGTGTACCGGGGCCATTTACCCTTCCTTGTGAGCTCCACGTTGTACTCCTCATCGGCCTCCTTCGCTTTGGCCACCATTTCCCTCTTTTTCTCGTGAGCCTCGTGCTCCCTGCGCCTACACACCTCGAGATGAGTTTCGTCTCTCGACGGATACGCTTGTTTTGCACATCGTTGCGGCGCTCCTCCTCCTGGATCTCGTGGGCCCTTTGCACACCATTGTGTTGAAATGTTGATGCAGGAGAACCCGCTGTGGAATGGGTAGTACTTATAGGCCGAGGCTGCCCTGCGTACGGGCTGAATTGTAATTCGATTGATAGAAATTCGCATCTGCGATGCAGCGGCCCTGAGAAGGAATCGTGTGGCAGCGCTGCGTCACGTCTCTACACAAAGCTGTCTCATTGGGTCATGTCTCTGCGCAAAGCTGACTCGTTGGGTCAGGTTGCTGCGCAAAGCTAACTCATTGGGTCACGTCGCTGCGCAAAGCTATCTCGTTGGGTCATGTCTCTATGCAAAGTTGACTCATTGGGTCACGTTACTGCGCAAAGCTATCTCGTTGGGTCACGTCTCTACGTAAAGCTGACTCGTTGGGTTACGTCGCTGCGCAAAGATATCTCATTGAGTCACATATCTGCGCAAATCTGACTCGTTGGATTACGTCTCTACGCAAAGCTGACTCGTTGGATTACGTCGCTGGGCAAAGTTGTCTCGTTGGCTCACGTCTCGAACAAGTGGCGTGGGGGAGTCAAGGCGTAGAGAGAGGGTGGTGCGGGGCGTGTACTCCAAAAAGAGATAATGAAACACGATACTAGCATAACTATAGTTGTACAAAATTTAATATTTACATGGCATGACTGAACAAACATCACCTGGCGGCCCCTCTTGGGGCGTACCCCGTGTGTCGCCCAGGCCTCGCCCAGCGCTGGTGCAAGTACTTCAAAGGATCAGGCGGCCGACGTACCTGACCGGCGCGAGGAGCTGGAGGTGGGGTTGCGAGGTCGAGGTCCTGCGTTGGAAGGGTCGGCTCTGGCGAGCCTTGCAGCTGAGAAGCCCCCCGGAGACCTGGTCCTGGTCGAAGTAGAAGTCAACAGCGAGTGTCTCGTTGTACAACAAGTCTGCTTCGTCCCAACGCGGTGCACGACCTGTGAAACCCTACGTTACACATGCAATCATGAGAAAACCATGAATAGGACATTATGCAATCAAGCAAGGTAGTCATATATGGTGCCGCGAAGGCAGCCATGGATGACTCCGTGTAATCCTGCCCCGTGCATTGGTGGAACTGAGGACCTACAAGTGAAGATTGCCATTAGTAACTAGTAGGGTTTGAAATAAGTAAGCGGATGTGAATGTGTTATGCTCACATACAAACTGTCCCGAGGAGCTCCCACCACGGTGTCACAAGGACCTGCTCGCCGCATCTAGGGAGGAACCTGTGGCCGTGAGCCACCATGGCTGAGGCCTTGTCCACGCACTGGTGGATCCACCGGGTCCCTTGGCGTGCGACAAGTCGCGATCTGGATCCCTCGTCTCGCCTTCTCAGCGATGCACTGTAGTATCCCTCTGATGCCCCCCGCGTCATCTACTGTGTGGAGGCTATCAATTAGAGTACCTCCCGGTGTAGATCCACCTGTACACGTAATCAACAAGTTGGAAACCTAAATCTAGCGAATTAAATATGAAGTACGGATTGTTCAATACGTTCCAAGTGGTGGAATGCGGATTCCGGCTGGGTGGGGTATGTGTCGGACCCCAGGAACTTGACCCGCTCGAACAACCACAACAGGTAGGCCTCGAAGTGCCTCCTCGCTGTCTCATCGGGTGCGTTCTCTGCCATACACCCGGGCTGTAAAAAGACATATACACGTCAGCAAGGTTCACAAATGAATTGATACATGAGGACAATAGTTACAAAGATTTACGTAGAACTGGCAAATCCACCTCAGCGTTGGCCCGTGGGTGCTTCTGAACTCCTAGTAATCGCTGCCCAACAGCAGCACGTCCTGGAACCTCGCTAGGAGCTTCGTGCGCCATGTGGCCAAGATGTCATATGCCGCCATGGGGAAGCCTGTGTAGGGCAACTTGGTCACTAAGCTCTCGTCCTATAGTGTCGGCACCATCTCCCCGCACGGAAGGTGAAACGTGTGCGTCTCCAGCCTCCACCGGTCGACCAACGCCGTTAGTAGGGCCCGGTCGTATGGAAAACGTCTGGACGTATGACCAGGACCACGTCCCTAGTCATCCTCCCACGTCTCCTCCACTATCCGTGCCAGCGGAAGGAGGCCTGCTGCCCTCAACTTGTGTCGGGTCAGGTTACGAACGAACGTTAGTCCACACGTAGTAGTCAGGCCACAAATGAGTACACGAAAATCGCAACGGCACGTACCCTGGCACCCAGCTTGGGTGCAACCTCCATGCCCTAATGGGCGTGCGTAGCCGCAACGCCCCAAGCTCAATCGCCGCTTCGCCCTCCTGGGGGAGGATGGTACTGAGGCAACTACGGTGATGTAGGTCAAGCAACTCATACGGCCACTCGGCAGCGTGGCCTATATCTGCCATAACTAAAAATTTAATGCATACATTGTAAAGACTATGAAATATGTAATAAGGTAATAGAAAGTGGCATTAGAAAAATAATTACCAACCACAAATAGAAACCAAATTAATGCGACATGTCATAAAGCTGGGATTATACTCTACCTACCCTACGGAGCTAAATAAAGCTAAAATTATTTTGATTAGGTTCTACTTACCCTTATTAGTTGCTTCGGATTTTCTTTACAATTTTAAACCGTCTCATGCTATTTTTCTAGTTATAAATTAATTCTCGATATTAACAATATAATTACCGTGCACAAATGGAGAGCTAAATAAAGCTGGGATTATTTCGATTAGGCTCTACCCACCCTAATTTGCTACTCTAGACTTTCTTTACAATTTTAAAACGTGTTATGCTATTTTTCTAGTTTAAAATTATTTCTCGGCATTACAGATATAATTACCGCGCACAAATGGGGAGAAAAATAAAATTGGTAATATTTTGATTAGGCTCTACCTACCCTAATTATGTGCACTAGATTTTCTTTACAACTTTAAAACATGTCATGTTATTTTCCTAGTTAAAAATTAATTTCCGGTATTAACAATATAATTACCACGCACAAATGGGGAGCTAAATAAAACTAGTATTATTTAGATTACACTCTACCTACCTCATACACAGGTCAAATGATGTACTGCATAATTGGACAATATTTATCTAATCTACTAAATTCTATATCGCTATTTTTGTTTGCTAACTGACAAGGTTTTGATATAATGTACAAAGTTTCAAAAAATGTACCTGCAAGATGCCCAATCGGATCCGATGCTCCATCTATCTCTCCTCCGCGGCCAACTGGTAGAGCTTCGCTACCTTTATTCTCTCCCTCTCATCTCTTTCTATTTTTTTATGGATTTAAAATGAGCTTTGGAGTGAATTTTTGGGAGTTTTATAGCTGGATTGTTGTCGCCAGTTCACTAGCGACAGGTCCCTGTCGCTAGTTAAACTAACGACAGGAGCACTGTTGAACTTCCTGTCGCTAGTTCAACTGGTGGCGGGAAGTTGGACTAGCGACAGGGGGCGATAGGGCGATACATGATCCGGCGCTGATTTTTTGTTTTTGTTTTTTTGGGTGATATCTTCTTTGGCTGAGGTGACATTTCCTTAGCGCTAGCTTTCGCAGTCAACCTAGCGGCACTGGCACGTGATTTTTGGCCTAAACGGCACTGTTGGCGTCATTTTTCTTACAAAAATAGCCGTTGACGTGCCGTGTTGCCAAAAGTGACACACAGATTTGTTGATGGCCGACATGTGTCCACGTCCGTGCCTCCTGCGCTTGGAGTTCTTCTCCATCATTCCTTGGGGGACATACACCTCCCGTGCCGCCACATGGCATGTCCGTGTGCTAGGGGCACATACGTGCCTATGTCGCACTCCCCTAGCCTAGACTTGCCTCCGCCACTCACGGGTGGAATGGACGCACCTCCACCGCACGCCCTAGCTCGGATTCGCCCTCACCGCTCTCCCTGGGCCACACACGTGGCGCACAGATGCCCTCCTCTTTCGGCTCCGCTCCCCCCGTGCCCGGACCACCCAAGTACAGTGTTGCCCTGGGAGCCCACCATGTCCCCTATCTTGCCCTGGTGGCACGGTATTTAATCCCCTACGACTAAGGCACGAGTGTATTTTGCCTTCCACCGAAAGCATCCCCTATTCCCTTGATCTTTCCCCCTCCCATCCATCAACTCCATCACCTTGTTACCTCCGTCTGCATGCATTCAGAATCACGGCGCACAGAACGCGGGATTCTCTCCCATTGCGCGGCTGTAAAAACTTGCGTCGCGCTCGCTCTTGCTCTCATTCTGGAATTCATTCTCACTCTCACGCTCGAGAACAAAGAGAATTGAGCTAAAACTTTGTTTGGATTACGCTATGAATTAAATAGTGTTTAAAGCAGCGCTTAGGACCCTATTAGTACCGTGAGGTCGGCATCAAGGCAATGTAAAATTATTTCCTATGCTTTAGTTTTAATTATTTTAGTCGTAGTTAATTAGTAGTAATTTATTAGTCGTAGTTAGTTAGTAGTAATTTACCCGTAGTTTATAAGTGGCAATTAAATGTCGGGACCCAAAAATACAATTCTGGACCCTCTGTGTATATTGCACTAGTCTAAGATCACGCTAGTGCATACAGTGGTAACATCGATGAAATATTATATTGAGATGCAACAATTGACTAATAAATAGACAAATAACAATAATTATCAGAGTAACGACCCTGAGGTCAAAGCTTACAATTAATGCATCAGAAGGTGAATAGCTTAATAAAGTTGCAGGAGCGTAACGGAATAACTTCAGTGAAGCCCATCCATATGCCCATAGGCAATCGGCTGGGATAGCGTGATCTAGTTCTCCACGATCCTTGAAGTAGACCTTGTTGGCTGATAATTCCTCCACTTTTGTTGATTGATTTTAGCAAACATGAGTACACAACCATACTAGTAAGTCATACCACAGAATGCAATTTATAGATGATGGCTTATTCCAAAGGAATGGCTTCTATGGTTGTTTTGCGTAAAGCAACATTTGCAATTGAATATGAATAATAGATTGAAAACAATACTTAAAACAAATAAACAATAATAATTTGATATTTATTTTCACAAAGGACACACATTCTAAACAAATTATTCACACAGCTACACAAGTTATCTCACACAGCTGACCCTTCCCAATTGTTTTATGAAAATGTACCCCTTGTGTGAAATCCCTGAGCATGTCCACGATCGCGGTGGCTATTCGAATAGATTGATTAACACTCTGTAGAGGTTGTACACTTTACCCACACGATAGAATTAACTCATCATGTCCGCCAAGACTCGCCATACGGAAGTATGCGATTGAGCAATCATAGCAAAACCTTTCAGAAACTTCATCTCAAACATTGACACTCCCGATGTGCTTTACCGCCATCCAATCGATACAAACAGTGCTTGGCACGACATACACCGTTGGACAAGAAAGCGGCAAACCGCCTGCGATGTGAGAATCACACCTCCAGCCCATCACACGACCTAACCTACAACTGAGTTGTCAATGTCAAGACTCCATAACTTACTAAGTTAGGCCTGTCCCATACTAGGCATGTGGTCGTATAGTAAGGTCCAGTTCCATGGCGCACAAAGTTAAGTCCTTAATTGACGAAGGCAAGACTTCTAATTTCTAACTAAATGTCACACAAACTAATATTCCTATTCACACAGTTTCCACCATATCACATAGTATCGACCACTTACCTCAATCTAAATATTTTCCTACCCTGTTGGTTAAGTGCAACACATGCCATCAACGAGTAATAGCACACATCACACAAAGTTTTATCACACAGTTCCATAATAACTTAGTCAAATTTATATTTGCAACTCACATGAGATGATGACTTGTACCATGGCTAAGCAATCTACTCGCATCTAACCAACCCACGTTGGTGCTACGATAATACCAACTAGTAATGAACCAACCTAGGGTGACAAAAGATCATGGAATAACAATAAACAAGGTGGATGTAACAAATTGGATTAATAACTAAACCCAAAAGTATTTAAATAATTACTTAAAATAGAATGCACTAATTTGAATCAAAGTATTTTGAAAACTATGTGCAATATGATCAAAGGTATAACTTTCCTTGCTATAGCAATGATGTTTTTATTTATCTTTGATCTTCCACTTCCTTGAACTTCAGCTCATTGAGCGATTTTGGGACTTCTACATCTAATGAGAAAGAAAGCGCAAAATGAATAAAATTTAAAAAGATAAATCAAATAAACTCTAAATTTAAATTTAATTATACTGGAAGATAGATATTGAATTTAGATGAATTTAGAAACTTGAATGGGTTCAATTGGAGTTTAGACGGAGGAGAACGAGCTCTCGGAAGTTTGAAATTCACATAAAATGATGAAAAAGAAAAGGTAGAGAGAAACTGACATATGGTGGGTCTACGGAATATTCCCATAATAATATATTTCAGAATTATTGGAAATTGACTAAGTGTATGACATGTGGGATCGACCGGTATTTATGAATTTCTAGAATGAAAATAATTTTAGAAATAAGGTAGAGAGAGTGACATGTGGGACCAATAAGATAAAAGGATTTTTTAAGAATTAAATCAATTTTCAAAAATAGGATTAGGAATTGACATGTTGGCCACTGGTCCATAGACCAAATCCATGGACTAGGGTTTGGGTTCATGGTGAACTAAGTTTGTAAAATAGGGCATTGACACACGGGGTCCACTAATCAAAGACTTGGTTCACGGTGAGCCAGGTCTACACTGTTCCGGCTTTAGGGTTTGATTAGGTGTAGTGCTTACGTGGCAGCGATGTGGCAAGGTGGCACGAGGTGGCGACGATGTGGCGTCCACGTGGCTAGTGATGTGGCAAGGTGGCATGAGGTGGTGACGATGTGGCGTGCACGTGGTCGGTGATGTGGCAGCACTGACGTGGCACCAAGGAAACCAACCGCACGGGAAGCGGCGCATAGTCCACGGTGGTTCACCGGCGCAGCGTCTCCTGGGATGGTCGGCGGGTTGCAGAGCCCCGGCGAGCTCGACGGCCAGCGGCGGTGTTAGGATCAGCGGCTCCAGTGAGGTCGACCAAGGCGAGCGCGGCTCGGGCAAGCGCGCGGGGACGATGGAGGAAATCAAGCAGCGATGCTTCGAGTTGGAGAGGGACGGCGCTCCGGTGGCGGCTTGACGACGGCGGCCATGGATCCAATACAAGGGCGGCACGAGGATCTCGAAGGTGCCACCGGTGAGGACAGAGAGGCACCGAATGGCAGCGGTGAGGAACTCCAAGCTCCATCAATGGTGATGGCGGCTCGGTCCAACTCCGGCGGGCTCACATGGCATGATAGCAAAGACTCCGATGGCGGTGCGAGGGCAAAGGGAGTGGCACAGCAAGATGAGCGCAGATCGAGGTTCACTGGGGCTATTTATAGCCTTGGGTGGCGTGCGACACATGGACTCTAAGGTGGCGGCGGTGGAAACTGCGTCAGCTAAGTGTACGGCCGGTGGCGGCAACTGACTTGCGGGCTGGGTAGCGGTGTGGGCACTAGGGTTCCAGACACGCGACATGCCGGGCTGGCGTGCGGGTGTTCGGGAGTTGGGCGAGCGATGAGGCACAACCTGCTAGGGTTTGCGATTGGGAGGCGATCGGCCGGAGGGAAGTGAGAAAGGCTGGCGGTTGGGTCAGATGAGAAGAGAGGTGAGGTTGTCCTATCCAATTTGGCCCACAAAGGAAATTGGAGTAGAAATTGAATTTTTAATTTAAGAAATGGATGGAAATTCAAAAGATGTCAAATAAATAGCAAATAAATTCAGAAAAAACTAAGAAAATACACAAAATTCCTTGGAACCCAACTAAAATTGATTTTTATTTAATTGATGTTTAGTTTAGTCAAATTAAATATTTTTAATTTAGAAAATTCCTAATTAATTTATTAATTCAAATAAAATTGGTGAAATTTTCCAGGGACCTAAACTACTCAAAATATTTTTGAAAAGCCAAATTTTGGGACGTTACAAACCTCCCCCTTAAAGGCTGGCTATAGAATAGGTTAGGGAACTCAACTCTCCGACACTCTTCTTGCTTTCAATTACTTTTACTCTGACGGAACTACTTTTCTAAACACTCACGAAAGAAACATCTTGCTTCTTGCTGAACTTCTCGCTTCAGCAAAAACTTGACAAACTAGCTATTGGCAGGAAATGACTTCTAGCAACTCCATTACTTCTGACGGGAACTGCTTGATCAGTGCTCGAAGACACTTCTAAAGTTGTGAAAATCTTGCTACCGACTGATAATTCATGCTAACAAGCTAATTCTTCTTGTGAGCTTCGAAATCTGAACCGACTAACACACCTCTGTCACCTCTCTCGCAAGTTCTTAACACAAAACTGCGAAAGGCATCCTGAAGCTATACATGACTACGAGGGTGATAATCAGCATAATCTTTGTAGCTTTTCTGCTTGAACTAAGCTACATACAATCCCTTTAAGATTAAAGACATTTGGCCTTCTGCTTCATGATTAATGCAAAATCCACGTATTTTGTGATCTGATCTGCTTATAGATGAGCGAGGTCTCACACAATCAACCACTGTGAACTTCAGATGGGGACAACTACGAACTGACTAATATCTGGTGTTGTAGGGGATCTCGGCACATAACACTTACTTGCTCGACTGGGTACTATGAGTTAAGGCACCACTCATTAATCCTTTTCAATCTGTCCACTGATTCGGGTGATATACTATACTGATATTTAGATGAGTATCCAGGGCTTCATACACACTCTGTTGCTAACACGATGTAAACTGGGATCCTCGGTCTAGCGCTGACTCTTGTGGCACATCGTGCAAACTAACAATCTATGTCAATTTGACACTATACCAACTCTGGCGAATACCATCTTTGTCGTATACAACTTTGGTCGTATACCACTCTGCTAGACGGCCTCAAAACTAAGTGATATTGACAGGCTTGAAGTGGCAAATCAATTGTTCAACAATCACCTTTCAAGAAATTATAACCCTATTGGGTCCTAGGAAATCCCATGCTCGAATTCTCAGATATAGGAGTATTCTGACTAGCCTCTGACTTGTTGGCTAACTTTCTAACATACCAACACATGGTAACACATCCTACGATATTTCGCTATTGTGTTGGATCATCACAATTCAACTTCGAGATTTTTGTACACCTTGGTACCTTCGGAGAAAACGGAAGGCTTGCACACACATGTTGGTTCGAGCCTCCACTACTTGAGTTTCTTCTGATAAGATATGCAGACATACTCAATGTTTCATGGATCATTTTGTTAGCCTTCAGTGGATTCCAAGGCTTTACCTTGCTTCACATGAGAACTGATTCCCTTGACATAACTGTCATCTCACTGTCTTGTCGACACTGATTTCTAGCAACGGTTCAAACTCTGGGGTTCAATCACCATCCTTCTACAACTAACTCAAGATTTGCCTTCTGAATTTCACAAGTAACTTTAGCTGACTTATCGCTGATCAACAAGTTCTTGTGGTAGCTCCTTTGATTCAAAGCCTCAACGACAATACTGGTTTGTCCCGAGGGAATGGATTTCAACTTCATGGTTCTCAATACAATAAAACAACCTTCGCTGCTCCATGATATCAACTTTGAATTATGACTAGAATAATTCACTGCTTGAAACTTTAGTTGTTAGGAAGTGCCGGTGAAACTTCTTAACACACATATTCTTGGATGTTTCGTGATAAAAGTTGTCAAGTTTCTTTTAGGTAGCTGGTAGTATGAACACTGGAGCAGTGATCGATCTTTTCTAAAATTCTCACAAACTCAGTTCACTTCTGGCGATCCGGGTGAACTTATCATTTTACAACGATGAGGGTATTGGCTATCTTGAAACGATTGTCTCACTGATCTTCTGCTGACACTGTCTCGAAACGACCGCCTCACTAGTATTCAATTGACACTGTCCAATTCATGGACGATCTTAAAGAAACTGCAGTTCTTTCTCAGAACTCAAACATGCTGATTCTGAGGTTCTGAGCATTAACTCTTGAATAAACTGAAATTCTCGTACATCCTTGTGCTAACAACTTACTTTACAATCAACATTGGTGCTTGCCAAGCTGACGAGTTTGATTTAACACTACCCTTATTCGAGAAAATCATCTACTCATTGGCAACTTTTGCCATATATCATCTCAGACGTAAATCCTTATGGAATTGGCTGATCTTGGGTACCAAGTCAAAGGCAAACTTAACTTCTAATCTGGTTGCATGTTGTATAGATCACTTGCAAGGACAACTGCATACGTTTTTGCGGATATGAACATTATCCCATGACTAAATTCTTCAACCATTTATTGTTGCCTCACTACTATGCAAAATGATGTGGTGGAATTCAACATCATATTCCATGGTTACGGCTCTACGGCATGCAATCAACATGACTCAACGTCTGACTACTCGACTTGCAAAGGCACATGCTTAGAGAGGTACCCAATGATTTAAAATCCAACAATTTGTTTTCTTCATAACTTGCATACAAAGATATCCATCGTTTGGCTCTCAAACAAAGGAAATGTTACAACGATTCTTTGACTTTATTGTTACGGACGGAGGCATGGCACTGCACGGGTTGGTATCACCAATCTAGGATTTCTTGATAACATCATTGCACAAACTTCTCTTCTTTGACTGCTTTGTTGGGCAAACGGATCTTGCTGCTTTACCACCTACTCTGGGTGTTACAAACTTGACTTAAATGATTTCTGAAATTCTTGCGTCCGGAGTGGGTGACTGGTTCTTCTAAGGACACTGGCTGATGTAGTGACCTTCTTCGCGACAACTGTTGTAGCATAAACATGTCGAATCTTGCGACTTTTCCGACGAGGCTATGACTGAACAACTATCCTTCTTGAAGGTTGAAGCTTGTCGCTTTGCAGGTCATCTCTTGCATACTGGTCTTGCTTACCGCCATAATTAATTTATTGGTAAGTATTGACTCGTAGTTAATCGGTGGTAATTAAATAATAATTAATTATGATTAATTAATGACGTGTAGTTAATTAGTGTTACTTAATAGTAATTAATTTAGTGAGAATTAGTTAGATGTATTGAATTACTTGTACGCAATTTGTTAGTAAGTAATCAATTTGTTGCTAATTAATTAATTATTCGTATTTAATTATTCATATTTACTTGCTAACTTGTCTCGTAATATGTCAAATTTACTTCTGTCATGGATAATTAGTGGCAAATAAATTGGTCGTAATTAATTAGCATTAATTAGTTTAGAACTATTTAATTAGTAGTAATTAAAGAAATAATTCCATGTAAATAGACATGTACATTAAATTAATTAGGCGTATTTAAATACAATATTTGTTATATTGCGTACCGTAAATCGGGTTATTGTGGCTTTAGGTAATTTCCCACATGCAAGAGTTGGTAGTGTTTTATGGTGACAGTCTCGTACGGGCCAAACCTGGTGGGTTGAACCTGTCGAGATACAGTACAAGGTGGTCCGGGCTGATGGGCTCGATGCGAAGAATATTCATGAGCTTAAGAGCTGCATCAGGAGGGAGTTCGACACGGAGGCAATGATGAAGAAACTTGTGATCGAGGGGATCACCTACAGAAATAGGGCAGGTAGGGTGTATGAGAGCTAGTCAAGTTGAATAGAAGCGTAGCATGAGACCAGTACGTGCAGATTGCTTCCCAGGCCGAGGCGGTGATATATGGGAAGCCGATGGTGTACGTGAATTTTGTACGTAGGGCGATGAGAAACGTTGATGATGTTGGTGCCTCAGGTAGCGGGCAACCACAAGTAGAGCTTGGAGACGATAGCAAGGAGTGTGTTGTTTTGAAGGAAGTGTATGAGAGTAAACTTGCGCGTAATTTTGTGCAAAATGACGGTACTGGACTATGGTGGTCGGCCTGCATTGACTGCCACGAGTATCTACTATACTAGCCTCTTGGATTGGAGTCCGACGAGCTCGCTGACCTAGGCTCGAATGGTAGCAAGGAGGACGCACCCCAGGATGGTGGTATGACCGGCAGAATTGTGTCATCGGAGGTGTCTTACGTGGCATCCAGACTTGATGATATTGTAGTACGGTTGCTCATATTGCCGCAAGAAGGGTTCCAGTGCGGTTTTGATGCTAACAACATCTTACTTAGGCAACACTTCCTTAGCAAGGTGACCGTGCAGCAAGCTATAGCACGATACGCCTTGTCTATCAGCCGTATGTACTGGGTGCACCAATCTAACACAGAACATTACGCAGTGAAGTGCCTCGTGGAAGGCTGCTCTGGCAAGGTCAGTGCTCACTGAGCTAAGTTCTTCGGCTTGGTCTTCACGGTCAAGGCGGTGACCGACCACACTTGCGAGCATAGCGAGCCGTTGCGGCAGCATCGGAATGTGACGTCCTCATATGTGGCATGCCTCATCAGCCACCTAGTTGCAAATGACAGTCTGTCTCCCCAAGATGTTGCTATCAGAAGTCACCAATCTGGTTGGTTATCCAATCAGCTATAGCAAGGTCCGACGAGCTAAACAAAGGTTATCAAGTCCATGTACGGGACATACGAAGAGACATACAACCTTGTGCTGAGAATTCTTCACCAGATTGCCAAAGCAAACCCCGACATATACATAACAAGGTTGAAAGTGAAGATCTTGATGGAGGCCCTAATTGCTTCATACTGAAATGGGTGTTCTAGGCTTTCGCCCAAGCCATAGAGGGCTTCAAGTTCTATTGTCTGGTGTTCATGATGGATGTCACTTTCTTCACAGAGAGGTACAAGGGCACCATTCTCACTGCGGCAAGGTACGACGAGCTAAGCAAAAGATTATCGAGTCCATGTACGGGACATACGAAGAGGTGTACAACTTTGTGCCAAGAATGCTTCACCAGTTACGAAGCAAACCCTGGCACGTACATAAACAAGGTTGAAAGTGAAGATCATGATGGAGGCCTAAACAAGGTTGAAAGTGAAGATCATGATGGAGGCCCTAACTGCTTCATACTGAAATGGGTGTTCTGGGCTTTCGCCCAGGCCATAGAGGGCTCTAAGTTTTGTTCTCCGGTGCTCACTTTCCTCACTGGGAGGTGCAAGGGCACCATTCTCACCGCGATAGAGGTCAATGCGAATGACTAGCTTCTCTCGGTGCTTTTGCCATCATAGAGAATAAGAACACATCCAGTTAGTTGTGGTTCCTAGCAAATGTGAAGCGGACGGTTTTGAGAGAACGACCCAACGCATGCCTTATCACAGACCGCAATGTTGGGTTATTGTCAGCTCTGAACACCATGAAAAAGGGGGCAAAACTCCCATACCAGTGGAACGATGTGGAAACCCGGTGGTTCATGAGGCGGAAGTTTGAGACGTGTACAAAAACTATTGGGATCTTTGGTTGGAAAGGGTGAAATGGGCCCAAATAAGGCCTTAAAGTCAACTGGGAAGGGACGACGGTAGACGCGACGCTTTCGGAATGACTTGGATAACAGCCAGCGTGGGGGCCTGAGCCGCGCGACGAAGTGCAGGATATGCAAGATCCTTGGGCACTGTATGAAAGATTGTCCCAATAGACCGAGCTCATCGAGTTGTCAATATGTGTCATAATTTATTGTATTGTTTGCTTGTACGAGGACCATCATTTCATGTAAACAAGTAGTCTACTAATATTTGTGCATTTCTATACATCATTGTTTCTGAACATGTACGTATCTCGACATTCCATTTGTTTTGAACTGACTCGCCCTTGTTCTGTGCACAACAGCAAAACATTAGGTTGGTCTTGAATATGTCAGACTCATCATCGAACTTTTATGTGAAGATACTGCAGAAGCGCAAGGGCTTGCCAAGAGGTCTAAACCCTACCTAGATTTTTCTATGAAGGATGTGCCGATACCACCAGAGTTTCTACACCCATAATGTGTGTCGAAGAACCGACGAAGATTATTCAATCCACACACTCGGCCACCGTCTTTCGGGCGTGCTACACGTGCAGAAACATCCACATAAGAGAATCTTACACACACATCGATTTTTTGCACTTTACATTGCATTCCACAAATTCCTAACTTCCTCCACGCATAATGGCAGCATAAGATGCGTTGCAACTTCTTTCAATGGATCAACGGCCCAGAGATGTACGATTGGGCCTTCATCCAGCAGAAGTACATATTGAACTACACGATGCGAGCCAAGACCTTCCAACGATGGAAACCATACGTACCAAACCCTTTTGAAAAGGCACAGGAGGAGCCCAGGATAGCAGGGTGGTTGAAAGCATCTAGGCCCCTAAAAATTGTATTTTGGTAATTAATGACATTATGTGAATATGGGACTAACATGTTTGTTGAAGTGTTTACAAGGCATAGTCCCAAAATGACAAAGTGAATCCAAGGAGCTGCATGTCAAAGAATGTTGAAAAGATGGAGTTGATCTCAAAGACAAGGTATAAATAGACTAGGACCCCTTTTGATTTTACCGGTCTTCGGAGTATGGAGGAAGACCGGATTATAGGATAAATGTCGTACTATTAAGGGGGAGCTTGTCTAGTAGCTTGAAAGCATCTCATTATGCCTTTGGATCAACTTAGGATCATGCATGTTCTTTTGGTTTGGTTTAAAAAGAAAATCTTTTTCCCAGAACACAATCGGAAGTTCCGCAATTGTATGAGCGGAAGTTCGATTAATCGAATGCTCAAAAAGCTGCGGTTGAATTTTTCCGAGAGCATCCTTTTGGGACTTAGCCGATTTTTCAAGTGCGGAAGTTCCGCGATGAAATGGCGGAAGTTCGATTAATCGGATGCTCCGAAAAACTGCGGTTGAATTTTTCCAGAGAGCCTCCTTTTCGGGACTTAGCCGATTTCTCAAGTCGCGAAGTTCCGCAATGAAATGGCGGAAGTTCCGATTAATCGGTTGCTCCGAATTATGCGCGGTCGGTTTTTCCAGAGCACCCGTTTTGGGACTTAGCCGTTTTCACGAGTGCGGTAGTTCCGTGTGTAAGCGGATCTTCCGATGTCGGAAGAACCGAAATCCTTATGGAGGAAGTTCGCACATAAATCAACGGCTAGTTCGAGCATTTAATGCTCATTTGTAATGACCGCTTCTGATGCACTCGAGTGAAGTCGGTAGTTCGCACCTTGTCTCGCGAACTTCCGATTTCCGACTTTTGCACGATTTTACGCATAACGGTCATATTTGGTTGTTGGGGTATAAATACACCCCACCAGCTCAGGGCGTGTGGTTGAGCATTCATTCAATTCATTTGAGCCTTGAGCACTCCTCTCACTCCTCATTTACTCTCTTTGCACACATTTGTGAGGTAGTGAGCAAAAACAAGAGCATTGCATTCTTAGTTGATCCATTGGCTCTTGATTGTCGTCAAGTGAAGTTCAAGTTCTATTCTCTTGGTGCTTGTCGGCACCTAGGCGACTTAGCGAAGGTTGCTCGGTGATCTCTTCAAAGAAGCTTGTGAAGAGACCGTTGTTTGTGATTGGTCGGTGTTCACCAACTCGGAGAGGAGGAAGAACAACCAAGTGATCGAGGGTAGGCTTAATTTGTGGAGCCGGCTTGAGTGGTCAAGCTTCCTCAACGTGGACTAGTGAAGATCGACAAATCTTGATACCACGGAAAAAACCCCCTTGTCCTTGTGCGGTTGATTCTTGTCTTTACTTATTTCACTTATTTTGTAGCTCATAGATTGTGTTAAATATCTTTGATTAGAATATCTTGCTTATTTCGGTAATTTGATCAAGAAAATTTAGAAACCTCCTATTCACCCCCCTCTAGTCGGTTATCCTTGATCCTACAAGTGGTATCAGAGCTTGGTCTCTCTAATTTTAGACTTAACCGTCTAGGAGAGAAAAGGATGGCTAGCGAGGGAATGTCTATAGGCAAGGCTCCTCTATTTGACGGATCAAATTATTCTTATTGGAAAATTAGAATGTCAATCTATTTAAAGGCCATGTGCCCAAGCGTATGGAGAATTGTAAGTGAAGGTTTCGTTATGCCACTTGATCCCACACACACCACGGATCAAGACGAACGAAATTCTCACCTCAATGCTCAAGCAATGAATGCTCTCTTTGGAGCTTTAAACGCGGATGAGTTCAATCGCGTGAGCAACCTTGAAACTGCTCACGAGATATGGACCACGCTCTCTGAAATTCATGAGGGCACATCCACTGTTAAAGAAGCCAAATTGCATAGGCTTAGGATCAAATATGAGACATTCACAATGTTGCCTCAAGAGAGTATCACCGAAATGTACTCAAGACTCAACAACATTGTGAATGAGCTCAAGGGTCTTGGTACTAATTTGCTTGATATTGATGTAGTGCGCAAGATGCTTAGGGCTCTTCCCGACAAGTACGAAGTGTTGGTGACATTATTTCTCAACTCTCCCGAGTTGCCAAGGATGACACCAACCGGGCTTTTGGGAAACCTTATCACAAATGAGCTTTACAAGAAAGACAAGGAAGAGCTCATTGAGTCAACTTCTTCAAGGAAGAAAGTTACCGCTTTTAAGGCAAAAGCGGAATCAAGTGATGAAGAAGATGAGGATGAGGACTCAGGAGGAATTTGCCTCCTTGTGAGAAGAATGAAAAATTCATGAGGAGACGGCCTCATAGAAGCTTCAATTTCGATAAGATTGCAAAGGGCAATCATCCAATGAGAAGAAGCGCTATAGCAACATTCGTTGCTATGAGTGTGATGAGAAGGGGCACATTGCATCTCATTGCCCAACTAAGAAGGATGACAAGGGTAAGTCATCAAAGAAGAAGGAATTCAATGGTAAGAAGAAGCTTTTCAAGAAGCTTCACAAGGATGGCAAGAATGAAGCTCATATCGGAGAATGGGACTCCGACAAGGAGTTTTCGGATTCCGACTCCGACTCCGATATTGAAGGATCCTCCAAGAAGAGAGGACTTGTTGGTATTGCTATCAAGGAGGCTCCATCGTTATTTTCTACTCCCACTTGCCTCATGGCAAAAGGAGAAAAGGTAAAATCTCTTGATAGTGAAGAACCCTCCTATGATGAGCTTATGGATATGCTTGAAGAATTAAATGAATATCTTGGAAAGGAAAAAGCTAAATTTAGAGTCTTAAAGAAAGAGCATATATCTTTAAAAAACTCTTATGATGAATTGAAAGATGCTCATGATTTGCTTGTCCAAGATAAGTCTTACACTAGCATTGGTATTGCTTGCGATATTCAAGAAAAAATGCCTAGTGTAAACATTGCTAGAACTAGAATATCCACTTCTTGCGATGACTTGCTTGCTATACCATGTAGCTCAAGTGTTGATTCTAAAATTGAAAATGCTAAATCTTGTGATAAGCTATGTGTAGAAAATAGTGAGCTAAAGGAGCAAGTCACCAAGCTAAGTAAGAGCTTGGAAAGGTGCTTCAAGGGTAAAGATACCCTTGACAAGCTTTTGAGTGAGCAAAGGTGCTCATTCAATAAGGAAGGACTTGGGTACGTGCCCAAGAAAGGTAAGAAATCGGTAAACAAGCCCGTGAGGTTTGTTAATCAAAATGGCAAGTTTTGCCAAAATGCCGGAAATAGGACATGTTCAACAAAAGTGTCCTATTGGTAAGGTTTCATCAATTGGCTTGTTTGATTCTTGTTATATGCTCAAAAGGCCAAAGATGGAAAAGTGGTTGCTAGGTTTGTTGGCACCTCAATTTTAGGTGTTAAAAAGAATGCTATTTGGGTGCCCAAATCTTTGATAACTAACCTCCAAGGACCCAAACAAATATGGGTACCTAAAAGAACTTGATCTCTTTTGTAGGTGAACTACAAGACCGGTGGAAGGCATTGGGTGCTTGATAGCGGATGCACTCAACACATGACCGAGACCGGAAAATGTTCACCTCATTTGAGAACGGAGCGAAATGAAAAGATCACTTTTGGTGACAATAGCAAAGGAAAGGTAATTGGCTTAGGTAAAATTGCTATCTCAAATGACCTTTCCATTTCAAATGTATCTTTAGTAGAAACATTGAATTTTAATTTGCTATCCGTTGCTCAATTATGTGATCTTGGATTAACTTGCTCTTTCTCTAAAAGGAGGTCACTATTTTTAAAGAAAAGAAAATGAAATGATTTTTAAAGGTTTTAGATTCGCAATCTTTATTTGGTTGATTTCTCCTCAAATGAATCGTGTTTGAAAACTTGTTTGATTGCAAAACTTCAATGGGTTGGTTATGGCATAGAAGACTAGGTCATGTGGGAATGATTCAACTTAAAAGCTTTTCAAACATGACTTAGTGGTTGGCTTGAAGGATGTGAAGTTTGAGAAAAATAGACTTTGTAGTGCTTGTCAAGTAGGAAAGCAAGTTGCTAACTCTCATCCTTCCAAAAGTATCATGTCAACTTCTAGGCCATTAGAGCTCTTACATATGGATTTGTTTGGGCCAACAACCTATAAGAGCATTGGGGCAATAGCTATTGTTTAGTCATTGTAGATGATTACTCTAGATATACATGGGTATTCTTCTTATATGACAAAGGTGAAGCCCCAAGATTTTTAAAAGTTTTGCAAAAGGGCTCAAAATGAATTTGATTTTATAATAAAGAAAATCAGTAGTGATAATGGTTCCAGTTCAAAACACTAATATTGAAGATTATTGTGATGAACTTGGAATAAAGCATGAGTTTTCCACTACCTACACTCCGAGCAAAATGGAGTAGTAGAAAGGAAAATCGTACATTAATAGAAATGGCTAGGACAATGCTTGATGAGTATAATACTTAGATCGCTTTTGGCTGGAGCGATTAATACCGCTTGTCATGCCATAAATCGTCTTTATTTGCATAGACTTTTGAAAAGACTTCCTATGAACTCCTTGTTGGAAGAAACCGAACATTTCTTACTTTAGAGTATTTGGTTGCAAATGCTATATCTTAAGAAAGGGTGTTCGACTTTCTAAATTTGCAAGTCGGTGTGATGTCGGTTTTCTACTTGGTTATTCCTCAAATAGCAAAGCATATCGTGTCTTTAACAAAACTAGTGGTATTGTTGAAGAAAGACACGATGTACAATTTGATGAAACTAACGGCTCTCAAGAAGAGCAAGAGGATTTTGATGATGTAGGCAATGGAGCTCTTATGGAAGCAATGAAGAATATGCAAATTGGGGATATTAAGCCAAAAGAAGATCAAAGTGAACCATCATCATCCATGAGAGTTGAGCCACCTACCTCTTCCGTGACAAATGAAATAAATCAAAATCAAGAAGATGTCAAGGAAGGAGATCAATCATTTAATCTACCTCAAAGGATCCACAACGCAATAGCCAAAGACCACCCAATAGACCAAATATTGGGTGAAGTAAGCAAAGGTGTCCAAACTCGCCTCGTATTGCTTCTTTTGTGAACATTACTCTTTTGTTTCCTCTTTGGAACCAAAGCGTATAGATGAAGCACTAGAAGATCCGGATTGGGTGAATGCTATGCATGAGGAGCTAAATAACCACTGAAATGATGTTTGGACAATGGTGGAAAGACCCAAGGAGCATAATGTTATTGGCACAAAATGGGTCTTTCGGAATAAACAAGATGAAAATGGAGTTGTGGTAAGAAACAAGGCAAGGTTAGTTGCTCAAGGATATACTCAAGTTGAGGGTTTAGATTATGATGAAACATTTGCACCCGTAGCAAGACTTGAGTCTATTCGCATTTTACTTGCTTTTGCTTCATGCTTTGATATTAAATTATTTCAAATGGATGTTAAAAGTGCTTTCCTAAATGGCAAAATATCCGAACTTGTCTTTGTTGAACAACCTCCGGGTTTTGAAGATCCCAAAAATCCTAATCATGTGTATAAACTCTCAAAGGCGCTATATGGTTTAAAACAAGCTCCTAGAGCATGGTATGAGCGCCTTCGAGATTTTCTACTCTCTAAGGGATTCAAAATCGGAAAGGTTGATACAACTTTGTTTACCAAAATTATTGATGATGATTTCTTTGTTTGTAGAATTTATGTGGATGATATAATTTTTGGTTCTACTAATCAAGATTTTTGCAAAGAGTTTGGTGATATGATGTCTAGGGAGTTTGAGATGTCAATGATAGGAGAACTCAGTTTCTTTCTTGGACTTCAAATCAAACAACTCAAGGATGGGGTCTTCATAAGCCAATCCAAGTATGTGAAGGACTTACTCAAAAGATTTGGCATGGATGACGCAAAGCCCATCAAGACTCCCATGGCTACAAATGGACATCTTGATCTAAACGAAGGAGGTAAATCGGTTGATTTAAAGCTTTATAGGTCTATGATTGGTAGTTTGCTTTATCTTACCGCATCTAGGCCCGATATTATGTTTAGCGTTTGCATGTGTGCACGTTTTCAATCGGCTCCAAAAGAATGTCATTTAATGGTCACAAAAGAATATTAAGATATTTAAAGCATTCCTCAAGTATTGGCCTTTGGTATCCAAAAGGTGTAAAATTTGATTTGATTGGATATTCGGATTCGGATTATGCGGGTTGTAAAGTGGATAGAAAAAGCACCTCAGGGAGTTGTCAATTTTTAGGTAGATCCTTAGTGTCTTGGTCTTCCAAGAAACAAAACTCTGTTGCCCTTTCCACCGCCGAAGCCGAATATGTTTCTGCAGGTAGTTGTTGTGCACAATTGCTTTGGATGAGGCAAACTTTGATGGATTATGGAATAACATTTGACAAAATGCCTCTGTGTGTGATAATGATAGTGCAAAGAAAATAGCCAACAACCCCGTCCAACATTCAAGAACCAAGCACATAGATATCCGCCATCATTTCCTTAGAGATCATGTGTGCAAGGAGATATTGAAATTAGCCACATTTGCAATCGAAAATCAATTAGCGTATATCTTTACCAAACCTTTAGATGAAGGTCGCTTTTGCCTATTGAGGAATGAGTTAAATGTCATTGACTATTCAAATGTCGCTTGAACTCTTGTCACATGCACTTTGGGTCTTAGTTGCATTTTTGTCTATTTTAAGATATTTTTACTCAAATTTTCGCTCCAAATGTGATATTTTGATAAAAATTACTTTATCATATAGACATTAGTCTTTTTATTGCATAATAATCCTGAATGATACTTGGTTGAGTGCAAAAACTAAGGATTATTTGCAAAATCTTCAAATTCAACTTCCTCTTTCCTGAAGTGTCAGGATAATCGGAACTTCCGGCCTTCCAGGCGCGGAACTTCCGGTGCCGGAACTTCCGCTGTTGTGTTGCGGAACTTCCGCTTTCCGGTAGTTGAGAAACATTTATTGCCTGCGGTCGCTCCGTTTCCTTAACTCTCTCCAGCCGCAGCGCCCTCGCCCCGAGCCCTCCTCTTCTCTCTGTCTTTCTCCACCGAAACCAGTGATCCTTCCTCGGTTTTTCTTCAATCTCGTCCAATCAACTGCTTCCCAAGGGTTCAATCTCTCTCTCTCTCAAGGTATTTCCAATTCCCTTCTTGGATTTGCATCCTTATGAACCCTAGGTCAATTTTTGGGAAAAATCAAATGTTGTTGAAATCTGTGGTTGATTCTTGGGAAAATAGGTTTATTCAGTATCATATGATGTATATGCATCGAATCCATGGATTCAATCCATCCAAATACTGAAAAATCCAAAATTCCTATTGACCTAGAATCGGCTCAGGATAATCGGAACTTCCGCCGTTGAAAACGCGGAACTTCCGCCAATGTAGTTCCGAGTGCAACTTATGAGCTTCGATTGTCCCGACATGTAAATGTAAAATCCCATTTTCATTTGATTCAATCTTTGACACTTCATCCATTGTTGTTCTTGAAGATGCCGAGGATGAAGATGTCAGTCCCAAAGCATTATTCAGATCTCAAGCATCTTCTTCAAGAAATGAGGAAGAATCGATAATTCAGATCGTAAGAAAGTGGATCAGAGAAGAATCAATATGAATCGATGAGGAACTAGGAGAACCTAAGAGATTGAAATTGATCTTAAAGGACTCACGTGATTTACTACACTATTCTTAGGGATAAAGATCAATACTCACTTCGAGAAACAGTGATGACCCTCGTTTTCATACCAAATTTCAAAGGCGAGTTTATGATCTCTTTTATGGACCAAACAAACCATTCGCTGATCACAAGTACATCAATTGGTCCTACCTCAATGGACTTGACAGATATGAGGGTACATACAGGCTCTTCCAAATGAAATGATTCACAACCTTGTGGCAATAAAGTGCAACTATAGTGATGAGATCATCCGTCAATTCTATGCCACAGTATGCATTCCTCCTGATTTTTCTTACCTCACTTGGATGACAGGAACAGTGAGACATTCCTGCTCAAAACGTGGGTTTGAACGTGCATTGGATGTCGAGTCGAGTAGATATGAGAAAATTTATGATGGCACAGTTCTCCCTCTTTCTGCTTGGAATGAATTTTATGACACCACTCAAAGATTTGTCCCTGGTAAGATCACATGACTTCTTCCTATTCCCAGCTTGGTAAATAGGATTATTAACCATACCATATTACCAAAAAGCGGGAATTATGATGCAATTAGAGGGCATGTTTGGAATATATTGGAATGCATCATGCATGGAAGGAAGTTTGATGTTGTGGATGTTATCATAAGAGAGATAGCAGGAACAAAGAATGATCGAGTCAAACGGATAAACTTTGCACCCTACATTATGGCTTTGATCATTAAACAAACTGATTATAATGGAGCTTTACCTTCAGCACACAAAGCCTATAAACCAAGAGAAGGTCCTCCAATCCCTGCCAATCTTAGGCGTGCTCCAGCAGAAGTACCTGAAGCTGCACCTCCTGCTGCTGCTGCTGCTGCTGCTCCTCCACAAGGTATAGCCACTATGGATCAGATTTATGCCACCTTGTTGGAGATGAAGGCATCCCAGGATACCTTCCAGGCAGTGACCACCTCTAGACTGGATGCGTTTGAGGCAGCGACCTCTTCCAGACTCGACGCCTACTCGGCCAGCCTTGACGCGCTTTCAGCCAGATTCGCCGAACAGTTTCCTCCACCAGTTCATTTTGGACGGCGTCGCTTTCGCTCTCCTCCTGGCGGTCCCCCTGTTGATCTTCCTGATCCTCCGCAAGATCCTCCTGCGGAGTGACCCTTTTGGCCCTTGATGACAAAGGGGGAGAGAAGAGTGTGTGTTAGTGAGAAAGAGAGCTAGTCTTACCTATTATGATATTGTAGCATATTGTGTCTTTTTGACTATGGCTTGTAATGAACTTGATGCTTATGACTTTGTTTGAAAACTTGATGCTTATCATGATATCTTGTGGTATTTTATATTTTTGTTGTACTTGGATCTTTGATTAATGATAAATGACTATGTGATGTGAATGCTCTATCTTTATTGTCATTTGTTCTCTTCCAAGTAACAATGTTCTACAGAAACTCCGCCAATATTTCCTGAAAATCCAAACATGTGCTTTACATTATCTTCTACTCAATATGCACATGTTAAGGGGGAGCTTTTCTGTTTTCAAACCAACTTTCTCTCACAACTTTATTGTGTTGTCATCAATTACCAAAAAGGGGGAGATTGAAAGCATCTAGGCCCCTAAAAATTGTATTTTGGTAATTAATGACATTATGTGAATATGGGACTAACATGTTTGTTGAAGTGTTTACAAGGCATAGTCCCAAAATGACAAAGTGAATCCAAGGAGCTGCATGTCAAAGAATGTTGAAAAGATGGAGTTGATCTCAAAGACAAGGTATAAATAGACTAGGACCCCTTTTGATTTTACCGGTCTTCGGAGTATGGAGGAAGACCGGATTATAGGATAAATGTCGTACTATTAAGGGGGAGCTTGTCTAGTAGCTTGAAAGCATCTCATTATGCCTTTGGATCAACTTAGGATCATGCATGTTCTTTTGGTTTGGTTTAAAAAGAAAATCTTTTTTCCAGAACACAATCGGAAGTTCCGCAATTGTATGAGCGGAAGTTCCGATTAATCGGATGCTCCGAAAAACTGCGGTTGAATTTTTCCAGAGAGCATCCTTTTCGGGACTTAGCCGATTTTTCAAGTGCGGAAGTTCCGCAGTGAAATGAGCGGAAGTTCCGATTAATCGGATGCTCCGAAAAACTGCGGTTGAATTTTTCCAGAGAGCCTCCTTTTCGGGACTTAGCCGATTTCTCAAGTGCGGAAGTTCCGCAATGAAATGAGCGGAAGTTCCGATTAATCGGTTGCTCCGAATTATGCGCGGTCGGTTTTTCCAGAGCACCCGCTTTGGGACTTAGCCGTTTTCACGAGTGCGGTAGTTCCATTGTAAAGCGGATCTTCCGATTAATCGGAAGAACCGAATCCTTATGGCGGAAGTTCCGCACATAAATCAACGGCTAGTTCGAGCATTTAATGCTCACCGTAATGACCGCATAAAGGCACTCGAGTGAAGTGCGGTAGTTCCGCACCTTGTACTGCGGAACTTCCGATTTCCCTGACTTTTGCCTGATTTTCTGCATAACGGTCATATTTGGTTGTTGGGGGTATAAATACACCCCCACCAGCTCAAGGACGTGTGGTTGAGCATTCATTCAATTCATTTGAGCCTTGAGCACTCCTCTCACTCCTCATTTACTCTCTTTGCACACATTTGTGAGGTAGTGAGCAAAAACAAGAGCATTGCATTCTTAGTTGATCCATTGGCTCTTGATTGTCGTCAAGTGAAGTTCAAGTTCTATTCTCTTGGTGCTTGTCGGCACCTAGACGACTTGGCGAAGGTTGCTCGGTGATCTCTTCAAAGAAGCTTGTGAAGAGACCCGTTGCCGGTTGTGATTGGTCGGTGTTCACCAACTCCGGAGAGGAAGAAGAACATCCAAGTGGTCGAGGGTAGGCTTAATTTGTGGAGCCGGCTTGAGTGGTCAAGCTTCCTCAACGTGGACTAGTGAAGATCGACAAATCTTCGATACCACGGGAAAAACCCCCTTGTCCTTGTGCGGTTGATTCTTGTCTTTACTTATTGCACTTATTTTGTAGCTCATAGATTGTGTTAAATATCTTTGATTAGAATATCTTGCTTATTTCGGTAATTTGATCAAGAAAATTTAGAAACCTCCTATTCACCCCCCTCTAGTCGGTTATCCTTGATCCTACAGTGGTGGTGGTGGACCCCTGAACAGGAAGTTGAGTACGAATGGGCACAACACGTGATAGACAAGGGGAAGGCTCTTGCTATTGAGATCGGTGACCGGCGTATCATTTCCCATTGCATGGGCACACTCCATATCGAAGAGGTGAGTTAGGCATAATTTGCATCCTGATTATGTATTTGGCCTTTCGTTCTGCAAACATCATGAAATTGTCCAGCCCGTCTCATAGAACATGGATGACATCGACACTCACCATGGATGTGGCTAGTCCTGAGACAAGGGGAAGGCTCCTGCTACCGAGATCGACAGTTGTTGTAGCATTTCCAGTCGCCTGGGCACACTCCATATCAAAGATGTGAGTTATGTATAATGTGCATCTTGATTATGTATTTGGCCTTCCGTTCTGATATCATCATGTTGGCGATATGCCCTAGAAATAATCATAGAGATCATTGTATCACGCTTATGTTTATGAGTTATTGAATAAGTGTTATTCTGTTCTCTAAATGAATCATCAGTTATAAAGATCAACGAGCATGTGACTTGTTGGTGAAGCTCTTTTAACTTATGATGGTGTCGGTCTAAATGTATCCCTGATCAAATATCATTGTTCGGAACACTAGTGATCCTATCAACTAGCGCAAGTATTGATTGATGACCATGTTTCACCGATCATGTATATAGGGATATCAAATCAATAATGTGGACACATGTTAGAGAACATGGTGTTAGATTGACCCACCTTGAGACACTACTGAGATTATTATGATTTCATATGTCATCAGTTGGTCTCAAGAAATGATGATGTATAATCCTTAGACTTGATATCAGTATGATTTTCTACATGTGTAAGAGTACACTTTGGGGTTACCAAATGCTACTCCATAACTAGGTAGTTATAAAGGTAGCTTCAGGTATGCTATGAAATATACGGAGGAATGTGACAGATCGAATATGATATTTGCCCCTCCTAACATAACAGGAGAGATATCTCTCGGTCCCTCAATGTGGTTGGATAAGGAAAGTGCATGGTCATGCCACTGGTGGCCGAAGAGTTCGACCACAAGAAGTTATCCGACACTTGTTTAAGAAAGTACTAAACAGTCAATGGTTGACATAATATCTCACTTGGAGTTGAACCGGCATCGTGAGGCAAAGGGAGAATACACGAGCTGGTCATTCAGTTCGATAAAATACGAACTAGTCGTATGGAGATACGAGCTGGTCGTAGGCTGATCGAACATGCTCACTAAGTGGTCAAAACCTGGTCGTAAGGAGTTACGAACTGGTCGAGACCAAATATGAGCTAGTCGTAGGCTGGTCGAAACCTGGTCGTAAGGAGTTACGAACTGATAGAGACCAAATAGGACCTGGTCGTAGATCATATTGCATTAAAGTTCGTCTGATATAATTCATGCGTATTCAGGAATCGTTATGTTCTGCTAGGAGCCGCTAACGACTCGTGATCAGAAAGGAGTTTCGAGTCACAACCGATTACACATGAATCTAACGGGTCACACACTTAACGGGATGGAACAAACCAGTATGGATACGGTTCGTCAAACGTGTTTGGATAGGATCCGTCACGGGCACTATATATGGAGATGATTGAGGTTGATGGGAGGGTGGGGATAGACGAGACACATGACAAAATATGATGTGAGTTGCTACAAGCCCTAGCCGCCATCTTCTTGAGAGAGCCTTCTCGTGCGACTTGGTGTAGCACACTAGCGTACGGTGTTCTTTCCCCGGACGTGTGGATACCGTGGATGCGCTATTGCGGTTGCTGTTACGCTTGAAGACGACCCACGACCTTGGCGAGGAACTCGGTTAGTTGTTGGAGAGTACGATCGGCTACGAGGACAATCGACTACAAGGACGATCGACTAAGTTGGGCGATCGACTACGGTGGACGATCGACTACGTTGGGCGATGAACTACAGTGAACGATCGACTATGATCACTACATCAACACGCTCTTTGTTGGACCAGGCTGCTCCAACTTTTCTTTCGTTGTACTACGCGTCTGGTCGTAACGATCTGTGATCTCTTGTTTGCATGGTATCTTGATTTACGTGGTAGAATTTTTGAATTATCAGCTAGCATAGTCTACCCTATCCCTACAGATCATGCAATCGTCCAGCCCGTCTCATAGAACATGGATGACATCGACACTCATCACCGACGTGGGCAATCCCGAGACAAGTTGAAGGGGTTGATGCACCATGAAGACTAATTTTGATCCTCCTTTTCTTCGATTCCAAAAAAAATTACGTGTGTATCTTACATGTTTTCCGGTTTGTTTAGTCTTGCTTGTTATCGTTTGTAATGCACGTAGCCAAACCACGCGTGACATTTACTTCACAAATTACAATGTGTATTTCAAAATTTTGTCAAATTTATTTTTCAAATTTTAGATTGCAACTCCACATGAAATGTCAAAACTGACGTGACTCCCCATGTATGGGGTTTCATGATTTCATGTGAACCTCAGTGTTTTCTGATTTTATGTTAATTCAGAATTGATCTACTCCGATAATACGCACATAAAATACAAAATATGCATACAAATATAGTGTAACAAAAGTACATAAAATCTATGCAGTGGAATTACACACATGATACAATATGGCTCACTCGTCTAAGCCACTCTCTGCTCCCTATGTCTGCGTCTGCGTGCGCATCTTGGTTTTGCATTGAGCATGTCCTGTGGGATACGTTAACCGTCCGAGAGCGTGTATTGGTTCGGAGAGGGTACGGAGACTGTTGAGTGGGCAGAGGTGCATCAGCAAGCTTACCCCTGGCCCAGCTTAGTCTGTCCAACGTTAATGTTGTTTAGCTGAGTCATGTCAAACTGGTTACCACCTGCAATCATATCATTAATGAAGGAATCAAGAAATCCACACCCGGATCGCCCTCCCCCCAGGTACTCTGTCTACAAGTCTCTGGGTGAGGAGGAACTTTGGCCTTGACCGTGCGATGTACTAGTGACCCTGAAGGAGCTCTACCCTTGGTACTATACTTTGTACTGGTCAACGTACAACAGGGGTGAGCGCCCAAGGTGCCACGGTCCAAACCCTGGTTTCGTGTACGGCTCCCAGGCAGTAGCTAGGATGGCCCTATCCTAATCGGTATATGGATGACCGTCACTCCCATGCTCAACCGATGGTTGTAAGATAGAATGATGTTAGCTGAAATAAATATCCAGGACCTAAACTAAACATCTCGTACCTCCGGATGTGCAGTGCAGATGACCGAGGGGAGCGCCAGTTTGAGTATGGGGTGCGGACAGCAGAAGTGATGCATCTCGACGGACGTGTGGATGGAAGATGATATGACATTAGCACAACATAAGGCATAATAAAAAATAGGATATAAATTTGTACAAAACTTACCTCCTCGCTGATCTACTGCGTGAATGATCGACAGAGAGCCCTATGACGCTCGCCAGTCTGACTTGGCCGTGCCGACCTAGCAGGTGAGCATGGTTAGCCCATTCGGTACGTAGCATGTAGGACGTCGTCTCTCGACTGACTGCAGCTCATGTTCTTTATTATATTCTTCGACTCCGCTGTAGAATCAAGGATAACCGACTAGAGTGGGTTGAATGTGAGCTTTCTAAAAATCTTGGGCTCTAATTAACAATTTTAACAAGTATAGTCTAATTAAAGATTTCTACCACAAGTCAAGATGTAAATTCTAAGTTTTCACTAAGTCACCCAAGACTATGTCAATATTAAATACACAAATGAGTAGCTATAAATGTAAATGCAGAAATAGTAAAAACAAGAGAGGAAACCGCAATGAAGACAATCAATGTTTTCCCGTGGTATCGAAGACTTGTCTGTCTTCACTAGTCCACGTTGAGGTAAGCTCAAATGAATTAGACCGACTCCACGAGTTGAGCTTAATGAACCTCAATTTCACTAGGGTTGCACTTACTCCACTCTGGAGATGACGAGCACCGAACCACTCGCAAATGGTGCCGGGTCTCTTCATAACCTTTTTGAAGAGATCGCCACATAATCTTCTCCCAAACCGTCTATGTGCCTGAAAACACTAAGAGTAATAAATCATAACCCTTACTTAAAGGTACTCCAAGGATGCTGAGAGCCACCTGGATGCAATGCTTAGACCACTGCTCTTGGTTGCCCTTGTCCAACTTGGGCATGATAAGACCATTAATGAAGGAGTTAGGCGCTTTAACATCTTCATAGATGATCGCAACACTTCCTTCTTCCTCCAGATACTAGAAAGGTCCTACCTTTTGCCCGTACTTCACATGGTGCTCCTATGTTTACCGCTTCTATTTGTAACTTGCGTTGTTCTGCAGGCTGCATACCTCTCTGTGATGCAGAATGTTAGTAGTTCCAACAGATCCGGTTATGATTCTCTTCTAGAAGTCTACAGGGAGTCAGCTGAAGGGGAGGAAAAGTTACGTATCTTAGGTGTGTAGCTTTTGGACCATCTTAAATTAACAAAGCTTGCTGATGTTTTGGGTTGTCCTGAAAGCCTTGCCTCTTTGTTTCTAGGCATATTGTCTTCTTGCCGGGATAAGGATATCATTCTTGAGTCATTGAATTTGATTTTCTCTGATGAGGTAGACCCTAAAATCTTTCCTTTCGTCCATGATTTCAATGGAAGGTCCGAATGAGCTTGTACCTCTGTGTCAACTAATTGTAAGCTGTACTCAGGTCTCATTTGTCTCTTACTTGTCAGGTCCGCAATCAAGATGCATATGTTGTCCTTGGAGGTATAAGAATAGAGGCACATGAAACTGCATGGACCTGGTTGAAGGTACAATCTCTTTTAGTGGGTATGGAAAGCCCATTGATCGGTGTGTGTTGTTGCACATAAAAGTTGAGACTTTCGGACCCTGTTTGGAACATTGGGTTCTTGTAGGAATTTTGGACAAAATGAAATATCGAATCATTGGAAGTTTCTTTTCCTAACAAAGTCAATGTGAACTTTCTACATTCGATACAGGACCCAGAGTGTTCTAGACTTCTAGTATTTGTCAATAAGCGCTCATGTGGCATATTTTAAAGTAAATAGCCCAGCTATATTTGTGAATTTGTTTGGTGTTCTGTTTATATGTAATTTCTTTGCAACTCAATTTTAAGTAGTGTGTGAATTGGGGGCACCACATCCCCTGTGCTAAACATTAGCCCCAAGCCCCCAACCCTTTTCAGTGTCGTTCCTTCTTCTAATACCTTAAAAATGGCTGATGGTTCATGTTAATTTCAGCAGACTATGAAATATTTGAAAACATTCTGCTTACATGTGTCCATTCTGTCTGTATGCAGGGAAGCTGGGACCGTATCTCAAAGATATTTTCAGCGAGCTCACTAGTGTCGGATTTTGTCAGATCGATTGTTCCATTGGTACGTTTCTATTGCCCAATTTCGTAGGTTTTATTCCCATCAGGCCATTGCTAATGTGCACTCCTTTGTTTCCTGTCAGTTCACCTCCAATGAGAAGGCAGCAGAGATCTCCGAGTTCTTTGCGACTCGCACGAAACCAGCATTCAAGAGGACGCTGAAGCAGAGCCTCGAGAACGTGCGGATCAGCGCGAGGTGGATCGAGGGCATCAGGAGTGAGCCCAATCTTGCACAGACAGTGCATGAGCTGCTAAACAAACCCTGATGAGCTGCTGCTACAGTGTTTATGTTTCTGATGATGTACCTTCCTGGGGAACCTGGAAGCTGTTTACCTGTGTTATTGTTGTGGTTGGCAATAACATCTATTCCTTTCTGTCTTATCATCTGTGAAAAATGTCTCTTGTAATGTTCTTTGCATGGAGTAATGGTGAGCCATTTGGTGTCCATTTTTGGCCCAAGCATTGTTACAGTAGCTCTCCAGAGTCTTGGTGATGAAGGCAAGAAGCATAGGCAGCATACAAGGCAAACGGATAGTATCCTAATAGATTTTTTGTGAAGGTGCCAGATTGTGTGAAGGAGCCGGAGCCGTGATTCAGATCTTGTGTCACCACAGCACTTCACCACTCACCAGCCACTTTGTTCCAACTTTGAAGAGGCCAAATGGATGAGGTTTATCTATCATTCAGTCTTGTGATCCTGTCCCTCTATCACAAATATTGACGGTCTCAAGAAGTATGGGTCTTTAGGCATCAATTTCAATCTGTCACAACATATTTTTGGAAAAAGTATTACCAATATAACATTATGTCGTTATGGAAATATTTTTGACAACTTACTTTTGGCGGTGGTTTTGATCACAAATTATATATATATAACTTGTTTTTTAGATCTATAAAAAAAATTGATGTGAGTTTTATTAAAAAAAACATTTTTTAGTTACTATTAGGTTAATATACTGTTTAGTAAATACCTTGTTTGGTGAAAAGAATGATTATATTTATTATTATATATATTGTTTTTAAAAAACACGTTGAGATAATAAAAATCCCCTTTTGAGTTATAGGAAAACTGTATTCCCTTATCCGGATTTATATCCTAAACTAAACAAAGAAGCTTTTCATTTGGGAGAAAAATAAACAAGGTTTTTGACAGTTGGCCTTCAAAGCCAATTTTAACCGGTAATAAATTTTGTAAAACCAAACATCCAAACGATCCCTTAATCCCTTGTATCATTTTACAGCTAATTTTTGACATATAGATGGTATGGTTTAAAAGTTAAAATCATTTGGTTCCACACATATCTCTATGTTGGTAGAAACCGAATCTTGCTAGTTACTTGTTCAGAAAGATTTTACAACATACTTTTTGGCGGCGGCTCGGATCACAAATTTTATAGATAGGTTTTTAAAAAACTTGTTTTTAATGTGAGTGTTATAAACATTGTTTTTTAGTTATTGTTCAGTTTCTTGGAATGGGACTTTGTCTATTTCAATAGGTCAAAAGGCTAATATAACATGTACAGAGTTGATCAACATGCAAAGAACACCTTAAGCTATATACATGTCTAACACTCCCTCAAACTCATAGTAGATCAACAACACTCAGTTTAGAGAGGTAGAAGCTATGTTGAATCCTAGTATATGCCTTGGTTAAGAAATCTGCAAACTGAATCTCCGAATGCACACATTGAAGAGCAATAACTTGATCTTGCACCTGCGATCACATGTACGAAGCATCCACTCCAATGTGCTTGGTGAGATCATACTTTACGGGATCTCGAGCAATGCTGATTGCACCAGTACTATCTGATAAGAGAGGAGTCGGTGTAGAAGTTGAAACACCGAAATCCTCAAGTAGCCACTGAAGCCAGGTGATCTCAGCTGTCAATGACATCATGGCTCTCAACTCAGCCTCAGCGCTAGAACGGGAAATGACAGTCTGCTTCTTAGTCTTATAGGCAATCAAGTAGAAACCAAGGAAAACACAATAGGCAGAAAGATATCGGCGATCAGAATGATCGCTAGCCCAGGTCACATCTATAACATCTCATTTTTTTGGATTGTTCAAAATTTGAAATTTAATTCAAAGTGTGCAACTCAAAATTCTCTCAAATTTCAAGTTTTTCAAACCCTCTTTAGGCTTGGCTGTCGGATCCCAAATTTGAAACTTAGGACCTACTATGCTAATTTGTGATATTTCCTGGATCAGCAGAAAGCACACACAGTTACATTGTTGGTTCAAACACATATCATGAAAATACAGAGTTATTGCATAATATTTAAACAAAGTGCAAATATACCTTACGGCTTTTGGCTTGCAGAATGGCTGGATAGGCCAAATACTTTCAAAGAACAGCAGCGGAAGAAAAATCAAAGTATAACATGTGTAACCCTCATGATACACGCATCGGCAATCGACTGGGGGCTCGCGACCTAGTTCTTGGCCTTCTTAATCTCCAGTCTTGATCAATACCCATAATTGTCCTTGTAGTCTTCTTTGGTGCGTACTGACTAAAATAATGTAAATAGATAGCATGAGTACACAACCGTACTCGTGAGCCAACACACAATGCAATTATTATGCATGCAAGGTTAATCAAAGGGGAGGCTCATGGTTCTTTTATTTTGCACAAAGCTATTTATTGAAATAGATTAAGTAGTAGCAAAACCTGAGACTTAGCATTTTACTAACACAAGTTTTATAAACTGAGTTTTTATTGTAAAGTACCAGTAGAGATTTTGTCTCCTATACCATTGAGTGGCTCCGTCCACCCAATGCTCACACTATCATGTATTTACCACTGGTCCCCGACTAGGCTTTCTCAAATCCCTAGGGTCCCACCATATCTTTCCATCCCACACCCAAACACAAATTGTTTTATAAAAATCAAAGCTAGTTCAAGCGATTTCCCGGCACCGCTCTTGACCGTGAGCACAGCTATCTAGATAGTTTTCTTACTCTGCAGAGTTCATACACTTTACCTACAAGAGATATTCAACTTATAATATCTCATACACACTTTCGTAGGTGTGCGACTAAGTTTATTATCACAAAGCCTTTGCAATGCCCTCCCCAATACAACCCCATACCTCTAGGCATCACCTCCTTGGGTTGTGTCCCCTGGGAGATCTCCATTTGCGCCATGTAGCTTTCCTGTGACTACTACCTATACACACACTACATATCCACTAATGGCGAAGTTGTAATGAGGCGAACAAATTAGTTAGCCAAATCGTATCCATTATAGACTTGTGGTCGTACTGTTTTTATACGAGAGGTCATCACAAGAACTCGGTCATTTATTGACTAGGGCGGTACATCCACATACCCCACCGTCGTGCATCGCCAGCACCAGGCACTCTTCCCAACCGCCCAAGTCGAATTTTTTTTTTCAAGTTTTCCTTTGTTTTTAAAATAACCTTTAGTCCAACATACCAGTCAGGCTCCAGCCTTGACTGCCCAAATCCGGTTTCATGTTTTTAATGATTATTGTCGGGCAATTTAATGCCCGCATAATAATATATCTAAGCAAGGCTAAGCATGACATGTAGATGCAAACCTATTAACTAGTATGTAAGCTATTAATTATATGGTGACAAATGATAGTGTCCAAGTTCAAGGGTTGAAAGTTTATACACAACTATTATTAAGGCATTAACTATGAACTAGACCAATATAGTTGTATAAATCATAGCAATGCAACTTCATAATTTAAAGCAACGTAATTCGCAAAGAACTAGGTGCAATATGATTAATGTATTGACTCATCTTGCTCAATGTTCTGATAAGACTTAATATTATGATATTCGCCTTTGTCGATATTTTGATAATAATCTCGCTCAACGTGTTGATAATCATCATGTTCGATATTCTGACAATCTTGATCCTGTCTTCGTCCATGTTGGTATTGTTGTTCCTTCATGACTTCAGAGTCTAATTACACATAATACGATTAAACTCTAGAATGACTAAAAATAATCAAATTAAATCCAATAAATCCAAATACATTCAAACAAACGAATATACTTCGAATGAAAGCAAACATATCTAACAACATCTTGAAAGAACGAAGTACTTCAGATGAGACTAAAACATACTCATCTTGTGTTGATGAAGGAAATACTTCAGACAAAGTATAACCAAGAGAAGTTGATGAAAGGAATACTTCAGACAAAGTATAACAAAAAAACTGATGAAGGAAATACTTCAGACCATAGTGGATAAATCTAACAGGGAGAGAGAGAATATCCATAGGAACATTCCTCAATAGTTACTTGGACGGGAGAGATTACCTGGTTAGATAATACTCTCAGATCTGTTTTCGGGTTATGAATGGTCCTTCTACTGGAAACTGATAACGATGGATGACAGCTAGAGCCTAGGCGATACCTGGTGGATGAACTTTTATCATCCACATGGGAATATACTACTGCTACTCTAATGATTCTTTTAGACATTACTTCCAACTAAGCATCTGATAAGGTGGGACACAAGCCTATGTATCCATATATTGAAAGTACTTTAATTAGGAGGGTTAACCTCATATTCTCTATTATCCATCTACTGACATGGGTCTCACCATTAATGACAACTATCTGACATTTAATTATCTAACTTAGCCACTTAGAGTTAACCACTAGATGTCACTTTCAGCCAATTTGATCATTTAGTAGTAAAGTAATCTGCTAACAGCTTCTAGATAGCTAACTAATGCATTGCATACTCCTAGGATGCAACTGGACATTTAGCCCTATTGACGTCGATATTTCAACATAACTTATTGTTACAGTATTTAACTCAGTTAAGTATTCATTCAAACTTTACCCATTTTGATTCACTCATCTAGTTGCTTATATTAGAATGCCACTCATAGTTCACCTCCTAACATCCTTAGGCTAATTACTTAATTACTAATTAGCTTAACAAACTATATAAGTGCAACTTGATCTGTGACTTAGTCGATATTTTCATGACAAAACTAACTGACTAACGCTCCTGACTATACATGGATAGTTAGTTAACTTCTTTTAAATCCTTAAGCTAAAATCCCGCTAACTATGAATCCTCTAAGTACTTGATTTTGTCCTCTAACTGCCACTGCCTAAACATATAATCTGTCAATGGATTACCTATCATCCAACTAACCATCTATGTCTTTGGGTTAATCACCAACTACCTCAACTATCCTGTAACCTGCTAGCTTTGCTACTACATAATCCAGTAACCTACTGTCATACATACATGCCTACACAGGGAGATCCAATCAGAGAAAGAAGCACACCGTGCAGAGGAACAGGGAAGGCAGAGGAGGAGGTGTGGCAGCGTGCATGGCGCGGGCAGAGGCTGCTCTGTGGTTTCTTCACTTTGGCTCTTGCTGGAGAATAGGAATGGGAGAGGAATGGCCTGCTGGAATTGGGCACATGTGTGTAAAGGCCCATTCATTCCTAAAATTCCAAAATATGCAAGGTCTTAGACCAAAGTCTTAGACCAGTGTGATCGAAGTCATAGACTAGTGTAGTCGAAGACATAGACCTGTGTGATCATAATAATGTGGTTGGATCTTTAGACCAGTGTGGTCATAATACACTGTCGAAACTGAGCGGTCGAAACCGAGTGGTCAAGACTTAGTGTTTGAAACCGAGTGGTCGACACCCAGTGGTCAAAACTGTGTGGTTGAAACACAGTGGTCAAAACTGAGTGGTCAAAACTGTGTGATCGAAACTCAGTGGTCGAAACTGAGTGGTCAAAACTCAGTGGTCGAAACCGAGTGATCGAAACTCAGTGTTTGAAACCGAGTGGTCGAGACATAGTGGTCGAAACTGTGTGGTCGAGACTCAGTGGTCGAAACTGTGTGGTAGAAACACAGTGGTCAAAACTGAGTGGTCAAAACTCAGTGGTTGAAACTAAGTGGTCGGAATTGAGTGGTCGAAACTGTGTGGTCGAAACTGAGTGGTCAAAGCTGTGTTGTCAAAACGCAGTGGTCTAAAGTCGGTGGTCGAATCTAACTCGTCGAAACTGTATGGTCGAGACTGTATGGTCGAGACTTAGCGGGAGACATCAGAGGAGCAATCGATGGTGGCCCAGGCAGGCCTCACCGCTGGCGAGAGAGGTGACGACGGCGACCGTGAGTAGGCAAAACAGAACTGGAGCGAGGAGGCATGTAACATCCCCAAATTAATTAATGATGATTAGTATGCATCTCATTAACATTAATATGGTTTTTGAATCTTTTGCATAATTTATTGCACTTGGAAAATCACAAAACAAGTTAAACCTACAACTCAAATCTGAGCTCCCAAAAGAAATCAGTGATAAAAACTTATGAACACCTTCTAGAAATAATTTATTCAAATACTAGGTTGAAATCATGGATTAATATAATTTTTACCAAATTTTGGGACTTGAATTCAAGCCACAGAAAATTCAAACACAATGAATAACCTATTTTAAGTTTGGATTTTAATTAAGCAAATAACTCATGAACAGTGGGTTTTAAAATTTTATGTGGGTTCTAGATCATCCCAAGAACAACCCTGAATTATTTCAAAAATTTTAGAATTTTATTTATACATTTAAAGCCCCACTCAAACCGGTTATTCAATTGGTCAAAATCTGGAATTTAAAACTCATCACTGTTCATCGGGCTCGAGCCACTCACTGTTAATCCGCCCGAGCCCGACGCATCACTTGACTCCACCGCGCCGCTTCGCTCACCCCCTGCGATGACCATTGGATCGCGATCCAACGCTTCGGACAGCTCACCGCTTCGCCCGTGCCGCGACTGCCGGATCTCGAACGGACGCTCCGGATCACCCCCGCCATAGGGTCTTCATCTTCCTCGGGCAGGCGCCGCTCAAGATCGGTGCGCCACGCGCCCGCCTAGCACTGTCACCCGCGTGACGCTCCTGCCACCACCGCCCACCGCGACCACTGCCTTAGTGCCACGTGAGCCGCCTGAGCCCCATTACCCCCGTGACCACCCTCCGCCACTCTCCTCGCCCTTATTTCACCCCGTTTTCTCCTTCTTCACCTCTGCCTCGCTCACTGTCCCGGCCACCCCGGTTATCCCCAGTATCAGCTATCCGAGTTGTAGTGTTGCACACCCTTCCAGGAGCCGAAGCCCTCAACCAATTCCGGCTGTGGTCCACCGAAGCACCGTGTCGGCGCTTTCTTTCCCGCAACCGGCCAACATTGTCTCCAGCACCGCCGCAGCTTCTCCAGCGAGCCCAGGCTCGATTCTCTCCACAATAAGCATCCTCGTACATCCGTTACCTTCTCCAACCACTCATTGGTTCTCTCGTTCACTCCAGGTCACCGCCACCGGTTGACGCCGTCAGCCCAACTCCGGCCACCTCGGCTCCCTCTGGGCACTCCGGTAAGACCCAATCACCTCCCTCATGCTCACGCTCCCACTAGTTTTCCCTGGAGAGGTTTATGCGTCATTTCTCTCTAGCACCGACGCGTCTCCTCACTCGGCCACGGCCGTGCCACCAGGTTCTCCGCCGGCAATGCACCTCCCAAAGGTAGCAGTAATCCCCAGCAACCCATTTTAGCTTACTCCGGGACTCGTGCTCCGCTGTCTCGCCACCGGTGAGTTCGGCAACCGCTGGCTCTGCAACCGCTCTGTTTGTCAGAAAAACTGACACACTGTAACTTGTACTGACAACCTCAGTGATTAAGAATTTAAATACAGATCTTTGTCGGAAATCCCTTGATTAGCCGTTTTAATGATGTGCGGTAGCCTATGACATGTGGGCCCACGGCCGGTTAAGTGGTAGCATAAACTCAGTCGATATGTTTTCTTTTTAGCAAAGCATACTTCTTATTCTCTAAATTCGAAAGTACGTGTTGCTCATCTGAAGGCGTATTTCCAAAAATACGCCTTCGACGTCGTCATCGGCTGAGATGGGTCACTATTGACCGAGTCAACTGTTGACTATGGGTCCCACCCGTCATTCCCTGTGGCTAGAGTAGGGGTAGGTAAGCAAAGTAATAATATATTTTGAAAATGCCAAAATCAATTATTTGTTACCTGAAAAATACAATAAACTTTAAAAATGCATAACTAATTAATTTTAACTCCAAAAATAGTGAACCACCTTTGGTATTTTTCATTTTTAATAAAATTTATTATAAAATAGGTTTCAACCTTGTCACTATCACAGGAAGTATATTTTGTGGAGAGTAAAATTTATTATTAATACACTAAAAATTTCTTTAACTTCAAAAATGCACAAGTATTTCTCTATAACTACTTTTAGAGTAAACTCAATTTTTTTTATGATCCTCTGTTATAGTAGTTTATTGTAAAATAGGTTGTGAGCATGCTACCATTACTGAAAATCTTATTTTGCATGTAACTTGTATACTATTTACATACCTTTGAAAAATCCTAGAAAATTCATCTTAGCTCTGAATGAGGCGAATCATTTTTCGTTGATCATCTCATGTGATGCTCTCTCTACCATAAAATTTTTATGTCCACCGCTACTCCATAAAATTTCGTGAAAACTTTGAATGCGATGAACAGTGGCATTCTCTAATTATATTGGATTTTTCTGAAACTAATTTTCAAACGGCCATAACTTCTGCATAGAACATCCAACTGAATTGATTTTTATTGCTAAATTCATCTAAAATCATGATCTTCATTATGTCATTTTTTCATAATTTTTGGATGACTTTGTATTTTGTGGTCTTTTCGGTATTATTTGTTTTTATTGTGCTTTCGACTTCTTTCGGTAGGTTCCGACGACCCTATCGTATTCGAGAGTGATGCTCTGTAGCAAGATAGTAACCCTCAGTAAGGCAAGCTGTTTGATCATAAATGTCCTATTACTTTCAAGTCTAATACTTTGTTTATAAATTGTATGTATGCATGCTTTTGTGTCAAATTAATTTTTCCGATTAGAGGTAGCTATTCCTATTGTATGGTTGCCCTTAAATTGTTATCCCCTGCCACAAAATATAAGCTATTAACATCGCTGGTGAATTAGAGCCCGGTGATTTATTTATGCTCTTTTATTGTCTTTTCGAGTCATGCTTAGAATTGCTTAGCTATCGGTAGTATTGGGCGATCATCGACTTAGTCGATGATCTTGATCACATAAATATTATTATTACTCCATTATGTTCAGCACCTTGTGCTTTGTTAATTTGTAAATCAAAAACTGAAAATAAAATTGTTTTAGACTTGGGCATAATGGTATGTTGGTGTGATTGTTTGGTGTGACATGGAAAGGTGTCCGAGTCAACAAGGACCGAATTACTTGCGCCATTGATCCAAGCACTTTTGCGTGCTAACCACATGAGAGGGATATAGGACCTCTCTTGACTTAGTACTTTGGCGTGTGTTTGCTCCGAGTCGCATGGTGGTTGTGTGTGTTGTGTTGAAAAAGAAAACTTGTGTGTTTGGGTGAGCAGTAGTGGGGGTTACCCACTGCAAGGAGCATCGTCCTTTATAAGGAGGTGAGCATCTTTGATGACTCCGCATCAATGTATGGGGTTTCCTCCCATATGGGTGACTCGTAGTTAATACATAATATTGGAAATATCTCGTAGGACTTAGCTGTGCCGGCATGGTAAAAAGGTGGTCTATCGTGTGGGTACATTGGTACACCCCTGCAGGGTTAAATCTATTCGAATAGCCTCGTCCTAGGTTATGGACAAACTTGGTTATTTCTCACAAGAATTAGACTATGTGGATATCATGGGGATATGCTTCAGATCTTAGGATGATATGACAATTGGCAATGGCATTTATGGTTTGTCATTTCACAGGGTTTTCGACAAAGTTCAGGCATTCTGGACAGGGGCGGTCCGACCGGCCACAGCATGGCGGTCCGACCGGTCCCAAATCGGTCGGACCGGCCATGTGCGGCGGTCGGACCGGCTGTGACCAAAAAGTGTTCAGAACTGGCTGGGCCAAAAATAGGTGTTCTAGGCAAGTGAGGGGATCCCAATGCACTTGGTCTCATAATTTTTGGAGTTCCCAAGCAAAAGTTCTATTCGATTTAAGTTTCCAGAAGGTTTCGGAATTTCAGGGCTTGAATTTCGGCTAAGTCCCTGGTGGCGGTCCGACCGGCTCACAGGGAGCGGTCCGACCGGCCAGAGGGCGATCCGACCGGCTCACAGGGAGCGGTCGGACCGGTTTCCACTTTGAACGTCAGCCAACTTCGTGGTGATGTTGTTTTGTTAGGTCAAGTTCATTGGTATCATGGCATATGTATTGCATGATGCATGTTTTGACTAACATGGGTCAAGTTGTGAAGAACTTGTTCCCGAATTCGTGTTTGCTTGTCTATGGTTGTGCAGGTTGCTTGGTGGTCAACGACGGTCAACGGCGAGGAGGATCGAGACTAGACTTGGAGAGTTGAGGTCCAGAACGATCGACGATACCGGGTGAGGTCAATGGACTCAAGCGTGACACAAGATGGACAAGGGTGACCTATTGGCGAATCCATGGCGCATGGTGAAGCGGTTTAGGTCAAAAGGTTAAAGATGGCGCTTTGCGAAGCGTGCGTGTGTGACCCATTTGTTAGTGGGCCTTAACGGGAGCCCAATTGAGTCAAACCCAAGAGGTTCTAGGCCTCCACTATAAATAGGAGGAGGTGGTGGCTGCACCATCCCCTCTCGCCTCTTTTATGTTTCAAAACCCTAATTGGCTTAAGGGGAGTTGAGGTGGAGGCTAGAGCGCTTGATGGTTTGAGGTGAATTTCGTGATCTTGGATTGACCACTGATCCATGATGGTGAGGGTGTAATCCAACAGCAATCACGTTCTTAATCTATGCAAGGTTTGCTTGAGATAAGTCTCTTTTCGTTCTTACTTTCAATTTCGTAATTTTAGGGCTTTCCTTGATCCGCGAGTTTGTGATTGATTCTTTCACGTGAATTAGCTTGCTGTGTTATGTGTGAATCTATCTAGGATCATCTTGATCATCAATCATTGTGATTGATTCTTTCACGTGATTGATTCTTTCACGTGAACAAGCATTAGGATCAAGTTTTTGTTCTTACCCGGTTTTAGACCATCTGTTACTTAATTGACAACTGTTCAGGATCTATCCAAGAATTATCATTATATTCGATTGGAATAGGTCCTCAATAGCATAGAGAAGGTATGTGCAAAGTTTCGTGAAGTTTGGAGTTGAGAATCAAAAGTTAGACCTAATTGCAACTTCGTCATCGGGCTGTTTTTACTGTTTCAGATCGGTTCTGGAGCCTGCCGGTCAGACCGCCCATCATCACCGGTCCGACCGATTTGGCAGCGGTCCGATCGCCATTATAACAACGAGTCCGATCGCCTCGCAAATCGGTCCGACCGGTTGGGTCCAGAGGTCGACCGCCAAAGGTAATCGTGTTGCTTTAATCTTTGTTGATTTTGTCATATTGCTTAGGGGATTAATTTGAATTCAATACTAGTCTTCCGCTGTACTGGTATATTGATCTTCATAGCTTCCTAATAGCTATTGGAGTGAAATTATGTTGAGTTCATAATTTATGAAAAAGTGAGCGTGCTCCTATTCACCCCCTCTAGTCGCCTTTTCGGTCCAACAAGTGGTATCAGAGCACGGTTAGTTCACTCTTGATCTTAACCGGTCACTGAACTTTAGGCGATGGATAAGTTTTCTACTAAACCGCATATCTTCGATGGGCACGACTATGCCTATTGGAAGAATCGTATGTGAGTCTTTCTTGAGAGCGAGGGACAAGCTATTTGGGATGTTGTTCGAGCCCCGCTTGTTATTCCTGAAATTGCAACACGGCCAAATGATTCTTGTGGCAAACAACAACAAGGCCAAGAATCTTTTATATGGAGCGCTTGGTAGACAAGAATATGATCACATTTGCAATCTTGCCACTGCGTATGAAATTTGGAACACTCTCGAAACATATCATGAGGGTTCGTTCCAAATCAAAAAGGTACGCCAAACAGTTTACAAGCGTGAATACAACAAATTCGAGATGCTTCCTGGAGAGAGCATCGATGATATTTTCAGTCGCTTTAATAAAGTGATTAATCAAATGAAAGCTGTTGATATTGAATATTCTCAATCTGAAAATACCACCCATCTCTTGGCTGCAATCAACACCAAGGAGTGGGAGATGAAGGCTACTGCTATAGAGGAAAATGTTGATCTTTCGAGTCTTACTTTAGAATTACTTTATAGTAAACTCAAGACAACATGGTATTGATAGCTGATCCTCTCAAAAGGTCCTCTCATGATACTCTTGAATCATTTTCTGATTTTTCATTTACCTGTTTATCTGCGATTCATGAGGAAGGGCTTGAAAGTATTCCTGAGACAGAGTTAGCTCTCCTAGCTAAAAAATTCACACGGGCCTACAATAATATGAGAAACAAAAAGAGAGGTGGTCCAGTGACTTGCTATGAATGTGGTGAGCTCAATCATATCCGGGCAAATTGCCCCAAGCTGAAAGGTAAGAGCAATCATAAGGAGGGAAAGCCAGCTTGGAAGAAGCCTCCATTCAACAAATCAAGGTATGAGGCTAATAAGCTTGTGAAGGCCGCTCACCGGGTTCTTGCCGCTTTTGAGGATCAATCCATGAGCGATGTGGATTCCGGGAGTGAGGAGGACAAGGAAGAGGAGATCCCTCAAGGCAAAAAGAAAGGGAAGGCCAAGGACTTCACTGGCATGTGCTTCATGGCTGGCACTGACGACATTGATGATGATGAGGTATCTTTTTCTTATGATGAGCTTTCTACTAAATATGATTCTATAGTTGAGCAATTGCTTAGTCAAGATGAAGCGCTAGAATTTGTCATGACAAAAAATAAGAAATTAGAGTCAAAGATTAGCAAACTGAATGTAGAGCTTAAAAATGCTAAGACTCTTGAACCTGATGAATGTTTATCTTGTCATGCTATGCATTCAGAAATTGCCAAATTACAATCTGCTTATAATATTTATGTGCAACAACTTGAGAATGCTAGATCTGAGCTAAATGAAATTAAAATTGCTACTTGTGAAAAATGTTTAGAATCTAGTAAATTGATTGCTTTTGATGTGTTTGATTCTAGCCCGTGCACTTCATGCTTAGAAAAAGAACATGGAATCAAAGATATCTTAGAAGCTGCTAGAGTCAAATATGCTAAGCTTAAGGACAATATTGAAAATACTACTTGTGCTTCTTGTTCCGCTCTTAAGCTTGAAATTGCTTTATATAAGGAGAAATCTATGGATAAAACTTGTGATGCTTGTGTTAGTTTGAGAAAAGAAAATGCTTACCTTCATGATACATTAGAGAAATTTTCTAAAGGTAAGAAACAGTTAAACATGATTCTTGACAAGTCTAAAACTCCTTATAAGAAGCAAGGTTTAGGATTCAATTCTTTTCAAGACAATTCAAAGCCAAAAGTCATTCAAGTCTTGGAAAAAGGTTTAATTGAATTCAAAACCCAACCTGCAAAAACATTATTTAAATCTGCAGGTTTTGCCCAACCTTGTATTAATTCAAAGGGTGCTTCTTCTAGTGGTACCAAGTACCATTGCACTTATTGCAAGAAAAGTGGGCATTTGATTGAATTCTGTTGGCGTAGGTTGAAAAATGATAGAAAAAATCTTGATAGAACTTCATTCATTCAACCTAGAGCTTTTATGAGACATGGTAACACTGAAAAGAATAAACCTGGATTAGGATTTTTCTCACATGCTAATCATTATGTTTCTAAATATCATAATTCTCATGTTCTTCAGTCAAGTGGTCCGATCACGGTGGTCACCGGCTCGACCGATTTGGTCGCCAGTCTGACCGCCAGAACAACGCCGGTCGGACCGCCCCTGGACATTCCCATGTTAATTTAAACATTGCTCATAACAGAATTTTAGATAAAAATTAAGGATAGTACTTCTGGTTTGTATACTCCTTGCAGACGTGTGTCTCAGTACTGGATTCTTAAATTTTGTTTATCTAACCCCAGTATTGAGACACATCGTTCTTCTGTTCCTTGATTTTCAGGATTACCGCGGAAAGGGGAAGAACACGTGGTTCGTCGACTCCGGGTGTTCACGCCACATGACCGGAAACTCAAGATGGTTCACCTCTTTCACGCGGGCAACAGGTGATGACTTCATCACCTTTGGAGATGATACACAAGGGCGAATTGAAGGAACATGATCAATTAGGGTGAACAACAAATTCATCCTAAAGGATGTCGCTCTTGTGGACAAGCTTAGGTATAATCTCCTTTCTGTCTCTCAGCTTCTTGATGATGGTTATGAGACTGTACTTAAGAAAAATGCTTGTCGTGTGCTTGATTCTACTGGTGAGCTTGTGTTTGGAATATCTAGAGTTGGTAGAATTTTTAGAGCTGATTTTTCAGAATCTCTTGCTGGATCTCTTAAATGTTTTCTTACATCTTCTTCTGATGTCTGGCTTTGGCACCGACGTTTGGGGCACATTGATTTTGATCATCTGACGCGAGTTAGCAACCTTGATCTCATGAGAGGTTTGCCCAAACTCAAAGCTGTCAAGGATGCTGCATGTGCGCCCTGTAGGCATGGCAAACAAGTTGCCACCTCACACCCTTCTCAGGACTATGGTTATGACCGACGGACTGTGACGCTTGCTTCATATGGATACTGTTGGTCCTGCTAGAGTCCGGCCAGTCGGTGGAAAATGGTATATTCTTGTCATAGTCAATGATCTTTCAAGATATTCTTGGGTGTTCTTTCTTGCTTCAAAAGATGAAGCTTTTGGTTATTTTCATGACCTTGTTCTTCGTTTGGCTTCTGAGCTTCCTGGTGCCTTGAGAGCGATCCGTAGTGACAATGGCACGGAGTTCAAAAATACTTCTTTTACTTCTTTTTGTGCTGAGCGTGGTATTGAGCATCAGTTCTCCTCTCCACACGTCCCTCAACAAAATGGCGTGGTGGAAAGGAAGAATAGGACTTTAGTCGAAATGGCTAGGACGATGCTAGATGAGTATAGCACACCAAGGAGATTTTGGGCCGAAGCTATTGCTACAGCTTGCCATATTGCAAATCGTGTCTTTTTAAGACCATCTTTAGGCAAGACTCCTTATGAGCTTCGTTTTGGTAGAAAACCCTCTGTTTCGCACTTTCGAGTTTTTGGATCAAAGTGTTTTATTCTTAAAATAGGAAACCTAGATAAATTTGAGTCAAGGACTTTTGATGGAATATTTCTGGGTTATCCTGCTCATTCGAGGGGTTTTCGGTACTTAATGCTGAAACTAACCTTATTCAGGAGACTTGTAATGTCACTTTTGATGAGACTAGCCCTGGAGCTAGATCAGTTGTTACAGATGATTCACAGGTGACAGAGAGCATTTTTGTGGAGGAAGATGAGGACGAAGCTGATATCATTCCTTCATCTGTTGCTGCTGAGGCGCCCTTTTTGGTACAAGAACATGCTACGTCTACTTCACCTTCTGTTGAGGCTCCTGCTGCATCATCATCATCGCGATACTGCGAGATCAAGAAACGATATCTCACCCGGGCGCTCCACTTCGCATTCAGAGACAGCATCCTCCGGATCAGATAATAGGTAATCTACTTGAGCGAGTTACTCGCTCCAGGTATACTGAGCAAAATCTCTACTCTCATTCTGCTTTTGTTGCTTCTTTTGAATCCCGCGATATATCACATGCTTTATCTGATTCTAGCTGGGTAAATGCCATGCATGAGGAGTTAGAAAATTTCGAAAGAAACAAGGTTTGGAACCTAGTAGAACCTCCTAGTGGTCACAATGTTATAGGAACCCGTTGGGTGTTCAAGAATAAACTAGGTGAGGATAGTTCTGTGGTTAGAAACAAGGCCAGATTGGTAGCTCAGGGTTTCAGCCAAGTTGAGGGGTTAGATTTTGATGAGACATTTGCTCCTGTTGCTAGACTAGAAGCCATTCGTATTTTGCTCGCATTTGCTGCATCAAAAGGTTTTAAATTATATCAGATGGATGTTAAAAGTGTCTTTTTAAATGGTTTCATAGAGGAGGAAGTGTATGTTAAGCAACCCCCAGGTTTTGAGGATCTCAAGTATCCAAATCGTGTTTTCAAGCTATCCAAAGCCTTGTATGGTCTTAAGCAAGCCTCTAGAGCCTGGTATGATAGACTTAAGACTTTCTTGCTTAAGAATGATTTTGAGATGGGTAAAGTGGATAAAACTCTTTTCATTCTTAGGTGTGGCAATGACTTCCTGCTTGCTCAAATTTACGTGGATGATATTATTTTTGGTGGTTCTTCTAATGCACTTGTTTCCAGCTTTTCTGAGACTATGTCCAGGGAATTTGAGATGAGTATGATGGGAGAGCTTAATTACTTTTTAGGGCCTCAAATCAAGCAATGCAAGGAAGGAACTTTCATCCATCAGACAAAGTACACTAAAGATCTACTCAAACGCTTTAACATGGGTGACTGCAAGCCAATCTCCACTCCCATGGCACTTCTCAGACAAAGTACACTAAAGATTCTGATTTTGCGGGCTGTCGGTTAGATAGGAAGAGTACCTCAGGCACCTGTCACTTCCTAGGCACTTCTCTTGTATCTTGGTCCTCTAGGAAGCAGTCTTCTGTTGCACAATCCACTGCTGAAGCGGAGTATGTAGTCATTGCTAGTTGTCAGAGCTGATTTTGTGGATGACGTCCACTTTGAAAGATTATGGGTTAAACTTTGCTAGTGTTCCTCTTTTCTGTGATAACACTTCTGCTATTAATATTGCTAAAAACCCAGTGCAACATTCTAGGACTAAGCACATAGACATTCGCTTTCACTTCCTTAAAGATCATGTTGAAAAAGGTGATATTGTGATGCACTTCGTCGAGTCCGAAGCTCAATTGGCAGATATTTTTACCAAGCCTTTAGATCAAACCAGATTTTCCTTCTTAAGAAGCGAGTTAGGGGTAATTTATCCTTATGGGTTGGTTTGAGGGGGAGTTTGATCTTTTTCTTATCTTTCCTTGTTCTTTTGATCTTTTATTGTTCTTTTTCTGAACTTAGTGATATTTTCGAACTTTTTAGGTTTTTAGGCTTTTTAATTGCATCTCATTGTGTCATATTGCATTCATATGAAAACTCCAACAAGTGGTTACAACAAATGGTATGAAAAATCCAAAAAGATACATTGTAATATAAGATTTTCTGCTTATTTTTAAAAATTGATGAAGCTTTGCCTATTACCCTTTAGAGCTTTTGTATTTCAATTCTTGCTCAATGTCATGTCTAGTTCTTTGACTTGCTAGAATTATCATGCTTTTACATGTGTAGCTAAGTCTTTGCTATATGAGCTAGAACCTTTTAAACAACTCAAACTAAGAAATTGCAATTTGTGGATGTTTTAGCGAGTTACGCAATTAGTGCTCCTCTTGTGGCATTGGCCCTGTCAGAATTGCTTTGTTAACTCTTTGATCTAAAATTGACCATTACTTGAGCTTTTGTGTTCTTGAGATTCTAAAACTGCTCATGTGAGAAATGAAAATCAAGATTGTCTTATGCTTAAATTGTGCCAAACTATTCTTACGAGACTGCTTGTCAAATGACATGAACTTGGAGATAGTTTGATGAACCAGACGATCTCATGGGGACTGCTTGTTAGAAATGACATGAACCTCAAGATTTGTCGCCCCGGTAGAAGCTTAGAAAAAGTTTGTGGATGGCTCCTAGTCCAGGATCTTCTTTACTAAGATATACTTTTAATCAACTTTTGGTCGAAGCTTAGGATGAGTTTGTGGATGGCTCCTAGTCCAGGATCTTGTCACTAAGTTAGATCATTAGTCAACTTCAATATTCAATGCAAATGAGAAAATTGTTGACAATTGGGCGTTTACAAAATATTGAGCAAAATGATTCAATACGGGACTTGATTGACTCTTAATATGGTCTTTGTTAGATCTTTGATCTCACTTTGACATTTTGACATGGCCAATTTCACTTTAGGATCCCTGTTGATGAACTTGCTGAATTTGAAGCGTTGCTTAAATTGATCAAATCTACTGCTTTACTTTTGAGCCTTTGTGCTTAGCTTTGATATATATGTCTTACCATTATCTTGCTAACGCTGTCAGGCTTGATATGCTGTTTGTGCAATATTAGAGATACTAGCTTGCTCTTTTGGGTAATCTCCAAAGCTTCTTGTAATCAAAAATTGAAAAATACAAAAAAAAAATGAAGCCACTCCATTGCACTTCATGCATATTCCTCTTTATGCTTCTTTTGTTTCTGCTTCTTTCTTTATTCTATATTTGTTATCTCTGGATGAGAGGAAGGCGTGATTCCTTGATGAATCCATTGTCAAAGTGAGAGAAGATGTGTTAAATGAGAAGAGAAGATGTGTTAATGAGAATATATTTCTTTGTTGGGGGAGAAGTTTGTACAAAGGGGAGAAACTGAAAATTTAAAAATTGAGGATCATAGTGAGGGGGAGTTCTTGAGTTGCATTCTTATTGTCTTATTGAATATTCTGAACTTGAATTGCATTCTTTTATCCTCACAATGATCATAGGTCAATTGAACAATTGTTCTTTCATATGGACCTTATGTGAGAATTTTGACCCTTTTCTGGAAATCAAAGTTTTTATGCTTACTTTTGCCTTGTCTCACATGCCTATACTATTCTGATGCCAGCTTGGTCATTTACATTGCTTTTTCTTGCTTATGGACCAAGTTGTGCCTTTGTGCGAAAACTGCGAGTAAACTCGTTTTCAAACCTCTTACTTACATTTTCTGGATAATTGCCAATGTGTTCATCAAGGGGGAGATTGTGGATTTCATGGAGATATGTTCCAGATCTTAGGATGATGTGACAATTGGCAATGGTGTTTACGGTTTGTCGTTTCACGGGTTTTCGACAAAGTGTCAGGCATACTGGACAGGGGCGGTCCGACCGGTCCTTGCACGGCGGTCCGACCGGTCCCAAATCGGTCGGACCGGCCATGAGGAGCGGTCGGACCGGCGGTGACCAAAGTGGTCAAAACGAGCTGGGCCAAAAATAGGTGTTGTAGGCAAGTGAGGGGATCCCAATGCACTTGGTCTCATGATTTTTGGAGTCTCCAGTAAAAAGTTCTATTGGTTTAAAGTTTCCAGAAGGTTTCGGATTTTCAGGGGTTGAAATTCGGCTAAGTCCCAAGGGGCGGTCCGACCGGCTCACAGGGAGCGGTCCGACCGGCCAAGGAGGTCCGACCGCTCACCCGGGCGCTCGGGCCAGAATGACTTGAACGTCGGCCAACTTCGTGGTGATGTTGATTTGTTAGGTCAAAGTCATTAGTATCGTGGCATATGGTTTGCATGATGCATGTTTTGACTAACATGGGTCAAGTTGTGAAGAACTTGTTCCCGAATTCGTGTTTGCTTGTCTGTGGTTGTGCAGGTTGCTTGGTGGTCAACGACGGTCAACGGCGAGGAGGATTGGGACTAGACTTGGAGAGTTGAGGTCCAGAACGATCGACGATGTCGGGTGAGGTCAACGACTCAAGCGTGACACAAGATGGACAAGGGTGACCTATTGGCAAATCCATGGTGCATGGTGAAGCGGTTTAGGTCAAAAGGTTAAAGACGGCGCTTTGCGAAGCGTGCGTGTGTGACCCGTTTGTTAGTGGGCCTTAACGGGAGCCCAATTGAGTCAAACCCTAGGAGTTCTAGGCCTCCACTATAAATAGGAGGAGGTGGTGGCTGCACCCCTCTCTCTCTCGCCTTTTTATGTTTCAAAACCCTAATTGTCTTTAGGGGAGTTGAGGTGGAGGCTAGGGTTCTTGATGGTTTGTGATGAATTTCGTGATCTTCGATTGTCCACTGATCCATGATGGTGTGGATGTAATCCAGCATTGTTGAGGATTAAAATATTCATATGTTATCCTAATAAAGACCATACGTCTTCATGGTCGTAACTTCTAAGACTACCGACCTAACTGGTCGTAGGTATTACGGAAGTTATATAATAAATACCCTGGTCGGACAAAGTCTCCAACATAGTCCACGACCAGGTAGGTGCTCATGAAGCTATGAATAGGCATCTGGGTCGAGTCTCCGACCACGCCACTCACTATGTGATGAATGAATCACGTATTTCATATTCCACATAATACAACACTATTACGGCTAATGATTTAACGTCTCCTAAATCATTAACCGCAGAACAGTTGACGTTTTCACCAACCGCCTTTACAGTTAGTGGAATCGCCAAACTGCCGTCTCTTCCCGACCAGGCGCGTCGCTCCCCAACGGATGTCTCCTCATGGGATAACTGCCACCGCTTCATCAACTATTTAAGGAGGGTCATGGAAGGACAGAAGGAACAGAGGACACGGGGTACAGCATAGACAGCACAAGCAGAAGACATCAAGCAAGATATAGCAAAGTGTTGTGTTTTTAGATACTCCCTGTGTTTGTAATTGTGAGTTCATAGCAATAAAGAGCAAGTCAGATCCATTCCCTGAAGTCACGCACACTTTTCCTCTTTTCATTTATATATTCATAAGATCGGCGATTTGATCGTCGACAGCTGGCGCCGTCCGTGGGGAAGATAGTGCGAAACTTCGAAGTAGGTTCTCTATTCAACTCATCCGCTTTCTCCATTTTTTTTCGTAAATGCGAGTATGGCAGGAACTTGGGATGAGGAAAACTGGTTCGACTTGGATGACTACTCCAACCTTGACATGGAAGCCTGCATCCAAGCCATACAACATGGGGAATCTTCGTCTTCCTCCGATGGTTCGCAAGTCGCTGGCGACAGCGAACTTGAGCGGATGGATGAAGATAAACCGTTGCGCCAAGAGGCGCTTTCTGAGGAACGGGTTGTTCCGATCAGTTCGGAACGTCCGAACGTTCTTCCAAGCCCGGTTTCCCCGACCGGCGAAAAAGGTGACAATACCTCACTTCACAACCCGAGGGTCAATATACCTTGACACAATCATGGTCGATGTGTATTCACCAACGGCCTCTGGAAATTCCAGGGACCAACCGGCATCTGGTAACGGTGTCGATGAGACCTTTACCGGCAATAGGCCGAGTAAGGAGGATAAGACTCAATATCCGGTCGGCAATCCGCCGAATCAGGCTGAGCCCGCCGCAAAGACCTCAGGAGGTTCTTATCTCCGACCGGTCTCCATCGTGGAAGTCTCTGGTAGGAGCACTGAGAAGTTCTCCACTGATCACGTGAAGCTCCTCGGAAGATCGTTGCTGGAAGCATGAGGTCAACGCGATCGGAAATACTGATCGTGATGCCACTCACAGTCCTGCACACCCTGCCTCGCCACCACCTGCTAATGGAGATGGCGCGAGCGATCAAGCATCACCTACCGAAGGCAACGGAGCTGATGGACGTCCATCAGCTAATACGCGTGGCGCAGCCCCACCAAGGATGACAGGTGTAACATCCCAAAAATTTGGCATGTTTTAAAGTTTTAAAAGAAAAATAACCATTTGAATTTTTCTACCAAAGTTAAAAGCTTAATTAGAAATTTCAGAGATCAAAACAATTTAACATGATTAATTCCAACATCAACTATTATCAAAATTATTTTATTTGGATTCTATGGGCTTAGATATATTTTATAGAATTTTATAGAATTTTTCTGAGTGCAATTGCTATTTTCTAATGGCCATTTGAATTTTCAGTATTTTATAAAAAGAAAAACATATTAATTTCCCGAACGATGTGATCAAGCCCATCAACATTCCAGTTCACTTTCTCCTCGGCCCAACTCCGCGCCAAGCTTGTCTCGGCCCGACTTACAAGCTCGCCATTCCTCTCTGTCGGTGGACCCGCCATCGCCACGTGGTCTTCGTCTTCAAAATTTGGACTCGTGAGTCCGAGGCGAACACTGTGCAGTCAGCCGCCGCCTCTCTTCACGGACTCCCTTCCCGGCTATTTAAGGCCCAAGCCCCACACCAAAAGCTTCGCCTTACCTCCCTCCTCCAAAGCCCTAAGGTGCCGCTCCTGTGTCGCCCTCGTTGCACCGCATTTGCCGAAGATTGAGCTCGCCGGCCGTGTCACCGACGACTCCACCGCCGCTCGACCGCCCCCGGCCGAGATTCCACCGCCACCGAGTGTGCAATATCAAGATCTCGTCAAAACGCCGCCACCTCGCTTTGTAGACCACTTCTTCGTCGTTTCGGTTTTGTCCGACAACCGCCGCCACCGTCTTCGCCGCCACCGGTTAGCCGTCGCCACCCGAGCGCCGCCACCACCCCCAGAAGCTGCACCACTCTCTCGGCAACCCATTTTACTCCTCCGCTGTCTCCGACTCATGCCGTCCGTCGTCGCGCCGCCACCGCAAGATCTCGGCGAGCTTCCTCCTTTCTCCTCCAAGAACGGTCGTGTCCAGTCGGTACACGCGTCGGTGAAACTTCTTTGGCGGCGCACCCATCACGCCCACCTCGGTGCCAAGTGGCACGTCGATTTTCGAAACCAAACCTCCTTGAACTCGATCCACGGCGCCCATCACTTCGGGCTGGGACCCACATCGGTTGAATTTAATATCGGTGAAATCCTCGCTGGTCGGTGACGTCATAAGTCGATTTTCCCATTGAAAAATAAATCGAAATTAAATTAAAATCCAAATTAGGGTTTTGTTTTATTTTCAATCTTCCAAAGCCCATATCTTTGCATCCGAACTCCGATTGAGCCCATTCAAATTTGTAAATTCATCTAAATTCGAGCTCTATTTATTTATGATTTTATTTAATTTTTGGAGTTGGTTTTATCTCTGTTTGAGATTTATTTGTTCTATTTGCTTGTTTTGCGAGTAGGCGTTGCTACTTGGAAGTTTTGAACAAGGAGAAGTACACCAAGATCAAGATCAATCCTGGATTTATTCAAAGGCAAGTCGTAGTCCTTTGATCATATTGATCCTATGATTTCAAAAGTATATTGTTTTATACAATTGCATGCTATCCTTATATCAAGCTGCTTTGGGTTTAGTTATTACCGTTGTCATTATGCCTCCATTGAACATTTGAATGCCATGAATCCTTGGTCACCCTAGCTCGGATAATTTTAGTTGGATATATTTGTATCACCAACATGGGTATCGTATTAGTGCTTAGTCAAGCCTAGTCTCGATGGATTCATCATCACATGTGTCTTAATGATTTAATCTTGACTTAATGATATATGGAATTGTGGTGGTTAGCCATCTTTGTTGTTAAAACTTGTGTACCATGACAGGGGATGTCATTGGTTTCTTATGTAAACCAATTTCTTTCGCTCGGTAGTGGATGGTGGATTGAGGGTGTGGATTTAGCACGTTGTGGGTTTGTGGAAAGATCGCTTTGAGTAACTTGTCAAGGACTTAATCTTGTGCGCCATTGAACCGAGCCTTAGCCGTGTACAACCACATGTCCTGTATGGGCGGGACTGGTGATTAATTAGCAATGTCTTAATTTTGGTTCTCTTGGAAGAGTGAGTTCACGAGTGCGTGCTCACTATGGCGCAAGAGGGGCCCTGTCTAGTCGGTTGGAGACATTCGGTGTTGAAACCTTAGCGGGCGTAATCGGGTTAGAAGGAGCTTTGTAAAGGCTTTGTCATGTACTCTAGCCTGCTTACCCAAGGTAGTGAGCAGTGGTATCGACGGATGCCAAACCAACTAGAGAGGTCGTGTCTTGTGGGTCAAGCCGTACAACCTCTGCGAGTGTGTAAAACTATTCGAATAGCCGTGTCATGCGGTTATGGGCGTGCTCGGGATTTCACACGGAGATAGAGTTTCTTCCAAAGATGAGTCGGAGTGTGAATGGGAAGTTCACTTGATGAATATAATGTTTGTTCGGTGAATGGGTAATTCACTTGGTGGTTTGTTGATTAGTGAACGGGGAGTTCATTTGGTCATTTGTTGGTTGGTCGGTGAATGGTTAGTTCCTGGTTGTTTCAAAGAACTTGTTTACTTATTTAGTATTCTTTTCAAGTCTCGCATTTCAATCTATTTACGATTTGTTAAATCTTTGTTTTACGCAAAAAAGAACCATCTGACTAACCTTTGGTAAGCCTTGCATGAATACTATTTGCATACATTTCCCTACGACTCTTTGAGTGCTTTATGTACTCACGGCTCATGCCTTTGTTGATCGGTTGAAGAATATCAAGGCGCAGTGAGTTCTTCGAAATCAAGGCGTTGAAGGTTTTGCGGATTAGGATCGTTCTCCACTCGATTGCTGTGGGCATGTTGAATAGCCTTTCCAAGTTTTTCGTTCATTGCAAGAGTTTATTTGTTTCTTTAGCCTGCGTATCAAGTTAAGTAAACCTTGACCATAAGGTCCATTATTATGATTTGTTATTATGAGATCTTTCTAGTTAAATCGAATAAATGGATGGTATTTCATCATTTGTTTCTGTGTGAGCTAGCTCTTGATCCGGACTAGTTCGTAATACACGGAGGTTCTGAGATGTATTTTGGGTCCCGACAACAGCATGACGAGGTTAGGCCAAAGGTCGGAGGAACTTGGTCTCCGAACACCAACATCTTCAATGAATCCTCCGAGACCTTGATAATATTCGTAACTTGTGTCGTATCCGAATATTCTTAATATCTCGACCTGCTCGGTGAAGCTCGGGCTTTACCCAATTGGTGGAGCAGGTATCGGAAATTCTTCAACGAACCGTGCAGCGCACGGAAGCGTGCAGGGGGCAAGGGATATCCCAAAGTCTAACGGTGACTTCGTCTCAACGCTCCTCCCTCGATGAGGCGGCATGGTCATCCACCGATACCTAGACCTCCTCGGCGATTCCGACCCGGTGGGTCATGAAGGAAGAAGGTTGTTTGAGCGACGGCCTCTTCCCCGGCCCAAGGAGAGCACTGATTGGTCGGATGATCTCCGTCATCATCCGAACCATGCTAATGGTCAAAGACGTCATGATAACGTCCGCGACGGATCGGGACGCGGAGCCTCGGCGTTCAATTAGAAGAAACCGATCTCCTCGATCCTAATCCGCACCTTTTCCAAGAAGGCGCTATGAATCGATTCTGAGTTGTCGAGCCTTTTCTGCGGGGCTCCAAGTCATGCGTTGGCCTAATGGGTTCCGACACGCCAACTTGGATAAATTTGATGGATCTCAAAATCCATTAGAGTTTCTCGGATATACACCACGCCATCGAGGCGGTGGTGGTGATCAAAACGTGATGGCTAATTATTTGCCCACGGTTCGGAAGGATCGGCCGGTCTTGGTTGCTTAACCAACGGTCGGATCTATTTATACTTGGGAACGACTCTGCGATCTGTTGATTGTGAATTTCGAGTGCGTCGATGCATGCGAAAGGAGGATGATCTCCATCGAACTCGGCCAGAACCAAAGGAAACTCGTCGACATCAAGAGGTTGGCCAGGTTGAAATTCTATTCGAAATGCGAGAATCTTACGTGATTCAGGCATTCAAGGTAGGTTTAAGGAATCGACGGTTTACGGAGGACGTCGCTATGAATCCTCCACGAACAACCGCCGAACTCTTTGATATGGCTGATAAGTATGCAGCCGCTAGTGAGACGGTTGAATGGACTGAAGCCATTGATCGAAAAGATAAAATCCCTCAACCTGGCCTTGAGAAGTCAGAAAAGAATCCCAAGAAGGTTTCCAAAAAGAAGAAGCACCGCAAGATGGGCGCCAAGGAAGTCCTAGCGGTTCGAGATAAACCATTCAAGGGTAAGAAGGACTATCTGGTCGGGCAAGGCCAAAGTTCCGACCGATGGCCATAATAAGGGTAAGAAGTGGTGTCCACTTCACCAACAGGCAGGGCATGACTTGCGCACTTGCCGTGTTTGGCAAAAGAAGCTGGAAGATTTTTATACAGGTAAAGGCCCACTCCCCGCAATCCAAGAGTTAGGGGAAACAAGTTCCAAAAAGGACAAGGATGGCGACGAAGAGATGGAGTACCGGGAGCCTCGGTGCAAGACGGTCAATATGATCTTGGAGGTTCTTCTTCATACGACTCACGCCGTCACACGAAAGCCATGGGCGCGAGAGGTCAACCTATCGGAACCTTCGACCATTACCAAACCATCAAGGTGGTCGGATCAGTAATCTCCTTGAGAAAGAAGATTGCCTCGTCTCATCAACTCGACCGGGTAGGTTCCCTATTATCGTAGAACCTACTATTAATAATTGCAAAGTCAATCGAGTCTTGATAGATGGTGGTAGCTCTTTAAATATATTGTTTTCGGGAGCTTTAGAAGACATGCAGGTTCCAAGATCAAAAGTAAAACCGTGAAATCGCCTTCCATGGCATAGTTCACGGTTCTCTTGCCAAACCGATAGGACAAGTATCCTTACGGTTACGTTTGGAAGTCCCGATAACTTCGAGCGGAAAAATTTCATTCGGCGTGGTTGATTTTGAAACCGCATATGATGGAATTCTTGGTCGCGTCGGCATTAGCAAAATTCTTGATAGCCACGCACTACGGGTATCAAAGTTTGAAAATGCCAGGACCGAAAGGTGTGATCATGGTTCGTGGAGATCGCAAAATGGCATACGCATGTGATCGAAGATCCTTAGAACTGGTCGATGAGTTCTGGGCCGAAATTCGACTCATCATGCATGCGTCAAGCACTCCGGACCCAAGATAACGCCCAAACCATCCGACCGGACCAAGGAGGTTCTACTCGACAAAGGCGCTTCTTGAGAAACGCCATGTCAAGCAATAATGGTGGATCCTCACCAAAGGTCTTGACGGAGGCGAGGACTCAATACTAAATAGGAAGAGTCGCCGTCTCCTTCCTCCGAGCAAACAAGGATGTATTCGCATGGCAACCATCCGACATGCCCGAGTCCCTGTGGAGGTGATCGAGCACAAGGCTAGCGCTCGACCTAACAAAAATCGGTCAAGCGAAACTGGGACGTTTCGCACCCGGCCGGAAGGATGCCATCCATTCTGAGATTGACAAGCTCTTAAAGGCTGGATTCATTCGTGAAGTACATCACCCTCAATGGCTCGCTAATCCTGTAATGGTTAGGAAGAGTAATGGGAAATGGAGGATGTGTATAGACTTCACAGATCTTAATAAAGCTTGTCCAAGGGCGATTTTCCCTTCCTCGCATTGATCAACTTGTAGACTCTACCTCCGGTGTGAGTTATTAAGTTTTCTAGATGCCTATTCAGGGTACCACCAGAATAGCATGAGTAAAGAAGGTGAAGAGAAGACTTCCTTCATCACTCCATTTGGGCACTTCTTGTATGTAAAGATGCCCTTTGGTCTCAAAAATCTTTGGTACCACTTTTCAAAGATTAATGCAAAAACCTTGACCCACAAATAGGTCGAAATTTGGAAGCCTACGTTGACGACTTGGTAGTGAAAAGTGTCAACTCCGGCGATCACATGCTTGACCTTAAAGAGACCTTCAATAACTTGAGAAGACATAACCTCAAGTTGAATCCGGAGAAGTGTGTGTTCGGGGTTTCCGCTGGAAAGCTACTCGGTTTCCTAGTTTCGGCTAGAGGTATCGAAGCAAACCCAATAAGATATCCGCCATCAATCGAATCGCCCCAGACCACGAAGAAGGAAGTCGAAGCTAGCGGTTGTATGGCGTCACTAAGTCGTTTCATAGCCAGGTTAGGGGAAAAAGGACTACCTTTCTTTAAACTTCTTCGAAAACATGGAAGTTTCGAGTGGACGACAGAAGCGAACGATGCCTTTGAAAAACTCAAAGAGTACCTTACGAGTGCCCCAGTCCTAGTCTCTCCAAGACCAGGGGAAACACTACTGATTTACGTGGCTGCAACACCACAAGCTGTCAGCGGTGTACTGGTCGTAGACCGTGAAAACGTCCAACGACCGGTATATTACGTAAGCGAAGTCTTACATGGGCCAAAGGAAAAATATCCACAGGTACAAAAGTTGCTTTATAGTCTCCTTATGTCTTCGAGGAAACTAAGGCATTACTTTCAGGCCCACAAAGTGGTCGTACCTACTGGATATCCCTTAGGTCAAGTCCTTGGAAATAGGGAATCATCAGGACGAATAGCAAAATGGGCGGTGGAACTAGGGACGTTCGACCTCCATTTTATCTCACGAACAGCTATAAAGTCTCAGGCAATAGCAGAATTCATTGCCGAGTGGACAAACCCGGAATCTAAGCAGGGACCTGAGTACGAGCGCCACGATGAATGGACAATGTACTTTGATGGTTCCTTAATGCTTAAAGGATCGGGGGCTGGAGTCGTCTTGATATCCCCTACCGGCGAACACATCAAGTATGCCGTCCAGTTTAATTTTCCTGCTACAAACAATGTGGCAGAGTACGAAGGTTTGCTGGCAGGACTTCGAGCAGCTCGTTCGCTCTGGATTCGCAAATTTCTAGTGAAAGGTGATTCTCAACTAGTAGCGAATCAAGTAGGGAAAGAGTACCAATGCTCGAGTACCAAGATGTCTTCCTATCTGGCGGAAGTACGGAAATTCAAAAGCACTTCTTGGTTTCGGATCCAACATATTCCTAGAAAGGAGAACTTTCTAGCGGTCGGTTAACGCGGATGGCCTCTACTAGGTCAGCCGTCTCACGGAGTTTTTCTCGAGCAACTCGATTCACCCTCGGTGGTCGAGCATTCCGAGAACATCGATAGTTTACATCAGGTCAATCCTATTGACTCTGATAACTTAGATGCTCCACAGATTGGTGACGATCAAGGTAGAGATTGGATGACGTCGATCTACAATTATCTTGACATGACCTAATTCACGAAGATGATGCAGGGTGATCATTATAGCACGAAGGCCAAATCATACACTCTAATCGAGCGTACCTTGTATAAACGAGGATCTCATGGAGTGTTGATGAGATGCATATCTCAATCGGTGGCATTAAGTTGCTAATCGAAATTCATGAAGGAGTCTGTGGAGCACATCATTCCTACTGAACCACAGTGGTAAAGCCTTGAGCAAGGATACTCTTGCCAAGCGCCCTTCATGATGCAAAAGAGCTCGTGACGGCGCGTACAATGTCGATTTCATAGCCGACAAGTACATCACCAAGACAAGCTTTGCAAACAATCCCTCTTTCTTGGCCTTTTGCAACACAGGGACTAGACATTCAGGACCATTCCCAAGAGCACCGGGGCTTGAATTTCATTCGTCATGATTGACACGTTTACAAAATAGATCGAAGCGAGCCGCTTGTCAAAGTTACAAGCGAAGCCGCTAAGAGGTTCATAACAAAAATGTGATTACGATTTGGTGTACCCGATCGTATCATCATCGATAATCGGTACCAGTTCTCAGCGGCAATTTCTAGGAATTCTCGAAGAACTAGGAATCAAAATCCATTTAAACCACGTGGCTCACCCACAAAGCAATGGAGCGATCGGCGTGCCAATGGTATCCTAATACAGGAATAAAGCGCCGAGTATTCGACCGATTAATAAAGCGGTCGGGGCTTGGGTTCAAGAACTTCCTTACATTTTATGGGTCATCAGGACCACGACCGATCGTGCGGCCGTGAAACACCTTTCTTTTTGGTTTATGGAGCGAAGCTATGCTTCCTCGGAATTGAAAATTGGCTCCGCTTCGCCGATTGTTTTAACTTAAGCAATCGGAAGAACATCGACTTCGGCGATATCAATTTCCTCGAAGAACGCGGAACCAAGCTTTGTCGTTCGCAATCTACCAACAAGCCATGCGAAGGTACTACAATCGCAAGTGCGACCTACCGCAACCTAGCTATAGGTGATCGGTTCTCGAAAAATTCAGCCAAGCAGTATAAATAAGCTTTCCCTAAATGGGAGGTCCTTACATTGTGGTCGAAGTCACCCGACCGTGGCTCGATCACGATTAGCCATGTCGACGGCGGGGTTTTGTCAAATTCTGGAACATTGACCAATTGCGTAAGTTCTTTGTTTAATTTTCTTTATTTCTTTTTATTTCATTTAAAGTTCTCTAAATTGAATAATTAATTTCGGAGTAGCGAGTGATGTTACTTATATAACGTTGCCCAATCACAGTCATTGCGGTTCGTATGCTCTGGATTATAAAGTGTATAGTCTATGTTTCAAAATTACATTTCTACTCTTGTTTGGCTCTTGGTGGGACACGAGAAAACCTCCTAGTCGAAGTCTCTCCTTTTTACGCACGTGGTTCCGCCCTTCGGAAGGAGCTTCCTAGCGACGGCCTTTTTCCTACGATCCTCATTGCCAATCGAACTAAGAGCATGAGCACGTCTTGCGAAATATAGTTTATACCTATATTTCCTAGCTAGGTTCATTCCGACCAGTATTGAGCATCGCATAGAAGTAAAACCACATGTCTGCTTTTTAACATATGTTCTTCATGTTTTTTCCTCTTATCAGGGAGAATTCTTTATTTTTTTCCGACCATACGTTGTCTTAGTGAAGTACTTCGATCATTAAAAACAGATTTACAACTAGTCGAAACTTACACTTCCCGACCATAAAGGTTTCCTAGTATTATCACGATCGAGTTTTTACCGATCAAGACATACTTACAAATAATGGTTAAAATTTGGATTTATATTCTTGGCCTCAGGTCGTACTATTATATAGTAAAGATTTTCTACTATATAACAGTCGGGGGCTAGGTAATACATAAATTCACAAGTTAACCGGATGAATAAAAGAATTTTTTCCATTCTTGATAAAGAGAAAGGTAAGTCTTTACATTTGTATGCACTGTTTTTTCTGCAGCTTAACTACTAAGAGAATGCCTAAGCTAACTACTGCTAGATGGGGATCCGACTTCCATCTCTTCTGCGACCTTTTCGCCTAGAGGTTTCATCTCTGCGAGGATCTGATTTGCCTCTGCGGGTAAGCAGTTGAAATCCTCTTCGATGGCTTGAAGGTTAGTTGATGGGTCGGAAGCTTTCAGCTTTGCCAAAGCAAGACTGACTCCACAAGCAATAGACTCCTTAACGGAGTGGGCATAGTTATCCCTAGTGGTCTTGAACAAAACTTTGAGTTCCTCCAACAAAGAGCCTAGGTAGTTAACCTTCTCTACTGGATCGCTCAAAGAGGGCAAGCTTGATCCCGCTCATATCAAAGAGCATTTTGTTTAGCAATGTGATTTTCTCATCCAAGCTAAGCACCAGAGTCGCCTTTATCTTGCTCAAATTCCAGAGCTTTCTTCACTCTGTCAATGCTTGTTTTTGTTCGTATAGACAAAACAAGTATTAAGTAAAAGATTGGAAAACATCTTGAGTCATGGCTACGACCGATTACCTTCCTCTCTCTTCTGGAATCATCCAAGAGCTCTTTATTCTTGGTCGTCAAGACTTGATCGACCGGTTTTAGCCCAAGATCTTCTTCAAGCTTTATTCTTTTGGCCTTTTCACCAAAGCATCTTCTTTATTTTCTCTAAATCTATCAAAAGAATCTACGATAAGGAGAATGAATAAAGGAGAGTCTTAATGAGGAAAAAGAAGAGAAACTCTTACTTTCTATCTCGAATGTTTTCTTCTAAAATCCTAACTCGCTTTGTTAGTCCTCCACCGTAGCGAGGTTTTCGATCATATCTTTGCATAAAGCATTTTCTTCCATAAACCTTATTGAAAACCTCAAGAAAGGTTATGAAAGAGATTGAAGACACTTACTCGAATTACGACATCGTTGTAATCGGTATAAATTTTATCGGGCTCGGCCTGCGTCAGGCGATCCGATATTCTCCCCCAATAATCATCAAGTTCCTTACTCGCGGCAAATCGAGTTGAGAAAGGAAACTTATTAGTTTTGGAGGGATGACCTTGATATACTGGAACCTGTGGAAGATCAGCAATGGTCTCTACCTCCGCTCTTGGCGTAGTGACTATTACGGGATCTAGCCCAGCCTGAATCCGGTTGGCTCGGGGCTCCTCCAACCACATCATCCTCAAGATATCCTACCTTAGGAAGACAATGGCGGGACTACCTCCGATCGCTGATCATTGAATGGGATTTGTCTGAAGGGTCCAGGATTCAACGAGATCTACACAAGAGAAACACAAAGTTCAATTTTACTTGGAATATACGAGGTATGTTTTTCATATAAAATTGTACATACCTGGTGGTTTTCTTAGTCTTGATCTTATAGCTGGTTTAAAGTCCGTTGCGCCTGTTTTTCTCTTTGTTCCCACCATCTCGACCGGTAGGTTCAATACATTTTCCACATTCCGTCGTAAGATCGAAGCGATGTCCTCGGCTATCTGGTCGAGAACACGGTCCCTGACTCCTGGATCAGAAAGTGTGGTTTCACTGGTCTCAGGAACAGTTGTCTCATGGACAACTATACGAGACTCAGTGATTGCCGCCTGATTTAACAAGTAAAAGTTAATCAGGTGAAGAATATGCTTCATCTTGCAGAAGTTATTTCTTTCAGTTGCTTACCTCAGCGTGACCGCTGCCCTCAGCGATCACAAGGCTGGTCGGATAATCAATAGGCTCACATGTCTCTGTAGCCTCATTGATCTTAAGTCCGACCAACTACACATAAAGAGGATTAAAACTGATCGAAAATAACTGTAAAAATGGAAAGAAGTTAATACACTTACCCTAAGTCTTTCGGTCCTCTCCTCGGCACTCACAAGTGCCAGGATTAAAGGAAAGCTAGCCTTGTCGTCAGGTTCGCCAGCGCAGATCATTTTGATCCTATTTCTGACGTCCTCAGAAGACAAGACTGCAAATGCAAATGAAAGATCTTAGTTTTGCGAAAATAATCAACTCGCAAAATAAACGGTCCTGGATTTTCTAAAAATTACGGATCGTAATCTTTGGTAGCATCATCGCCACTCAATGAACCGAGCATCGAAGCGTGTTCTCGGTCTTTAAAGGACTAATCCTCCTAATGGAAAAGTCCCTTACAACGTGCCAGGAAGTTAAACCCCTGACATTCAAGAGATGGATAGCCTCAATCCATCTCCCAACATTTCCTCCTTCTTCGAAGAGGAACGCCAGCGCGAATTTTCGACCGCCTTCTTACGGTATGTCTGGCCGTCTTCTCGCGTAACCTTCATATAAAACCAGCTTTTCTTCCATGACGACCAGGAGGACTTCGAGTACATTTGAATATACTCGTCGGCCTTACCGTCGTGAAGCCTTAAGGTACATTCCCAGGAGTGCTGGTTGTTTTCTTCGTGTTCGCCATCCGATAGTAATACTTGAAGAGTTCCATCGACGGTGGAATCCCCAAGTACGCTTCGCAGAGGTAGACGAAGATGCTTAGGTTTGCAATGGCGTTGGGAGCAAGGTTGATCAACTCAACCTCATAAAACTCCAGCACTTGAGAAAGAAAAGGATGTGCTGGAAGCTTGAGCCCGCACTCAACATACGCGAGGAACACCGGGATTTCTCCCTCCTCGCCGCTTGGGCAGTGCTCTCCAAAAGCCGATCTCCAAAAGATCAAACTCCTGTCGGGTAACAACCCAACCTTCTCCAAACTCTTCAATCTTTTCGCGCGCAGATCAGAGATCGACCAGTTTGCGATGAGGTCCGACATGATGCTTTCCTTTTTTGGGTGAAGAACTCAAGGAAGATTTTCTTGGAGATGGAAGCGTAAAGGTTTAAAGCACTCAGCCGGGGTCATTTTATAGGCATTTCACTGTAACCGACTCATGAGAAGTCCAACAGCAAACACCTTTTGATCAAGCGACGAAAGGCTTTTTCCTTTTTCCAAAGCAGTTTCTCAACTTTAAAATGAATACGGACCGCCTCGAGTCTCACGGCATTTAATGAGAGGTCTGTTCGATATGATTGCATCGAAAACGGTCCGCACGACCAACATTCATTTTAAAGTTCGGGGCTAGCCGTTGAGGATTAAAATATTCATATGTTATCCTAATAAAGACCATACGCCTTCATGGTCGTAATTCTAAGACTACCGACCTAATCGGGTCGTAGGTATTACGGAAGTTATATAATAAATACCTCAGCCTGACAAAGTCTCCAACATAGTCCACGACCGGTAGGTGCTCATGAAGCTATGAATAGGCATCCGGTCGAGTCTCCACCACGCCACTCACTATGTGATGAATGAATCACGATTTCATATTCCACATAATACAACACTATTACGGCTAATGATTTAACGCTCCTAAATCATTAACCGCGTAACTTGACGTTTTCACCAACCGCTTTACGCTTAGTGGAACCGCCAAACCGCTGCCTCTTCCCGACTCAGCGCGCCGCTCCCCAACGGATGTCTCCTCATGGGATAACTGCCACCGCTTCATCAACTATTAAGGAGGGTCATGGAAGGACAGAAGGAACAGAGGACACGGGGTACAGCATAGACAGCACAAGCAGAAGACATCAAGCAAGATATAGCAAAGTGTTGTGTTTTTAGATACTCCCTGTGTTTGTAATTGTGAGTTCATAGCAATAAAGAGCAAGTCAGATCCATTCCCTGAAGTCACGCACACTTTTCCTCTTTTCATTTATATATTCATAAGATCGGCGATTTGATCGTCATAGCTATTGGAGTGAAATTGTGTTGAATTCATTATTTGGGAAAAAGTGAGCGTGCTCCTATTCACCCCCTCTAGTCGCCTTTTCGGTCCAACAAGCATAGCAAGGATTTAGGCTCCAGTGCCCTACGTTGTCGTGGCGCCATGTTTGGTCCTTCCGCCACTGCACAAGCTCACCACCGATAGCCCCAGGCTCCGAATCCAGCCGTGCTACATCGCCTAGAGGTTCTCACCATGCCGTGGAACCCTTTTTTACCATTGCCTTAGGCCGTCGTCCTCTTTCTCGCTGGCGAGGAACTTCGCCTCTCTTCGGCAGAGGAGATGACCCTTTAGAGAAGTCATTAAGTTAACGATGTGTAATTAGTGCTTAATGATCTTGCTTAGCCTCTGTTAATCAGTCGCTAACCAGTGGGCCCTCCTCGTTTAACTTATGTCCATGTCTTCGACGACGTGGGCCCTGTCGACTTTTAAAATCCATTTAAACCTTGTTAAGTCAAGAGCCACAAACAAGTGGGCCTTCTTCGTGTGCACGTGAATTAGGTTATCGCTTAGTAAGCCCCACTTGTCAGAGAGAATATCTCTCTACTCTGGTTATTTTTGGATTTAATTCAAATTTAAACTTTAGAGAGTCCGTTCTCTTCGTTTTAGCTCTAAATTTAATGAAATTTGTTTATAAAATTTTCTAAATTCAAGATCTATCTGTTGGTAGTGGTTTTGTTTAAATTGGAGTTCATTTGATTTTTTTTAATTTTGTATCCATTTGCTTTGCTCGTTTGTTTGTTCATTTTTGGTGCGATCGTTCGAGTAGAGTAGGAGGACGCGGGAGAGCCCCAGTTCAAGAAAGTGCAAGAATTCCAAGACCCATCTGCTTTTGATCCAGGCAAGTCAACATTTGATCACATTGAACCTACACTTGTGCAAATTTCTAACCATTTAAATTATCAAATTGCAATGTAAATTCCTTATGCAAATGTATGTCAAATTTCAAGGTAGATACATGCCGACTTGATACTTTAGTATTATTATACCATCCTTTGACATTTGAATCACATGATCCTTGTCACCCTAGATAATTTATTGGTATCTTTACTAGCTATAGGTCGTATTTAAGCGTCATGCTAATCTTGCTTAAGTATCAGGACATTAATTGCCCTAATCATCATCTTTTAATTATAAAACTTGTTTTGGGCAGTCATTTGAGGGAAATGACTGGTATATTCAAGATAACTTAGTTTTATGCTTCTCAAAACCCTAACAATTTGTTGTTACCATATCTGGGCGATGGTATGGTGGTTGGTGCGGATGTAGAACTAGAAATGGTGGCATGTGGTATGCACCGCCCAGATAACCTTAAGGATTTAATCCTATGATGACCTCCCAATGTAAAACAGTGCAACCACAAGTCTATAATGGTGTCGACCTGGTTAAATAATTTGTATCCACCAGTGCAAGTTGCACCATTGGAGTGACCCACGAGTCATGTCGCTGGTTTTAAACCATCGTGGACACGAGTTGTGTCACTAATGTAAGCCGTCGTGTGACGCAAGAGGGGGTCTAGGTGTGGTAGATGTAACCACCCTCAGGTGAAACCTTAGCAATGTAACTTACACTGGGGGATGCATTGTAAATGCCTTGTGATGATCTCCTTGATTCACATATCTAAGAAAATGTGTGAAACATAACAAGCTGATTATCTCTTGTGAGTAAAGTGTACAGTCTCTACAGAGTATAAACTGTTTGAACAGCCAGGCCCACAGTCAAGGGCGGGCATGAGAACTTACTCGAGTTAGTTTCTATTTTATAAACCTTTGTGGGTGGGATGAAAACTCGTCGGGTGGATGTAACCCTGATTTTGGATTTTTCCTTGGTGGTTGTAACCCAATGTTGTTAGCTCGGTGGATGTAACCCTAATTATCAAAATTAAGCATATGGTGGATGGAACCATGTAACAGGTGGATAAAACATGCATCGCTTTCAATATTGCACACCTTCACTCTCTTTAATAAAATACGACTTGGTTAAAATGCTAAGTTATAGGAGTTTTTAATTATTGTAGTTCAAAATATTGCCTATATCAAATAAAAGACCTCGAACCATCCTTGTTAAATCTTACATGTATAGCTATTGTATTATGTGTGTTGGCTCGTAGAGCACTGTTGCTTGTGCTCACTCTCGCTCCCCAAATCCTCGAAGCCCATGGACCAAGGGCACTACGCATATTATGATGTTCCAGGAGCTGATGGTGAAGAAGATGGTGGAGATTAGATTAGGCTCCAGTAGTCTAGGTCTCGCCCAGTCTGGCCGGCCAAGTCGGTGCTTGCGCGCACCAATGTTATCCAAGTTTTTAGGTAGTATCAGTCACACACAGGTTACCCCAGTCACTTGCCTGTGGCGAGATGTGCTTTCTCCTTTTGCTTCCGCTTTCACTTTTATGTAATGTATCCTTTTCACCTGATCGACTTTACTGTAAACTTGACCCAATGCGGTCTATGTGAACTCTAATGTTGGTAATTAATGTATGGTACAGTTTACGTCCTATATGAAATGATTCAGTGATGTATCAATGAGCATTATCTATTGATCCAGGGAATAGTTCAGTGGATTCACAGAGGATTTTAGGTTGGCTAAATATAGATCCCACAGCATCAGAGTACACCTGAAGCTGTATAGAACTGGAGCAAGGAAAGAAAAGGCGACGAGTGATAGTCCCACTAAGATATCACAGAACACGAAGAATGTGACTATAGTGGAGCTGAGTAGTAGCAGATACGAACTAACTCAGGATGTGAACAGGGTGAGAAATATCAGGTTGAGTGATCCCAAGATAGACGAGGCTCCCGATAAGATGGTGGTAGCGAGTTGGGTCCTCAAGAGGCTCACTATCAGTAGGCTGAAGGCTAATACCAAGCTCCATAGGAGTATCCACCATGCACTGATCAGTGAGACAAACGCGAGCAAGGATATCCTTAATGTACTTCTCCTAGGAGAGGTAGCAGCCCTCAAGCGTAGAAGTGACTTCAATCCCAAGAAAGTAACGAAGAGAACTCAAATCGGACATCAAGAACTGCTCACTCAGATGCTCCTTCACAAAGGCAATGTACTGAAAGTCATTTTCAGTAATGATCATATCATCCGCATATAAAAAAGGAGCGTCCGACCCCAAGAAGAGGTGTGTACAAAGAGGGCGGGGTCGTGATCACCAACAGAGAAACAGGCAGTAGTGACAACAGAGGAGGAGAGGTCAAACCAAGAAAGAGGGGCTTGTGTTGAGCCCATGGAGAGCGACGAAGTCGACAAACCGTACCATCAGAAACAAAATACCAAGGGGGCAGCTGCATGTAGACCTCCTCACGCAACTCGTCCTTGATAAAGACATTCTTGACGTCCAGCTGAGAGATAGACCACTATCGAATAGAGGCCATAACAAGGAGAGTGCGAACATTGGTCATATGAGCAACATGAGCAAAGTTCTCATCGTAGTCACGACCATGCTCCTGCTGAAATCACATGCTACAAGACGAGCCTTATAGCACTCAAGAGAACCATTCGAGTGGGTCTTGATCTTGTACACTCACTTACACGTGATGTGAGTGGCACACGCAGGTAAGGGCATAAGATCTCAAGTGCCAGTATGCTCTAAAGCAGCAACCTACTCAGACATCGCGAGCTACCACTCAGGGTAAGCAGTAGTTTCACGGTAGGTTGTAGGCTCAAAAGAGCAATGATCGCAAAGCCATATCACTCAGAGGCCTAACGGTGTGGCGATAACAAAGATTGTATCTAGAAAGAGAAGGCGTCACGCAGACCCAACAAGGACAGAGAAGAAGAGCGTGAACAGGCCTAACAAAGACATAGACTCAACTGGAGAAGGAGTAGGCCGAGGACGGCGAGAGTAGTGCAGGGAAAAGGGTGGAATCTCAATAAAAGAGCAGGAAGGAACCTCTAGCAGATGGGGAACAAGTGGAGCTAGAGGAGAGAGAAGTGAAGAAGGTGGAGAATGAAGCGAAACAGTAGTGGAAAGCTGAGATTCGAAAAATGTCAGAAAGGAGATCGACTCGGCAAGAGATTTTGAGTGACAGAGAGGGGTGAGGGTAGTAAGGTCGGGACTCATCGAAAGTGACATCCTGAGAGATCCGCACCCTGCGAGCAACATGGTCGTAGCAATGATAACCCTTATGCTCAAGACTATAGATAAGAAAAATACACTCAACTGACTGAGCATAAAATTGGTGTGCTCACAAAGTGGAAGAAGGATGAAGCATTCACACCCAAAACTGTGAATGTGACTATACTCTGGAGCTCGGCCGTACAGATGCTCAACAGGAGTAGAACACTGAAGAGCGGTGGAAGGCTGCAAATTGATGAGGAAAGCGTCATTGGAGATAACCTCAGCCCAGAAGTGAGGTGGAACAGAAGAGAAAAGTATGAGAGAACGAGCTGTCTCCAGCAAGTGACGATGTTTATGTTCAGAGATAACGTTCTGAGCATGAGCACCAGGACAAGAGTACTGGGGAAGAGTACCCTGCTCAGTGAGAAAAGAATGCAAAGCAGCAGACAGGCACTCACCAGCAGAGTCAGCACAAAACACGCAAATGACCGAATCAAACTGAGTGTGAACCATGGTGGCGAACATCTGATAAATAGAGAGAACCTGACTGTGAGAGGACATTAAGTAGATCAAAGCATGATGATAATAATCATCAATAAAATTCACATAGTATCGATGATCCCTTTCGAAACGAAGCGAGCCTGACCCCAAACATCAGAGTGAACAAAATCGAAAGGACGAGTAGAAACAAAATCACTAGAAGATAGAGGAGCTGCAGCTGCTTGCCAAGCTTACAACCCATACAATGTAAAGAGGTGTCCCCAGAAACAGATCCAAGAACACTATGACCTACTAGTGACGATAGATGTGATCCACAGAGATGACCCAGACGATGGTGCCACTGAGCAAAGAAAGTAGTGGAGGACGCAGCAAGACCAGAGGTAGTGGTAGTGGCTAACTAGCTGGTGGACATAGCGGAAGGAAGATGCAGCCAGTTGAGCTCCCAAAAATGCTGCGAATCATGACGCCGAGTGCCAGTACCAAGCAGAGTTCCCGTACGGCGGTCCTGAACACAATAAGAGTCAGACTCAAGAACAGCACAACAGTCATGATCAGTGATCTGACCAGCCGACATAAGTTGTATAGCAAGCCGAGGAACATGAAAAATGTATGAACATAAAAAGAAGTGGAAAGCGTGCCTCTATCTGCAACAGAAAGAGAGGTACCATTTGCAGTCTGAACAATGGAATAAAAAACTGTGAGACACACAGAAGTGAGGTGGGTAGAATCTGGTGTCATGTGAAAGGAATCACCAGAGTCCAAGATTCACGAAGACAAAATACCCGATGAGGGAGTAGGCGAAGGCGAGGAAGACTACTAAGAAGCAAGAGCTAGACGAGCAGAACCCAAGGAGTCTGAGGACAAGCTAATACCAAGGTACTGGAGCAGTGAGAGGAGCTGCTATGTGGCTTCACTGGAGGAGCCCTGGCAAGAGGCACCAGCTCTTGAGTGAGAGGAAGCTCCAGATCCCTTCGGTGTACATCCACCCCGTCGACCCTGATCCCTCCTCCGCTCCGCTTGTAGCAGTCCTAATACATGTGACCGTTACGCTGGCATTAGGTGTAGTGGAGACCCGCAGTAGAGGCAGCAATCACTGGTGCGCTAGGAGCTGGAGGAGGGATCATGGTCGGTGCTGAAGAAATAAGCGAAGGAGCAGGCGCTGAAGCAGACAAAACAACTTGTATCTGAATCACGCCACGATGGCAAGTCTCCTCAGCACGAACACTCGTGAGAGCCTCCACCAAGGTCAGGCGCGGGTGGCGAGTCAGGAGCTGAGCATGCACAGTCTCGAACTCAAGGCGGAGCCACGTCAGAAAGTCATTGAAACGGTGAGTCTCCTAGTGAGCGCGGAGCCGCACACAGTAGGGACAAGTCTGACAAACATCTGGCTTGAGAGAGTCGAGCTAACACCACACCTTAGACATCTACTGGTAAAAGTCATCAACGGTGGCATCAAGCTGCTGAAGAGAATGTGTGTGGTGTGAAAATAAAACGGCGGCATCGGGGGATGCCGTCCCAGATCCGGCTGGGGGAGGAGCCGCAGCGGCGGTCGGAGTGGCGCTGGATCGGGCGGCGATGGGCTTTAACACTTGTCGAATCGATGCGGTAGTGGCTTTCAAGGGAGCAGAGCAATGGCGACAATGAGTAGAGTAGCGACATCAGCGGGAAAAGGAGAGCACGAGGAGGGTGGCGACGACAGCGACAGCAAAACCCTAACCCTGACCTGGCTCTGATACCATGTTGGAATGAGACCTTGTCTATTCCAATGGGTCAAAAGGCCAATATAACATGTACAGGTTTGGTCAACATACAAAGAACACCCTAAGCTATATAGAAATCTAACACAGTTAAGATATTATTTACTTAGTAAGTACCTTATTAGGTAAAGTAAGATTCTATTTGTTCTTAAAGATTTATTTTTTGCAAAACACGGTCGGAGGAATATTTTATTTCTTTTGAGTGTAAGGGAAACTAACTTCATTATCCAGGTTTTATCATAAAATATACATTTTTATTTTGCGAGAAAAATAAACAAAGTTTTGATAGTTGACACAAAAGACGGTTTTAATCACAAATGAGTCTTATAAAAAAAAAGATCCAAGTCCTCGAGCATCGTCAACATTATGGTACCATTTTACAGCTAATTTTCAACATATGGATGATAAGGTTTTAAAGTTGGAATAAGTCAATTTTATAGCATTAAACTATCATATTTGTTTAATTTTCAACCTCAAACTATGAAACCGGGTAACCATAAACACTAAAGTGCCAAACCCCCTCACGACCATTCCATTGCGGTTTTATGCCACGTTGGATGCTATGTCAGCCCCCAAATCACCCTAATAAATAAAATGAGTAAATTTCACTTTGGACCATGTAATATTACCATGGTTTCACTTTACACCATTCTTAACAAATCTTTTCACTTTGCATCACATCTTCTTACTTTTTGTTTCACTTTACACTATAGGAATGTCCATCAGCGAGAGAAAAACATGGGAGACGTGCAGAGAGCTTGATGGCAGCGAGGTGGTAGTAGCGAGTCGTTTTGTCATCGTCACTGTTACTATGGCCACCACCGGCGATGCTCCGGCTATTCTTCTCCGCTTTCGACCCATTTTCTAGCTTCATCTACCTCCCCTTTCTCCATCCCGTGACCTCGCCGACGCCTCCCATGTCGTTGTTCACTGTCGGTAAGCATCGAAGAAGGCGGTCAAATCCTCACCCTGGTGCAAGGTGCAACACATGGTAAGAAGAGATGGTGTAAAGTGAAAAAAAATTGCTAAAGGTAGTGTAATGCACCGTGTTTTGATAGTTGAGGGGTGTAGGTTAGCAGATTTCGTAGTTCGGGGTTAAAATTTAGGCAGATATGATAGTTGAGGGGGTTAAATGAACATATTCCTTTAAACTTTGTATTATCGGGTTTCATACGTATCTGTGTTGTACGCTGTAGACGAACAAAATTAAAGAGAAAATAATAATGAGACATTATCACTCTTTATAAATATAAAATATTTCCCTTCTGAACATACGTAGAACACGAATGCTTCCCAAAAAAACAAAAAAGAATAGACACGGGCACAAGCACGTCGACGCTCCCTAATCTTGGGGGCACGCACTTTTTTTAGCAAAGAAACCGTCGGTCCGTCCGTCCGAGCAAGGCGAGCGCGCGCGTGGCAGCGGAGAACTGAGCGCCTGGCCCAGTTCGTTGGAAGCCTCGTTGCCTCCCCCTTCCCAGCTTCCCTCCATTCCGCCTCTCTCCCAATCCTCCGCCCCCTCCCCTTCGCCAACCGCCGCCGCCGGTCTCCGCAAGGTGAGCGCCTCGGCCCCTCTCCTCGTATGCTAGTTCGTCGAACTGTCCCGTTGCGTGCGCGTCTTGGATTCGGACTCTTAGGGTTTGGTTCTTTTTTGGCCGGGTTTGTTTCGGTTCGATTAACGGTGCGCTTTTTTCGATCTTGATTTCTAGGGTTTGGTTCGGGCCCCCGATGGTGGGGGTGGAGCCGCCGGCGCCGCCGGCGCCGACGCCAGTCGACGCGGCGGCGAGGCTGGCGACGCGCGAGGTGAGGCCGAGGAGGGTCTCCGCGAAGCGCTCCTGGCCGCCCGGCTGCGGCCGGTTCCCCGCTCCCCCGCCTGCCCCAACGGCCGTTGGCGATGTAGAGAAGGGCACCAATGGCGCCGTCGAGGGCAGGGTGGAGGATGTGGCTGCCCCCGTGGCGGTTTCCTCCGCTGCGTGCAATGGCGCTCTCCCGCATGCCCAGCCCCAGACAGAGCCGGAGAGGGTGGTGGAGGAGAGGAGGGAGGGTGGAGAGGCCCAGTCACCCGGCGATGGGGGTGCGTGGCCGGCGGATGGTCAGGGAGAGAGCAGGGTCTTCGATGTGATGCCGCTGGCGTTTGCTGCCCCGCTGAGTTGTGCTGTTGCTGCCGCTAATGGCTCCGTGGAGAATGGCGGGGATGGGGCCTGTTCGTCGCTGATGGTGGGGAAGGGAGGTGAGGGGAGTGGTGAATTGGGCAGGGAGGAGGAGGTTACTGGCGATGGGGATGGCAGGGAGATGGGAAGCAGAGTGGGTGGTGGTGAATTAGAGAGGAAGGAGGATGGACATGATAGGGGCAGAAAGAAGAGGTGGTTGATATCTGTTGTGAATCTGCCACCCAAGAGGATGGCGGTCTCAGCCATACGCAGATTTCCACCCGGCTGTGGGCTGGCTACTGTGACTGTCGCTGACAGCGGAGGTGAGGAGGGATTGCTGTTAAAAGCCACACCTATCTGTGTCGCTAGTGGTGGTGCCTCTGTGGCGGATGCCTTGGCCACGGTTCCAGTTTCCGTCGGGCGTGCTTCTCCGGTGTTCAGCCTAAACGCTTCCAATGTGGAAGTGGAAGGCAAGAGAATGGAAGGTGAAGTAGCTAGCAAGGTACACAATGGGATCCAAGAGTCTCAAGTTGCCAATGATGTTGTTTTAGATGATTTTGCAAAAGCCAGGCATGACACTACCCCTCCACGAAATGTTGTTACAAAAGCTTCACCTAACCATGGTTCTGATGAGAGGATGAATGGGAAGAGGCCACCACATGAAGGGAAGCGTGTAGCACGAGTGGTGGACGATGGTAAGGTGAGAAGCAAATGCGATGGAAGTTTGCGGGGGGAAGGTACACTTGAGACTCCTATGAGAGGTCATGTTGATGTGAAGACAAAGGGCAAGAGATTGGAGGGTGACAAGATGAATAAGGCATTGCTAGATGATGCAGAACCCTCCGGCAAGGGCAAGATGAGAAGCAAGACTTTGAGCACTCAAAGAGGTGTGGTACCTTCGACTAGTAACATGAAGCAAGACAAGGTTGCTCATAAGCTGAAGCCTGTTGGCATAGGCAAGGACACATTGCATAGGTCAGCTAGGGAGTCTAAGTTTGGAAAACATGTTGTGACCAATCAAAGTGAAGAAAATGATGATTTGGACCTTGTCACTGACAGGCTAATTGTGCAAGCATTGATGGCTCGAGACAAATGCCCGTGGACACAGGGAAGGAAATCTGTTGCTAGTGTTTCTCAATCTCTTACTCCTAGGAACAAGTTGAAGAAAAAAGGTGCTACTCCAAGGAAAGAATTGCCTCCAAAAGTGTCCCCTTCTAAATTGATCGGTCATGAGGCAATAGAGGACCATGAAGATACTTACCCGGAAGATGATGGCAACTCTAAAGCACTAGTTGTGTATGAGGGAAAGAATGAATTGTGTGTCACCCTCCCTCCTTGTGCTCCTTCTGGGGACCAAGGTGGTGCAGATGCCCGAAGCAAAGTCAGGAAGTTGCTCAAATTGTTCCATGGAATATGCCGGAGGCTTATGCAAGTCGAGGAAAAACATATACGTAGTGTTCGAAGGATTGACATTGAGGCTGTTTATGCTGTAAAGAAATCACCTGTATTTACTAAGTTCGGACCTATTGTGGGCAATGTCCCTGGTGTTGAAGTTGGCGATGAATTCCACTTTAGAGTTGAGTTGTCGATTGTTGGACTCCATCGCCTGTATCAAGCGGGTATTGACACTACCAAGGTGAATGGTGTTCCCATTGCAATAAGCATTGTTGCTTCCGGAGGCTATCCAGATGAATTGTCGAGCTCAGATGAATTAATATATACTGGTTCTGGAGGAAAAGCCATTGGCAAGAAGGAGGCGGAAGATCAAAAGCTTGAGCGTGGTAATCTTGCCCTGAAGAATTGCATCGGAACAAAGACTCCAGTCCGAGTGATTCATGGGTTCAAAGGTCAGAGTAGAGGTGAAGTCGGTCATTCTAAATCCAAGCAAACCTCGACATTTACTTATGATGGGCTGTATATGGTTGTGGATTGTTGGCAAGAAGGCCCAAAGGGCTCGATGGTCTTCAAGTACAAGCTACAGAGGATCCCAGGTCAACCTGAATTAGCTTTACACATAGTCAAGGCGACAAGGAAGTCCAAAATTCGTGAAGGGCTTTGTTTGCCTGATATATCTCAAGGAAGCGAGAGGATTCCTATATGTGTGATCAACACAATTGATGGCATGCAACCAACACCATTTAAATATATCACCAAAGTCATATATCCGCGTTCATATGCAAAAGAACCTCCGAAAGGCTGTGATTGCACGAACGGTTGCTCGGACTCTAATAGATGTGCTTGTGCAGTGAAGAATGGAGGAGAAATCCCATTCAATTTCAATGGTGCAATTGTTCAGGCAAAGCCTCTCATATATGAGTGTGGTCCATCATGCAGGTAGGGTGTGCAAAAGCTTACCAAATCGAAATAAAATAATCTATCTAGACAAGAATAACCATTTTTATATTTTGACTTGTTTTATTTTTGTATTACCAAATTAAATTTATAAAATCTGGGAAGGTTTCATGTATGCTGTTGAAATTTCTACGCAATGTCGTACTGAGGTTGACATGGTGGATCTGGATCTAGATGTCAGTGAAAACTCACGACAGGAAAAGGAGTCGGTGACATGAGAAATTGGCTCATAAAATTAACTTGTTCACCTGAAGTTTGTACGTTTTGACAGCAAAAATATTCATTCACGTTGGATAATTAGGTTAATCAGAAATTACAAATTCGGTTCCAAAACGAAGTGAGCTAACGAAATACTCACCTATGGATGCAGGTGCCCCCCAAGATGCCACAATAGGGTGAGCCAGCATGGTATCAAAATTCCGCTGGAAATATTCAAGACGGGGAAGACAGGTTGGGGTGTAAGATCCCTCAGCTCTATCTCGTCAGGCAGTTTCGTTTGTGAGTATGCAGGTGAGCTATTGCAAGATAAGGAAGCTGAACAGAGGCAGAATGATGAGTACCTGTTTGATATTGGTCATAATTATGATGATGAAGATCTTTGGAAGGGGCTTCCATCAATTATTCCAGGTTTAAAATCTTCGACCTCTGAGACAATGGATGATGATGTAGGCTTTACAATAGATGCAGCAAAGTGTGGTAATATTGGAAGATTCATCAATCATAGCTGCTCGCCAAATCTGTATGCTCAGAATGTTCTCTGGGACCATGATGACAAGAGGATGCCACACATTATGTTTTTCGCTGCCGAGAATATTCGGCCGCTACAGGAACTGACTTATCATTATAATTATACAATAGGTCAAGTCCGCGACAATAACGGCGAGGAGAAGGTTAAACACTGCTTTTGTGGTTCGTCCGAGTGCTGTGGCAGGCTTTACTAAGATATTGGTGACTGATGATAGTGATGCTCATATTTCAGTCATGCCATTGCGCCCTTTGTTTTACTCTTCAATTCATCTTGTGCTCATCGATGACATGTAATGTTTTTTTTTGTGCTGCCTCATAGTTAAAAATATCATTGCATTTTCTAGAGCATATGAGCTGCATTAGCTCACTCTTTTGTAAGAATTTGGACAAGTAATGTGAAAGCATCCCGGCCTGTTGTACTGGGTCTAACATGGTTTTGTCTGCAGCTCTTTTTCTGATGAATTTTGGCAAGAATCAAGCATGTTGGTGCTGCACATTCTCCTGAAATCTTCACATGATTCTGGAGGGTACGAATGCACGAATGAATGATGGGCGGCATTAGCTGGTTGTAGTTTTGCATTGAACCTTTTTTTTTCAGAAACTTGAGATGGTGTCTGTTAAGATTATTCACAACTATTCATCTTATTCATTCATGAAGGGATATATATAGAAGATACATGGGCCTCATGGGCTACTCATGGGCTACAAGGGCCACATGGGCTACAAGAGAGATTAAGAGAGAAATATAGAATATACAATACTCTTAACACCCCCCTTCAAACTCAAGGTGGATCAGGAGGATCTGATGCACCGAGTTTGAGTAGATGAAGTCGATGATGTTCTCTAGTCCGAGCTTTAGTGAAGAAATCGCAACTTGGAGCTCGAGGAATATACTTGAGGGTGATGGTCAATCACGACAATGAGATCGCGTGAAGGATGCATCAACACCAATGTGTTTTGTCAGCTCATGCTTGACCGGATCATTGGCAATTTGAATGGCACTTGTATTGTCACAAAAGAGAGGGGTAGGATTATCACAAAAGACACCAAGATCAATCAAGAGCCATCGGCCAAATGATCTCGATGTTGTAGCGGCAAGTGCTCGGAGCTCGCCTCTGCACTAGAGCGTGACACACATGATCGCTTCTTGGACTTCCAAGCAATAAGCGAAGTGCCAAGAGAGATACAATAGCTGCGATGATCGGCGATCGCAGGATCACTCGCCCAAGTAGAGTCGAGTAAGCGTGGAGCCGAGCCGACTCGGCGCATAGAATAGACGCTCGACGCATTCCTCTCAAGTATCGCAGATTACGAAGAACATGACTATAGTGAATCGAGGTGGAGCAGCGACAAACCGGTGAGCACATGAACAAAGATGAGCAATGTCCGCCCGGTTCTTGTGAGATAGACAAGGCTCCCAACAAGTCGACGATAGCGAGAAGAATCATCGGGTACACCGCTCGTAGGTCGAAGCCGCAAGTGAAGCTCCATGGGTGTGTGGCGATGCGAGTATCAGTCATCCCGGATCGAGCAAGTAGATCCCGAACATAGCGATCTTGTGAGAGATAGTAGCCATCACCATCGAATGAACCTCAATTCCTAGAAAATAGCTCAATTTTCCCAAATCGGACATCATAAATTGTTCACTCAATTTCTTCTTGACAAAACCACGTGGTCCATGTCATCTCCCGTGATCAACATATCATCTACATACAGAAGAAGCAAGGTACGACCTCGGCGAGAAGTGTGAACAAATAGGCGTGGTCATGCTCACCGGTGAAACCAAGAACTCGAATCACGAATCGAACGCTCGAACCAGCGCGAGGAGCCCGCTTGAGACCATATAGAGCACGCCTAAGGCGACAAACATAGCTGTAGGAGCCTCAACTCCGGAGGTGGTCGCATATAGACCTCCTCATGTAGATCACCGTGAAGAAAAGCATTCTTGACATCCATCCGAGATATAGTCCATGTGCGTATTGTCGCAATCGCAATAAAAGTACTGATCGTGGTCATATGAGCAAGCGGAGCAAAAGTTTCATCATAATCTCGACCATAAGCTCGCTGAAAACCTCTTGCAACAAGACGAGCCTTGTATCGCTCTCTCGACCCATCCGATTTGCTCTTTATTTTGTACACCCACTTGCAAGTGATAGGAACGACTCAGACGGTAGCGGAACAAGATCACAAGTGCCCGTGCACTCTAATCTTTGTGAGCTCCTCTGTCATAGCCAATCGCCACTCAGTACACCGACCTCGATAGGTACTCGGCTCGGCCATCGCACTGCGAGAAAAACCCCATCTCTCTGGTGCCTGAATAGAAGAACGATCACGTAGGGCATATCGTGATGTAGCAGAACGATCGTCAGAGTCGATGGTACTGGCCGGAGGATCAGGCTGAGGAGAGGATGACAGAGTATCAGAAGGAACTCTCTGTCGACGACTATAGTGGAAGGGGAGAGTGGAAGTGTTAGAAACTGGTGGAGCTGGTGGAGAAGGTACACGAGAAGGTGAAACTGGTGGAGAAGGTGTATCTGGAGAAGGTGTATCTGGAAAAGGTGTATCTGGAGAATGAATGGGAGGTAGACACAAAAAAGAAGTGGAATCTGTGGAAGAAGAAGTGGGATGTGGAGAGGAATGATGAAAGAAAGGACGTCCCTCATCAAAAGTCACATCACGAGAGATGCGAATGCGACGTGCTGAGGGATCATAGCAGCGATAACCCTTATGCTCGGGATCAGAACCTAAAAACACACTCAAGCGACCGAGGGCTCGGCTTTGTGCGCTCACGAGGTGCTAGAAGGACATAGCGATACAACCAAAAACGCGAAGATGAGAATAGTGAGCGGTGCTCAGACAGACCTCACCAAGACACTTGCCCAAAGCTTAGAAGAGGGTGACGGTTAATAAGATAGACTATCAGAGAGACCGCTTCCCAGTGAGAGGGGACAAAGGAGGAAATGAGAAGAGTGCGGCGGTCTCGATGATGTGACGGTGCTTGCGCCAAAGAACACCATTCGAGCATGAGCACCGGACACGAGAGCCGAGGAAGAGTACCTCGAAGAAAGAAACTGACGAAAGGTCGAGGAAAGATACTCGCCTCCGCAGTCGAACGGAAAACACGAATAGAAGAAGAAAATCGTATGAACCATCTTAGCAAAAGACGATAAATGGAAATCAATCGAGAACGATGTTTCATAAAATAGATCCAAGTATATCGAGAGTGATCATCAACAAATATGACATAATAACTATGACCACCCTTCAAGCAAAAGGAGATGGGCCCCATACATCCAATGCACCAAATCAAAAAGATCGAAGACCGAGAGGTACTCTCGGGATATGGAAGTTGTAGTTGTTTTCCCAACTTACAACCAAAGATACAATGAAAACTAGACTCAACAAAGACATGACCTAAGGAACCTGGTGAACTAAAGTGGTGAGGCGAGCTCCACAAAGATGACCAAGTCGATGATGCCACTTGTCAAGGAAGACCCAACAGAGACGAGATGAAGACATAGCGAGAAGACACCAAGGCCTTCGACGTCTTCGGTGGAAGGAAGATGTAAGATGTCCAAGACATAGAGATCGGGAGAGCCTCTACGGCGATGGCGTAACCAATCACTCTTCTCGCTCCGACGATCCCGAATGAAACAAGAAGAATCATCAAATCCAATGAAACAGTTCATATCGCTTAGTTGACCAACGTAAAGAAGATTCATAGATAGGCGAGGAACAAAAGACACATCAGAACAGAGAAGCAAGATGTAGAGAGAATGCCCGATGGGTAATAGGGCAAGGTGTACCATCGGCGGTGTGAACATAGGTTGCATCGATCAAGGGCCTACGAGCAACAAGTGAGAGAGTCGGATGTGACATGAAACGAAGCACTGAATCCGAATCCAAGGATGAGCAAAGACTAGAAGCGAAGGTGCAAGCGATGTCATAGCGCATAATCGATCCGAAGTCACGATAGATGTGGATGTGTCGTGATGGCGCTCGATGAGTGCTCGAAGGCCCAATGAGGTGCTCCACGACGACGGTCAAATGGTCGTCTAGCACGATAGGCAATAAGTCGATCCGATGTAACTTGAAACATTTGTCAACATGATGACCACCCTCTTGCAATGGGAACAAACCAACACTCCACGTGGTGTCGCTCTGTAGATCCGCATCACCGTGAGAGACTCGAGCGACATGTGGTGAGGATCCCGAGACAGCATAAGAGAATGAAGACGCGTCTCCTCCGCAATCGGACTAGAGAGCGCCGCGATCAAAGTCGGTGGAGTGGGATAGTTGAGCAACCGAGTACGAAACAGGCTCAAACTCCGATCAAGCCCCATCACAAATCGATACATGAGCGTCTGCGAGCATACTCATCTTTAGCGAAACAAGACCGACAGTAACAAAGACCTTGATGTCATAGACTCTAGAGGACCGGTGATGTGAGTGAAAGCAACATGTAATACTCCTCCACCGATCGATCAAAGCTGCTGAAGACTATGAATGTTCTTGAGCAATGTGAAGCGAAGAGCACCACTGGATCAACATATCTCTTCTCAAAGTATGTCCACATTTGCTTGGTCAAGTATGATACTCAAGACTCATCCGCAGAAAACATCAACACTCAGCACAATGCCGGTCATGACACGATCATCTTCTTTATGCCAAGCCTTTAAACACTCAGCATCAACGGTCTTCGGATCAGGAGGATCATCAGTCAAATGAGAGGCCAAACCATAACCCCTAAGAGTAGTCTTGACTGAGAAAGCCCATGCTCGGTAATTCAACCCATCGAGCTTGATATCTGTAAACACTAGAGATGAACTGCCCACAAACATCGAGTCGGACTTAGCCATACCACACACCAATCACAGTCACAGTAGCAATAGTAGCAGATCAGCAGTACTAATCCGATGAATAGAGATACCAAGCGAAGCGGTGCTAATCGATGGATAGAATCACGAGGATAGAGATCTGAGCGGAATCTGAAAGCGTAACAAGAAGCGTCTTGATCGCGAGAGGCCTCGGCTCCAGCGCGGCAATGAATGGAGGCAGAGACGACTCAGCGCGCAGCAGCGATTGAGAGGAAAGGCCTCCAGCTCCAGGCGCAGCAATGGAGGAGGCAGAGACGGCGCGACCTCCAGCTCCAGGCGCAGCAGCGATTGAGAGGAGAGGCTCGGGCGATGGAGGAGGCAGAGACGGCGCGACCTCCAGGCTCGGGCGATTGCGCGGCTTCCAGCTCCAGGCGCAGGCGATGGATTCGGCGGAGACGGCGCGACCTCCAAGCTCCAGGCAAATGCACGGGCGATGAAGAGGCGGAGACAGCGCGACCACCAAGCTCCAGGCGCGGGCGATGGAGAGGAAGAGGAGACGCGGATGATCTCCAGGCGATGCGCGGGCGATGGAGAGGAAGAGGCGACGGCGTCGCGATGGAGAGGAAGAGGCGACGGCGTCGTTCCAGGCGCGGGCGATGAAGAGACGGAGACGGCGCGACCACCAAGCTTCAGGAGGCGATGGCGTCGTTCCAGGCGCGGGCGATGAAGAGGCGGAGACGGCGCGACCACCAACCGCGATGGCGTCGTCTCCGACCGGCGGCTCGAACGCAGCCTTTACGCCTCTGGACGAAGACGCTAGCGGCGATAGGATTAGGGTTAGGGTTTGGATAAACCTAGCTCTGATACCATGTTAAGATTATTCACAACTATTCATCTTATTCATTCATGAAGGGATATATATAGAAGATACATGGGCCTCATGGGCTACTCATGGGCTACAAGGGCCACATGGGCTACAAGAGAGATTAAGAGAGAAATATAGAATATACAATACTCTTAACATAACTGTGTTGCTACCAATATGGTTCTGGTTTTCAGTAAACTGTGGGTGTAAAATATGGCGGAATTATCTGGAATTCTGGATCATCTGCAACAATGGATAGGAGCTGCCTGGATAGACTATTGGAGAAGGTAGAAACTATCGTGAGCCACTGGAATGCTTCTATGCAGGGGCTGCGGAAACTCCCATCTCCCTTCTTTCAGAAATGATACACAACACGTCTTGTGTGTAAATGTTTCAATATTTCAACTAGCGGACGAGCTTATACGAGATGTTTTACTGATACAGCCTACAAGTTTTTAAGACCTACCATGCCATTTGCTCAGATGGAGCGTGCGGCAAACTTTGCTCTCCTCTCTGTATTCCACCCGACCTGGGGTAGGCACCCTTTTGCACTTCGTTGCCTTTTCAAAGCACTTATTTTTATATCTACATATTAGATGTAGCAGACAGTTGAGGCAAGCAGCATATTTTTTCCAGAGATATAATAACAAAATATTTCTCAAAATTAGTAAAGATTTCCCTAGTTGACTATATTTCTAGCGCAGAGCAAGGCAACATAGCAAAACCACCACAAACTGACTCTTAGATACACGTTTGGACTATCGAGTGGTTGGCAGAAACTATGGTAATTCTCTAGACGTAATAGCAAATGTGCCCAGTTTTACTACTGCTTCAGGTCGAGTGATGACCAGCCAACGTCGATACGAAGCTGCAGCTGTCTAACCCGCCAAAGTTGCGGCAGAGAGAATTGGAGTTACAACTTATTTTATCTAGGAGAATCTTGTCCTAAGTTATTATGCGTTACGACGTGTGGGGTCTAGTCGAGAAAAAAATCGGCATGCCTAACTTTTGTGGGTAGGAACCAAACACCGGTTGCCTAGGGCCTAACCGAGAAAAAAAAAATGGATGTCTAACTTTTGTGGGTAGGAACCAAACACCAGTTGCCTAAGGGCCTGTTTGAGACAGTTTCGGTTTCGATTTTTTGCCCGAAAAGCCGAAAGCTGTCCCAAATGTGGGCTTTCCCACTGGTTTCCTCGGAAGTCAGAAGCCACGTATAATGTGATAAAGTCAGAAGCCATCACGGGGTAACTTCCCACGGCCTCCCATCTGAAATTACCCCTGAAGTTGGGTAGAATTTACCCGCTTTTACCACCAGACTTAACCCTCATCCCTCCGCGCCTCAGCCCGCCCGAAACCCTAGCCGCCCGCTCCTTTCTCCCTCCTCCTCCCACACCTACTTCTCCTCTCCTCCTCAAGCTCGCCCGCCACCCACCTCCTCCTCCCGCCCAAAGACCGCCACCTCCTCCTTCCTAGCGCCTCCTCCACATACTCCTCCCCTGCGCTGACGTCGCCCGTCTCGCCTCCGGCTCCCTCCTCCTTTGTCGGCCCATGCCACCACGGTCCTCCTCCCCCGACGCCGTCGCCGTCCTCCTCCCCGACACCACCATCCCAACCCTAACCCTAACGCGTCATCGCTGACACCCTTCTTCAGCTCCTTTTTACTATATTATTTATTATGAATTGTTTTTTGTGTTAATTATCGTTAATTACGTTAGTTATTGTTAATTGTAGCATATTGTGCTAATTGTCATTATTTACGATCAATTGTGTTATTGTTGTTAGTTGTGCTATTTGTCGTTAATTGTGAATGTTATCATCTATTGCGTTAATTGTCGTTAAACGGCATTAAACAAACTATTATTTGCCTCAGAGTATTTCAGATATTTCTTATATTAAAAGCTACAGCCAACCATTCTAAAAGTCAGATAACTAAATATCAATTTTTTTTCAATTTAACCATTCAGCCGTGCACCCAGCCTGCACAGCGGAAAACAGGTTTTTAGAAAATCTATCCTCGTGCCAAACAGACCCTAACTCTGGTCAAACCTTCGGCTTCTAGCTAAACAGGCCCTGACGTCCCAGGGCCCACTCACTAGGACCCCGGGGCTTCGTCATCTTCCTTGCACCCGATGCTCCTCTCCTCTAATGGCGCTGCTCTTCCCAACCCCCGCCCTCTCCCCCAAACCCCCCTTACCCTCTACTCTAGGCCGCGGCGCGTCACCTGCAGCACCACTAGCAGCATATCATCCGCTCCCCCGCTTCCCGCCGCACCTTCCCCATCGACCTCCTCGCCGGACAAGACGCCGGCGCTAGAAGGAACTGATAGAAAGAGGAAGAAGAAGAGTTCCCTGAAGCCGAGCTTCGAGGAGCAGGCCCTCCGCCGCTGGTCCGCGAGGGCGCCCTCCCAGCGCGCCTCCTTCCCCTGGCAGCAACAGCAGCAGCCTCACCAAGAAAGCAAAGGTACGAACGATCAAGAACCCGGTAGAGCTGGCAACACCACATTGCGGTCCATCGTGGAGTACTTCAATTACGACTCCTCGGATGGCGATGGTGGTGTTGGTGTCCGAGACGACGGGGGAGTGGACAGGGATGGTGTGGCCCACGGCGAAGCCACCCAGGACCGGGACGAAGGGTCGCATTCCCAGCCGAGTTATCTTGTTGGGATCCGGCCGGTGTCCGCGCCGTGGATGCACGGGGAAGAAGAGTCCTCCAAGGACCGGTGGGTTTCGGGTCTAGTGGGCGGAGGCGAGGAAGGATCGGACAGGAATGGTGCTTTTGATGATGAGCTGGAGTCGGTGGATGGATATGAGGAATGGGTGGACAATGGTGAGGTGCTCCAAGAGGAGCCCCTAACTGGGAACTCAGAGGGGAATTGTATGAGGATTGTGCCGCACGGACCGCAAATACTTCTTTTGGGATGGATTCGGTAATGGACCTAGGGTCTAGAGGAAGTGAGTTTCATAGAAGTATAAGGCAAAGCAGCGTAAGCACAATTGTTAACACATTGAGGAATTCGATAGAGGAAAGTAGGCCAAATGTTGCCATTGAGTGGTCTGAGTCTGAGATGGAGGATTTTGTCCAGAAGCTGGGCCCTGTGCTACTTCCATGGGAGAGGGGTGGGGAGGATGAGGAATTCTATGGTGACAGGCCTGGGAGGCGCAGCAACACAGAACTTGCAGAGAGGACTATCCCAGAGCCCGAGCTGCGGAGGCTTAGAGATGCGGCATTGAGGATGAAGGAGAGGATGAGGATTGGTCCTGGAGGGGTTACTCAGGCCATTGTGGAGAGCATCCACAGGAAATGGAGGGTGGATGAGGTCGTCAAGATGAGGTTTGAAGGTCCTCCGAGCCTGAACATGAAGAGAACACACGAGATTCTTGAGGTACCTATTGCTGTGGCTCATGTTTTATTCATTAACAATTTTTTTTAACCTACTGAAATCTGATAGGCATTTGTGATCTTGCTTTTGTCTCAATCAGGACAGGACAGGAGGAATCGTGATATGGAGGTCAGGAAGATCAATTGTTTTATATAGGGGAATGAACTACAACCTTCGATGTGTGCAGTCATATGCCAAAATAACGGGGGTTGATTCTAATATAAAAGTTTGTGATGCTAATAGTGTTGTACATAGCCGTGTAGAGCTTAACTTGCAAAAGTCAAGTGCAGATAGTGTGAATCGCTCAATGTCTACTGTAAATTCCTCTCTAGAAGCTACAGAAACATTTGATATTGGTAGCTTTTTGGATCAGTTGGGACCACGGTATAAGGATTGGTCTGGCCGCAGCCCTGTTCCTGTGGATGCTGACTTGCTTCCGTGTGTAGTTCGTGGATACAAGCTGCCATTTAGACTACTTCCTTACAAGATTAAAAGTAGTCTGAGAAATAAGGAAATGACCGCTCTGCGTAGACTTGCAAGGCAAACTGCTCCTCATTTCGCTCTAGGTATTGGAGTTCGTTTTTTAAGATGCTTTCTTCTACCAATACTCAATCTTCGATGGATTTTCACACATTATATTTACTTGTTTGTGGATAGGGAGAAACAGGGAACACCAGGGCTTAGCTACTGCTATTGTTAAATTATGGGAGAAAAGTGCTATTGCAAAGATCGCCATCAAGAGGGGGGTTCCAAACACATGCAATGACAGAATGGCGGAAGAAATCAAGGTAAAGCAGTATAAAATTCAGGATAATCATGTCACTTATCTGAGTGCCTAGTTGCACTCTTATCTGCATTCAATCTGATGTCTGTACTCAATTAAGTATGTATGAGGTGAACCTTGCTTAAAATCATACGAGAGTGCTTCATTAGTAGCTATTCTGAATTTGTCCTACCGTCTTAGTAGAATGCACATGCACCATGCTAGCCATTACCTCCTGGGACTTGGTCGTTAATTCATTTGCTTAATTTACACTGTTGGAACCCTTTAAAATCAATTGCTGAGAAAGAACTGTGTCACAATCTAGCAAAGAACACCAAATGGAGTCCATTAATGGATTTTTCTGTTTTCTGTTTTCTGTTTGCCGTTCCATACTATTTTTTCTCTTCCTGATAGTTCTTCTGAAATATTGAATGCTTCTTAGGTTCACTGTCATGCATGTCTGATGATTAACTTTGAAATATGATCTATATTGATCATTGTGATCTTGCTGCACATTGCAGCCTATGCATGTCTTGAGTCTGTGTAACAAAACACTTGCAGAAATTGACAGGAGGAGTGCTTCTATCGAGGAACAAGGAGTATATTGTTTTCTACAGGGGCAATGATTTCATGACACCTAAAGTAAGGCAGGTCTTGGTGGAGAAGCAAGAGCAAGCAATTACTCAGCAGGATGAGGAAGAGCTGGCTCGGCTTAAAGCATCGGCCTCGATTACTGTCATCCCTAAACCATTAAAGAATTATCTAGTTGCTGGCACTCTTGCAGAAACTATAGAAGCAAAATCTCAATGGGGAGATTCACTTAATGATGAGCAGAGGGAAAAGGAGATGAATCGCGTGGTTCTGGCAAAGCATACATCGCTTTTGAAGAACTTGAAGAGAAAACTGATTTTGGTATGTTCTTCAAAATGCATCTCTAGAAACAAAAAATAAAATTTTCAGTTTTCATCATTCATTTCCATGGTAGGATTTTTTCTCTATTTTTAGACAAAGATGTCATTGCAGTCTATGTGTATTATGTCTTCTTCTGTGTACTTCCAGGCAAAAGTAAAAGTCGCAAAAGCAGAGAAGGCTTTGGCTAAAGTTCAGGATTTTCTGTCTCCAGCAGAGCTTTCAACTGACTTGGAAACCGTTACAGACGAGGAGCGCTTCTTATTTCGCAGAATTGGCCTGAAAATGAGGGCCTTTTTGATGCTTGGTACAACCAGCACTTTACATTAAACAGTTGCAATAAAGAAGCATGGGATGGGATGAATATCTTATGACTTAACTCTGTGTACTAAAATTTCTCAGGCAGACGAGAAGTTTTTGATGGAACTGTGTAAAACATGCACTTTCATTGGAAGCATCGAGAATTGGTCAAAATTGTTGTAAAGGGTAAGAGCTTTGCACAAGTAAAACATATCGCAATCTCTCTAGAAGCTGAGAGTGGAGGTGTCCTCGTTTCAGTTGACAGGACAACTAAAGGATATGCAATAATTTTCTACCGGGGTAAGAACTACCAACGTCCCCAAATTTTGAAACCTCGAAACTTATTGACAAGGAGACAAGCACTGGCACGGTCTATAGAGCTCCAAAGGCGGGAGGTAACTTAATTGCAAACTCTGATCTTCCCCCTTTTTTCATAGGTTGTACTTATCTTTTATCTATTGGATGGGTAAATTTTTCAGGCGTTAAATCATCATATTTCTAGTCTGCGAGACAAGACCTGGAAGTTGAAGAAACAACTTGTAAGACATTTATATCCGAGTTTTCTAGGATTTTAATTTTTCATATACTGCCTTGTTAACTCTTCTTGTTGATGCACTTATCCTATGTTACCATCATCAGGTGCAGATGAAGGCTGCCGGGAAAAACAGGACGCAGAGTTACTTCAAACAGTTGAGGATGATTTGTCTTCAGATGATGATAATATAGAGGTATGGTTTACATGAAAACTGTAAAGATTTGTAAAATACTCAATTGCAAAAACACTCCTCCAAGTCAGGGCGATTACTTGCAATTATAATTTAGATGTGGCTGTGATGTTGCAATTACCCTCGACATCTTATCTTTTTTACTATGCTCATGTCAAATAAATAGTTTGCTTGGGAAATTACCTTGAAAACCCAGCACGCCACTAGCGGTTGATCGGTAGCTTCTGTTGTTGCAGGATGAAGGGGAGGAGGCTTACCTGCAAACTTACAGCAGCGATGATGAAGAGGAAGCCAACGATGATTCCAACGAATATCTCTGAGTTGGTGCAGTTTTAACCGATGAAACTCCACTCCGGTGTTCTTGTCTCGCACAGTCGCATGTTCAGAACAAGGCAAAGTCCAATGGTAAGGTAATGCATGCCCATCATGTGTGAGTTCTGCGTTGCTACAGCACGGTAATAGCATGCAGCCCTCAAGAGGTTGTAAATCTGTGACTCACCTACGGCCTTATCAACACAGGCTTACATGCGATACCATTAGGGATATATGGAGTTGCAATGAGGCTGACTGTAACTTCAGTGGCATCATTTGCATTTCGGTCACTTCCATGTCCTTGCCACATCCTACAAATTCAGGAAGGTTTCCTTGAACATGTCCAGGCTCTGTCCTTGAACATGTCCAGGCTCTGTCGTCCTGAAACTATGGAAGAAGGCTGCAAGTGAGTGTACGGTAGAGCGTTTGGCTAATAGGCTGGCTTTAAAAATCTTGAAAGGGAGGATTTGAGGTAAAAAGACTATGCTACCTTGGCTGTATCACTTCAATTGTATTTGTCTTACTTCTTTGTATTTGTACACAAATTTCTAGATTTTTTTTTTGCAAATATCTCAAGATCAATTAATCAGGAGGTTTAGCATGCGACCTTGAAACGATGGTGTTCATTTAATTATATCTAATATGCTAATCAAATATATTTTTTGAACTGTACATGCTAATCAAAGTTATATGGCTGTCATCAATCGATCTACCTGATACCTTGAATGGTAATCAAAGGTAACGCTGAGCCATTAAATCGTCAATGGAACCACTGTTGAATAGACGGAAAACGGCTTGAACACGATTTTTTTTCAAGTCAACATGATACCTTGTCTCTCAATCGTTCTACTATAGGGTGTATTTGGTACAGCTTCTACTTCTAGATTCTCAATCGATTCTTGTGGAGTTATACCAAACACCCAACTTCTCAAAACAACTAGATCCTGATTCTCGTGAGGAGTTGTTTTAAAAATGAATTAGCAACGAGGAGCAGCATTCCCGCAGCTTCTTGCGAGAATCCAACTTGCATAAACAAAAATACCCCTTAAAATTTGAAGTTTTTACCTGTAAATGCTATCCAACTACCCCAAATCTCTGTTCCCCCCAAAACCATGTAACCCTTCTTTTTCTCCGCTCCTTCGGCTCTCACGCCTCGCCGCCTCCCCCTCGCCTCCGCTTCCCCCCTCCCTCGGCGCCACCTCCCCCTCGCCTCCGCGTCACCCCTCCCCCTTGCCTCCGCTTCCCCCTCCCCTCCCCGCCCACCTCCCCCCCCTGCGCCTCTTCCCCCCCCTCCCCGCGTCGCATCCCCACGCTTCCCTTCCCCTTCCTTGCCTCCGGTCGTCGATTGCGCCGTCTCCGGTCCTGCGCCGCCTCCGGTCGTCGTTTGCACCGCCTCCGGTCCTCGACTACGCCGCCGCAAGTAAGGACATCATCAAGTGCACCCCCTTGCCCTCCTTACTCCTCCCTTAGCCCCCTTCCTTTGATGAATTTGTGATTGATGATGATTGATGGTATCCGGCATGAGGCACATCTTCATTCAAAAGGTTGAGTATAATGTTGTGCTCATGAATTACTGATTTGTTGTTGATGATGATGATGATGATTGATGGTTTCTGGTATCTGAATCTAGCTTTGAAGAAATTGCAAATTGTTTAGTGGGCTTTGTTGGCTTGCTCAATGATGATAATGGTCTAATTTCAAAATTGAACTGATAATCAATTCGTACTTGAGCTCTAAGCAGAATGCTAACTTCTGTCTAATTGTTCTTATGTAAGTCATCCGATTACTTTCAATTGTGTTCGATTATGTTAAACTTTTTTTTTCTAATCTTCTGTAGCAATTCAGTTTTATTACTGATCTGTTATCCAATTGGCATTATTGCTGAACTTGTGTTTACTTTGTATTCATCTTACCCTGAGAGTTATCAAGTTCTTGCTGGATAATTGTAGTATTATTTGTGATCACATTTGATCTCCTGGATTAGCCGAAAGTTTATTGGGTGGTCTATTGGCTTTGATATCTTTAGACAAAATAGTTAAGCATTATTTAGAGCTCAAATCTTGAATTTGTATTTTCTAGTTTAATTTATGAAGATTATAAACAATGGGGTTGAGATGGCAAAGGCTGGTTCCTTTGCAACTCTCCTTCTGAGAGCACACTCGATATCAAATCATCTGTGCAATATGCTGATTATTGATGATTTCCTGCTGTTGATGTTAAGCATAATGTTGTATTTAAGTGACTTAGAAGAATTTCATGAACACATATTTTTATGGTCATTTGCTACAAGCTGGTATTATGCTTTATTGTTGATATTTAATGTTGGGTTTAATTATGAAAAACTATCGCCTTGCAAATCCTTGCAAAAGACGAAGTATTCGGAGATACAATACCCCTCTTTGAATTTCGGAATCAACCGAAGATAAGAGACTAAAGTGTACATGTTGTAACCCTCTGTGAACTGAAGTTGTACATGTTTAGGTTCCATAGAGAATAAAGTGTAGGGGCACTGAAGTTGTACATGTTGTAACCCTCTGTGAACTGAAGTTGTACATGTCCAAGTGTTCCATAGAGAATAAAGTGTAGGGGCACTGAAGTTGTACATGTTGTAACCCTCTGTGAACCGAAGTTGTACATATTTTATTTCAATTGTTTGTAACTAATCATTATTTGTAATGAGAAATGTAAATAATGATCTGTTTTTCCTTACTATTAGCTTTGTAATGAACAATTTACTGACAAATCAGCTTTGTAATGAACAAATGTATTTTTTTGTTGAATATGTGAACTGAAGTATATGTGAACTGCATGAGTCATGCATTTGTGAATGGTTTGTCATGAAAAGAGTAGTAGGCTCAAATGCTTTTTTTGATGCATCTATGAATGCTTTTTTCCATGCATATGTGAATGATCTGTGAAGCTAATACTTCTGTGTTGCATGTCTTATGGACCATTGAACCGTCTGATTGAACATTGAACTTTCTATATATGAGCAGTAATAAAGAACTTGATAGAGGTTTTATTGGTTCATAACTTCATTGAATTGTCAATTTGATAAAAAAAATTATTAGCCAAATATGCAGATAGCTGATAACGCTGAGTGGAATGACGAGAACACTAGGATAGTATGTGAATTGTTCGTTGAACAAGTAGAGGCACGCAATCGCCTGAATACCCATTTGAACAGTACAAAATTTGCTTATACACAGTTGCAATCCATGAAGTGTACATGCAATGTAACCTAACATTGTGTATAGATACAATGTATATACATTCACATGGTCTAAACAAATTTAGAGGAAAAAATTCTATAATTTGTTTACAAATATATAGGAGAAATACACTAATACAATTGAAGTATTATAGCTAAGGGTAACATTGTCTATTTGCCTCTAATCCTCCTTCATATAGTTTTTGGAGCCAACCTCCCAGCCAAACGCTTTCAGCAGACAGCTCCAAATTCTCAGAGAAGTGGATTCTCAGAGAATCAGAAGCGGAATCTGAAAAATAAGAATCTGGAGCTGTACCAAACAGGGCCATAGTCCGAATCGTGAACAATGTACAAATAGATCCAAAGCATAATTACACATTTGACATCCCATGCAAGCATTAATCTATCCCTATCCCTGTCATGTTACAAATATTAGAGTGTCGCCCAAAGAGAAGAAAAGAGGAAACGATGCATAGGTAATTACTTGTGTGTTCTTACAGAGAAAATCAGAGGCTCTGCATGTGTTCCAGATCTGAAGGCGGCGGTCGCTACTATGAGTAAGGTTGTGGCGGTGGCTCGAACTGGGCAGCGACGTGCCCGACGATGGTAAGGGCTGAGGGGCGGAGACAAGATTAGGTTTTAGGTCGGGTGAGGAGATAGGGTTAAAGGTGGCGGTGGGTGCTAAGCTTGATAGGAGGAGAGAGGTCTGAGGAGGTCGCTGTGGTCATGTACCTCGCTCCATTGCTCGAGTTTGCGTGGTCTCCCGTGCGCCAGGAGCGAAATGAACAAAGGGGTAAGGGACGGGTGCGGGGGAGGAAGGGGGTATACCGATGGCAAAATGCGTGTAATTATCTCTAACTTTCAAGGACATTATCATTTTGGGTGGTGCGACCCCACCATAATTCATCGTTGGGTTTGCTAGTACAAAATCTGCCTCGATCATGGTTGCTCCGAGAGTCCGTTTTTTGGAGTTAGGGGTGTTCGGCTCGGCTCCTATGTTTTAATTTATTCTCCAGAATTCTAAGGATATCTTTGGGTGTGTTTAGATGCACGAGATTCTATGGATGTCTTTGGGTGTGTCTGGATGCACAAATTTCAAAGGAATTTTACCGCGAAGTGAGATTTCCATTGGAGGCATGCACAATTTATGTGTTCTAAACAGACCTTAATCTAAACAGCATTTTCATGATCTGATAGTACGAAAACACATTTTTAGCACCGCCCAAGCCCAAGCCCAAATTTAATACTGGACCGTGCTAACCATTTCAGGCCCGAACCCAATAAAACTCCTCTTTCCCCGCCTCCTGCTTGTTGTTTCCCTCGCTTGCTTTCCAATGGAGGCGGAGCCCCGGCGATGGGCGGCGACGTACACGAATGTCATGGCTGAAGCTGTAGCTACTGATTTCACCTTCAGTTGAAGAAGAAGAAGCTAACCGGTTCAGTAGTATGATGATTGGAGGGCTGAGATCACGACATACTCCTTCGTGAAGATCTACGGCTGCTATGTGTTTTAGTGATTACTGTCTTTGTTTTGTAGTTTTCCTTACGATGAATAGTAACTGGATTACAGTCACTGCGTATCTTCCTCTGTAATTCCTGTGTATCTTCCTTTTCCTTTTACCCGATGTAATCCTTTAAAACCTGGACGTGGAATGGAGGAAAGTAACAATGATATTATAAACATTATCTAGTGTCTTTCGTAGTTTAGTTTCCCCCGTTCTATCTTTCTCTCGAGCGGATCATATCCCACTGAAGGATTTGACAAATTGGTATCAGAGCACACTTCGGTTCTTGGAAACAGATTGGATCCAAGTTATCTGGGTTAGTGATTGAGAATCACTGTAAAATCCCTAGTTAACTTTGGATCTGGGCGGCGGCAGAGATCAGGATAGCGGAGAAGGGTCAAGATTGGAATCTTGGGGTAAAATCCCTAAACTCTGTTCTTGTTCTTTGAGATAGACGATGATGAAAACGGCGACAAGGCAAGATGGAGAATCATCCGATTTGGCGGCGGTAAGGCAAGAAGTAATGGAGGCACATAACAAAGATGAATCGGTTCAGCAACAAATGGGGGAATTGCAAACCCAAGTTACCAGTATGCAGGCTCAAATGAATCGTTTGGAATCATTGCTGCAAGGGTTGTCGGGGATAAGTAATCATCAAGGGAGATACGAAGACACATCCCGAGCTCCGACAGATCTACCACAAACCACTGAAATGGAGTTTGAAGCGTGGAGGAGAGCTAAAGTTTTTAACCAGCTACCAGTAAACAGCACCGAGGGGGTTAAATTCAATGTTAACCAAGAGGTAAACCACTCTTACCCTCCGACAGGACATTCCGCGGCACCATTGCACTGGGGTCAGAATGCACCACCACCAGCGACTCCAGCTTCTCCTACTTTGAACAACCTGGATCATGTTAAGGAACCGTACTATGCTAGGTCATGGAACCAAAACCCCAGCAACGAAAGAGTCAATAGCTTCTATAGATCTATTGCTAAAGGGCCCAAGATAGATTTCCCTAAATTTGATGGCAGTAATCCTATGGAGTGGATTAGACAATGAGAGACTTATTTCGCTATGGCTAATGTTCCTGATGAAGCAAAATTGGACCTGGCTCAAATGTATATGGTAGGAAGGGCAGACAACTGGACTAGGAGCACATGGTTGCTATGGAATCCACCCCCTGGCAAACTTTTTGTAGGATGATTTGTGATAGATTCGCCCCATACAGTGGGTATGAAGTGTTAGAAAATTTTCATTCAGTCAGACAGTATAACTTGAGCATTGCTGAGTATATTGACAAATTTGAGGAACTAATGGCAGTATATAAGACTGAAAATCCTATGCATAGTGAGCATTTCTTTGTAAAATGCTTTGTGAATGGCTTGAGGAATTAGATTAAACACTACCTCAAACCTCTGAAACCACAAGTCCTATGTGAAGCTTACTGGATGGCAAAGGATATGGAAAAGGGGGCAGGAGCACTGTCGAAGAGGAGTTTTCAGGGTTCAATAATGGGGCAATCAAAATCAGGAAGCAATGTTCAAATGAACAAGGGAAAGAACCAAGTGAACCCGAACACAACAAAAAGAGAGGTGAACAACAAACCAGTGGTTCCATTCACCCCTGGAGTATGTAAGTATTGTGGAGGAAAATGGTTCTTAGGACATCGATGTAAACAGTATCAAAGTGTGAACCTCATGACATCTGAAGAGGCAGGGGAGAGATTGACTCCAGAACCTTATAATGAAGATCCGGCTGATGATAAAGAAGATAAGCCATCTGAACATGATCCAGAGGAACAACTCATGCAGATATCAGTCCAAGCAGTTCAGGGAATTTCCCAAATCTCCACTTATACCTTGTCAGTTATCCTTGGGGGAAGGAGAGGAATCACATTGCTAGACAGTGGTAGCACTCACACCTTTATAGATTTAAGGTTTGTTCTCAAAACCTCTTGTATAGTTCAAGGTAACCCTCTTCAGAAGGTCACGATAGCTGGAGGAGGTGTTATACTAACGGGATCTCATGTGTCAGAAGTAAGCTACTGCATCAATGGGAAAAAGTTTTCCAACTCTTTTAAGATACTCAAGCTGCACGGTTATGATATTGTGCTTGGATGTGATTGGATATACCAACACAGTCCTATTAGTTTGGATTTAAAAACAAGGGTTTTGACTATTACAAAAGATAGGGTTGAGGAAGTGATTTGGAAGGGTCACTCACAGTCAGACCCCATGAAGGTTACAATCTCATGAATTAGATAAGTTGGCAGTGAAAGGAATTTCTGGGTATGTTATAGCACTGCAAACAAAGAAGGAAAAAGAAGATGCGGGGAAAGTGCCATTGTCATACCAGCCCATCATTGCAGCCTATAATGATGTCTTTCAGGAACCACAAGAACTACCTCCAGTGAGAAGTTGTGATCACAATATTCCAATCAAAGAAGGGGCAGATCCACCTAATGTTAGACCTTACAGAGTTCCACACCAGCAGAAGGATGAAATGGAGAAGCAAATACAGCAACTATTGGAAGCTTCCGTCATCAGGCCTAGTGCTAGCCCATATGCTTCTCCTGCTATATTAGTCAGGAAAAAAGATGGGTCTTGGAGACTATGTATTGACTACAGGAGACTTAATGCCCAAACTATTAAGAACAAGTATCCTATACCTGTTATTGAGGATCTCCTTGATGAATTACATGGGGCTTCAGTTTTCAGCAAATTGGATCTAAGGTCCGGTTACCACCAAATTAGAATGAGAAGTGAGGATATAAGTAAAACAGCATTCAGTACTTATTTAGGGCACTATGAGTATCTTGTGATGCCATTTGGGCTCACTAATGCCCCAGCTACATTCCAATCATTGATGAATAACCTCTTTGCTCCTTATTTAAGGAAATTCATACTAGTGTTCTTTGATGTTATACTTATCTACATTAAGGGGGACAAAGAACATCAATCACACCTGACCACAGTCCTAGATATCTTGAGACAACACCAACTCTTCGCCAAGTTTAGCAAATGTGTGATTGCTGCAGCATAGGTGGAATATATGGGCCACATTATTAGCAGTCAAGGGGTAGCTACAGATCCGAACAAGATCAGTGCAATTAAAGAATGGCCCACACCTAAGGATGTGACTCAGTTAAGAAGCTTTTTGGGAATGGCAGGGTATTATCGAAGATTTGTTTATAATTATGGAGTTATTTGCCGGCCTTTACATGACATGCTAAGAAAGGAAGGATTTGAATGGAGAGAGGCACAGGACAAGGCTTTTGAGAAGCTGAAACAGAGTTTAATCACAGCACCAGTCATGGCCCTGCCTAATTTTTCAAAAGCATTCACGCTTGAGACTGATGCGAGTGGGATCAGAATAGGATGAGTTTTAATGCAACATGGAAGACCTATGGCTTATTTTAGCAAGACATTGGGAGTTAGATCGGCAGCCTTATCAACCTATGACATGGAAGCTATGGCTATTATCGAGGCATTGAAAAGATGGCGACATTATTTCCTTGGAACCCGACTGGTGATCAAAACTGACCAAAAGAGCCTGAAGTTTATGGCTGAACAGAAAGTATCAGAAGGCATCCAACATAAATTAATGTTGAGACTATTAGAGTTCAATTATTTCATTGAGTATAAAAAAGGGAAGGAAAACAAGGTGGCAGATGCCTTGTCCAGAAAGGGGACCAATCAAGTAATGGCAGTCACTATGGCAGTACCTACCTGGGTCGAGACAGTGGAGAGTAGTTATTGGAAGGACGATCATTGTAAGGAGATAATGGAACAATTATCAATAGCCCCCAACCCCGACTCACATTACACTTACCATTCTGGTGTCATTAGGTACAAAGGAAGGATTTATGTCGGGAAGGATATGGAATTACGATAGAATCTCATCAATTCCTTGCACAACTCTGCTGTGGGCGGGCATTCAGGCAGAGTAGCCACTTACCAACGATTGAAGAGCTTGTTCTATTGGCCAGGAATGAAAAGAGAAGTTCATGCCTATGTTAAGGAATGTGTGGTTTGTCAACGTTCCAAGGCAGAGCATTGTCATTATCCTGGGCTTTTAGACCCTTTGCCGATCCCTGACATGGCATGGACCCATATTACAATGGACTTCATTGAGGGAATGCCTAGATCAAATGGAAAAGATGTCATCTTCGTGGTGGTGGATAGGTTTACTAAATACGCTCACTTTATACCACTGTCACACCCATACTTAGTACATTCGGTAGCACAAGCATTCATCGATTATATCTTTAAACTGCATGGGTTTCCTCTAGCTATTGTGTCAGACTGGGACAGAATCTTCACTAGCAAATTGTGGCAAGAACTGTTCAAGGCAGTGGGAGTACAATTGAGATTCAGCTCGGCTTATCATCCACAATCTGACGGTCAGACCGAAAGAGTTAACCAATGTGTAGAGTCTTATTTGCATTGTATGGCATTCCTAGAACCAAAAAGATGGGTGTCATGGTTACCATTGGCGGAATGGTGGTATAATACCACCTTTCATACTTCATTACAGATCTCTCCCTTCCAGGCGCTATACGGGTTCCCTCCACCTCTCATAAACGAGATAGTTGTTCCAAGTCCGGAGGATGAAGAAGCAAGAGATTTTCTGGAGGAGAAAAGAGTGATGCTGAATCGTTTGAAGGAAAATTTAGCTCAAGCCCAAGCTAGAATGAAAAAGTATGCATATATGAATCGAGTTGAGAGGCAGCTGGAAGTGGGTGATATGGTTTATTTGAAAATGCAACCTTATAGATTGGCAGCCTTCGGGTTTAAGCAAGCACTGAAACTGGATAGAAAATTTTATGGCCAATTCAGAGTCTTACAGAAGATTGGCAAGGTGGCTTATAGATTACATCTTCCGAAAGGAGTTGGAATTCATCCCGTCTTCCATGTTAGCCAGCTTAAGAAACAATGTGGACCTACTGCTGTACCGAGTCCTGATCTACCGCTAGTGGGAGAAGATGGGAGGATTCGAACTGAACCATTACAAGTTTTAGAAACCCGGGCATTACCAAGGAATGGAGTCTTGGTGACTCAATGTGTGGCAACCCGTCTCATTTGCATATTTGTTAACATAAAACATTTCCATTTCATTGCATCAAAAAGATTTTACAATATTTGTTTTACAAGCATTTGCAGTGTTTTTGGCAGCAAGTAATTAAAACCCTAGTCGTCTTCTGTTCTTGCCTTCTGTAGTAGCAGCCTTCCTCGTCGCTTTGTCCCTTGAGCGCCTGTCTGTAGAGCCACCTCGCGATCCGTTTTCCTCGCTCGTCAAGAAAATCAGCAATCGGTTAGTAATCGTAGTTGAGAGCATTCTTGTGAGCAGTAGAGTATAGAAGTTAGAGTATAGAAAGTGGCCGTCAGATTTTCCGAAGTGCGGTAGAGTATCCGAAGTAACCTGAGTAGTCGGTCCCTTGACCATCAAGATCCCTAGACCAACCGGAGTTAGTCGGCCCCTTGATCTTTAAGATGTCCTGACCACCCAAGATCCTTCGGCATCTGTCACTTCTGTGAGTCTCCTCATCCGGCATTGTTAGAACCCAACACCCACTGTTTGCATTTCTCAAAAACCCTAATAAAAGCCTCAGTGCATACCCCCGGTAACCACACCCTCAGTCAAGCGTCACCGAGTGCAACAACCAATTCCAGAGCAGCATTGCCAATTCATCTCTCCTAGCCGAGCCCTTGCAAAGCCAACAGTCCAGCCAGCCCCAAAGTTCATCCCCTCAAACCAGCAACACAAAGGCATCCCCACGCAGCGGCGACAACAAGCGACCAACATTCAAGCACCACCAAGACCCGAAGAATGCATTCCCCTTGCAAGAGCGAAGAATGCGGCTCACGGCCAAGCCCTCTCACGAGCAAGCCCGGCCAATGGCGAAATATCAAGCACTGAGGATACCAAAGAAGACAAATCACTAGATCTCGATGAGAATAATCTAGTAGCTATCAGCTCACCTCAGCAGAGCACTGGTAGGAGTAGAGAGGAAGGTCAGGTATGGCTTACCCCAGGGAGAGAACCGGGTCGAGTAGGCCGAGAGTTGTGCCAGATCTGGGAGCCAAGGCGGCCGGCGGCCAGGAGGCCGAGCCGAGCCGGGCCGAACCGCCGAGAAGCTTGAGAGGCGGCGGCGAGCGCCGAGCCGTAGCCGCATGCGAGGGAGGCGGTGAGACCCGAGGCGGGCCGAGGCGCAGGGAGCAACGCCGAGGGGCCGGAGGCGGCAGCGGCTGGAGGCGATGGCGGCGGAGGATCCCGAGGGAGAGCGGGGGAGGCGAGAGAGAGAGTGGAGTGTCGGCAGGGAGGGAGGCGTGAAGGCAGAGAGGGAGAGAGGCGTCGGCACCGAGGGGGTAAGAAGAGGGAGAGAGAGAGAGGGGGTTACATTAGGGGGTTTAGTTAGGGTTAGGAGGGGTAGATTAAGGAGGGTGGTTAGATTAGGGGTTTAGTCGGTTTGGTTAGGGTTTAGCCGGATAGGGTTAGTCGGTAGGGTTTAGTCGGTTAGCAGGTTTGGTAGGTAATTAGAGAGGGAGTTTAGTAGTTAGTCGGTTGATTAGAGATTAGGGTTAGAATTAGTTGTGTGGTTTTTGAGTATAGAAAATTAGGAAACCGGTTTAGCCTAAGTGGTAGTGTTTGTCGAGTGTTAGGGCGTGAGCTAGGCAGTCGCGGCTGTAAAGCGAGTTAGCCGTAGAACGATTTTTAGCGAAAGAGTGCTAACCGGGTTTGATTCCGAAAAGTTTTATTGAATTAAAATTTGGCTAACATAGGAGTTGTATTAGCATTTTATGCGTCTACTATCACTCAAACTCAACTAAGTATTTATTTATATATTATTCATGCTACCGCTTTGCTACAGAGGGCAAACCAGTGCCGATAGGAGGAGCTGATCAGAGATTCGTCATCGCCGACCTTTTCTACAACTCCAAAGGCAAGCTATCCTCTTGAACATAAATATAGTTATGTTAAATGTAAACCGTATATTGCTTTATCATATATGTATTGCATCAAAACTATTTCTCAAAATCAAATTGGATTGAGATGATGAGAAAGATAAGATAAGAGAGATGATGAGATGAGATGAGAATGAGAATTACTAGGTGGGTAAAGGGGGCCCTGGCAGGGGAAACGAGACGATAATGATGATGATGATGATGATGGTAAGAGGTGGGACTCCTTTACATATGGTTATAATATAAGGACTAACAAAACTCTTACTCGGTCGGGAGCCGTAATTCAGTGCCAACCATTTTCCCGTTTCGGTGGGCAGAAAATGCTACCTTGTTACGTAATTAAGTTCTCCACAACGGGTCACATTGGAATATTAGGCACGGAAGAGAGCCGCCCCAAGGTGGAGTGTTGGGCACGGACGAGAGCCGCCTCAACCAACATTACTAGAACTCGGTGGGTGGCGAGGTCGAGACCGTGACTAAATCAACACCGGCGAAAAGTAATGGGTGGAGACATAATCGCGTAACACGAAAACATTCTCAGTATTCGAACTTGAAGTCGCATCAAAGGAAATATGATGGACCTAGCTCGAGAGAGTTGAGTAGCTATGGGTAAAGTGGTGCAAGCTGCGCGATGCTATATCAAATCATGAATTCATGCCGGTCTCTGGATTGGAGTCTACTAAACCGCTAGGGTCTTTCTTCTTCCAGAGTGACTAGTAGTGTTTTCAGAATTAAAATTGCCACTTAATGTTTTAATGAGTATTTTCAGAAAGAGATGATTTTAGAATATGTGATAAAGACCGGAGATCACCATGCGGTGCATCTTTTGCTATTAATGCTTGCTGAGTACTTTTGTACTCAACCTTGTTAGTATTCTCCTTTGTTAGATCCTAGTCCGTCCGGGAGCTATCCCGAGTGGGACGAAGGACTTGCAGTACCGATCTGTGATAGGGAGGAGAAGGCACCGTGGCGAGGACTGAGCGAGATGGGTGCCATCTTTGACTCGTTGGACGAGTAGGAGGGCGGTACTCCAGAGTAGACTCCAGAAGCGGAGAAGCTCCCATTTGTGTTTGTGTAGTAGTTGTATTAAGAACCCTAGACTTGTGTGGCTACTACTGTAATAAAGATGTCTGATTTATCTTATTGTTACTGCGCAACTCTGATAAAAAGGCTTGCTATTCGTCGGAGCGGTGTTCTACCGGGCAAACGAATAGCAATCCGTGTGCCTAAGTGTGATTACCCTAGGGGTAATGACACGGAGCGTCACACAATGGTTGATACAACGGGCTAACCTGCAGCCGGAAGATGTATCATGAGAGGACGCTGACTTCATCAAGGGTACCTTTTTGAAATTTTACACCCAAACTATTAAGCAATGGTTCCCTAATCAGACACTTGAGGACAAGTGCAGAGTTGAGGGAGGAGAAATGTCATGGCTGAAGCTGTAGCTACTCATTTCACGTTCAGTTGAAGAAGAAGAAGCTAACCGATTCAGTTGTATGGTGATTGGAGGGCTGAGATCACGGCATACTCCTTCGTGAAGATCTACGGCTGCTATGTGTTTTAGTGATTACTGTCTTTGTTTTGTAGTTTTCCTTACGGTGAATAGTAATTGAATTACAGTCACTGCATATCTTCCTCTGTAATTCCTGCATGTCTTCCTTTTCCTTTTACCCGATGTAATCCTTTAAAACCTGGACGTGGAATGAAGGAAAGTAACAATGACATGCTAAACATTATCTAGTGTCTTTCGTGGTTTAGTTTCCCCGTTCTATCTTTCTCTCGATTGGATCATATCCCACTGAAGGATTTGACACCGAAGCACGTGAAGAAGAAGCGCAAGGCCTACCAATACGGCGTCCTCTTCCTCCACCCGGCCTCGTCCTCCTCGACGACGCTGGCGAGTGGCGACACCGTCGACTCCAGGTTCCTCCGCGCCGGTTTGCGTTCCACTCCCACCTCGTCGACGTAGGTGAAACCCAGACCCTCTCCACCAGCTACTTCGCCTCGTCCGTAGCTGCCGCCGCCGCTTCCAGAACCGCCCACCGTGGCGCTGCCAGGGCACGTCCGAGCGTGGTGAAGCGTTCGTGAACCCTCCTAAGAGCTGCGCCGGCGGCAGCTGCAAGGCTGAGGCCGCGGGTTCCGGCGGTGAAGAGGCGGCGGATTCGAGGTTCCAAGGTTTGCTCGCCGCCTGTTGTACGTGTGCCCTGTGGATGCTTGAACGCTGAACATACTGGCGTATTCCGAGGGTTGAATTGGATGCGCTTCTGATTGTCGTGAGGCTCGTGCAAGTTGGTTCGCGTGCGAAGCAGGTAAACAGCAATGCACAATTGGTGGTTGTTTCCATTCGTATTCTGAAGATTGGAGATGCTGAGGCTGCTAATGAATGATGAAAGGTTGATTAGCATGCCATCAGTTTATCTTTGGGTGCTGTAGCAGTTGGTTAGATTTTTTAAAAAAAATGTTGTGATGTTTTGTGTGAATTAAAATGTTTCAGACTAAAGAGGGTGAAGTACTGTGCAGCAGGTACCTCAAGTCGTGAGCCTGTGGAAAGCGGGAAGAAATGCCATTTCCCTAACCATCTGATTGAGATCGGCGAGGCCAAAAATCAGAACAAAGGTTGGTTTTATACAAACCCTAGTATAGTCATGGCTTCTGCATCGAATCTGTGGACCTGTGCCTTATGAGACCTCTTGACTCATTTTTGCGACTTGCGAGTTAATGGAATACTGCCTAGCGAACTTTTTCTTCGCTATCATTGAAAGGATATATTTCTGCATTGATCAATTTGCAGGTGTGATCATCTAGATTATGTATTTGTGAACTACTAAGGATGGCAGCAAGGAATACCAGCCAGTTGCCAATACGGCAATACCTGCATGAACAGGTCCTTTGCGACATTTCAAGGGTGTACCTCTTGTCCTTATTCTCCATGATTTCAAACCCATCCTTTTCATTCCAAGTTGCTTCGCACATGCCAGATTCTTCAATGTACCTCTTCAGTGTCTTGAAAATGTTTGGGAAGATATTACCTTGCCTTTTTTTAGACTTGGATCTGTTAACTTGAATCCTAGCCATAACCTTTTCCCTAATGGCTTCTAGCATCGATATGATTGGATCAGCCCTTGACTCAATGATCCAGCTATTGAAGATTTCATACATGTTGCTATCAACTGAGTCGCAATTTGACCCAATTCTAAACCATGCTCTACTCCAATGAATTGAATCTGTATTCATCATATCCTTAGCTCTAGCTGCGGTCTGTTGAGCTAACTTTGCTCTGTAGAAGTTTAACATACATAGGACATGAGGCCTTAGCACATCTCCAAAAGCTCTTTTGAAATCCTTGATCCTTGTGCTACTTCCTCCAGTTGACATATATATATATGCCTAGCACACATCTTATGCTCCGCATGTGGCAAGATTGCTTCAATTGCATTCAACAAACCCTAAAAACACATCAAAGCAAGGCACAGGAGTTATTATTTTGAAATGACATGCCTAGCTGAACTGAATATAATTGAACAGAAATAAAATGATAATCTAACCTTTTACTGGTCCAATATTACAACCCATCCTTCTACATATGCAGGAATATTCAAGTCCTGCAGCAGCAGCCCAAGAAACCAGTACCATGAATCAGATGTCTCCTTATCCACAACTGCCCAGGCTACAGGGTACATCTGATTATTTGCGTCCCTTTCTAATGCACACAAAAGCTCTCCATTGCAAGCACCTTTGAAGAAATATCCATCAAGGCCAATCACCTTTCTACATCCAGCAAAAAAACCTTCTTTTTTTTTTTTTTGCTTTCCTCAAACATACCCAACAGAACATGCGCACAAATACAACAAATTTTGATAAAATCAAAAGAATAATACCCACAAATAAGCATGACATTGTACATATGAAAACCAACTAATAATCCATGAGTAGTCCACAATATACGACTGCACATGCAGAGCAGAGTACGCAGAGGAAGGTTGAAATTGCCGTTGCAATAAAAACCTAACGCCCCCACTAAGCCTAATTATGCCCCTGATCGGCTCTCTTGCGTGACCAACTATGCCCAAAACCACATGAATGCACCAAAATCTAGTACATACCAACACCAAAGATCGGATTTTTAATCCTAAACCGAAGTGTCGCCTCGTCACCAAAATCAAACCATAAAATCGAGAGGGAAATTGCGCAATAGGGCTCATAGAATTCACCTCCAACCGGTCGTACTTCGCGATCACCCCGACTGCACCGCGATCATCGGCGTGGTTTCGTCCGATGCGAGGAAAGGGAAGGGAAGAGAGAGACGACGGAGGTTTCTGCGGAGTCGAGAGGTAACATGGGGTTTTGTCGATTATGTGCGACCCAATCCACGCCATATCGAGTCCACGCTGTCAAAACCAGATACAAACAGAGTCCAAGCTGTCAAAACCGACACTAGCCTGATATGCTACAGTTTGTATCGTCAACGACAATACAACCGATTACAACTGAACAACCGACTCTGTTATCAATATACAACGACTGAACTTATCTCTATTTTAACTTGGTCCCTCAATCTCAACGGATAGATATCAAATTGAGATTGCAATTCAGTCGATCAAATGGTCTTTGCGGTAGAGCTTTCGTAAATATATTTGCGATTTGATCTGATGAAGAAACAAACCGCACCTCTAGCATCCTCAATGCAACTCGTTCCCGAACAAAGTGGAAATCCACTTCGATATGCTTCGTTCAAGTATGAAAAAATGGGTTAGTTGATAAATAGGTTGCACCAAGATTGTCACACCATAATACTGGTGGTCTTGATTGATATATTCCGAGCTCTTTCGACAAAGACTGCAACCAAATTAATTCACTTGTCGCATTAGCTAAGGACTTGTACTTTGCCTCAGTACTCGACCTGGAAACTGTTGGTTGCTTGCGTGAGCTCCATGATACTAGATTGGATCCCAGATATACTGCAAATCCATTTGTAAAACGCTAGTCATCAGCATTCAACCCAATCTGCATTCGAAAAGGCACTGAGAAGGAATGATTTTGTTTTGTGAATTTTCATACCGATTGAGCAGGTGCCTTTAACATATCACAAGATCCTTTTAACAAATTGCCTAATGAACATCCGCGAGAGCTCGCATGAACCGACATACGATTCACGTCAAAGGTAATATCTAGCCTCGTCATCCGTAATAGGGGTTTTGTCGATTATGTGCGACCCAATCCACACCGCTCGAGTCCACGTCAAAACCAAGATTACAAATAGAATCAAAGCTGTCAAAACCACTAGTCAAAACCAGGTAGGCGGTAAAGTAAATGGCTTTACAACATTTGGGAGTTAAGTAATCCAAATTAGAGTTTTGGGATTAACGGACAAACTATATACTTTGGGGGAGTAAAGTGGACTTTTTCCAATAACAAAATGGGATCGGGTGCAACGTGTAAATCTATTTCACGGTACTTGAAGTTACACATCAGTTAGTCATACTTCCCTGCCTCCCCATGTCACAGACTCACAGTGATAACCTTCTTTGTCTCTGCAATTTGTAGATCTCGAGGAGAGTAAATCTATTGTGGTCATTCGTTGGGTACGAGTCCGAGGACCGAGGGTAGAGCACTTGCCCTCATCTAACCGCCGGCAGGGCTCTTCCCTGTCGAGGTAGCGAGGCTCTGAGGCTTAGTTGAACTCTTGATTTCTCATTGCTTAGATTGATAATGGATACATGCTATCCCTTTTATAGGGACAACCCGACTTGACGCCTAAGAAATAATATATAAGGAAACCTATCAATCTAATCTAATCTTTCTAACTATTAAAAATAACATTCATAATAGATCAGATCATATCCCTAACAATAGTTTGATATATAAAGAATACCAAAATAACCTACTTAACCAACTATTCTTTATTCTAGGAAACAAAGTAGTACGTATGGAAATAAAGGTGCTACAGTACCAGTGGTACTATTCATGTGTCTCTACAGTACCCATGGTACTGTTCACGAGCATGCTGCATCCCCTCACGTCTTTCTCCATAACATTACACTACTCGCGGCGTGGCAACTCGTCCTCGAGCTACGGTGGTAGCCATGGTTGAAGTCCTTGGTGGCCCCATGTTGACAAGAGTATTCGGTGCTGGCGTCGATTCGCTTGAGAGCAGATCAGCAACACTCCAACGTATAGCGCCCAAGGAAGAAATGTCTTAGCATGTTGTGGCGTTGAGGAAGACGTCAGCGGCATGGGCAACTGACATGGGGTAATAGTTACGCCCTTACTTCCCTGAAGCGTGATGAAGGCGGGAAGGACGCAACGGTGGCGTTGGCCCCTCAGTTGTTGCGCTCTGCATTCCTATGACACAACATCGGCTGGTCGTGTGGAAAAGAATGCCGTTGGACAGCGGCATCCTTCCTCCAGTGGCGCTGCTCCGGGGGTGCAACCAAGGGCAGCGATACCCACTTGGGTGGCGTTGGTGGTACCGTTGAGGAAGGTGATGGTAGCACCGCCATTGCAATAGCACACGACGCCTGCTCCTGCACTTTCAACTTGACAGGTGGGGTCCATTGGGATTTTTAATTTCTTTTCTAATTTTTTTGGGGGAAAACCCAAGAGACATAGGTGGGGTCACGGTCCACATGGACTCCGTCCACCTGACGACGCATATGGCCTAGGCCCACTTGTCAGCGCCTATGGTCTACGGACTAGGTTTCTACGACGGCCTTAAGAAGTGGGGTCCACATGTCAAACACCCATACTTAATCCTGCGGTTTAACTAGATTTTCCTAAAGATGTCGAGCCCACATGTCATACAGATATTGATTGCTAATTAGCACTAACTAAACATCGTTAACTAAATTATCTTGGGCCCACACATCAGTGACTCTATCGTTAATGTTCTCCTCATAACAGAGGAATGAATAGGGTAGCCATGGTTGGCTCGGGTTTGAGCCCAACGCTGGCAGAGAAGGGCACAACGACCACCCGGGACCGTCAAAATGGGCTGTGGAAGTTCCGACAATCCTAATGAATGTAATAGCGCTGCGAGAAGTGGCCCAAGGCGGCGGCGCTACGGCAAGGTTGACGGCGGCGACACTTTATACGGTGGCAACTAAGAACTAGAACTACTCACAGGAAATTGAGGTGTTGGTGAGCACGAGGGAGTTACAAGGGTGCTAAGTAAGGCGGCATCTTGCCTAGAGGTGCTCAGGAAGGCTATGTCCATGGTAGCCGGCAGTGAGGAAGAATGGTGTTCGCGACTGCAGGGGTTACAATGGCTGAAAGACTATACTGTCTAGCCTACTGGATTTGCAGAAGCTAGGAACACGAAATGACGCGAAGAGGAGAGGAAAAGGCCTAATGGAGGTGGATCAAGCGTTGTGGTGCATGGGGGTGGCACTGTAGCAGAGCCGAGGAAGACGAAGTGCTGATCCGACGACTTTGGTGCATGGCAAGGAAGAGGAGGTGATCATCAACAAGAGGAGCTCGAGGCAAACACAAAGGATAGGGTCTGCAAGGTTGAAGCTCACCGACAAGAGCAGGAACTAGCGGCAACAGCATGGAAGGGCATGGGATCTGCGGCGGGCGCGATCGTCGAGGTGTTCAAGGCGATTGAGTAAAGGAGAATGAAAGGATCCAGAGGGGAAATGAAGAGGAGTGTTAGGCGAGCATGGTGACGCGCTTGGTGTGGCTTTTAAGGGGAGGAGAAGGCGGCAATGCGGCATTCATCTCATACATTTTCTCACTAGTGCACGGGTGTTAATGGCCAGTGAAGCTGACGCAGCGATGGGACGAATTCGCGGCTGCTTTGCGCTCGAGGTCTGCTGCAGCAACATGCCATCAAGTGCCTCCTACCACGCTTACGCGGAGAGAGAGAGAGGGAGAGGGAGGAAGAAGAATGATAGTAGGGGTGATGTGTAGGGTGCAGGGCCACATGGCGTGAGAATAGGGCAAGGGGGAGCGAGCGGGCTAGCTCAGCTTGGGGTGCGAAGATGGGCTAGGACGCGAGGGGAAGGAGGGGAAAGAGCTGGTGTGACTGGACCAAGGCGGCGCGAGCGGGCCGAGGGAGAGGGAGGCGGGTTGGATAATGCAGCCCGAGGGGAAGAGAGAGGGAAGAAAAGGAATTTGATTTTGGTTTGGATTTTCATGGATGAATTTGAATTTGAATTTCTAAGGAATTTTAACACTCCATTTATATTTTTTATAAGTTTAATTTGGAATAAGGATTTTGATTTAACTTTTTGAAATGCAATCCAAGTTTTGGAAATTCACCAAATGCAACAAACATTTTGAAATCCCATAAAATTCATGCAATTTTCATTAATTCAAAATTGACTTGTTACACATAGGCGGATAGCTAGGGCGAGGCAACTTTTGTCCATGACTTGTAACCATATTTTCATCTATGTAACGAAAACGATGCTTGCACAAGTGTAGCACATTACAAGCCTGCGCCCTTTCCTCCCACTTGAAGTCGGGTCATTGCGAAGCGTGGTGGTGAAAAGGATCCACGTCCTAGTCTGTGGACCAACAAGCTGCTGGAATTATTTGTGGTTAAGTTAAACCATCGGCTACTTTGTCTGCGTCTCGAATAGGAGAAGCAATAATGCATGTAGCTCACACGAGACAACGATCACTTTGTCCAATTCATTAAGATCAATGTGTAGAAGAAGGTATGAAAAAACGAAAATATATATGTGTAGAAACTGTTGACTCTTGTGGTTTTCCTTTGCTTGCAAGGCTTACCATTCCTGAAGATTGTATCTTAATGAGCTTTTCTTTGCTTTGCTTTGCTTTGCATGCGAGCGTCGTTAGGGTTCCTTGGCCTTCGAAACTCATTTGTTTACTGCCTGGAGCATGATTTTTGTGAGGGTACAAGGAGTATTAGGGTGTGTTTGGTTGGTTGCATGTCCCTAGTCTGATCGGTATGTGTCATCTAGGTTGAACCTAGCCAGACTGAGTGTTTCTGTTGAACCAGGCTGTGCTGAGATGTTGTTTGGTTGCATGCATCTGGCAGAGTGCGCTCACCTCTTCTAGCGGGTGGTGAGAATACTCATGTTTGAGTTAGACAAAGAGAGGAAGAAAGGAGGAGAATGACAAGTGGGGTCCAGTGGCCAGTGGGACAAAGAGATAAAGAACATGGAAAGGAAACATGGGAAGCTAGTCGGCGGCTCGGGCGTGGCGACGCGATGGCGTCGGCGTCGGAGAAGAAGGTGGCAACGGCGGCGGGAATCCATGGTCGTGCATTGATCGAATCGAGAGGGGGAGCCAGCAGAGAGGTCAGGAACCCGTAATGACGCGGTCTACTCGGCTCGGAACCTACCGGAAAAGGAGATCGGCCAAGGATGGTGTGGTGGCCAGAATGGAAGAAAATAATGAAATCCAGCGATGTGCTGCGGAAAGATTGAAATTGATTTAGGAGAGTGACTCAAGGAAGTATAGAACACGATATGGTGCGGGAGAAGATGGGCAGAATCCAAGCACTTAGCCATCACCTGCATGAGTTCAGCCTGGCTGAGGAGCGAATCACGATTTGAGTGTTTCCCTCGGGCTAGGCCCAAGAGGGAATCTTGCATGCGCTGAGCCAGGCTCACCCACCCGACCAAGCAACCAAATACCCTAAAACTTATATCCACTCATGCGAGCCAAGACACATGCAGTTATCCAAACACACCCTTAACAAAACAATAGTCCGTGCAGGGATTAATTCTTGATTGGTGGGCAGGATCAGGAGTTTTGCTCTCTTTTTTTAGTTGTTAATGAGTGGTTGCTGTCGCCTTTTGTTTGGCATGAGTGTATGAAAGGTTGTTGCTGCAATGTAAATGTAAACGAGAATCAAAAAAGATTAGAAACAAGTAACACCGACGTTGGAGCTAGCTGCTGGCTTTCATACTTTAGGCTGCGATTACACGCCATCCCCTCAATTAAACTGTCATGGCAAGAATTTCAAGGGTAAGATTTTATGACAGCAGCAGCATCATCAACGATCTTTTAGGCCAGTTTGGAATGTTAGAATTTCATATAAATTTTGTGTGAATTTTCTAATAAACAATTTAATTAATTTCCTGTAGGGACATAGGAAAATTCTGGCATTTCACACTGGCCTCCTTGAGAAAGATTGGTCATTTTGTACCCATAAATGCTGATACGTCACTTTACGTAGGATTGCATGACAAGTGTTTGGAAAGAGTAATACGTGAGAAATTTATTTGGTAGTTCAGTTAAGAAAGCAGACCAATACCTCATGAGGTAGGTGCATGTTTGATGAACAACATGACTATAGCTATGCGGTAGCATACCTAGTAGGTATGCATAATAAGATGTACGGATATTGATTACGGCATGGATATAGTCACTCATACGAAGGCGGCGACAATTCCTTGTTAGATTTGAGTGTACATCGATCGGCAAAAATGTATGTAACAGGCAGACCATTTCGCTATATGTGAGCTGTGCAAGGTCTGAAAGCAATTCACATGTAGTGTCGCTGGCATGTACAGAATTGGTAGAAGCTATAGATCTAGAGTTACCTTGAAACATCCTATTTTTTGGATTTTTTTTATTAAAAAATAAAAAGAACCAGTTAAATTTTCTTGATTTAGTATATCTTAATTTGAATTTCATAAATTAAAAACATTTAATGTCAGTAAATCAAATTTCAATTAAATAAAAATTGTTTTATTTGATTTTTCTGGTTTTATGTTGGATTTCCTTTTTCCAAAATACTTATTGTTATTTCAGTTTTCTCAAATTTTCTTTTCAGTTTCCTCAAATTTTCTTTTCATTGTCAAAAAAAAATATTTTAATTTAATTATTTTAAAGTGTTGGCTTTTAATTTGGAGTTCTTTCTTAAATAATCTCTATTCAAATCAAATTCTGAATCTCTGTTCAACTCCAAATCAAAATCCAAAATTTCATTTCTCAATCCAAATCTTTTATCCAAAATCATTTCTTTCGCGGCCAATTCTGAATTCAAATTTTTATTTTGAATTCATCTCAATTTCAAATCTCAGTCGAATTGCAAAATTTCAGTTGAATTTTCCCCGAAATAAAAATATGCCGCTCTACTAGCTCCCACATCGGCCGCATGCACGCCACCACCTAGCGCATCCATGTCGTGTTGGCGTCGCCGAGCGCATCGCCTCCCCTCTACTTAAGTCACGCCTTGTCTCCTCTCTTTCCTCTTGACTTCTCCGCTGAGCCCCTCCCTACTACTCCCCCTCCTTCCTTTCTTTTCTTACCACAAGCAACCGCAGAGCAAGCGCGAGCTCCAACTCTGCCCACCACTCCACCTTTGTCTCCCTACCTCTCCGGTGATGACCTCCCCGGACCAACCCTGCCACACTGCGCTCCACGACGCCACAAGCGATATTCCTCAATCATTTTTGGGCTACCACATCCGGAGCGCTGAGTCACTGCCGCCCTTCCCCTTCTTCTCCAAAACCAACCGCCGCCACCTCTGCCCGATCTTCCGCTCCGGTGACACTCTTACACCCCTAGCTGTGTCACTGCATGTTCCCAAAATTCCTCCTCCGTTTCCCCCTCTTTTCTCCCTCTCCCCGCCTCTATGCCACGTCGCCACCTTCTTCCCCACCACCAGCGTCGTGGCGTCGCCGTTCCAACCACCCCAATGCTTCCCCGATCCCGGCAACACGTTCCTCGTGGCTGCGCACACCTCATGCTCACCCTATTCTCCCTAGGGCACCACCCCCTCGCCGGTGCTGTGTGCACCCTATGCGTCTTGCCGCCTCTGCCACCGCCTCCATTGCCACAGTCGCCGCCGGCGCCCGCCACTACTCGGGTAGAACACCCATTGGGTTCCATTTGGCCACCGGTCGGCTCTCTGTGCATGCTTCCACCGATGGCCGTGCACCCAAGCACCGCCTCCCTCCCTGTTATGCCGTGCTATGTGGTTCTTCTCTTTGAGTCACTGACATTAGAGGCCCACTGTCATACTTAGTCCTTCTACTTTCCATCTCTCTCTCACTCGCATGTGGGCCCTAAAGTCAGCCACTCCTTTAATTCTCTTAATCCCTGGAAAAGAAGATTCCAGGGAATATTCCTCTCTCTCTCAATTTCCTAGAATTTTTTTTCTCGTAAAACTTCTACACGTTCATTCTCCTTCATACGAACTCCGATTCTGTCAATTCTTGTTCCTAAATTCCTCTAAATTCTTCATCTATTTTTTGGTACTAATTTTATAAATTTTGGATTTTATTTGATTTTCTGTTATTTATTTGTCTCGGTTCGCGCGTGTAGAGTCTTCCGCCGCTGAAGCCACTTTGGATCAACCAGACGAAGTGACCTCAACCTTTGACGAAGGTGAGTCTCCTTTGAATATTTTGTACCTATGATTTTCAAATATTATTTTAGTTTTTAAAAAGTATTATGTCTTACTATTTCACATAAAATGATGAGTTCAATTTGTAGGTTGTTAGTTAAACCTAAAAGATGTTAATGTCTTCCTTTGATAATTGTTATCCTATACCTTTGTAACCCTAGCATAGTAACTTCGCAATATTGATTACAACATTGTGGAATATTTAAATGCAGTAGAATTGTTTAGTCATACTTAGTGGTCTTGGTCACCTATTGGGAGGAAACCATTATTCCCTTTTATGCCAATCTTTTGAGAAATATATGGCAATAGGTATTGTCGTTGGTTTATAAAATAAAATAAAATAGTAAAAATCTATTTAGACCTAGGAGAATGGTAAGTTCAGGCGGGTGTAGCTAGAGCACGAGAAATTGTATTGTGGTAAGTTCCGTTCAAGTCATATTAAGAAGCGCTTGTAACTATCAAATCGAAATACTAGTACAACCACATATCCTAAATGGGAAGGACATGGCTGAATAATTTTCTGAGTCCAAGCATGAAGCCCTCTTGATTCTGGTAACTGTACTTCCATATATTGAGATGTGTAGAATATGGTAACTGTATTTCCATATTTTGGGTTGTGCAGACGATGGTAACTGTATTCCATGTTTGTTGAGGCTTGCGACGGGCATTGGTAAATGAACGTCCAAGTCCGGGTATGTTTTTCACCCACAACGGTGAGCTCCAGGTCGATGGTAAATGAACGTCCATGACTTGGGGTTAAGCTCATCGGGCGGGCTAATGTTAGGATAAAGCATTGTAAAAGCCCTATGAAAATCTCTTAGCCGCACACCTTCGGAAGTGTGTCATGGCCAACATTATAAGTTTGTTATCTCGTGTGGGTCAAGCTGTACAACCTCTGCAGAGTGTAAAACTATTCGAATAACTGTGCCCACGGTCAAGGGCAAGCAAAGTGCATTTTCACATGGTAGATTTTGGTTTTGATTTCAAAAAAGTAAATTTTAGGAACCCAGGGGCAGTTGAGACTCTTTGGTATTGGGCAGCTAAAGCCCTATCCTTTGAACTTCGACGACTAGAGCCTTGATACTAGTGGTTGGTAGTTAGAACCTCCACTAGCGATATAATTAATTTATTTATCGAAACTACTCTTTTTGTCCAATGTGCTTTATTAAAATGTTTAAACATAAAATATTGCTTTGTGCAAAAGAACCCTATAAACCCTATTGTTAAAGCTATGTGTATGCATTTTTTTTCCAAGACTCGCGAAGTACTTTATGTACTAACATGCTACACTCAAAACTAATCTCAGAAGTCTTCAATCATGCTGTGGATGACTACGACTACTTCGCGTGTGGGTTTGATGAAGGACACCTGGAGTACTAGGTTGTGCTCCCCAATCGAATGCCGGTGGGTAATTTGATGGGTCACCGCTCAGAGTTTATCTTTTGCTGTTTTCGCTGCTGTAAGACTCAAGGTCTTCTGACCTCTTTTGTAATATGTGGCTATAAGGCCGGTACTCAATTGTTTATTAATGTTATTTCATGATTCGAATTGGTTATCAATAATGTTTTCACTGTGTGCACTAACTACTGACCTGGAACTGATATAGAAATACACAGAAGGGTCGGATTCAGAAATCTGGATCCCGACACATCTAGAGTAACCTTATAAAGCCGGACATAAAGATAGATGGAGATGTGGTTACCAACATGTTTAGACAGCACACATATGAACTGTAGACATTCATATAGTAGCACGGTGAGCAACAACTTATAGAAAGGTTGGAGAAATGTATAACTGAAGCAGTGCACAATCCACTGAAGATGTACGTAGAAGAAGAACAGTACTATAAAGCAAGCGAGAGTTTAGTATGAGCGTATGCTTACATGAGCGTTGCCTTTTTCCAGAAGGATTAGCCGAACTGTCTTCATCGGTATACCAGGCACCTTCTTTTGGATTATATCCAGCCTGTATGTTTTGTAAGAAATATATACGTACGTAAGTACATGTAAATACATGACATTATATGTAACATTCACATTTTCAAAAGCAATTAGCATTTTGGTTTTCGAATCTTAAAACGAAATTCTTTGAAATTCGTCCATACCTGTGATTTTGGGCCCCCGAATCGGCCCGATTTCCCATGGCTCGCCCGCTCCTGCCCACCCCGGCCAATGACCTCGCCACCTGACCCCCTCCTCCCGGCGCACCCGCGCTCCCCGGCTTTGCGCGCCCGACACCCTCCCTCCTCCCCACCTCCTGGCCTTGCGCTTTGCCGGACCCTCCTCCTCCACTTCCGCGCCCCGCGCCGTGCTCCCGACCGCACCGCCTTCTCCGCGCCCCCCCGCTTCGGTGACTCCTTCCCACCGTGCGGCTCCTCTCGCTCCCCTTCGGCTATAAAGCCTCCGACCGCGCCTCCTCATCTCCCCCTCCCCACCTCGCCTTCTCCTCCTTCCTCGAAGCCGACCACCGCCGCCCTCGCTCCCGAGCCGCCGTCGCCTCCGCCTCCGGCTCCCCCCTCCCTTCTTCTTTCAAGTGCCGCCGCCCCGCCAATTCGACCGCTCCCGGTGCCACTCAAGCCCTCCCTTCTTCCCCACGCCTCCTCGCCGCCGCCGCCCTCTCCCTCTCCCTCTCTCTCTCTCCGCGCGGAGAACGCGAGGCACCAGCAGCCCACACACGTCGCCGCCCTCTTAACCCCGTGACTAACAGGGCCCCTCTGATACCCACCCCGTGTGACTAATAGGTGGGCCCAGCTGCACTTATTCGCGTGACCCGTCTGCCGGTGCACGTAAACCCGGTTCACGCACTATGCGGTGGACCGAGCACTGTTCACGTGTCACGTGTCAGCACGAGGCTTTTTTCGGTTTTCTGATTTTCTTTTCAATTAAAAATTCATTTGAAAAGCTTCAAAAATTCATATCTCCTTCGTTATAACTCCAAAAATTATGAAACTTGTTCCTAAAATTTTTTAAATTCAAGATCTTGCTAATGACACTGGTCTTGTTTAATTTAGAGTTCATTTGTTATAGGTTTTATATTTATTTACTCTCTTTGCTGTTGTGCCTTTTTTCCGGTATATTCGTCCGATTAGGGTTCGAAGACGCGGGAGACCTCCACTTCAATCAAGCTTAAGAATACCAAGACCCTACTACCTTTAACCAAGGTGAGTCAATACTTTGATCATTTTGAGCCTACATTTTATGAAAATTATATTTATTTAAAATATCAAAATTGCATGCTTTAATTCTGTAATCAAATGTATGTTAAAGCTTAAGTCAGTTAAACACTCATTTGATGATTAATTAACTATTATTCATCCTTTGATAATTGAATCTATTATTTCCATATTACTCTAGTAGATATGTGGTAAATACTAGCATATGTTGTACTTAAGCGGTATGCTAGTCTTGCTTAAGTATCGGGATAATAAATATCCTAATCATCATCTTTTAATTATGAAAGTGGTTTTGGGCAGTCATTGTAGGTAAATGACTGTTGTGTTATGATAATTGGCTTTTCCTCCCCAAAACTCTAACGACTTGCTAGTACTACATCTGGGCGGATGGAAAGAGTGGGTGCCGTCGTGCACGAGAGTGGTTGGTAGGTGGTATGAACCGCTCAGATGGATTAAGAACTTAATCTTGTCATGACCTCCCGTGTAAAATAAATACAACCGCAAGTTTGCAAAGTACAACTTGGCTTAGTAAAATTATTAAACCCTGAATGTTATCTCACTGGTCGGTGAGCGGGAACATGCAAGCGCGTGTTGCGACCGGCTTGAAAGGGGACACCGTGGTAAGGTGAAGTTACCAGCTGCGCTAGTCGTTGTGGCTGGGGCCAGCTGCGCTAGTCGTTGTGGTGAATATCCCGCACAACTTATGGATGTAGCCCATATGAGTGAGATGACGGAAGGGGTGAGGTAGTTCAAAAAGTTACTGTGACGATTGCTCAACTACATGACTACGGAATCATGTGGGGTAACGAGTATGATTATCTCTTGTGGGTACAGTGTACAACCTCTACAGAGTCTAAACTGTTTAAACAGTCGTGCCTACGGTCAAAGGCGGATATGAGAACTTAACTTGAGTTAGTTCTATTTCAAAAACCTTTGTGGGTGGTATGAAAATCAGGTCGGCTCATCTAGCCTGAGGTTGGATTTTTCCTAAGCCATCAAGCTCAGTGGTATGGAGGAGCGAAGGTAGCTCCAATCAAATGATGCATGTGTAGAGTTTCTGATGGAGGGAACCTCCACTGTTATTTAATATTGCATTTACTCTCTTTAATAAAATGCAATTTGTTAAAATGCTAAGTCAAAGGAATTTATAATTATGATAATTGAAAAATATTACTTTAGCAAATAAAAGAACCCGGGCCACCCTTGTTAAGATATGCATGTATATTATTACATCTTGTGTGTTGGCTCGTGAGCACGGAAGTTATGCCCATTCTCTCTCTTCCCCCAAACCCTCCAGATGACGTGGATCAAGGGGACTACGCGTACTATGAAGACCCAGAAGTCGACGGGCAAGGAAACGATGAAGAGTAGTCTAGTCTGTAGTTTAGATCTCACCTCAGTCTAATAGACTCGTTCGGTACTTGCGTACAATAGATATTATCCAACCCCCTTGGGTAATATCCGTCGTACACAGATTACCCTAGTCGCTTACCTGCGGAGAGATGCGCTCTACCCCCTTGTCGGTGTATTAGAACCGATCTTACGTAAAGATTGTTTGATTCGGGGGGTCTCCTAGAGATAAGATCACGCAGAGTGGATTGACACGGGATGTTTAGACAGGTTCAGGCCTTCTCCGGAGAGAATAATAACCCTAATCCTGTGTGTATGGTATTCTTGATGATCAAGTAAAAGACTAAGACTATTACAGAGAATAGCACTTGTGTTCCTACTTGGTGGCTCTTGTTCGCCTCCCTATCTCTCCGATTGATGCCCTTATATAGTCGTGAAGAAGTAGCCGTTTAGTCCTACGGAAGATGCGCCTAATTAATGTAATGTAGCGCATGATGATAGTAATTACCGGCGCCTTGACTTCTTCACGCCGTCTGGCAATTATCTTCCAGAGATAATGGGGTATTTACACACCATTAATACGCGGAATAATAGTGCGTGTAGACCGTTCGGATTCCTTAATCAATTGGACCTACCCGTCTGTAGGTTTGATTATAAGGTGGTCGTAGTTTTCCTGGTCGTAGAAGGACTTACGATCAGGTAGCAGTCGTAGAATAACTTACGACTATATAATGGTCGTAGAAGGACTTACGACCATGATGTAGTCGTAGAAGAACTTACGACTATGGGGGTGATTGTAGAAGAACTTACAATCAAAAGTTAGGCCTCTCCCTTATAGAAATAAGGGGTACTACGGGACTATGTGACATCATATTTACCCATAATAAAATTACGGATAAAAGATAAAATGAGGATTATTAGATCCTCGTCATCTAGCCCCCCTTCAAGTGAAAGTAACTTACTTGGTGAAGGTTTCGTAAATGGTCTTACGACCATGAAAATGTCGTAGAACAATAGTCGAAGGAAGAACTCTTCGATATTTGAATGCTACTTTGACCAGAATTTGTTTGGTCAAGAAGGTTACTTACAACTATCAAAAGTCATAAGAACCCCTACAAGCTGTGTAGTAGTCGTAGTAGGCGATTGGAGAAAAACCCTTCCGATTGATACTTCCTTTGACCGTAAAGACTTGGTCGGAGAGTAATTTTACTTGGAGATGATAAAACAAACATAACTTTCTCGAGCACCGTGCGGGAATTGCAAGCGATCTCTACAGATCTGTTGATGAGACGGTTCGAAGTGATCGCAATCGTGAAGATTGTTTACAACTTAAAAGTCGTAAAAACCCTACGACCGTCGGTGGTCGTAGCGGGAATCGGAGAAAAGCCTTTCCGATTGATACTTCCTTCACCGAAATACTTGGTCAAGAATGTAATTTTGCTTGGGGTGACGATCGCACCTAATTTTTCTCGAGCGGACCATCTGGGAATTGCAACGGCTCTCTCGGACTTGTCAGATGAAGCGGTTCCGGCGGTACAACCATCTATCATAGACCTATAGCGGGGCCCGGTTCCGGCGGCGGAGATCGTCTTGATTATAAAAACTTACCAGGAGGTAGACTTGGATTTTACTTTTCCCAAATCACTCCATTGTTCTTGAGCTCTTGCTTTCTCCGTCTTCGACTAGGTTTCATCTTCTCGCCACCAACCCAATCAAAAAAACTTCTTACGGCGAAATGGCCAAGAGAGTTTACGAATGGGAGGAATCGGAGATGGATGCGCTAAGATCAAGATCTTGGTCGATCTGGAAGATCGAGAGAAGGCTCGGTGAAGTGGATTCCGCTATCAGGCGACATTGGCCATCGAGGAAAATGGGCAAATCCCGTCTTCCAAGCGTATTGTGAGTGCGGCCTTGATTACACCGCCCACCCTTTCTTACAGATGAGTACTCGAACACTTTGGGGTGGGCGGTGAACTTAGGTCCCAATTCCATTACCATGTTGAGTGTGTTCGTGTATCATGCGGCGTGCACAGGGATTCCGGCGGATCTCGAGCTGTTCCAATATTATTATGGGATGGCTCGACAAACCGGAATCGCCGGAAGCTGTGGTCTGAAGCTCCACGACTCGAAGTCGAAGGAGTACATTCAGAGCTTTACCCGGTCTTCGTGGCCGGGCTGGAGGAAGAGGTGGTTCTACTGGAAGGTCACCTCTGAAGACAGCCTTTCTTTCGTGGGGAAGGTTGCTGAAAAGAAATCTTCATGGGATTCAACCCCTGAAGATATCAGCAGGATTAGCCCTTATATCCAAGCCATTAAGGACTTGAAGGAAGAAGGGCTGACCGGATGGCATGTGGTGAAGGATTTCATCACACGCCGAATCAGTCCTCTGAAGAAGCGAGCATCTCCTATGTGGAGGTACTCGGGGAGAGGAGACCCCACGAGAGACTACGAGGAGGGTAAGCAATTGTCGACTTAGTTCTCTGCTTGGTTTTCCCAACCTTGTCTAATATTTTTATCTGTTTACGGATCTTTCACAGTGAGGTTGACTCAGTCGACTCATCTGTGAGAAGTCCCGCCACTCAGAGGGCGGTTCCTCAAGTCATTGCGGCTTTGTCCGCAGATGAAAGGATAGGCGCCTAAAGGTAATCAAAAGTCGATTCTTTCTTTAGGACTTTATAGTCGTAGAAGATACTTACGACTAATGGTGATCGTAGAATATCTTACGATCAATAAAAAGTCGAGAAAAACTTACGACTTGGTACTAGTCGTAGAAAAACTTACGACTAATTAGTGATTCTTCTTTTTCTGCTTTTGCTTTACGTAAAGTAGGCATGGAAAATCGCCAGACGACAAAGAAGTCGCTCGATGACTATTAGCGCTGGGTTGTCGAAAGACAAAGACTCGGCTCCTCCTCGAAGAGGCGTCGACTTGTAAAATCTGCCGACAAGGGGGAGCAAGTTCGAGTTCGGTCTTTCGACCAAACCTCTACAAGACTGCGGCATGTAGTTGTATCTGGCCGAGGCCGCACCGTCGGCCGAGGAGGTTGAAGCGGTTGAACCTCTCAAGCGCAAACCTCGCAAGGCTAAGGTACCCTTCTATTATGACACGGAATCTTTCGCGATTGGTGCCACTCCTAGTTTTATTAAACAAGCGGAAAGGAGAAGCTGGAAGGATTTTATGTCTTTTATGAAGGGCGATCTTTGCATCGGCACAACTCGCAATCGAGGCGATCTTTATACGGAATGGTCGAGACACCTCTCGTCCATCCAGAAGATCGAAACGAGCTCGGTTCTGTTCAAACTCTGACAGGCGTGGTCGTGGTGAGCCAAATGTTGAACCTCGACCGGGCGTGGTCGTGGAGAAGAAGAGGTCCTCCGTTGGGAGGATTGCTCCAAAATTCTGGTTAAGACCGAGTGCGGTATGTGAAATGTCTTGAAGTGTAAGAAGGACATTTACCTTTTCTTTTCACAACCTGATTTGCTTTTCTTTATTTGACCAGACTCCTTGACCCAGGGAATGCTTCTGTGAGAAGTCCATTGCTATCCCTTCACTCTCGGAGAGGTAGCAGCGGAGGTGGTCGAAGCATCACCTTTGGCCTGTGGCCGATGAAGTCGAGACTCTCGAGTGTCTCCACATCTGCTGAGTCGTAACTCGACTCTTGAGGTAGCGGTATTCTTGTTGAGGTGGCGCTCGACTCATGAAGTCGTAGAAACAACAGAGGCAACAGTAAAGCCTCTGGTCAAGGTGGTGACCACCTGCGCACCGCTCTGGGAAGGAAATCGTGGGGCGTTCCTTCCCTACCCAAAGAGAAATCCGCGAACCGTAAGGAGAAAATTTCAACTTCGTGGTGACTTCTTTGGGCTGCCTCCGTCGTAGGGTCTTCTGCTTACAAATCTCGTGACCGAGTCCCCCATCCCAAAGATATTCCCAATACGGATAATACTTTTGACAACGAGCGCCTCGAGAAGGTGTGGTGGGACAAAGTCGCGAGGATAGATAAGTTGCAGCACCCGGACCTTGTATATTCAATTTTTGCTAGAACGACTATGAATGTAAGTATCTTGAATACTTATATATGTGGCTTTCCTTCACTTCTCACTTTCTCTTTTTGCGAAAGCTCGAGCAAATTCTTTGTTGTCGGTGAGTATCATCGACAACTTTTAGAGCTAAGGCAGGAGAAAGAGCTACTCGCAGCAGGCGAGAGGTGGTAAGTCACTTATCATCCATAGTTGTTTTCAACTTAAATACTCGTATAATGTCTTACGAGAATAGTCATGGAAGAAATTCATGACAAAGGATTAGTCGTGAAGAAAAACTTACGACTACTTACGACCAGATAGTGGTCATAGAAAGACTTACAACCATTCGTAGTCGCAGAAAAACTTACGACTAGGTCAGTGGTTGTAGAAGTACTCACAACCATTCGGCTGATTTTTATCTCCGTCTCTGTCCTTTGTAGGTTAAGCGGTGATTCAAAGACCTTAGCGATTAAACTCGACTATGAAAAAGAGGAGTCGAGGAGGCTAAGGAATGAAGTATTGACCCTCTCGGATAGACTTGAGAGGTTGTCTACGCATCTAAGAAATTGCAGGAAAAAATAAGCGATGAAGTCTTGAACTTAAGACTGCTTTTGAGTTTTAACCTTTACCTAACTCTCATTTCTTCTTGAGATAAAGAAAATGAGATGAAGAAACTCCGGACTGAAGTTGGAGACAAATCTTTGGTCATTCAGGAGTTTTCCCGCATTAGCAAGAATAAGGATCAAGAACTTGAGGTTCTGAGAACTCAAGTAACAGGTAAGTAACTCTTTACTGTTGTCCTTTTGAGTGTTTTCCTTTTTAATGTCAATTCCTTGTTCGAAATTCTTGCCCAATTGAGAATCCTTGAGGTGAAATCCAAGCAAAGACCTTGATCTACAAATATCTTTGTGTTATGTTCCTCTAGAAGTATTTTTGTTTGGCCGGTATTATTCTTTTGGAACAAGTGGTCGAGAACAAAAGCTTGCGAGGCTTCGACTTGTACCCAGGAGATGGAGTCGATGAAGACTAGTCTTCAAGGCAAAGATCACTCTCTGAACAATGTGTAGTGAGCTACATTACGAGGAAAAACTCCTCGAGAAGATACTATAGCTGCTCACACAAGTATTATTGGAGAACAAGTCGGAAAATTGCAAGAAATGGTGACCACTCTGAAGGCTAATCAAAATTTGAATCAATAAGGGAGGCGATCGAAGGCTGCTGTAAGTTACGCTTTAGCGAAACTTAAAGCTCAAGATCCCCGCCTTAATGTTAAACCAATCGAAGCCGACTTTGATTGTCTGAATCGAGGCAAGTCGTCGATTGTGGAAATGCGATCGATTGGCAAAAAGGTGGCGGAGGAAATGCATTAGGCTCTCCCCTTGAGTAATCTTGTAACTACTTTGTAAAGCGGACAATTTTTGTTGATGAGTAATATATGATCCGCCTTATTTCACGAAAATCATCTTGTCGAGTAGTTAGTAACTCAAAAGATAATAAGCGAATGAAAGACGAATGAAAGACTAAGAATTGAAGTCAAATTAATAACTTTATCCTAGCCCCGACTATTTGTTTAGATTGTTTAGACAATCTAAATAAATAGTGTTTAAACAGGTTTTACGAAAACAAAGAGAGGTTTATTTAACTTATAGCTTTTGTTACGGTTGTCAAGCCTTTGGTCGAAAGAGTAAAAGCGACTCGACACTAGGAAGTTCCTTCTAGTGGGCGGGACCACGTGCGAGAAAGGAAAGGCTTCGACTAGGTGATGTTTTCATTTCAGACTAGTTTAATCGAACCAAAACGAACTTGAGTTAAGCAGACGTCTTAGAGGACTTTAGTAATTCGTTCGTCCTTTTTGGTGGACTTGATAAGTCTTTTCGATAGCAAAAGTAGGAGACGAAAGGCGCTAGGAAGTTTCCTTCTAGTGGGCGTGACCACATGCGGGGAGGAAAGACTTCGACTAGGTGTGTTTCTTCCTTCGACCAGCTTAAAACAAATCGAGTACATCAAAGGTGGTCGAACAAATGTAAGAAAGTGTACTCTACTTAGAATATTTTTGAATTAGTGAAAAAATAGACTAAGATTGAGAGAGTTGGCTTTGAGAACATTCCGATTGGATAGAACCGGGCTCTTTGTCTTGGCGGCAAAAATGAGTAACGAGTCAATGCTTGAAATTCCTTCTAGTGGCGTAACCACATGCGAGAGAGGAGAAGTTTCGTCGGATGAGCGTTTCTCGCTTTTCGGCCGGTGTAAAGAAAGCGGGTGCTTTCATATCATAGTCGAAAGATTAAAAAGCACTACTCGAAAATAAGGCAAAAGAGGTAGAAAGAACTCGGACTTTTATTGCTCGAGAAACGGTCACACATAGAATTTGCGTGGCGTCGATGTTCCAAGAGTTTGAGAGAACTGTCCATCTTCCATTGCTAGTCGTCAGGCCACGCCGAGTTACTTCGACCATCGTGTAAGGACCTTCCCATTTAGGGAAAGTTTATTCGATTAGACTTGGATTGGCGAGCCTCAATACCAAGTCACCTACAATAAGGTGCGAGGTTGGACCTTACGATTATAGTATCTGCGCAGGCTTGTTGGTAGACCGCCGAGCGGATTAAGGCTAGGTTTCTCCTCTCTTGAGTAGGTTAATGTCATCTGCTCGAAGTTGTTCTGATCCGAGTTGTTGAAGGTTTCAACTCGTGTCGACCGCAATTTTAGCTCGGAGGAAGCATGGCCGGCTCCAAAAACTAGAAAAATGGTGTTTCTCCTGTTGCTCATTGGTGGTCGCGTCTGACCGCCCATAATATGGAGGGTAATTCTTGTACCCAAGCCCCGAGCGCTTAACAAGTCGGGTCGAAGACTCGAGTTTTAATTCCTCGCATTATTTGGCCGTTTGCACGTTCGAGCCCCATTGCTTTGGGGATGTGCAGCGAAGCATAGCATAACTTGGTACCCAACTCGTCAAAATTCACGAAATTTTGCACTTGCGAATGTTTACCATTATGCGTAATTATCAGACTTAACTCCAAATCGACTAATTACGCTTCTCATCATGAACCTTTTCTTTGCTTAGTTGTTATCGATTCTGAGTTCACTTGATCCATTTTGTGAACGTGTCAATAGCCACAAAAGGAATTGAAACCTCCCGGAGCTTTGGGAAACGGTCCTAGGATGTCAAGCCCCAGTGCAAAAGGCCAAGAAAGAGGTATTGTTTGTAATGCTTGAGCCGGTTGGTGTATCATCTACCATGGAATTGGCATGGACACACTTTTTAACCACCTCCATAGCATCGTGCAGTCAGTAGCCGAGAAAAACCTTGTCGAAAGGCTTTACCAACCAATGTTCAGTAGGAGGCATCGTCCCACGATGCCATCGTATATCGTGAAGGAGTGTTATTCCTTCGTTTTGCGGAATGCATCGCATGAGTATCCCTTGGGTTCCTCGTTTATAGAGGACTCCTTCAACCAAAGTATACATTTTGGCTTTTCGGGATAATCGATCTGCCTCAAGATCATCTTGGTCACGAACCCTTGCAAAGATACTTGTAGATGGGAGTCATCCGGTATCCTCGTAATCTAATGAGGCCATCTCAAGAGGAGGTGTCTCTGGTTCTTCGACCAGAGACGGTTTTTGGAGTTGCTCCAAGAAAACTCCTTTTGGTATTATGGATCGGGAAGAAGCCATCCGAGCAAGTTGGTCTGCGAGGAAATTATCCTTTCGAGGGATAAATTGTACCTCGAAACCTAAAAAATGTTTTTCTAGCTTACGTACTTCTGATAAGTACCGAGCCATTGTTGAGTTAGAGCATTGGTACTCTTTCCCAATTTGATTCACGACTAGTTGAGAGTCTCCTCTCACGAGTAGTCGACGAATCGAGAGTGCTTCATGACTCGTATGCCGCCTAGCAAACCTTCGATACGCCACATTGTTAGTGGCACGAAAGTTTAATTGTATGGCATACTTTAAGGTTTCTCCGGTAGGAGATACGGAGACCACCCGACCCGAGCCACTTAAAGTAAGTGACCGTCAAAGTACATCATCCATTTGGTCGTGGGAATCGTCTTGGGGATCCGAACAGTTCAGATTTGTCCATTCGCGACAAAGTCCGCCAAGATCTGGATTTTATGGCCGTTCGGGACACGAAATGGAGGTCGAACTCCCAAGTTCGATGACCATTTTGCCATCGTCCATTGTTTCCTTATTATGGAGGATTGCTCCCAAAGGAAACTCGGGCAGCCTGACTATTTTGTGCGCTCAAAATAATGCCGCAGATTTCCTCGAAGACATGAGGAGGGCATATAGAAGTTTTGAACTGAGGTAACGCTCCTTAGGCCGTGTAAAACTTGGCGTAAGTAAACCGGTCGTTATGCGTTTTCACGTTCTACGACCAAGATCTGCGCTTTCTTTGCTGTGGCGTGGCGACTAGGTAAATTAAGAGCGTCTCTTACGGCTTTGGAGAAACGAGCAGGAGCACTCGAAGATACCTCTTGACATCCTCGAAGGCAATGTTTGCCTCGTTCGACCACTCAAAACCTTCATGTCTCTGAGAAGTTTAAAGAAAGGTAGTCCTTTTTCTCCTAGTCGTGCGATGAAACGACTTAAAGCCGCCATGCACCCAAAGTGAGTTTGGACTTCCTTTTTGTGTTTGGAGGTCGCATCCGAGGATGGCCTTTATTTTTCAGATTTGCTTGATTCCTCGTTCGGATACTAGGAATCCAAGCAATTTTCTGAAGAAATTCCAAACACACACTTCTCGGATTAAGTTTTAAATGGTGCTTTACGAGGTTGTCGAATGTTTCTTGTAGGTCGCTGATATGATTAAGTCTCTTAATGCTTTTTACGACTAGGTCATCAACATAGGCTTCCAAATTCGGCCTAATTGAGATGAAAAGTCGATTGCATTAAGCGTTGAAAAGAAGCACCGCATTCTTTAGACCAAATGGCATTTTGATATAACAAAAGGTACCAAATGGAGTAATGAATGCGGTCTTCTCTTCATCGTTTAGACACATATTGATCTGGTGATATCCAGAATATGCATCTAAAAAACTTAATATTTCACAACCCGCAGTAGAATCAACCAAACCGATCAATACGAGGTAAAGGAAATCATCTTTTGGACAAGCTTTATTAAGATCGAGAAAGTCTACGCATATCGCCATTTGCCGTTTGACTTTTTGACCATTACAGGGTTAGCCAACCACTCTGGGTGATTGACTTCTCTTATAAAGCCTGCCTTAAGTAGCTTATCCAATTCTGATTTAATAGCATCTCGTCGATCAGGGGCAAATCTCCGTAATTTTTGTTTCTGGTACTTTATCGGTAGTAAAGCTAGCCTGTGCTCGATCACCTCCACAGGACTCGGGCATGTCGGATGCTTGCCACGCGAAGACATCTGCGTTAGCTCGGAGGAAGGTAATGAGGCGTCTTCCTATTTGGGATCGGAAGTCTCCCAATGCGAGCAGTCTTGAGGGTTTCTCTGCGTCGGAGGAACCTCTTTGACTTGGTCGTTCGGCTTTGGTGTAGACTTTAGGCTTCGACTTGCTAGTCGGTGACTTTCATCTCGAGTTGGTATTTGACCAACCATCTCGAGGGATCGACGGTCGCAGACTATACGCCATCTTTTTGTCACATTGAATTGTGATCACTCCTTTAGGACCTGGCATCTTAAGACATTGATACCCATAATGAGTAGCCATTAAGAATTTTGCCAAAGTTGGTCGTCCGAGTATGGCGTTATATGCCGATCGAAATCGACCACATCAAAGGAGACTTTCTCCGTCTGAAATTACTTAGTGAGCCAAATGTTAAAGGAAGAGAAACTTGGCCAATGGGTTTGGTGAAGACCGATGCGATTCCATGAAAGGAATATCGTACCGGCCTTACCTTTGTCCTGGGTACTTGCATCTCGTCCAGGGCTTTAGTAAATAATATGTTTAAAGAACTACCACCATCAACTAACACTCGATTGACCCGACAGTTGTTGATGGTGGGTTCACCACAATCGAAATCGACTGATCGACTCATAGTGATCAGGCGATCGTCCTTCTCAAAAGAGATGGTAACTTCCACCACTTGGTAATTTATTGACAAGAGGAGTATGTATGGAATTTACCTCTCGTCCGTGACTTTAAGTTGTCGTTTGGAGTCGTATGCCGATGATCCTCCATAGATATGCTCAACGGTATGGTGCGGATCTTGGAATGGCATCTCCTCATCATCGGCGACTTTTGACCACTCGTATGTCCTACCCGCCGAGAGTAGGGGCGGTGCTTTGCCGTTGTAGTAGTCCTCGAGCTTTCTTTGGAAAACTTCGGCAATTCGGAGGTCATGTCCTTCCTTTTTATGAAAGGACACCATCTTGGTTTGTCGTTCCTACGATCGTAGCGCTTACCTTTGCCTTGATCGGGGTTCGACTTGGTGGTTTGGGGCTCTCTATCTTTACGGCCAAGACCTCCTTGAAACCACTAGTTTGTGGTTTTGACTTTTATTTTCTTCTTGGACTTTTTGCTTTTTGTCCTTACCAACCTCACCGGCTCTCTAAGGCGTGTGTTTCTCGATCGATAGTGTTATTCCACTCATTGCCTCGAAGCGATTGCATATCGATCGGCCATCTCAAAGAGCTCGGCAGCGGTGTTGGGAGGATTTAAAGCAATATCCTCTGTTATTCTTCTACTACGGACTCCTTGCTTAAAAGCCACGATCACGAGAGTCGAAATTTCGGAATTGAGTTACGAACGACTAAAGCGTTTGATGAATTGACGCAAAGTCTCGTTGTTGTTCTGCTTGATCCGGTGCAAGTCGTCTTCCTTTCGGGGCGGTTGTATGTGCCTTGGAAATTTGCTCGTAGAAGATCACAGAGGTGTTGCCAAGAGTAGATCGACTCGAGTGGTTGGTTTAATAACCACGATCGGCGGATCCTTCGAGCACAGCTTGGAAGGTAATTCGCCATTACGTGCTCTCCTCCTCCTGCTTTGCTTTCGGACGGTGTTGTATAGATCTGAAGAAACTCGATGGGATTTTGAGATCCATCAAATTTCTCCATGTTCACTGGTCGAAAATGAGGTGGCCAGCGAACTGCTCGAAGGTCAGGCGAAAATGCCCGGCATCCGGTAATTACTTCTTGACGCCTTCTTTGTAGGAAAGAAGGGTTAATGTCGCGGTGATCGTATCTGACGATACGACAGCAGTGACTGTTACATTGTAGGTCTCGATTCTTGAGGAATACTCCTCGTAATCCACCCGTTGTGAATTTCTTTGCCGGAGTAGTGATTGATCACCTCCTCGGAGGGCTACTTGATCATCAGCCGATTGAAAAGTATTTCTCCGAATAGGAGATCGATGTGACTTATGACCGTGTCGATTCCTACGAGAAATATTCGATTGATGGTAGTCAAGAAGTCGCATTACTACGACTACACGAATGTTGTTGACGAGTACTTCGATCTTGTCATCACAGTTGAAGCCTTTGCGCAATCTCCTCGACAAAGAGATCGTATCTGGCGTTCGAGCAAGCTCTTGATTGGGATTCTCAAGCAAGTCGTTGATGTCTGGAGTTCTTGTACCTCCTGTGGATCGATATTGAATGCGCCCGAGCGAGTTCTTACAGGCTGCAATTTTCTTTCTTGGATGACCTCAAAATCCTCCCGTCGGATCTTTGAGGCCTTCTCGGTGGAGTCGAGAATGTCGAGGATTTCTCGCGTTCATCAAAGTGTTGGTTCTCTCTGTCACGGTGGTTCCCTTGCCATTACTACGAGGAGGCGCGGTCGTGATCTTGGGGAGGTTCTCATTTCGACCTCCATGAGGTTGACTCGATTTGAGGAAGGGCGAAGACCTCCGTTGATGATTCTCACTTGCGCTTGAGGCCTCCCGCTTGAGGAGTGCTCGAGAGACACCATCTGGCGACTTGGAGTAATCCTCTCGGTGGGGAACTCGGGTTATAATCTCCGTCCGCAAATGAGATCTGCGGAGAGACGGTCGTATTGTAGGAAAAGCATGCTTGATCTCACTATCTCTGGAGTTACCACGAGAGATAGGATCACAAGATGCTGGTGGAGTCCTGGAATTGTGGCTTCCAGGACTTGTCTCACCAGGTCGGACCGCCTTAAGGGAACTTGGACACTTAGAGGAAAAACTCTCATTGTGTCGTGAGTCCTCCACAGGTGCAGTTACGGTCGGATTGACCCTTGTCCTTGGAGGAATTGGCTCCTCTGTTGGGCGTATCGTTGTGGGGATAAGGATCCTTCTCAACTCCATTGATGGGATGGTTTCTGGAGAATAATCTCGGAGGAACATCAACATCGTGGATGCATCACTCGGCTCGTAGTCGAAACCGCATCCATGTCGGCGTCTGCGTGTCCGCCAAGTCGAACCGGTTCTCCTCGTTCCATTCTCCGCCATGCTAGCATGAGATTGGAAAAAGAGAGTATGTTGACAAGAGATTACCTAAGATCCCCACGGCCGGCGCCAACCGCCGGTGTATTAGAACCGATCTTACGTAAAGATTGTTTGATTGGGGTCTCCTAGAGATAAGATCACGCAGAGTGGATTGACACGGGATGTTTAGGCGAGTTCAGCCTTCTCCGGAGAGAATAATAACCCTAATCCGTGTATGGTATTCTTGATGATCAAGTAAAGACTAAGACTATTACAGAATAGCACTTGTGTTCCTACTTGGTGGCTCTTGTTAGCCTCCCCTATCTCTCGATTGATGCCCTTATATAGTCGTGAAGAAGTAGCCGTTTAGTCCTACGGAAGATGCGCCTAATTAATGTAATGTGGGCGCATGATGATAGTAATTACGGCGCCTTGACTTCTTCACGCCGTCGGCAATTATCTTCCGTAGATAATGGGGTATTTACACACCATTAATACGCGGAATAATAGTGCGTGTAGACCGTTCGGATTCCTTAATCAATTGGACCTACCCGTCTGTAGGTTTGATTATAAGGTGGTCGTAGTTTTCCTGGTCGTAGAAGGACTTACGATCAGGTAGCAGTCGTAGAATAACTTACGACTATATAATGGTCGTAGAAGGACTTACGACCATGATGTAGTCGTAGAAGAACTTACGACTATGGGGGTGATTGTAGAAGAACTTACAATCAAAAGTTAGGCCTCTCCCTTATAGAAATAAGGGGTACTTCTGGGGACTATGTGACATCATATTTACCCATAATAAGAATTACAGATAAAAGATAAAATGAGGATTATTAGATCCTCGTCACCCCTGCTTCCGTTGTGTAATGTAATCAATTTGGCATGTTCGACTTTTTTTGTAAAACTTAGTCCGACGTGGTCTATGTTACTCTGAAGTTGTAATTTTTTAATGTCTTAATTTACGCCTTATATGAATTGATTCAGCAATTGTGTCTGTGAGTGCTATCTACTGATCTAAGGAATAGCACAATAATTTTACAAAGGATTTGGATTAGCAAAATCCGGATCCGACATCATACGAGTTGTTTTATCGATTCTACAAATGTTATGTGTTCATGTATTTATGGTATCACAAGCAAACAAGGACGAAAGGGAGGACAATAACACAACCAACCTGTTTTGGATGAGAGGGTGACTCAAAAAGCCTCTTGCGGGTAGAGGGCAGCACGCTGTGCGTTTTTCTTTATTGTGCTGTCATGAAGGGGGGAAAGGTACACGAGATGTAGTAAAATGGTTGTAAGATATGAGAGCATAACAATCAGAGTGAGATGCAATGGACGTACTGCAGCCGATGGTCTTCTTCATTAGCATGTAAGCGCTGTGGAGAAGGTGGTGTTTGTGCAGATGGCTAAACAGGAGCAGTCTGCTGGTGGAGTTCGGAAAATACGGTCAAGTTCAGTAACAATCCGATTAGACACGCTGCCAGCTGAACCTTTGATTTGAGCAGGAAAAGAAACAGGAACAGATGAACAAATTGCAGTACATACCGTAGCGCAGATCCGTGGAATAGCTGGTTGTGCTCCTAACGTAGCTATCACACTGTTCAGCCATGGAAAATCTTTTCCGTCGTGAGCACCCGAGCGCAACTCTCGCATGTAGCTATGCACGAACACAACGACGCAAACAATCCAACAGCCGAAACAAGCCAGGAAAAATTGGGTGAATTCCAAACATCGTCGACCAGTAGTAGTACAATCTTTAGTGCATACGCTGTGGCTGCTGCTCCTCTCACTCTCCTTTCTTTCCGACGAACTGTTTCCATTGTTTTGAGTGGACACAAGTACACTGCCAGTGCAAGTTTCCCACTCCCTTTTTTCCCCCCTATTTACCGTATTTTTGGAGCCAAATAATAGAAATAACTCCAAAAATAATAATAATAATAGCACATTTACCACACAAAAAAATGTTGCGAAAGAGGGCCTATCGCGCACTAGATGCACAATAGAACACGTGGCAACATGTCATTTGGCGGTAGACGGTCTACCATGCACCTAGATGCGGCAGATCACCTACCGCTAATCCAGAGCGTAACAAGTCGTCTGTGTACGACACCTATCGTGGATTGGGTTAGTGGCAGGTGACCTGCCGGATCTAGGTGTGCGGTAGGCCACTGCGGACTAGGTGCATCTACCGCGGTATTTTCACGCGGCAGGGATGTGGTGCTATTTCTTCTTTTGGGAGCTATTTTTGATATTTTACTTTAAAAATATGCTAAAAGAGAGTGGGGAAACTCAACACTATTCTACTAATTTTTTTAAAAAAAATACATTTTTAAATAAATTATCAAAAATAAATTTTAATAAAAATACAAAATTAGGTTTCTATCGTACGACAAAGTATTATTTGACCGACAATCTTATTGATAATTCATTTGGCCAACACATTCATTTTGATGATAGGCTCATGCCACTGGAATGTCTGTCGTAAATTTTATTAAATGAGTATTTATTTTTTAAATATATTATTTTTTTTAAAAAAAAAGTCCTGCTCCGCTCGCTCATCGGTGGGAGGTGAGGTGGCGGCATCAGCAAGGGGACACCTGCCCTGCACAGACGTCTCCCAGCCCTCACTTCACCGGTCTAAGGGAGCTAAAGCCTTGGACAGAGAAATAAATGGATATGTATCCTCAGATTCTTATCGAAAAGACCACCGAAGAAGCCACGAGACGGGACGGATTCTACGCCCCCTTTCTTGGACAACCTCTCAATCAAAGAAACCAATGGAGAAGAGAAGAAGTGTGAGGAAATTATGAGACATGAAAAAAGATCTGTGGGAGAGGAAGAACAGGAGCAAAGATCCAAATCCTGGAAGAAATACGGCGCTGTCAGGAAAGGTAAGAAGTGCAGAAACGGCAGCTTGGCTTCCTCTTGTGTAGTGCTGTAGTAAAAGAGTGGAATGGGAAAGCAAAATACCAGCAATTAAATTAAGTATCTTTTGCTTGTTTGATTGTTTATAGGGTAGTAGGATTTTACACCTTTGCTTTGCTTTCACGTCATTATCCAAAGTTGCAAGATCCCCTCTTTTTCTCTTACTCCCCTCTCTGCCCTCCCTACACCCTTCTCCTCCTCCATTTCTTGCTCCCTCTGGGCCAGATTCACGTCTTGATTCAGTCAGCGCGGGGAAGAAGCTGAGGCTGCAGGGCGGTCGGATCACGAGATGGTGGCGGTGGTGATACGAGGCCACCGCCATCGTCGTCATCGCGCTGCTGAGATCCCCTTCTCCAAGTTAGGCCCTTGCTGGATACAGTCTTGGTGATCGAGGTGAGGCGACCTCCCTTCGCCTGTAATCTTCTCGCTGATCCGAAGAGCGGATTAACCGGAGGAGGAAAGGGATGATTTTGCCGCCTGTTTTTTGCTTCATTTTTCCCGACCTACGAAATCTTGGTTTCAGCCCGTGATTGTTCATGCGTGCTGATTTGCTCGAGTCAAACTCTGATTTTAAGGGATTCGGCGTGTATCTGTTTAGGCCAGATCCACTTCTTGTGCTTCGTTTGCTGCCTCAGATTCTTTTAATGCGGAGCAATTCTTCAGGAAATTAGGAAAAACAGTTTTATTTATCCAGTTCATGACAAAACACTTCATTAGGGATAGGCAGTGGTGAGTTTACTGAACAATAGTTTGAACATCTGTGGAGCATGCGATATTGCGATTGATCCCATTTTAGAGTTCCTTGATCCTGTATTTGTTCTTTTTAAGGAGCATCCACGTAACTAATGCTGATAAACATTCTTTTTGTGATGCACAGCCTGTTAGCATGTGAGAGCAATGGCGGCTGCTGAAGCGAGGGCTGCTTGGCAACGTGCCGCTAACCGCTGCTTGGTTCAGGACGATGCGAAGAGAGCTCCAAAACTTGCCTGCTGTCCACCGTCTGTGCAACAGCATGACACAAACACTGGAAACACTACAAACCCACACGATTGCCATATCCCTAATTTTATGCCTTTAAACTGGAACTTGATGAACTCCAATCTGCCAACAGATACCCAATGGTGGCTTCAGTTGCAGCCCAATTTCGGGTGCCATAAGGCGCTTGCTAGTGAACATCTGAATTCTATGGGTGGGGAAGTCGGTGCGAAGAAAGTGGAGAGTTTTGCACCAGTTTCTAAGCTTGAGGACAAGAATCCTAAGAAGAATGAGGATCCTTTTCAGCCTCCGTGGGTCGTTTCGACAGCTTTTACGAAGCAAACATCTGAAACAGGCTTTGAAGAGTTCAAGACTCTATCTGGCTCTCAAATGACACTCAAGTGCAGGGGAAATGCCAACAGCTGTCTTTATGAAGATAAAGACTTTATGGAGTTAAAAACTTTTGATCCTTTGTTTCCAAAGAAACAACAGAAGGGACTCTACGAGATGCATGCACCTTGGGAAGAAAGCAAGAAGTCTCAGCCATGGTGGCAAGTAGCTGATGTTGATGGGCTGGCTTCTCTCGTTGCTGAAAGAGCAATGCAGAACATCGAGAACAATGATCTGCCTAGACCCACCCAAACAGTATGTGTTCATGGGGCAAAATTGAACAGCCATGAAAACAAAGATGATTATGGGCAGTCACCACTTTCTGCTGGTAAGGAGTCAAATCCTGATATATATGACACTATGCTATACAGCTACAGCATTTCAAGCACCAATGTGACAAATTCATCTGATGGTGGAGGTTGGCAACGACATCAAAGAAATGATGCGCATGGGTATGTGTTTTTCACTTTCAGTTATCTTGTTTTACAAACATTGAACTGCAACGAGGTGTCCTCTTTTGTGGATTTGCACCGACTTAATACATTCTCTTTTTTTATGTAGTTTTCCTCACTTAATAGTTAATACAAGGGAAAAGTTTAGGATGACTCGTCATTTACATAGTACATACTAGACTAGTTAGGCTTAAGAAACACTTGATTAATTCCATTTTGTATGTATGCAACCACTCTCTTTTAGTCCTTTGGTTCCCTATCATAATCCAAATTTCAAATTCCAAAGTTCAATTCAATCCTACTTCTCAATGAAAGGTCGATACTTAAGTGTCATAATTCTATTTTACATGTTTTTAGTTGCGGAGTAATCTGGGCACCATATCATCAGTAATGATAGACATATGTTGCATGCCTCCATTTTGTATTCTTTTCCCATCCCTGGAAATGATTCTTCCTGGTTGCTGCCTGTGCATTGATATCATCTCGTTTGAATGCAGGGGTGCACAGGATTCTTATAGTTCAACCGATCATACACGAGGCAGCAAGACAACATATCAGAATGCCTCCCAGAGGGCCCAGCTGCTGGACGCTCTCCGCCATTCACAAACGCGTGCTAGGGAAGCTGAGATAGCTGCCAAGAAGGCTTATGATGAGAAAGACCATGTCGTCAAGCTATTGTTTCGTCAGGCCTCACATCTCTTCGCGTGCAAGCAGTGGCTGAAAATGCTGCAACTGGAGAACATATGCCTCCAGCTCGGGTTCAAGGAGCACCAGATATCAACCATGTTCCCGGAACTTCCCTGGATGATGAAGGAAAAGGCAGCACCTGGGCAAGAGCGCAAAGACGGAACAAGGAAGAAAGGCAGGAGGCAGAACAAGGAAGGTGGCATCCGCAATGCCGTTGTGTTTGCAGTTGGTGTAGGTATTGTTGGGGCTGGACTGCTTCTTGGCTGGACCCTCGGGTGGCTGCTGCCCAAAATGTAAGTTCCATCATCTCCTTCAAGGGTGAAGGTGACTAGATAAACACTAGTGTGCACTTCAACGAATAGGTGATAGATAGATAAAGCTCCAGATGTGTGCTTCATGAAGTAGGACGATGAAGATGATCAAATTCTTTGAACCCACTCATTCAAGTCTGTCGATTTAGAAGCATTGCTGATGATATCTCCATAACTTCATGTTTATATAGGAAGAATCTGCTGAACGTATTGCCAGAAACTGGGTACTTTGGTAGGTTCCATGGGTTTGTCTGAATATTGTACATATGGGTCAGTGGTGGTGGAACTTGAAAAATCAGTCGACTTCAACATTGTATAAACAAGTACTGTAATCTGTTATTTGCTTAATTGCATTACTCAGCCTGCTGTTTAGTGTTTACTACTAGTACAAACTCATCAGGTTCAAGACTCGAGCAATATCTAGATTACTCAGCTTTTGTATGTATGTACATGTACATCAATGTAAATATCTGGACTAGTGCTGGTCTTCTTTTTCTTCATTTCTAGTAGCAAGATTGATGATATGAAATTTCCGTTTGGTGCTTAAATTGACGTTTCCCAAATTTTGGACAATTTTGCAAAGTGCTACTATGAGCAAGAACATAACTTTTTGACATTTTTTTTAACAAACTAACAGTTGGGTTTGACACCTGGTATAGAAACATGCCCAGCTTTCAGTTCATGCAGGTAAGCTCTTTGCTACCAATATTGCAGGCTAGCAAGTAATATGTCTCAGACCCAATTTAGTCTAATCGACATGCAAGTTAGCAAAGAAGATGCTAGACAGATTGCACCAAAGACACCAAGTGAAAATACGAGGAACAAAGTTTACAAGGGAATTCACTAGGGAAGTACCGAGATAAATTTATGGATCTGGAGCCATCTTTTGTCAGAAAATCATAGGCCGGCACAATGTTGAACTATAGTTACAACTCAGAAGTACAATTGTCCGATTGCATACTAATGCTTGATTAGCTGTTGGAAGTGCATTTTCTACATAAACATTAAGGGTGCTTAGCTACTCATGGATAATTACTTGTCCAGGCCCCGGCAGCCAAACGTGCACAAATGACTCCCAAATTCAGAGATTACATCCACCAGACCTCCATATCCGGCAACAGCTGCCATCTGAACGACAAGGGTAGCAATTGAGAACAGAATGTCCAGCGCCAGAAATAGAGGAAAACAGGAGTCAAGAAGTAATTTCAAACGAGGAGCAAGCCAGAGATAGATACATACCCCTGATGAATGAATGGAGACAGAAAATGCCGACAGAGGAGCGCATTTTATTTGCGAAAGGACAGCTCCATTGATTGTCAAACGAGTTAGAACAGGTTCAGCACCAACTGCTAAAATCTGGATGCAAATGGAAAGGGTAAAAAGTGTGTGTGTGTGTGTTGGGGGCAGTTAGCATGCTTTTTGAAGCACAAGAGTTGATAAATAATGTATGGTACTCTGTTTTTTTAAAACAAAATGCATGTTACTCGGTTGTTTATCTCTCCCCCATCCCTACGTAAAAGCTCTGGTAAATCTCGAATGAAAGAGAATGAATGAAAACCATGGTATCTATTATACAATAAATTAAAACGATGTTAAAAAGAGCCATCAGATTTGTAACCATAATTTTTAATCATAGGCATTCAAGTTGTACAACAAATACAGCTCTATTTTCAAATTAAAACATATGTATTGTAGTATCTAACCGTGCAATTGCACGAGCAATTCGGCTAGTTCCTCAGAAGAATAAGGATTAGTTCGGCTAGAGAGTTACAACTTGATTTCTATTCCGATCAAAGTGATATATTTTGTTCTCATTTGCCAGGCCACAGATTACAAAGCATTAGGGACAAATCTTCCTTTCTGTTGCATAGTTTTCTGCCCCATATGCAAGGTGCTAAGGTGGTTTTTAAAAAGACACCCAATATCCATTTTCTGATCTGCAGAATTTTGCAATTGCATAAAACCTACATGGTTTGGCAGTCAATCAGACATGAAAAGCTTGGAAGAGGGCACTAAACCATTGATAAATCATGCATTAATGGGAGCTATTATACACCGTTTAGCATATGAGATGCATGGAAGTAACTGAAGCAAATGAATAGCCGGATCTCTAATTCACTATAGCCATAGTTAGGGGATCGAATACAAATCGAATACTGGTCTTTTCGTATCCGTATCCGTATTCGTATTTTCTAAATGAATACGAATACAAATGGAAAACCTACTCAAATCAACCGGATTCGGATATCCTCATAACTTACGTAATGATAACATATTATCATTCTAGTTTATCTATTTCATCTAAAAACATGAATTCACATTAAACTAAAAATACTCATCCAACTAATTAGTCGTACTATAATAAAATATGTATATTGTTTTATCAAATTCGAATACGAATAGTAAAGATAAAATAACATTTCGGATGACAAAAGTCCATACCATATTCCATATTTGTATCCATATTTTTATACGAATAGGAGATAAATTGTTAATCGGGTGGAAAAATCTAAATCATATTCGTATCCTATAGAATACGGTCGAATAAAACAGATAATTCATATCCGATTGACACCCCTAGCCATAGCACATAGTTACTCGCTAAAGAATGAAATTATCTGTCCGAATATTTTTCCAGTTGTCTTCAAACTATAGAAGATGAGGCATTCCTAAATCCAAACAGGCAGCAAGCTTACTAGTTTTACTGGACACTAATTTAGATAGGATGTAAGTGAAGATGGAGGGAGAAGCACTTACTTGGTTTTTGTCAAACAACAAATCTTGAACAGGAGCACGACAGTCCACATTAAAGATGCACTCGTTTGAGAGAAGACTCCAAACTGATATACCACTAGAAGTGCCACAAGCCTGAGAACAGTACGACCAATAACAAAACTAAATGTAAGATACATAACATATAATACCAAAAAATATTTATAATCAACAAAGTATCATTTATATGAGCTACAGGTGGATGATACCAGCCAACTTTCACTCGCATCAATGGCAATGCAACTGACACACGAGCCCTCAAATGTCTTGTTTTGTACTGGACGTATCATCTGAGTGCACTTCCCACTTCTGCAATCTGCAGTGTCCACAAAGAGCATGAATACACATGATAATAGAATTTTTCAAACAGGGTCATAGCCTTTGAAAGCCTGCAGAAGTTGAAATCATATGATAAAATTTGTTAACATGTTGTGTCCTATGACCAGATTTGAAACAAGTACAACTGTACAGCCAATAGGAACAGAGATTGCTATAGCTTATTACGTGTTTTTTCTCAGTACAAAAAAAGGAGGTTAATATTTCTTTCAATATCAGTAGGAACAAGAGCATGAATAAGCCACATTTGGTTCACAAAACAAAAGGAAAAAATTTATCTAATTGAAAGCACTGCTCACCCCAGATACGGGCTGTTCCATCCTCTGATCCTGTTACCACCTGAAAAAAGAACAAGTGTATTTGGTAACAGTTGTCAAAAAAAAAAACGAGTGTCGACATCAAATAATACTATAGTCCTAAAATAATGAACTAACCTGGTTGTTTATCTCACGAACTGCGATGGTGTGCAAATAGTCAGTATGCCCCTTGAAGGTCATTTTACATTTACCACTCTCCTGAGAGAAGCAGCCATGATAAAAAATACTATCAGATGCCTCCTCAAGGAGTCACATAGAACATTAATATTATGGAAGCTTGTGACGCAAATGATTCTTAAGCAGAACATATTTCCTTCCAACTATTTAAGTACTCCTATATGTCTGTCGTATTTACCACAAGAGAATACATACCACATCCCAGCAATAAGCACATGCATCACCCGCTGCTGCGAAAATAGATCCTTGCTGTTTGGATTAAGCGCGACAAGATAAAATAAGATATCTCGAAACCAAGTAAAAAATGAAGCACTGTGCTTGTATGTGATACGCATGAGGAACAGCTTACACATAAGAGATTATGCTTCTTGGAATAATGTGCAAATAGTGTTTGCAGAAAAACAATGTGTAAATATTGCATATTTCAGGTTTACCTGTTTGTTAATTGCAATGGTGTTGTTTTCAGGTATTGGAGAGCGAGCACCCCAAGGACCTCTACAAAATTGAAAGCAATAGCCGTGAAAAGATGGACGAGTACTTTCTCAGGAAGAAATGAAAATGATGTATCAAAACTTTGTCAGATTTGCATGTCTTTTTTTATATAGAAATATTACTCATGCTGAGGGTTCACCAAATCAAGTACTGGTTCCAGATGATCCCCTGGAAAGAAAAGCAATGGAAAATTATTATGGAAAGACTGAAATAATTGAAATGTATTTCCTACTTAAGAACATGCATTATCAAGGCTGTACTTTTTAATCAACTAAATAATGTGGGAAACTGGGAATACACACAGAAAATGCCAAAAATCTATATCTTGTTTTGATAAAAATGTAAGATTTTTGGGTACAGCTAGAACCCCTAGTTAAGAACCAAAGAATAAGAGTTCTTGCACATCACCTTGCAGAGATAGTGGCACAAGGCAGCTCTGCATCTCGTGCCATCTCCAACCCCGAATGCGGCCGTCATCCCCGCAGCTGTCACAAGAATGAACCACGTTGCCAATTTCTTTTTTCTGAGAATGCATTACGTCACCAATTTCATGTCACTAGAAGAAAATGGTCACAGAGGAGAAGTAGCATTCACCTGAAGAGCAACGGCAGCTGCCAATCGGGGTAGAACTTGACATCATAGGCAGGGCCACTGTGCGCTTGGACGATGCAGACGGGATCAGCCAGCGCGACGGCGTTCGGCTGAATCAAATCAAGAACTCAAACACCGGACGTTCTTGGAAGCAGTTCTTGGCGCACAGGGGTATATACATGGAATGGAATAGGGAACGGGGGAGAGGGGGAGGGGGGCACGAACCTGGAGAGCGGCTTGGGTAGAGGAGGAGGAGATGCAGGAGGAGAGGGAGAAGGAGGCGAGGGATCCGTCGCTGGAGGCGGCGGCGAAGAGTACGTCGGGATCGGGGTCGTCGGGGTGGTCGAAGAAGACTGCGCGGAAGAGGGTGCGGCAGGAGAGGTCCCGCTCCCGCAGGATGCGCCGCCGGTACGCCGCCTCGTCCCACCCGCACGCGTCCGTGCCTGGCTGCGCCTGCGCCGTCGCCGTCGCTGCCGCCATCTCCTCGCGGTTCTTGCTCTTGGCGGTCGCCGCGCTGCGCTGCTGCTGCTCCGGGCAGCGAGGACTGAGGAGGCGGCGGGCTGGGCTGGTTTGGTTTTGCCTCACCACCACTTGCATAGTAATGCTATTGTGCCCCTAAAAATCGTTAGATCAGGAGAAGAAAAAAAAAATCAATGGCAGGATCTATTTGGTAGTTTTAAATACTGTTTGGTACTATGCCATATATATTTTTCTTTTGAAAATTGAAGATTTGCCACTCAAATCATCCTAATTTCGAGATCTGACACTCCTGACTTGCCACCTTGTTCATGGACGCAATCGGGTTTGATACTCTTGATAAGTTTTGACCTTTTTGTTCTGTTCTTCTACCGAAATTTGTAATTGAGGGTTTGGTCATGCCTCACAATGACGACAGAGCTATTGTGTCACACAATCTCAGCCTTTGGGCATTCAATGGTTCGATCTATTTGGTACTGTGGCATTTTAGAAAACCACATGTCCACAACCACGTGTGGACCTGATGCAATTGACTCCTTAAAAGACACCGTAAGTATCTTTTGCAGGTAATGCGGCAATTGTATCAACATATTATGCATGCTTTGTATACAGCTTCTCAGGGGTTCAAACACAACAGGGCAGTTCTACAGTCATGTCACACTTGATATACCTCTGCTCGACAACAAACAGCAAATTACCATAAAATTGTTATAGATATGTTAGAGATGGAATCCTTTTGTATTTCGTTATCTACTTTTTATATTGACTTATCTATATATGGCATATACCTCTTGTATATCCTATATATATTGCACATTAGACATCTGAATACATACACACGATATTTATAACATAGTAGCAAGGTTATGATTTACTGTAGCCGCCACCGCCTACCCACTGCTCGTCTTTCGTTGCCCGCTACCCCTGGGAGGAGCTTCTCCGCTCCCAGGGCGGCCTCTGTTGGACCGAAACGGCGACTAGAGGGGGGTGAATAGAAGCACAATCTCTTTTTTATAAAGATCGGATTCAACACGATTTTCACTCTGATAGCTATGAGAGCTATGAAGATTAATATCCAAGCACAGCAGAAGTCTTGTATTGAATCCAATCTAAACACCGGAGCAAAACAACCAAAACTCGATTTTCAAGTAATGGGCGGTCTAACCTCTATGTTAATGGCGGTCGGACCGGTCACCTTGGGCGGTTGGACCTCCAGCCTGATGAACAGTGAAATCAGCCCGAAAAACGAAGTTGCAAATAGATGTAACTTTTGATCTACAACTCCAAACTCGATGAAACTTGGAACACACATTCTATAGGATATCAAGAACCTATTCCAATCAAAGATCGTGAAGATCCTTGACAAAATTCCAACCTTTTTCCGTTTGAGTGAAGGATGGTTTAAAACCGAGTCAAAACGAAAACTAGATCAAAAACCTTGCTCGTGGGTTAGTGATGATCAAGATGATCCTAGATGATATCCCACATGTCACAGCAAGCAAGATTAAGGGCAGAAACCGAAGGAAAACTTGAGAATCAAAGACAGCCCCCAAATAACAAAATAGAGAGCAAGAACGCAAAAAGACTCATCTCAAGAAAACTTGCATAGATTGATTTGTGATTGTTGCTGATTTACAGCCACTCCAACATGGAGGACAAAACTCAATACATGAGCACACAATCAATCTCCTCTTCAAGAATACTAACCTCTCCACTCCTTAATCTCAAAAACAAAACTAGGGTTTCAAAATAAGCAAAAGGATTGAGGAGGTGCACAGCACCCTCCCATATTTATAGTGGAGGCTAACATTCTAGAAGAGTTTCCTATTGGGCACCCGTTAAGCCCACACACAAACGAGTTTAACTCACGCACGTATTTTAAAACGCCGTCCTCATTTTCTCTTAACCTAAACCGATTCTCCTTGCGTCGTCTTGCGCCGTGGTTTAGTCAAAAGCAACCAAGGCGGTATTTTAGTGATATTACCAAAATACCCATTCTCGATCCTTCTCCAAAGACCGAGTCCAATCTTCATAAAGCAGTTCCATGCTTCGCCATGTGTCGGTTGATCAACGGCTCTCCTCATGTCGGCAAGTCTCTCCCATCCGGCTCCCACCGAAAAATACCATGGCACTTGCACCGACCCCCGCGCCGCTTGATGTAACCCGTCGCACCGAACTTCCTGTTCGGTCATCCTTGTCCATTTTGCGCTATGCTCGAATCCATAGACTTCATCCGACATCCTCGATCGTTCTGAACATCCGCTTTCAAGCCTAGTCCCGATCATCATCACCATTGACCGTCGTTGATCTCCAAGCAATCTGCACAACAATAGACCAATAAATCGATTCCGAGAACAAGTTCTTCGCAACTTGACCCACGTTAGTAAAAACATGCATAATGCAACACATATGCACTAAAACCCATGAACTTGACTCAACAAACAAGTATTGCCGCTACGAAAGCTGACGAATCAAGTGGAAACCGGTCAGGCTGCCATTCAATGGCCGGTCTGACCGCCCTCTGGCCGGTCTGACCGCCGCCCAAGCAGGTCAGACCGCCCAGAAGGGACTTAGCCAATTTTTAGCACTTAAAATCCGAAACCTCTCTGAAAATTTCAAACGAATAGATCTTTTGACTGGAAGCTCCAAAAAATATGAGACCAAGTGTACGAGAATCCCCTCTCTTACCTACACCATCTTATTTTAGCCCAGCTCAAAAATCCACTATTTATATCTGGCCGGTCTGACTGCCGGCATGGCCGGTCCGACCGCCAGGGGTGGCCGGTCATACCACCATCGCGATCTTCTCGCCGCTCGCCGATCGGGCCGTCTATGACTGACAAGACCGGATTTTTGCCGAAAATACGTGATTCGACAAACCTTTAAATCCATTGCCAATTGTAACATCATCATAAGATCATGAACATATCCCCATGATATCCACAGCCTCTCGTCGTTGCCTGCCTGGATCTCCCGGGCGGATTCGTCCTCGACGGGGAGAGCCACCGCTCATCGTCTCTGGTCTTGATCTACGCGCAGGCTTCCTTTTCGTCGTCCCCGCTCGGATCCGAGGTGGCCGTGTACCCCGATTCGATGCCTCTCCGACCGGATCCTCTGCTCCATGCTGTCTCCGCCTCGGCTTGCCTGAGCGCAGCTCCATCGAGGTCGAGTTGCCTCCGCGCGCCCGACACTGCCTTTCTTGGAGTACCACTGGATCCTCTGTGTCTTTCTCCGTTGCCTGGATCTTCTTCACTGCTGTGTCGACCGCCTCAGCTCGCTACGCTGTCGCCGCTCTCCCTCGGCATCAGCTCCGCCTCCCTCGACCTCCTCGCTACCCCCACGCTGCCCAAGCCTAGCTCCTCCCCGCCCTAGCTGCACCAGATCCCGCAGCTGCCGGGCCTCTCGAGACGAATGGTAGGTCACCAGAAGGCTTGAGCGACGTCTTTGGGGGCGGATCCGAATGGCCGTGGGTTGGCTGGTTTTGGTCGGATAGCTTGACACACCTGAAGATAGTGGAGAAAAAACCACTAGTACTTCACTTTGCTTGCCAACAATGAGTCTGTGTATCTTTTCTAGTCGATTGGCTGCATGTGAATCACCTAGTCGATGGCTTCCACGTGAGATCACGTGTGCGTGTGTCTTTCGATCTCTCGGATCTAGTCAGATTCGTTGTTTTGGGCTGATGGTGTTGCTTCAAGCTGAGGAGCTACGCTGCTGCTTGTTGGTTGGATGAGGAGATGGGTTTTCTACTACTGCTAGCAATTTTTTGTGTCTTTTCTTGCTTTGTGTCGTTTCTTCAGCTACGTCCATCCAAGTCCGTACCATTATATTTTTGAGTTCGTCTAAGTCATGCGAGTTCACAAATTTATTCTCAGTCATAGAAGCATATGAATTCCTTTTGTATGGCAGCAACCGCCGCTCTTTTCTTTGAGCCGCTGCGGATCCGCCACCCCAAGCTTTTAAGGCCGCCGCGTTTCTTTCGCACCGCGTCTTTGTTGTGCTTCTTGTGCATTGCGTCACACTTCTTCCGCACTGCACCTCTGTTGCGCTTCTTGTGCACTGCATCACGCTTCTTTTGCACTGTGCCTTCGTTGTGCTTCTTGTGCACTGCGCCCCGCCGTCTTGGACTACGATCTGTGCCGCCATATTTCTATTTATTCTTATCCGGCTTGACAACTTTCTCTATATTTGTCGGTTTTATCATCTTCTTCGTCGTGTTGCTGCGATCGACTTTGCTCCCGCACCTTGTACTTTATGGGCTGTCGCACGACCCCGGATGAGAGAATATCTTTTATCGACATATCTTCCAAGAGTAACATGCTACAACAACATTATCAAAACTTGAACTTTAGATTATCCCTAGTTCAGTGTCAACTATTTTCAAATGCAATACTATTGTATACGCCTTGCATTTGAAGGAGGTATTAGAGATATGTTAAAGATAAAAATCGTTTTGTATTTCCTATATATATATATATATATATAATACACATCTTCTACATGCTATATATATATTGCTTATTGAGACTCTGAATACATGCACACAATATTCTTAATAGAAACATTCAACTCTTACAACTACAAAGTTTGGCAATACAAAAAGGACGGTGCCGGTGGATATCTTGCAAATCATCTATCCGTCTACTCATCGCTCATGTCAATGTTTTCACAGCTAGTGCAGACAGAATCCCCTTCACGCTCTTAATCTTCATTTACCATCAGATCCCTTCTTCGGATGGAAAGCTTCGACGATAGCTTCGATCTCTTCCTTGGCACGTTCAAATACATTTGGGCCTTTAACTTTCTCAATTGGTGTGCCCTCACTTATATCATTGCTTGTACCATGAGTTTCATTCTTGTGGGTCTTTATTTTATGCACTGCCACCTCACTGCCATCCTTAGAGTCTTTATCTGCTTCTGCAGGTATCCAGAGTGGTGCATCATAATCAAGAAGGTAAGGTTTTCAATGAAGTGCTATTAGTAATACTAATAAACAAATCCAATCGCCATGCATGAAAATTGTACAAAGAATCGGTAATTAAAGAAATTTAATTTTGTTGCCTGCTTTGCCCGGTAAATTCTAGATAAGCAGTATTTCAAACTTTTACGCGTACAGGAATTTCCACAAAGTTTTATGATTTAGCTGAAGTACATTTTAAAGTTTGGGTGGATATGCTCAAAGGACTTCTCGACAACTTAGAAAAAAGCCACACATGTTAATATTCTCGGCCTCGCATTTGTGGTCTCTCAGAAAACCCTTGTTACACAAAACCCTACAATTTCTGAACAAAGCGAAAGAAGTCTGACAGAATCACAGTACATGATTAATGGTTCATCATTATAAACAAAGGAACAGAATGTGCAGGGAAAAAACTACAGCAAGCTAAGATTACACATTTGTAAATGTTTTAACACATGTTACAGTCTGCGAAGAACTGTGTCAACTGTCATGGATTGAAGAGCTGAAGCTTGTGCAACTGTCTTGACAAGCTTTGTTTTGTTGGTCCTGTTGATACGTAGCTAAGGCTGTGACTTAGGTGGAGTTGGTATAGTAACAAACAATGCGAATGGGCATAAGTATCCTAGAAGTCCCACAGGTAACACAGAGCTAAGATGTGAATTCTCTCTCTCTGCTGGTACGGTTCTTCCTTTCCTCTTATCCTACCTTCTTTTCTTCCCTTCCCTTCCGTTTTCTATTTTTCAAATTATACTGTTCTACTTGAGGATACATAACAGGGGTTCGGCAGCAACGCTTCACACAAGTTAAATCAGACGAAATACCACCAGATAAAAAGTAAATTACCACCATTCTTTCCGCGGGGACTGGAATGGTGCTCCATCTTATCATGAACAGCTCCCACGAGAGCTTCGACCTCTTCCTTGGCTCGTTCAAGCAGATTGGGTCCCTTCACCTTGTCCGCAGACGTTTTTTCAGTTATGTTGCTGCTTGTTCCGTGAGTCTCCTTGTTGTGAACGTCCCCTTTGTTCATGACGCCAGCGATTCACAGCGGAATTCTTCCTCGCACACACCCCGCCCTGCCAAAATGTGCAAGAACTTTCAGTACATACACAAGAAAACAACACAAAACTAGGAATTTGCACGTAAAGTATTCCTTGTACAATCCATTCGAAGACGAAACCATATAGCTTAACTCTAATCGGCGTCAAGTAACACAAAATCAAGAGGTCTAAGCATCTGCTAGCTGATAAACTGAGAAATGTTCAGTGTTCCCCTAGGCCTAGGTGCTAGGCGCGGCCCTCCCGCCTAGGCCGCCAGGCCGATTTATCCCGCCTAAGGTGCGTACGACTCCAGAATGCACGCACAGATCGACACGGTTAGCTTGCCGCGGTCCCTGCAAGTCACCACGCACTACTCTTTGGGTAACATCTCGGTTAGATACGGCAAGAAACTCTATTCGTCTATCCGCTGATCCGAAATCTGCAGTGATGGTTTCTAAATGGAAGCATGCGCTAGCCCTATGAGCGACCAACCCTATCCCCGGATCAGGCAAACACGAAACACCACGTCGAGCGCCGAGACAGCATGACATGCTCGAATCGAGAGAGAGAGAGAGAGAGAGAGAGAGACCTGCCTGTCGTCGCCGGCGAAGTCGGTCTCCTCCCGGCTCCGGGAGGGGGGATACGCGGATGGATTGGGAGAAGACGATCGAAAGGGAGAGACGCCCGAAGAAGGAACCGAAGCGACGGTATATTCCTCGGCCCAGCCCAAAGGCCCAAGGGCCCACTTAACGAACAAGAACCAGTTACCATTGACAAATACTATCTCCCCCGACATGTGGGGTCCTTCGGATATTGGTCCACCTGTCAGTGATACCGAAACCCGTCGCGGAAAGCCTTGCGCCTTTCTCTAATCTCTACCGACGAGACTGAAAATGCGGGGGCCACTTGCCAGCGTCGCCGTGCCCCGCGACAAGCGCCCGGTGGCCAGCACGCGCCGAGACCCGTCGTTCCCGATTGGCCCGCCGCCGCCGTTGGCGAATCCGACACCTCTTCCCTCCGCCAATGTCTGGCGCCTCCGTGGGCGCGATCGCGGCTCTCCTGCGCGCCCACCGCCTCCCTATGCCGCTGCCGCCGCGCGCGTGCTCGCTCGCCGTGGCGCGCTCCCTGTGCACGCGCCTCCCTCTCCTCCGCGCCCCAGCGGCCACCCCAGCGGCCACCGCGCCGCTCTCGTCCTGCCTCTCCCCCCTGCGCCTCCACTCCGGTGCGTCGCGTACGTGAAAATATTGATATTGTATGGTCTATTGCTCGCGCCTCAGCTGTTCGATGTAATGCCTCCTCGTCAACAACCTTTGCCTGTTTCTTCCAGCGCGCTCCTCCTCGTGCGGCTCGGTCTCGGCCTCGGCGGTGGAGCAGGAGAAGCAGCGGCAGTCGGAGCTCATCTTCCTCGGGACGGGCACCAGCGAGGGCATCCCGCGCGTCAGCTGCCTCACCCATCCCTCCAAGACCTGCCCTGTATGAATGCCCTCCGCCTCCATCCCCGTATCAATCACGAGATAAATCTCGTTTTGCTGCTGCTTTCTCACAATGCTAAATGTGATTGCTGGTTGTTTGTTTGTCCTGTCCTGCATGTAGGTTTGCACCAAGGCGGCCGAGCCGGGGAACCGGAACAGGAGGCGCAACACCTCCATCCTCCTGCGCCACGCTACGCCGTCCGGTACCTCCAACATCCTTGTCGACGCTGGCAAGTACGCGCCATTGCTTGCACTATGTATCTTACAACTGGTCATTTCTCTTACCTGCCGAGTAACGAGTTATCATGTCCGATTTGCTTTGTTTCCTCTGTCAGGTTCTTCTACCACTCCGCGCTCCAGTGGTTCCCCGCTTTTGGGTACTGAACTGCTCACGTGTTCTAATATTTGTTTCCAACAAACTTTTCTAAATGCTTGCTGCCTATCTTCAGGTTGAGGACGATTGACGCTGTCATTATTACCCATTCTCATGCTGATGCGATTGGAGGTCTGCAATCTTTTCTAACCTTCAGAAATCCAATGTATCCTTGTAACACATTCTATAATCCAATTCTTAGACTATGTATCGATGGTCCCTCCTTTGTATCTATCCGTTGCATATGTTTTCCTCGAAGCAATTTTGTTTGTATTAATCGAGACAACAAGCCATCTTCTTTTTGGTCTTGTCCTTTCCAAAAAAGATAACAGCTTCTCTGGTGCAGGCCTTGATTGTCTTCGTGATTGGACCAACAACGTCCAGCCCTCCATCCCAATTTATGTGGCTGAACGTGATTATGAGGTTCGGACACCTTGTAATGAGTTATGTCATTTTTTTATACTATTGCTGCCTCAGAAATGTTGAAAACTATCATGCCAAGTGAAACATCTATTAAGAAATGAGTGCCTTTTTCATTTTCTGTTCCAGATCTTGACAACTTGCTCAATTTCCTTTCTTTCTTTTTTCCATTTGCTGGTCTGTATCAGGTGATGAAGATGACCCACTATTATTTGATTGACACAAGTGTGGTTATACCAGGAGCTGCAGTTTCAGCATTGCAATTCAACATCATAAAAGAGGAACCATTCACGGTTCATAATCTTGAGGTTTGTAATCTGAAATGATAACTTACGAAAGTAATAAGTAGACATAACCTGACCATCTGTGGCAACTAGCGATGTTTTATTTTACAAACTACAAAGGAGTATCTGTTTTTATCAACTCATGGAATGTGGTATGAGAATACTCTATGTAGGTTGGTGTAAGGTTGAGGAGGCCGATTAGAGGGGGTGGGGGGTGGGGTTGAATAGACGGTTTTAAGAATTCTTTTGGCTAACATCGATTTTTATACGGAATTGTAAATAGAATTGGTTTTGCACAATTTAAAACCTAAAATAACTAGTCTCACTATGTGCACCAACAATCTAAGTCTAAAGAAAGGAATGCAATCCTAAGGAGATAAACAAGCACTTTAATTCTACAAATATAAATTTCAAGAAAGTAAACCACAAGAACACTTGATCTTTTTCCCGTGGTGATCGGAAACTTGTCGGTTTCCCCTAGTCCACATTGAGGTAAACCCAAACAAACTAGACCGGCTCTACAAATTAAGTCTACACCTCGAATCCACTCGGTGTTGCTCTTCCTTCACTCCGGAAATGACGAGCACCAAGCCACTCACAACCTTCCGGGTTTTCTTACAACCTTTTTTGAGAAGATCATCGGCGCAACTCCTCCAAGCCATCTAAGTGTTGGCAAACACCAAGAGTAATAAGTCGGAGACGCTCACTTGAACGAATCAAGTGTCTAAGCTTAATGGATATTAAATCCAACACCTAATGCAACATATGCACTAGGATTTTGCTCTCTAAGCCCACTAAGTGCAACACATGCACAAAAGCGAGGAGAGGGCTTGCTCTGTGCTCAAGGAAAATGAAAATGGTACCAACACTGTCCCACAACCATCCACAAGTGGTATTTATACACTCACACAAGAAAACTAGCCGTTGGAGGAGAATCTGCAGAAAAACAAGGAAATCCAGTCTGACCGCCAACCAATGGCTGGTCAGACCGCCCTAGCTCGAACGACTATAAAAACTAGCTGTTGAACACTCAACCAGACTGACCTCCCTCACAAGGGCAGGTCAAACCGGACCAAAGCCGGTCAGATCGCCAGGGGGGCGGTCAAACCGCTCCACAGAGGAGCCAAGCTAAGAGGAGAAACACCCCTCTCTGGAAAAAGCTAACTGAGGTGACTGACTGTGAGGTCGGTCAGACCGGCCAACACATGGCGGTTAGACAGGGGTCCCACCGGTCAGATCGGTCAACAAGGGCGGTCTGACCGCCAGAACTTCAGATCGGCACTAAGCCTGGTCAAACCCAAGATGGGCCGATCAGACCGCCCAAAGGGTGTGGTCACACTGCTAGAGACAGAAAACGCAATTTTGCATTTTGCTTCAACTCAATATTGCAAAACACATTCGCTAATTGATATGCAATGCAAACAAGGAATGAAAACGCGATTATCAATAAGTTGCAAAACACATTTGCCGACTTTTAGAATCATGCCAAAAAGAATTAGGTACATAGACTTAAACCATTTGCAAAACATATTCGCAAACTAAAGTCACATGCTACAAGGATTATGCATGAGCCTTAACTATTTACAAATACATTTGCAAATATCGGTAACATACCAAAGAGGGCTAGAGCAAGCACTAAGAGCTATCAACACATGACACACTCAAGCTACTAGTCAAGACCCCTCTTAATACTACGACAATTTATACTAGCAATCCGGTTTCCACACCAAACACTGAGACCGGTAAAATGACTAAGAAAAAAATACTTAGCCTATGCTAGTCATACATTTGCCTTGATCACCCATCTTGGAGTGATCACTTGATGACGAACATCTCTGATCTAAGTCTGGGATATTGACTTGAATATCAGCAACACATGATGATCTTCTCTACTTCATGATCTTTTCTTGATGCTCATCAATACATAATAACATCCTAAGTCTTCACCATCATGAGACTCAATCTGTTTCACAAACTCATGAAAAATGTTAGTCCACATGACGATTGTCATTAATTACCAAAATACTCCATTAACTCATAATAGTGGGTCTAGATTATCCAGCAGGTACATAAAAGAATAAAATCACACTTATCTCCTTTTTTTGTCAACTATCACAGGATGTGATCACTTAAGTACTTGATGGTGTGATAGTATAGCCAATAGGGCAATTTGAAGATCTACACTTTGACTATGTTGGATTTTAGTGATGGCCCAAGTTAAGTGGGAAACTTGCTAACATGCTAATCTTAGTGAATCTGTCATGAACCTATTATTTATTCTTTAAGTTGCCTGTCCAAACACACAATTAATTTGCTTTTCATTATGTCAGAATGGGCTAAGTGTACTCTGGATTCATAACAGATTAAATTGTTTAATTTATTTAGCTGATGCTATAGTTTCTGTATTTCAGGTACTTCCTTTGCCTATTTGGCATGGTCAGGGTTACCGTTCTCTTGGTTTTCGTTTTGGTGACATATGCTATATAAGGTAGACTGAGCTCACTGAAAGGATAATTTATTACAATGAATTGTATTGTTGGAAGGCTTCTTGTCTGAATTGCCCTGATCTATGCAGTGATGTCAGTGATATACCTGAAGAAACCTACAAACTTCTGGAAAACTGTGAACTTCTTATATTGGTATATTGTTATAAACTTTTTTCTTTTGTGTTTCTCTAATTGTTACATCATGAAATTATTGGATTCACTTGGAGGCTGTAAACTTTGTATGTTGTTGCTTGTTTGTTTTTTATTAACTATTTAACTTCTTGTGCATCTCTCTTGAATCTTGACTATATATTGGATTTATGATAACTTTGCACAGGACGCTCTTAGACCTGATCGTTCTTCTTCAACACACTTTGGATTACCAAGGGTTAGTTCTAATGCATCAGTTATAACTTCTTGCTGTGTCATGGTATTCCATTATGATATATTCTTCAACTGTACAGGCCCTTGAGGAAGTTAGGAAAATCAAACCAAAGAAAACACTGTTTACTGGTATGATCTGAGTAACTAATCATTTTGATGATTCTTTTATGACTTATAGAGCGAATTTCTTCTTTTATAATAGCTTTCAGTTTAAAATCTGTGTATTTTGGATTTTCACTGTGGATTTACAAAAGCACAACCCACTCTTGAACAGACTGCACAGTTTGCAGCAGAACAGCTTACATGATAGCATTGTATAGGTGAGAAAGGTTACCTGCCTTTTGTATAAATGTGCTTCAGAAAGGGGAAAAAAGGCAAGGTAGTTAAACTAACAAATCATCCAACTATTTTTATCTGTTTAAGGAATTGTTCCATAATTTCATGACTTTGTGTGTGCCACACCAAGCATATAGAGGAGGCCCTACATGGAAAACTCTTAACACACGTGTAGTTTTTTGTGCATTACTTTTTCAATATTTGATATTACCTCTCAATACGTATCAAAGAAAAGAAGAAATTATCTCTTATCAAATTAGATCTAAACATTTCAGAACTTATTTATGTCAGGAATTAACTATTTCTCCATTTTCTCTGGAATTAATGCATTAGAAACTTAGTTACACAGTTTCACCCATTTTTGTTTATGGACGTGGAACTATGGAAGGCCTATAGTGTTTAATTTGATCAATTTTTACATGTCTTATCTTTCATTGTTTATATCATGTTGCTATTGATAAATTGGACAGAATGGTATTTTCAGGAATGATGCATTTGATGGACCATGAGAAAGTAAACGATAATCTTTCCAGGCTGATGGAAACAGAGGGGCTTGACATCCAGCTTAGCTACGATGGCCTCAGGATACCTGTAAGGCTCTAAAATTATTATTCTTCCAAACAAAAGCAATGTTTTGTCTTTTAGGCACTGCTAAAAGATATTTACAAATTTTCTGTAGTTTCAGTTGAGTAAAATGATTACATAATGTAATCTGTTGAACTCCTTGCTTCAAGCCTTTCCTTTCCTTTTATTTCTTTCCCCTCAACAGAGGAGACTTATGTAGCAAATCACGCCTTATCATCCCAATGGAATAAAATCTCAGCACATTGATTATTCTTGAATCAATTCGTTCTATCTTTTGTGATATATTGCACCCTGTAATGGATTTTGTTTTGTGGTATTGCAAAACGGACTCAAACCATGTAAGACTAGGGAGCATATAAGGAAGCAGATCATCAGGGCTTGTTCCTTGAAATCCACTTAAGAAGACAAAGAAGAAAGAGGGGGTGAATAAACCATTTAATCTGCAGTCTCATATTAGATAAATGGTTACTGGGTACAGATGAAACTCCTAGCTTCTCTTTCTTTGGCGATTCACACTGGATCCCAGCAAAAATTAGTAATTTCTTTTCTAGGTCACACATAATAAAAGGCTGCTATCCAGGAATCAATTACACTCCAGCTGCTTGTCCTAGTCTTCCCCTTAGGATCTTAACTCCAAAGTATCTGAACATGAAATATGACAAAAGCAATTCAGTCCCAAAATTTGAGTTTATTTTTGTAATAGAAAGAAGTTTGGTCCTGCGTTAAATACCTGCCCATCATCATGACTGTGGCTTGAGGGTTGGTCCCTGGTGATCTAGAAAATGTTGAGCCATCAACTACGCGGAGACCTGAGACTCCAAGCACCCGGTGTTGCTGGTCTACCACCTTCCCTACATGACATCCACCATGATAGTGCCAGATGGTGATTACTGTGTCCCTGCAAAATTGCTCCAGGGATTCTGTGGTATTGGTATGCTTGGGTATCAGGTTAACATTAGCCTGTACGCTCATGTTGAGCACCCTTTCCATTGGATATCTAGCAACATTAGCAGCCAGTTCGGAAAATCGGTTTGTCTTCAGTATTCTTTCAATGGTCTTGATACCATAGACACAACGAGTGAGATCCTGTGGATGGCTGAAGTAGTTGAAAGTAACCGCTGGGTTGTTCCTGACATCAGTGTCTATAAGGGCAAGATGGCCTGTAGACAGTGGACCATTGATCTTCTCAAGGATAAAACCACCTTGGAATACCTCCTTGGGTAGATTAAGTTTGGTTTGTGCATACTTCTGGGCTGCTTCCAGGTTTCTTTGCTTTGGAGGAATTGTGGACAGCTGTCCAATCTGCATTGTAGGAATGTAGTATGGTAGTGCATTAGACCAACTAGTCCAAAAAGGGTATAAACTCACATAAGCATGAAAACTACGCTTACATAGTTATTCTTGCATTTCAAGAGTTTAGCAAATATACAAAATATACTCTCTCCTTTTTCTCCAAGACAAAATGTTCATTCTGACACCTAGAACATAAAATTACGACTTATAGCTTTGATAGCTATTATTTTTTTAAAATCTATGATAACAATCATAAGCATAAGCATTGGTAATGATTGAATGGCTCTAAATTGTGTTCTTAATGTTGCAAAATATGAGTTGTTGTATATACTTTAGAATGTTTTCCTCGTTGAAGTCTGCATGCTTTACCTCAAAGCAGCAGGTTTCCTAATTGTTTGTGACAATGTGACATTGGCCCCAAACTACCCATTTTAGAGTGTGCCGTTGTAAGTTTAGTAGCCTGCTTTCTGCACAAAAAGTTCTGTACGATGCAATCTGAAGCTTGTAGAGAAATCGCACAATTTGGAACTAGTATGCAAGTAAGATTGATGACAGACCTCAGCGGACATGATTCCGTGGTGGCAGTGGATGCTTTCTGGTGACTGGCCAAAACCACTGCTGGCCTCGATGAACACACCAGCTTCAGTTATTCCAACAGTCTCAATCAGGGACTGCCGAGGGGGGCTCTTCGTAGGTATGAAGATAGAGTTCATGGGGTTGTCAGCCATCCCTTTACCCACATACTTGCTGTGGAGAGCTACAGGAATCTTATGATTCTTAAGGTCGTTCTTGGGTCCAATCCCACTGAGTAGCAGCAACTGGGGGCTGCCAATAGCACCAGCAGAGACAATGATTTCGCTATCTCTGTTGTTGCTGAGGAATGCCTGGTGGAGTCTCCCATTCTCATCGGTGAATTGGACTCCGGTAGCCCTTGGCTTCAGTCGTCCTGCATCAGAAATGATGTTTCTGAAAATGGTATGTGATGACCGTGTGGTATCTACTCGTTCTATTCTAGGCATTCCTTTAAGATGATTAAGTCTACTGTTTTGGAACAGGATGCAGCTTGTAGGAGCTTGGCTATACATGGATAGTCAGTCACCTTGTTGTGAGTTGAACACTATCTTGTGAACACTAGCATGAAGCAGCACCCTCAGGTTGTTAGGATCTCCGGCTGCAAGCAAGTCGGCTGCTGTGTGGCGGTAGCCACTCGCGTCAAAGATGGTGCCACCAACCTTGGTACCAGAAATATGGTCATAGGTGTAGCCATTGAATGGGGATACACCTGCTTGAAGCAGCCCATCCCGTAGTGCTTCCTGCCAAGGTGCGATCTTGGGCCACTGGACAATCTTCTCCTCTACCCACGGGAAGGACTCATTCACCAGGTCTTCGTCCCAGCCTACCTCCTGCACGAAGCTGTTGGAGTGTTGGTCCAAGAACACAAGGTATGGAAGTTATACTAAGTTTACAGATAGGAATATCGACATGAAAGATACCCTTTTTAATACTTTGTCATGCTTATCAATTATTCAACGTTTGCTAATTCAGTCTCATGGATGTTTCTGGTAATGTATATTATCTCAGTAAGTTCATTCTTGGCCCAAACTTGAAGTTGCTCTGAGCTGTACTGGACTTTGGTTATTTAGCAGTCTTTGCCTAGCCAACATATAGTTAGTTACTATGGCATGGAAGAAGCATTGACAGCCCCATGTGATTTTGTTTTGTTGCCTCTTTTCAGTCTTAGGTTATTTCGGTAATATATGGCTGTATGACTCCAACCAGAAACACGGACATTCTTATATGGTTTTGATTATGTGAGAGAACCACAGCACGTGTTACCGGCAACTACCAAAGCTGAAGCACTTTAATGCGGACTAAATGACTAATGCAGTACCCACTAGTGCTAGTGCTGATTTGTATGCAAGTACTCGTATATTAAAAGCATTGCCAATTTTACCACAAGTACCAAAAACTAGAAATAATGATATTGAGAATTTGCCGCTATAAAGATACGTATTTATTTGATAATTTATCGCACTATATCAAACTCAAGGGTTGAAATGGCAAATCTTGGTATTTCCTGTCCCATTATCGCTGCCCCTCCCCGATTTAGCCCCTCCTCTCTCGCCTCTCAACCAGTGTTTTTGAAACCGGATTTTTTTAAACGCGGAGGGAGACTGAAAATTGGAAAATTTTAGCCGAAATTTTCAAATTAAAATTTGAATTTTAAATTATAAAAATCAAATTCGAGCAAGATTTAAACAAACTCGATTTTTTAGACAATTCATCGAAACTGTTTTTTTTACCGATATGTATTCATACCGGCCCACCGGTAAGACTGCCTGCTCTCAACGCGCGATCTCCTGGTATGGCGCCCCCCAGCACTCCGATTCCTCCCCCCCCCTCCCTACCCCTGAGACTGGTGGTGCTCGCCTCGATCTCCCGATCTGGTCGTCGACGAGCGCTCCGACTCGCCGAGCATTGTTGCGCCGCCCCCAGATTCGATTCGAATAATCCCGCCATTCGGTGTGTTTCCCCGCAGCTTCGCATCGTGGGTGGTCCGATTCGTGGCCATGGCCACTCTCGATGATGGCCCCGCCGCTGCCGGAGGCAGTGTCGATCGGCGCCGGCCGGATGTTCTGGCGCTCCACATCTTGGTCCACCTCTTTGGCGACGTCTCTGCAGGGACCGGAGCTACCGGCGGCCAAAGCCTGCCGCATCCCGCCGCCGCCGCCGCCGACCCTGCAGCCGATGAGCGCGAAGGCGCGGTCCTGCCTCCCGTCGCTCCAGCCGCTTGCCATCACCCACCGCTGAAGTTTGGTTTGGTTCGGAGCTCAGGTGATCGGCCACTTCCATATCTCCGGTGTATTCCATTTACGTTCGTTCAAACCAAACACTGTATTGAAATAAAAAAAAACCATCCCCTTGTTGAACCAAGCAAATGTAGTAATCATCCGTTCCCCCACCAAATTACAGTGTATTCCCATTCCATTACCCATTACGTTACCTTTTCTGAACCAAACGCCACCTTAGTTGTTCTTGCTGCACATTTCAGCAACCTGCTAATGCAGAGAATGAGCAATAGCAGCATACGTTACTAGGATGGCAGCAGTCAAGCAGTCCTCACCATTTATTTCCTCCTGGCGCTATCACTGTTCTGCATTTACCCTCAGAACTGACATTACTGGCGTGAAATTGACAGGTCTTGGGCTGCATAAACTGAATAATGACGTAATGTTTTACTTAGGCTAACTTGATTTTGGTTTCAGACTGTGCTGCTTAGTGTTTGCCCTCTTGTGGTAAGAAAATACTAAAAAAGTATCCCAAGTCCTGAACATGATTGAGACCGAGACGGGAAGGGAAGCTGATAATCTATGTGTGCGCGTGCGAGCGTGCGTGAAACTAACACTGACCATTTTGCACTTTGTCAGTTAAAAAAATGAATTTACTTGTGTTAAATCTCTTTGTCATTCACAGAGGGAACAATGATAACCAGTTAACACGCATGCAAAGCACGTTGAGTACCTTGAGCTGGCCCGGCTGTAGAAACCAGCATTGATGCAGGTACCACCGCCCAATACCCTTGCCCGGGCATTGATGACGCCATCGGTGGAGATGAAGGCCTGAGACGGCGAGTCTGGCGCCATATTGCTCAGGCCAATGTGGAAGTTCTCAAGGTAGGAGATGTTGCGGTTGCCATAGGGAGATCCGCCTCTCTCCAGCAGGAGCACCTTGTACTTGAGAGACAATGTCGCCGCCAGGGGACACCCGGCAGTGCCCCCGCCGACGACAATGTAGTCATATGCCTCAGGGCACAGTGTGGGGAAGCTGCTTGCCTTCTGGAGGGGAGGGAGATTCCTTAATGTGAATTGCTTCTTGCCTGCAAGTGCAAGTGTTCCATGCTGTTGTCATTACCTGAAACTGCCCGCTTTGATCTCCTGTGAGTTTTCAAGTTATATCTTATTGTTGTCTATTAACAAAAGAATGTTCCAATCTAATTTAGCTTCCGTATTTCTTGACTATTCATCAGGCTCTGTTCCTCTGGTTTTATAATACTACCCAGGACAGGATAACAGGTACAGCTTTTGTTAGCATGCTCTTTTGCTATTTCTTCCTATCCTTCACTTTCTATAATAGCTAAGAGTGAATAATAGATGATCTGCCACTTACAATTTTCAAGACAAAATTAGTAAAACCAAATAGGTGATAAACGATGACTGGAACCAAAATGTCCGAAGATAGAAGAAGTCTTCTACTGAATAAGCAAGTGATTAGGAGAAAGAAGGAAAGCCAAAGTTGAGAAATATAACTGCAGCGTTGGAAAGCGTTGGAAAGGTTTGAAACAGAAGCGTTTGGTGTTGGAGGGAAACAGAAATGCTTAAGATACATAGATATGATAGAAAATGGAAGAGGTGCGCACCTTGGGATAACCTGAAGAAGCAGAGGCATACTATGACCTTGAAGAAGAATATCACCCTCTTGTTCAAAGCCATTGAACCAGAGAAACACTTACCGGGCTAAACTCCTGCCCCTTATTAGGATCTTCCTTCCCTCCAAAAGAGCAGTGGCTCTACTTGTCTCCCTCTGTTTCCTGATCTCCACCTCTGAAGCTTGCTCACTGCAATTGAATCGGTTTACGTAGACGGCATTGGAAGATCGAAAGCAATATAGTATTGTGTATGCATTAAAGAGAGCTCACCAGCAGGAGTAACTGCTATTCAATGCAGAGGGAGCACAGGTCTGGTACAACTGGGATTTATGGACTTCATCAACCAACCAACTATAGCAAAGCTGCTCTGACCCGCCATCCCTCATTTACAAGAATGGCAGGCATTTCTCTCTTTCCTTTTTCTCTAATGTTACCATGTGCGTATATTTTTTGTCAATTGGTTAAGCCACCGTATTGGTATTTTTTTCATCTGTTCCCTTCATTTTAAATGGATACAGTCTTGGTTTGCAGATGCTGCCATTTGTGAATGCCAGTTGCAGAAAATGTATGGTGCTATTTTAAATAGGCAAAATTGGCTACAGGACACTTAACTTTTGCGCCTTAACTGCTGGACACAAAAAAATCGTGACTTTGCCAAAAGACACTAAAATTGTGTATCTCTTGGACGATTATTATATTATTTCCGGTAAGAGATGAGAGAAAGCACGTGAAATATCTATTTTGCCCTTCCGTCTCTTTCCTTCTTTCCCATTCGTCCCGCATGCCTGCTTCTCTTCTTCTTGCCCTCTTCTTTCTTCCTCTCCAGCCAAACCGGCCCGGATCCAGCCGCCACAGTGCAAGCCTTCACCACCTCCTTCCCGCCTTTCGCATTGCTCCTCTCCGCGCCGATGGACTGCTCCTCCGCCTCCACCTTGGTTTTGCCGCTTCCCGCATTGCGGCGCTGGACTCGCTCGCCACCTCTATCGACTCGGGGAGCGCCGGTTGGCGCGAGGTGGGGCCCTCCGCGCTGGGCTCAAGGTTGGCATGACACGCACAATCTTCGTGGGCGGCGGCAAACGCATGGTGGCGACGTCTAGTCGAAGAATTGGACCGCGGTGTGCCCTGTCGGAGTTTGCCGGCTTTGTGTTCTCCGTCACCTCCGTCCATGTCTGGCGGATCTCCGCGGCTCGGTGCGCCATGACGGGACTCAGGCCCGTGTGTGCGGGGCGCACGCGGCCGTCTGCTGTGAGGCTACGACATCGCTTCTTGCGCGTGTCGCGGCTCCGGCGCCGATTCTAGGTAGGTGCTCTACTCACTCCTGCCCTGCTGGTTCCTCTGCTCTACCCCTCACCGGCGACGGGTGAGGGTGCTGTGACCAATGCAGCAGCAGCAGCACCGGCGACGAGTGAGGTGAAGAGCTGATGGAGGTTTGAGGTTTTAAGCGGTTCTTGCATTGACGAGAGGAAACAATTATCAGACAATGCATCTAATGACATTTTTGTCTTAATGATAGTTGGAGCTAGAAATTTTATCTTTGCTCAATGACCATGTGCATTCAGCCTTGTATGGTCAATTTTAGTGAATTTTGTAGTGCACATGTGTTGTTTGTATAATGATATTCCATATTTGAGGTATATTATGTTGATATATTATGGAAATTTTATGTCAAACGATCAATCTTGTCTTATAGAAAACTTTGGTGCTGTACTCGAATATCTGTCGAAACTTATAGAATTGGAATCTGCATGTGTTGTACATCAATCAAACAGGAAACACATCTGTGTTGGTCTGCATGTTTAATCAGATGGCCATATTAATGCTTTCTTTTCGTCACCAACCTTTGTAAACAAGTAGCATAGAATTGGAAATGAAGTCCTGTATGCAGTTTGACATGATTTCATTAGGAATTGCACTGCAGAGTTCATTCCAATCTGTACCTGTATGTGCAACGCATTACAGTTCATATAACAACAGGTAACAATGTTCTTCCGTACAATTCTCCTGCTTAGCTTGGCACAGTAGCACAGGAAATCCAAAAGTCGAATGTATCTCACAGTTTAGGGCTCCTTCAGGAATTTCACTGTTGATACTGTGATCCCTTAACTAAAAAATTCCAGAGTTCCGAACCGGGATGAACTAATGGAAAAGGGCTGATATTTCTCATCAGGCAGTAGAACATCGTAAAAACCAAGCGGCAGTCTGGAAATTATCATAACGGAATATAAGAAGCTGAGGCATTTTCTCAGGTTCACTTCGACGCAAATAGTCTAAAACAGAGTAATTCCACAACGGCGTTTTTTTACAGAAACATCTTGTCTTTTGGCTCAATCCATGCAAGTCTATTTAACATTTCAGCTAGGCAACAACCTCAGTAGTAGAATGGAGAAGGCATTGAGGTCATTTTGAGATGTTTTTAAAATATATTATTTTAATGATCTTACTGTCTTGCAGCAAAGTGACACAACATTATAGTGTTCTGGAGTAAAAGATGATTTTTGGGTGTCTCACAGTCAATAACATAAAAGTTTAGTGTCTTGTAGCTAATTTTGCCTTTTAAATACCAACTGTGGGAAATGTGTGCCGACTCTTGCAGCATCATCTGCTGACAATATATGTTGACAAATCAAATCTCCTGGAACCTTGAATTCGTAAGCATGGTTCGAATTAAGATCATGTGGTTTGAGTGCTTGCTACTTTAATTTCAGTTAATCCATGCAAACTGTAGAAAAGTTTAATATAACACATTTTACAATAGATCGAGACGAGAAATGTTAGGGCAACCTGATCTTGTATTGACCAAGTGTGCGACCTATCTTGTCCAATCTGAAGTATAGAGATTTATGTTACTATCGTTCAAATACAAATAATGTATGATGGTCGGAGCAAGAGCGTAAGTACTATTTATGCTATATGCTTCATTTCGTTGCTTAAGACTAGAGTTCTCAGGATTAACAGTACAATGCTGGTGATTTTTTTTTTGAAATAATATTATTTTAAAAGAAATTTACAAAAATAAATAGTATTTTTTTTTTACAAAATTAAGCTACTGTCGTCATTTCAAATAGTGACAAGATGCCCAAAGAATGGCAATAGGGACACGGGCAAGCTAAAAAGTCCCTGTCGCTAGGACCACCTTTTGTTTTTTAATGTCTATTTTCAACCACATATTTTGTGGACAAATCATAATGATATTACAAAACATTCAGCACAACATCATTATATTTTTTGTCAACAAATCATAATGATATTACAGAACATTCAAGGCAACGTCCTCACATATTTTGTCGACAAATCATACTGATATTACAAACCATTCAATACAACATCATCACCTAGTTTTTCGACAAATCAAAGTGATATTACAAAGCATTGGACAAATCAAAGAGTGGGGCGATCAGATGAGGTCCCCGCGGTGACGTCCGGACTACCGTGTCTCTTTCATCTAGTGGATTTTTTGTATGATATTTCTTGAAGGTACGCCCAGACTCCCTGTAAATGGAGCACTTCTTCGTACGACGCCCGACTTCTACTTCGTCCATGTCGTTTATGATACACTGTACCTTTTTTTGTATGATATTTCTTGAAAGTACGCCCAGACTCCCTGCAAATGGAGCACTTCTTCGTACGACACCCGACTTCTACTTCGTCCATGTCGTTTATGATACACTGTACCTGTCGTCGGCCAACCTTTCCCTTCAGCCTATCAATGTCCGCGGCCCAGATAAATTGCTCTTAGGTTGGATGGCTAGTGAAATGGCCAGCCACACTGTAACCATAGAGCTTTGCACTCGTGTTTGCAAAGACCTTCTCATTGTTGAAATAATCGAGAGGTATCGGTCGGGTCTTTGTGCCACCGTTGAACATGCAGAAGAAGAGGCTTGATGCAAGTGCATACGCAGCCAGCGCGACGTAGCGTACACTCGTGGGTGATCGGTTCATCCCGCGGTGTCCTTTATCCCTGCACAGTATCTCGAAGCGTAGCTCTCTTGTGCTCATCTTGAATGCCCAGTGCATCTCACCCTTTTTGCTCTTCTCCTCTATGCACTTAGTGATCATGGCGGAGTACAACACTCTATCATTTGCTATGGTGAGCGACGCGTCGTTGTTTCTGTTAACAAAGTAATTTATGGTACCTCAGAGAATTGCCTCCACAATACCAACGAAAGTGAGGCACCTAGCGTCGCGCATCGCCCAATTATACAACTCGGCTAGATTGATTGTCATGACACCATATCGAGCACCATCCCTGTCATGTAGCAGCGATCACTTCTCCATGGACTCATGCTCAATCCAGTCCGAGAAGCATTTCACATGCACCTCCTTCTTCCTCGTCACACTAGGACAATTTGTGGGTAGTTGTGTCAATGCTTCGGGGGCCTGGTCAGTGCTTGTAGTAGCCTTTTCGTTGCCTCCCTTCTCTGCGTCTTGGTTCGCTCATCCATAATCTTCCAGAATGTGTCAAACTTTTACTGCTCGTTCTGGTTGCATAACCGCATGAACATGTTCATCAAGTCCTTGTTGCGAAACTACTTGTAGTAATTTGCACCCAAGTGCCTCATGCACCATCTGCTACGCAGATCCGCCTATGGAAGTGGTTCGTTCTCTCCTTGTTGTAGCTGAGTTATTGCACTCGGCCCACATGCTGATCGTGTATGATGCATATGTTAGGATGACCTTATACAATAGAAATCCTCAAGTTCCTCAGGAACAACAACCAGCTATCCGTGTTCTCCCTTTCAATGAATGCGAATACCACGGGAAGAACTTGATTGTTGTCGTCCATCGCTGTTGCAGTCAGTATCTGGCCCTTGTATTTTCTAGTCAGGAATGTGTAATCCGAATACAAGATTGGACGACAATACTGGAATGCAGTGATGCATGGACCAAAAGTGATGAATACTCGCTTCAGTACCTTCTTGTTGTCCCACTTCGGATGTGTGGAATCTTGAATGTCCATATGAGTATCAGGATTTCTGTCTCATATGACTCTAGAGTTGGCTGGAGTGGTTGTGGTAGGAGTCCTCGAACGTATCGAATCTTGATTCCAATGCCTTCTGTTTTGCCCTCCACGTCTTGACATAACTGATTGTATACTAGAATCTTATCTCAATCGCCCGAATGATGGACTGTGGCTCAAAATCTAGATTATTCACTATCTCACCGTACATGATGTTCACGATGAAGCCTGATGACAAGTTCCTGTGAGACTGTACTGACTCAGCGATGACACATGTGTGAGGGATCACTATAGAGTATTTCCAGTAAGTGTCTCACTAGGCTGAAATGTGTACACTCGTTAAGGGTATCTCTCTATGTCGCACTTCACGTCGTAGCATCTTGGGTTAGACTTGACGACTGTGAATATACGTCGCACCGAAAAGGCTTTGAATTTGACTGCTTCCTGCACGACCTCCTTGCATTTGTACATTGTTCCTTGCCTGACCTCGCTCTGCTTGTACTCCCACAGGACACAGGAGCCTTTGTTAACAATGAGGTTGTCGAACTGGTATGTGTTCCACTCTGATAGAACCGCATGTTGTTCCACAGCATCCTTGTCGTCGGATCCTTCATCTTCTGATAATGCCATGTAGTCTTGGTTTTCCAGATCCATCCTTTGTACTAGGGCTTCCAACTCCCCACCCTCGTCGGTAAGCTCACTAGTTTCTCTGACTGAAGCGGCTCCTTCCAAAGGGTCTTTATCGACAACATCAGCAACTCCTGGACCTTCGGCTATTGTGTGCGCCGTGTTGTGGCTGGAGTCCCCGATTTCTTCTTTGGCATCAGCATCCCCTTCTTGTTTAGCCACCGATGCAGGAGTAGACTTAGCATATGCTTGGGCTAGAAGGACCAAATCCCACCGTTCCTCTCCCACCCTGCGTATATATGACTGCCACGACCTTGTTCCCTTGAGCTGCACTAACTCCTAATATGTGCCATGTGGTGCTCGGTTGACAAGGCAACTCAATCTCAGATTATACACAGCATGGTCCAAATCGAATGTGTGGAACAACCATCGCATCACAGCGACCCATGTACACTCTCTGGTCTTGTTAGGGTCACGATCGTCAATTGGAAATAACACAAATCAATCTCCTTGGGACCCTCAAGAATAGTCCCCTGACCATAGTAAATTTTGAAATTGGCGGCGTCCAACATATTTGACGTACTGCAACGTAAATAAGATTTTCATGATTAACCACATATCTAAAACTAAACTACCCACCGAAAAGCATTAGGTACAACATACTACACTACGTAACCATACATCTAAAACTATGTAATCTATTTGGTTAAAAAGTTACCTAAAGGGCGGACGACCGGATGGGCAGCGCTTCGCTAGCTTCTTTCCTCCCCTCTACTCCTCTCCGCTCCGCTCCTCTCCCTCCCCTCTCATCTTTCTCTTTTTGCTGAATAAAAGAGAGTTATGCTAGAATTATAGAGTTTTTTTAATAGGGTAGATTGGCCGCCATTTAGAATGATGACAAGGACTCGTGGAGTCTCTGTCGCCATTTCAAATGACGGTTTTCTAAAATTTTAATTTTAAAAAATTTAGGGGTTGCAGTATCCCTGTTGCCAGTTGACATGGTGACAGGTTTAGAGTGGCGACATGTCCCTGACTACAGGGATCTCTTTGCATTGTTTAGGTCCCTGTCGCCATTCTCTACGCTACTATCGTTGTTTGAAATGGCGGCAAGGGCCTTTCACTATTTCAAATGGCGACAGCCTAGTTTTGTAAAAAAAATTAATATTTTTTGGTAAATTTATTTTGAAAGAATACTATTTCAAAAAAAAAAAATCAACGTTGGTATTGAACCTTTCATGTCCACTGGGCGGTGCTCACTAGTGAGTTCTAGAAAATTCAATTAGACATCCACATGAACTTTAACCGAAAGCAGTGAACAGTACTTATGACCACCATCATCGCCGGTGTATATTCTGAAGCAAACAGTTTGATACACAAGAAAAAAGTGAAACCTAAAGTATTACACCTACCTCAACAGTAGTACGTTGCTCTCTTTCCAGTCCCCTGCAACCATGGAACCTGTGATTTGAAAAGAGTGAAATATAAAGTAATAATACCATTTGCAGACATGTCAACTACACTACGCTGCTTTCTTTTCTTTCCCTGCATCCATGGAACTTATGAACTAAGAAGCGTGAAATCTAAAGTAGTACTCTACGGGCATGTACAATGCATAGACATCTCATGTGGTGGTTTCAACCTCTACATAAGCACAGGACACTTAAGACATCACCCAGTCTCCTATTCACTCAATGCATGGTTGTTTCACTAGACCTACAATAATATTTGCCTGTTGGTCCTAAAAAAATTTCTATTTGAGCCCTTAAGTTATATTTTTATTTAACATTTTACATTAGCAACCATATAAACAAAAAAGATATTGCAAAAAACACCCTGACCTACACGTCAGCCACACATATCCCTTTTTCTCCCCCATCCCTCTCGGTTTCTCCCACACGTCACTCCCCCCCTCACTTCACTAATACTCCCCACGTCGTTCGGCTGCCACAGCGCTGCGATCACCACTGGCATCGCCGCTTTCTGGTCCCGGAGCCACTGCCCATGCTCGTGTCTGGTCCCACGCCGCCGCCCTCGAGAGAAGCGTCACTGCTCCCCGGCCAGACCTGGTCGGGCCCATCCAAATCTGACCGGATTTGGTCACTACCGGCACTCGGGGAAGCTCGTCGCCTTCGCTGGCGACCACGGTGGGTGACGGAGCGGGAGGAGACCCAGTTGCCATTGTCACCTACCGAGGATGAGGAGGAGGGGCCGGTCACCTACGGAGGATGAAACTGCCTCCTCCCGTCGATCTGTCGCACGGCGTGGTCGCAGCTCAGCTCTACCTGCGCCCGCCAGCTCCTGCTCGGCCAGCTTCGCATGCACTCGTGTCTCGTTTGCCGCCGCCGTCCACGCTCGCCCTCACCCTCGTCTGCTCCCGCCTTTGCTCGTCCTCAGTGTCGTTCGTCGGATCCGGCTCAAATCCAACTGGTAAGAAAGGAAACAGTCCGGTTGTCGCCACGATCTTAATTGCCGCCCCCGACGCCGCCGCCGCCCGCCCCCGTGACGGTGTTGGTGCGGCCTCGGCACCGCCGTCCTTGCATGCAACCTCTCGAGCAAGTCTCAGCCTTCCCGATGCACGTTCTCTCTCCCAATGCCCCACTTTCTCTCCCTGGAACACGCTCTTTCTCTCTCCCCTGATGCCACCGTCTCCTCTGCAGGCTACCTTGACACCCTGCGAGGCACCCCCTCGTCTCCACGATGGCATCCGAACTTACCTAACTCTGCGAGGCACCGGGATAGGGTTAGGCGTTGTACATGCTCTACTACAGCTATCTCAAGCTGTAGGCCAGTAACGTGTCAGGTTCTTTTTTTCGTCTCCCTTGCAGCCATGGAACTTATGGGTTGCTTATGTGTCTGCAGATCTGAAGAAAGAGACCTTCTCTCTGCTCTTAAAAGGAGGGAGAGCCAATAAGATCTCCGAAGGACAGGAAGGGTTTCACATCCTGACATCTCCATCATCATTTGGCACCTACCAACCTACTCACAAGCAGTCTTGTCACGGGATTGCAGGTAAATACGTGCTAGTACTTGGTTATTTCATTGAAATAGTAGAAGAAGAAGCATCGTAGCGACAAGCACGAGGTATAGTAGATTTCCCTCCTTTAAAACACTGACCCTTTTGTTTTTTTCAGTGAACCAGGGCTTAAATACGCCAGTTAGGATCCTAAGACTGGCATCGGCACTCTTTTAACTCCTGTGGGGTAAGTTACAGTTACAACCATGGAGTTGAATCGGCTCAGGAAATGCAACAGGCTAGGGGACCTCAGGAAAGCTCTAGTTTTCGCCAGCAACTACGTACTGTTCCTGACGATTTCCACGGTAAATGTGAACAGTGGTAGCTGGTCGTAGAACAGCTAGCTAGCAGTGTGACACGGTTCGCCCTTGAATGAGGGAAGCAGAAGACCACATGGTAGCAGCAGGATAAGCTGTGCGTGCCCCAGCTAGCGCTGGCCGTTTGCTCCCCATTGTTGATGCAACGTACCATGCCTGTGCTGCGATCGATCAAATAAATGCCTGTGATTCTCAGAGTGATTCCTTGAGCTGACAGCGGCGGAGCTGGTATTTCGACGATGAGAGTGTGAACATAAACTACACGTTCCGGCATAGAGGTTCAAATGAACTGGTATGGAAATTTAATTAGAACACGTTACTTTAGTGTTGTACCGATCTATGTTTACAAATAGAAAGTGTGAGTAAACAAGACGAGGATTTCAAAATTTTAGTAAATGTATGTACACATCAATGTGTACGTACCCTGTGTATTAGTAAATGTAATCAGAACCTACATAAGGTCCGCCACTCCGTCGTCACCGTGAGCTGAAGATGTACCCCATGAACCAACGTAAGATCCGCCACTGTGAGCTGAAGGCTATTTTATGTGTTGCGCTGCACCACCCTGCTGACGGATCAGCAGCACCAGGCTACTCGTAGTTGTTTTCCTTTTCCTTTTTCTTTCTTTTGAGCGATTTTATGTATTTACATCTTTTGGGACGAGTGATTGAAATGTTGGTACGATTTTCGTTTTCCGCGAGGTAAAAAAATGTGGTAATCTTGTTGGTGTATTGAAAGTTTAAACTGTTGCAACCTCACCGGGTGTTGGTGGTGCTGGTGGCTTCGGTGGACGCGGACCACGCTGTGGTGATGCCAATGGTCCATGAGACGGTGATTGGCGAGGGGGGACGAGGACGAGGGTGCAGATGAGCAGTAAATAATGCTGGTAACTCAGGATCAACTCGATACACGGCTTTTCATCAGGCAAAAAAAAAAAATGTACGTATGGCGAGGGAGAAAGGGTGTGATTTGATCTTTCTAGCCTAAGCGTATGCAAAGCCCACTCCTGCATTGATGGTTGAACAAGAAGGTGGTGGTGATGACAAAGAAGAAGTTGGAGACTCTAGCCACAGCGCGGTGCACACACACTACCACAAAACGGGTATTTCCTCACGGTTTAAAACCGTCAGCAAAATAGGAAAAACCGCCAGGTTTAATTTTCCTGACGGTTAACCGCCGTCGAAAATACCCTCGTGTCTAGGTGGTCGTGGATGTCCAATTTGTTCGACGGCTAACCGCCAAGAAAATATTCTTGACGGTTTTTTCATATTTTGCTGACGGTTTTGTTGAACCGTCAAGAAAATACATTTTGCTGACGGGTAATAACCGTCAACAAAATTAAACTTGACGGTTTTTAGAACCGTCAAGAAAATACATTTTGCTGACGGGTACGAACCGTCAACAAAATTAACCTTGACGGTTTTCGGAACCGTGCATAAAATGAATTTTATTGACGGGTCGAACTGGTCAACAAATGAAACTTGACGGTTTTGGACCGTGCATAAAATGAATTTTGCTGACGGTTAAGAACCATCAACAAAATTAAACTTGACGGTTTTGGACCGTGCATAAAACGAATTTTGCTGACAGTTGTTTTACCCGTCCGAAAAATGTAATTCTGACATCCCATTAGCAAAAATTCTCAATTGATCACATTTTCATACATATCTATATTATAAATCCACAATCCACATCCATGCATCATAAGTAATCCACAATACACATCCATACATCATCACAATACACATCCATACCACCATACACAAATAAGAAGTTCAAGCTTATCATTTCAAGCACAATACCATCCATAAGGTTCACTTGCAGAAAGCAACATCGTAATCCACACAAAAAGACATCTAAAAGTCCAGTACTACCACAATACACCTAAAGGACTAATGTCACATACAAGTAATATAAGTCCATCTAAAAGTGCAGCAATAGTATGTTCAACTATTCAAAAGAGCTAGCAAGTCATCAAAGATCATGAAGACAAATTAGTTGTATCTGTCGCGGTCGATGTTGTTGGCATCATGGTTGTTGCCGCCATTAATGTCGATTGCGCTTGTCGCCATCATTGTTAGCATTGTTGCCATCAATGGCATTCTCATCCGGTGCTGAGCCCACATGGGAGGATCCAGTCCCAGTCCTGACCCCTTCCTGTAAGGTGAATAGAGTAGGCCAACATTATGAGTATTGAAGCACAACATACATCGATATTTTGGGGGAACAAAGATAACTAATGACAGGTGGAAAGTAATCAGAATAACTCATCATAGATGTGTTGGATAAGATGTACGTAGGACATGAACATATTATACTACACATACGTATTCAAAGGACGCCGATAGCAAGAATGGCAAATTAATACAAACCAATAATCATGTATACAAATTCGTTTGCTAAGAAACTCTTAAGACATATCCCACTCCGATCGACATCATAGTCTGCCTTAGCAGAATTAAAACCATTAGAAGTGCTAACAGAAGAGGTAAAACAACCCACTGAACACTAGCATTATGAGTCTGCCTAAGCACAATTAGAACCATTATAATAGCTAAAAGAAGAGCTGGAGCAATTGAAATCTATGACAAGCCTATTTTTTACAAAATAGTTGCACGCGTGGACAAAAATTCCAGACAATGCCATTGCCACCTTACCATGAACATATAACTAAATGGGAGGTTAAGCCCATGTGATAGAACACTCAACATGAGTCCACTCGCTCACTGCTGCACTGCTTGTTGTCACTCTGACACACCGAAAAGTATTAGTGTCTAGTCCAAATTAGTCCTCCAAATGATAGTTGTATTAGTAGGCAAGTAGGCAATTACTTGTATTAGTTTCAGATTGCTACAAAGATGATTTTTAGGTTTTTCAAGTTCTAGTGTTTAAGATAATTACTTGAGTTTTGAACCAATCGAAAAAATTGGGTCCATGATGCATAGGACTACTGATTTCCAACCATTTAACCTCAACTCCGTGTTGCTTTTCAGCTTGGTTTCATTCTCGCTCCTCCATTGTTCTTTAGAAAATTTACTACATGAACAAGATTAGTTATAATGATGCAAATATAATTATAGAAAAATGACTTAGGTTGCATAGCTTAAGCACATACTCAAAGAAATCATCCATCTCCGATAAGTTCCTCAGTATGTACAAGAAGGCAACCTTGTACTCTTCTATTGTGAGATCACGACAACCCCGAGGACTAATGCATCGACTGGTATTGGAATATGTCAAGGTCGCATGAGCTTTGGAATGTACATGCACCATCATCATACCGAGGTGCCTTGTTTCTCATTGACCGAACTTTCGGGTTAAAATATAGTGATAGAAAATTTGTAGCCTCCTCAACTAGGTAAGCCTCAACAATGGAACCCTCAACTCGAGCCTTATTACGCACTTTCTTCCTAAGTTTTTGTATATACCTACAAGGATCAGACAATTAATTAGATGTATTGTTTGGCTAGAAAAAAATATTGCAAGTACTAATGTTTACCTCTCATATGGATACATCCAGCGGGCCTGAACAGGGCCACCTAGTCGAGCCTCATAAGGAAGATGTATGATTAGATGTTGCATAGGATTAAAGAAACCGGGAGGAAATATCTTCTCTAACTTGCATAGAAGCACTGCAACATTCTGTTCTAGTGAGACTATGACATCCTTTCTTATCTCTTTAGCACACAACTGCCTATAGAAAAAACTAAGCTCAGTCAAGCATAGCCATATATTCTCTGGAAGGAACCCACGAAATGCAATCGGGAGCAAGCGTGCCCATGAATATATGGAAGTCATGGCTTTTGAGGCCAAAAATCTTCCTTTGCATCATGTTAACACCTCGTCTAATATTGGCTGCATATCCATCGGGAAACTTCAAATCTTGAAACCACTTAAGGATAGTGGTCTTGTCATTCTTATTGATGCAAAACGGAGCCCTAGGCTTGTGCCACTTCCCATTGTCCTTCATCTCCAAATGCAGTGAAGGACGGTGACAAATCTCAGCTAAATCTTGTCTTGCCTTAGCATTATCTTTTGTCTTATCAGGTATATCGAAGCATGTGTTCCATATAGCTTCAGCAACATTTTTTTCATTGTGCATCACATCAATATTGTGTTGAAGCTTTAATTTATTATGGTATGGAAGTTGCCAAAAGCAGCTTTTGTGTGTCCAATTATGCGATTTACCAAAGTTTTTTGTATCAGCTACAAATTTGTCTATTTGGGCTTCGACTTCCTCTCCCGTTAAATACCTAGGTGCCTCCTCAAGCACTGTTGTGTTCTTTCGAAATGCATAAGCTTGGGTTCTGAATTCATGGTCCCTAGGTAGAAAGCGTCTATGACAATCAAACCAACAAGCCTTGCGACCATTACGAAGTTGAAATGCTTTGCCTTCACACAAGCATTCTGGACACGCAAATGAACCATGCGTGCTCCAACCAGCAAACATACCATATGCAGGAAAATCATGCACTGACCATAGATATGCTGCCTGCATTGTAAAGTTTTGCTTGAGTGAAGCATCCCATGTTTCTACCCCCTCCCATAATTTGATAAGTTCATCAACTAAAGGTTGCATTAGAATATTTAATTTCTTTCCTGGATTCTGAGGACCAGGGATAACAAGGGCAAGGAATATGTATTCTGGCTTCAAGAGCTTGCTTGGGGGAAGATTCAATGGAGCGACAAACACTGGCCAACATGAGTAAGGAGCAGCACCCAAACTAAATGGTGTGAAACCATCTGTTGCTATAGCAAGTCGCATATTTCTACGATCACTTGCGAAGTATGGGAAGTCCTCGTCAAATTGTTGCCAAGCTTCTCCATCACATGGATGCGCCATCTTACCAGATGTGGAGCGATTATGTGATCGCATTAGCTTTGTTGTCTCCTCATGTGCGTACAACCTTTGTAGTCTATTTGTAATAGGAAGATACCGTAGTACTTTACGTGGGACTTTATTCTTGCCTACCTCATATCGAGAGGTATTACAAAAGTTACACTTGTCTTCATGCTCATTATCTTTCCAATAAAGCATGCAATTATTATAGCATACATCAATTTTCACATATGGCATACCGAGGCCCTCTAATAGCTTCTTTGAACGGTAGAAGTCTTCAGGCAACTTAGACTCTGGGGGCAAAAGCTCATGAATTATTTGTAATACATCATCATAGTGTGCAATTGACATATTGTACTGTGACTTCATAGCTAGCAAACGAGCAACAGCGGATAGACAAGAATGTGTTGTGTTCTCATGGACTAGTTCGTCAGCACTAGCAACCATCCTATAGAAAGCCTGGGCAGAGGCATTTGGCTCCTCATCAATTGCTGGTGGATGATCACCGGCTAGGTCACCCAACATATTATCCATCTAATCAGATTCATTCAATTCATCATTCCTAACGATAAGGCTCTCACCATCTGTTGTCCATGTTTGACAATTTGTCCTGAACCCATATTTACTCAAGTGCAACTCGACAGTGCACCTGTTGTGCCTAAAATAGTTCCGACACATTGCACACGGACACTTAATGGTGTCACCTTCAACTAAACTTGGATTAGAGAATGTACGATCCAAGAATTGTGTGGTGTGATCAATCCATTCATTAGAGGGAGCTCTACCACGCTGCCAGCCAATATACATCCATTCATGGTCTGTCATTAAAAATTTCTGTGTTCAACAACTTTAATATATTAGTTATAAATTTTTTGGACACCGACATGACACAATTAAGTTGGTTATATTATCTGATATACATATCTTGCATGTGTACTGTATGAATATCATATGATGGTATGCCCAAATTACAGAATCTGCACATAATTATTAATTTAGCAATCAACACATGATATAACTCCTACGTAAGACAATAATGTCACACGAATCATACACACTAGACATACACATGCCATATAATAATAAATAATAATGTAGACATGCAATGGCTATCGCTATATCCAGACATACACTACTAATCAGGAAGCCATTAATCTTACATGCATCAAATAGTAATAGCAATAAACTGAAATGACATGATTTAACAATTTGCAGTCGCAAGCAAAGTGTATTTGGTACTTTCGAATGATGACCAAATAGAACGATAAGTAGGAGAATTGATAGAAGAGTGACTAAATTTTATGAAGGGCCTTTAGGCAGGGAAGTGGTCACCTTTAGCTGTCGAAGTTGAGGACTTGGGAGTCAGCACACTGTGGGGGTAGCAGGAGGAAAGATGGTAGCAATGGGATGAAGTGATGGTCGAGGGTGGCGGTGCAACAAAACAAGAACTTGATATCTGCAGCCAAAACTAAAATGTAAGAGGAAGTACTGATTGCAACATCAAAGACAAATCTTTTTTGGGATTAAGAAATGTTCATAACCCGCGTAAAATGAACTCAGCATCTACCTTTAGGGACAACTCAACAGATGACTGATTGTTCTCCAACTGATTGAGCCAAAGCTACAAAGGAGATAATTGTTCAGCATTGTTCAACATTGCACGGACATATGTGACGCCCAACAATATTTTTCTAGATATGTACAGTATATACAAAACACAGTTGATTTACAGTAATCAATGGCATAATAATTGAAATAAAGCACAATTGATGCACATAGTTACGGCAAACAATTTTCTACTGCAATCTAATGCATGCTTTTGGACTTCAATATGTTTGTAAATTGTCATCGTAGTAGTTAGTTTGCTCATAAATAACATTTTACCCTACTTGTGCTCTCGTTGCATATGCCCCATATATTGCATTTGACTGATACAATATTCTTGCTGCATACACATACTGATACGGTAGGCTGGTGCAGTGTTACCATAAATTTAGTAGTACATGAGAGGCCGCTCATGGCAAATGGGGAAACAGGCCAAAGCAGATGTGGAAGTACACAGCCAGAGAAAAGTTGCAAATTTCACACTTGAATATCCCTAGTACGTATCGCATCACCGCTTAGAAGTCACCCTACCATGCATGCTTATAAATCTTGATCAACATGGTTGTGTCAAAAAAACAAAATAGTTTGACCGCTTTATCGATCCTAGCTTTTTGCTTGACCACATATGTGTTTACATGAGGCAGAAGTACTAACAAGTTGAAGGCAAACATGCAACTCTAACCACTGTCTACAACATAATTGGATTCGTCGGTAACGTGATCTCGATTATACAACAGCGAGTACGAAACTAAATAGTTCTAAAATAAATAACAGATAATAAATAAGAGTGGACCTGCAAAAAGCATATGAAGAAACATGGCGTTGCATTCCTGTGCTTTAAAACTTCTCAGGTACTGTCCCCAATTCAGCCTGCACTAAACTAGTTCTAACTGGAGTTTATATATTAGCTGATACACCAAATAGGGCAGTAGTCAACTCAACATAGTCATATCAAATAATACGTGCAAAGCATACAATCGCGACAAAGATTAACCATCATGTTTCATCCGACATTAGAAGGACCATCATTTGGGTGAAATATTAAGTGTAAAACAAAACAAACCAAATCAACTAATGTATTGATGTATGTCGAACTAAAGCAAAGATAATCGCATCGTATTAGAACCATGTATAGCTCAAAAACAAAGAAGTAATATGGCAGGTTAATTAGTGCACTATTCATCACAAACTTATAGATAGATATGCACTAGTCAAAAATGCAAATTGAACACTATAATCACCTTATTACATATGTCATGTTAAACAGAACATGCAAATGCACAGCTTAAAGTTTCCCATAAAGGTGGAAAACTTGGCCAAACCATATTTCTTGAACAATGACTGAACAAATAAGAAATATTTGAAATAGTATCCTACAGATTCAGTAGGATGTCTTTAAGAATTCTGCATTGTCAGTTCAGATTTTTTTATTGGGTCGACAGTTCAGATTGAGTATGTGATTGAACACAAAAGAAATTCTAAGAAACAATAATTTCACTCATCACATAGCGAGGTGATTCTTGTGAAAAACAATTACAATTTAGTCCTGCTTTCTTTCAATTTGGCATTCTGAACCCAATCGGACATAAGAATGAAATCAAATCCCAATTTCGCTTTGGTATTATAGAACCCCGATTAGAAATAAACATCAAACTCGGTCTTTGAATTTCACACACCAACTATCTCACCTAAAAGACTAAGCTACTAACAGGTTGCACTTTTCTGCTACTTACTATCATTCAATGCATCACAAAATTAACCTTGTAATTGGCATGTAACAATCACAATGCAAGTAAACAACCTCATGATCTCATTCGCAGCAGAAACTGCACCGCAATGAGTGGCGTGGAGGCGGAGTGGAGACGGCGGCGCGCCGGATCCGGCGTGGGGCGGCCGCACAGACGGATCCGTGTGGAGGCGGCGAGTGCGGTTGAGCCGGCGTGGAGGCGGCGGCGCGGTTGGGCCGGCGTGGAGGCGCGCCGGGAGCGAGGATAGCCGCGTGGAGGCGGCGTGGAGACGGCGGCGCGCCGGATCCGGCGTGGGGCGGCGGCGCGACCGGATCCGTGTGGAGGCGGCGGGTGTGGTTGGGCTGGCGTGAGGCGGCGGCGCGGTTGAGCCGGTGTGGCGCGCCGGGCGTCGCGGCGTGGGCGCGCCGGGGCGACACCGACGAGACGCGCGAGGATCGGCGGCGCAGGCGAGGAGGAACGCGGGGAGGAGGCGTGGAGACGCGTGGGGGGCGGCGAGCGAGGGAGGGAGGCGTGGAGGTGCGGGCGGAAGGGAGGCGGCGGAAGCGAGGAGGGACGCGGGGAGGGAGGCGTGGAGTTGCGGGTGGCGGAAGGGAGGCAGGGGGGAGGCGGCGGCGGAAGCGAGGGGATGGAGGCGTGGAGGTGCCGGGGGGGCGGAAGGGAGGCGGCGGCGAGGGAGGGACGCGAGGAGGGGAGGGACGAGGGGGGGGCGGAAGGGAGGCGGCGGGGGGAGGCGGCGATGGAAGCGAGGGAAGGAGGCGTGGAGGCGCGGCGGGTGGAAGTGAGGGGAGGGACGCGGGGGGGGTGTAGGGTTTTCGGTTGGATCGAGGCTGGGGGGAGGGTTTTCGACGGGGAGTAGGCGCTGCAATTTTCCTTCCCGCGTGGAGGCAAAAGTAATTAACCTGACGGTTCTAACCGTCAGGTTAATATATTGTGCTGACGGTTAGAATAGAACCGTCAGCAAAATTCAAATTTTCCTGAGGGGATACTATTCCCGTGACCGAAATAATATACCTTGACGGTCAGTGCGGGCCCGTCAATAAAATTGGCAACCGTCAGGTTTTATACATTTTCTAGTAGTGACAATAGCTGAAGCTCCCGGAGTTGCTGAAGCTGTCGATGAAGACCCTGCGGAAGTAGCTCATTCAGTCAGACAAGCTAGTGGGCTTGCTGACGAGGTTGAGGAGCTGGAAACCCTAGTGCAAAGGATGGATATCGAAGACCGAGACTACATGGCATTGTCAGAATATGAAGGATCCAACGACGAGGATGATGTGGACCAGCAGGCGATTCCATCCGAGTGGAACACATACCAGTTCGACAACCTCGTTGTTAACAAAGGCTCCCGTGTGCTGTGGGAGTACGACCAGAGCGAGGTCATGCAAGGAGCTATATACAAATGCAAGGAGGTCGTACAGGAGGCGGTCAAATTCTGGGCCTTGACGGCGCGACGTACATTTACAGTCGTCAAGTCTAACCCGAGATGCTATGATGTGAAATGCGACATGGAGGGATGCCCTTGACGAGTGCACATATTTTAGCATAAGTGGGACACCTACTGGAAATGCTATATAGTGGTCCCTCACACATGTGTTGTCACTGAGTCAGTGCAGTCTCATAGGAACCTATCATCAGACTTCATCGCCAACCAAGGTTCCAGTACACGGTCAGCTATATCAAGGCATGGAGGAAAAAACAGAAGGCATTGGAATCAAGATTCGGTACATTCGAGGACTCCTACTACAACCTCCCTGAGTTACTCCGAGTCATACAAAATAGGAATCCAGGCACTCATTTCAACATTCAAGATTTCACGCATCCAAAGTGGCCAATAAAAGGGTACTGAAGTGAGCATTTTTCTCTTTTGGTTTCTGCATCAATGCATTTCGACACTGTCGTCTAATCTTGTGCGTGGATGACACATTCCTAACAGGAAGGACAAGGGCCAAATACTGACTGCAATAACGATTGACGGGAATAATCGAGTTCTTCCCATGGCATTCACTTTCATTGAAAGCGAGAACACGGACAGTTGGTTGTGGATCCTGAGGAATTTGAGGATTTCAGTTGTACAGGGTCGTCCTAACGTATGTGTCATACATGATCGGCATATGTGCTTGCTGAGTGCAATAACTCAGCTATAACAAGGTGAGAACGAACCATTTCCATGGGCGGATCTGCAGAGCAGGTGATGCATGAGGCACTTGGATGCAAACTTCTAAAAGCAGTTTCGCAATAAGGACTTGATGAACTTGTTCAAGCGGTTGAGCAACTAGTACCAGCAGTGAAAGTTTGAAGCACTCTGGAATATTTTAGATGAGAAGACCCAGATGCACAGAAAGGAGGTAGCAAAAAGGGTGTAGGACCGGAAAGGCGACTAGAGGGGGGGGGGTGGTGAATAGACGCTTTTCTTGATTTTTACTTTAATCAAATTCAACACGAACTTTTCTCCAATAGCTATGAAAGCTAAGAAGATCAGTAAATACACAAAGGAAGCCTTGTGCTGAATCCGATTACCCCCTTAAACACAAGACTCAAAAATGGAGATTTGATCTCACTGGGGCGGTCTGACCGACGATCAACTGGCGGTCCGAATAGCTGGCGGTCTGACCGACGGCCAAATTCACACATCAATGGTGCATCACACATTCAACAACTAATAAAGTTCATCACAATTCACATATCATGTTCGACAAGACAACTAATCAAGTTCAACAAATAAAATACAAATTGACATAGTTCCTTACACATTTGGGTAAATTACGGGTAATCGGACGAAGCGAGTATGGGTGGAGCTTATCCATGCCTATACCCGTTTACCCGATGGGTAAGAAATTATACCCGTTTTCATACTCGTGGGCAAAGAAAGACGCCCATACACTCCTCTATTAAGGTATTCGCCCACGGGCACGCGGGTAATCGGGCACAATTGCCATCCCTACCTGTCGCCAATTCAACTGGCGACAGGGAGCTCTGGGTACTGTTGAGCTCTATGTCACCAGTGGCTAGGCCCTGTCGCCAATTGGAATGACGACAGACACCTAGTTTTATAATTTTTTTGAGTATTTATTTTTGTAATTATCTTTTAAATTATATATATATATATATATAGTTTGACATTGCGGTCTAGTCGCGGTTTTTGAAAAGCGCATTAAGACGCTATATTTGGATACATCAGTAAGTCTCTTTGATGATTTGCAAAAAGAAAAAAAGTTTTTTCTGTATCAACAAACGCGAACAAGTAGGAGCTATGGATATTTGTTTTTTTTTTTTTAATAAGGAGAATAAGGCCTTGAATTCATCGCCACAACTTTGTGTTTTTCCAGCTACCGACGGCCTAAAGTCTGTTTTCTTAATCACAGAAGTAAATTTTTACTATGTGAACATACTCTCCGTGACTACTTTCTCTGTTCCTAGATATGCATCATTTCAGATATTGACAAAATCTCCAACACATGCATTTTGACCGTTACCCGTCCTAATTATTTGTTAATAAAAGCATAATCATATACAAGTATTTTTTACGACAAATCTACCTATAACATTTCTCGGTGACAAATCTAAATCTAAATCTAAATAATTCTGCGTACATCTGCGATCAAAGTTTTAAATTTTTTTGGCCGCATGCGTTCTAGAGCGACATTTATTCGGAACGGATGGACCGCTTGGTTACATGTCCATTTAACACAGTTTCAAGGGCGAAATCGCTTCCCCTTGGTTGGAACTTGGAAACCTTACCTTTTCTTTTCCCCCCCGAGAGACACGATGTTCACGCAAGGCCGGAGTTTGGACCACAGCGTGTATTCATTTCCATCCCGATGATACTCTCCTCGCCGAGTCAAGATACGAAATTAGTGGAATTTATGTATCGCGGCACGTGATTTCGCACGGTGGCATCACGGAATTGAAACTCACACGTCAACGTTCGGCTTGAATGTGTGTCCAGTCCAGCTTCATTTTCGAACCTACTCTTGGCTTTTATTCCTTTCATGTTTGGACGATTTCTATTTAGGGTTTGTTTGAATATGGAAGATTTAGACGCAGTTCTTTCGGATTGAAAGCAATTTTACTTTAAAATCTCTGTTAATCCAAAAAGATTGGATCGGTATATCCAAACAAATCTTCAGTCCACCCGAGCTCGACGCTCAAACCTACCTACTCTGTTGCCGGTTTCATTAATAAAAATGGGGGATTTATGCACCCCCATTTATTAAAAAAAAAAGTTCCGAAGAAGAAAGACTCATGGCACCTTTGCGGTTTGGTTTGTTCCGCGAAACTTTGTATTACGGGAATAAGTACTAATCCGATGCGACCATCTTATCACGCGATAGATCAGATCGCAGTAATTTGTTCAGTGACGGATTGACGGATGCCTACAACTCTGGGAGATGATTTGAAAGATTGGGATGGGAAATAGGAAGAAATTGGGTGAAAGTTGGATGTTCTCTGCATTTTTCTGTATTTTTCTGTCATCGCTGTATTTTTCTGTCATCGCTGCATAAGCCGCTCAAAAGACGCTTTCAGGCAGTTAATACACCCAGCAGTAGCCCTGAAACAAAACCAAATTGGGCTGAAATGTAACGGAGACTGTAAATGAAACATTGTTGTAGCTGATAAAACATTTCGTGTTAGCTGATGTAGCAATAGCTGTAAATGAAATCATTGTACCACATATTTACTTCAGCATTTCCACTGATTGATTTTTTCCCCTTCTGTTTTTTAGGTTTATCTTGCTGTAAATGAAATCATTGTACCACATATTTACTTCAGCATTTCCACTGATTGATTTTTTCCCCTTCTGTTTTTTAGGTTTATCCGTGGCTGCTACAACCAGGACGGTGTCGATGCCCTGCGGGCTCTTGCTGAAGAGCCAGGGATTGTCGATTTGTTCTCGACATATCCTTTTTTTTTCATTACATTATTCCTTTGGTTAGCTGCTAGTGTTAATATCAAGCTGCTTTCATTTATCATCATTCTGAAAGCATCAAGCATGCATGCTGAGTTCCCTTGACGATAATGAGATGGTACTAATGAATGGCCAGCTGGAGTGGTGAATGGGGCTGATACTTCTAATGCGCCACCTCAGGTCTTGGACCCTCATGGATATGATCCTGTTGTTGCTGAATTGGTTGTTGAGATTAAGCCAATGTTTGGTTTCTGTATTCATAAAAAGTTTAATTGTCGAGAAGGATACCTTAGAAGCATTAACATCGAATTTGCATATGTTGATTTGATATACTGAGATTACCGTCATACTAAGCCACACAATTTGGTGATTTACTTGTTAGATAGTGGAAAGTAGAAAACTAATTGTGCCAAATTTGTGACAGTTTTTTTGTTTCATGCAGATATCACATTGCAGGTACTAAGGGTGTATTTTATGCAAGGGAACCATATGCGAATGATTCTGCTGCACATGTTACCCATTTTATCGGACTTACTAATGTTGGAAACAAAGAGAAGCAAGTATACTTCGATAGTTCGGTATAATCAAGTCAACTTACTTGTCCAAAAATAGTGTCTGTTTATATTTCTACTACTCTTCCTTGTTCCTTTTGTTATAAAGTTATAAAATAAGATTCATGTTTTCTTCTCAGTATACATCTTGTGGCACTATTAGTTTTCAGTTCTATCATCATTTTCCGGAATACAATATTGCTATCCAAATGTGCTGCTGCTTCATCGATTTTATTGCAGTAACTTATTAATTTAAGTCATTAATTGGATATTCCTTCTTGCATATACTTTTCACAATTTTATTCATGCGATTTCTCCTACTCCAGCATCTATCATGTCCAATGCCGATATTCACGCGAGACCTCCAAATACTACTTTATCACCATATATTGCTCCAGCAAAATTGGTTCCTGTTGAAGAAACTCCAAAGCTGTTATGTGGGGGATTAAGAATCAGAGGCGCCACAACCGGCCAGCAGCAGCAGGGGATCAAGCTGCCGCGCCATAGGTTCTTATGAGTCGGTTTTTCAATTACAGCAACACTTGTCTTTTGAGTCTACATATAGCAATAGATAGAGTTGTTAGGGAAGAGTTATAATTAGAGATATGGTTTCCTAATTCAGTGTAATCCGGTTTGGAAGGACTGCCCTCTATATATGAGCAGTTTCCTTGATGAATAAAGCAGCCAACAATCAATCTCTAGTCTTCTTCCCTGTTCTCTCCTTTCCCCAATTTCCCAGCCGTGAACTCAGGCTGCCGCCACGGCGCCAGGGCACCGGAATTACCTGTCGAAGCCACCCGTCAACCTCGACTACAATCTTTGGAGCTTAAGACATAACAATTTGGTATTAGAGCCAAGCCCGATGAGTTCCATCATGCTGGGGTCTGAATGGGGCAGTGATTCGTCTGCCCTATCAACGGTTCTGGAAGCCATCAAGGAGCTGACCGTCCGCGTTGAGGGCAACCACACGAGTTTGAGCGAGCGTGTGGATGGGGTTCAACAGAATATGGGTGATATGGTGACCCGAATCCTTGCATTGGAGGGAAGAGCATTAGATGTTAACGCTGGGTTCCTCCCACATCCAACAGTTCCGGCGATGCTGCCAGGTACCGCATGAGCTCACCAAGCACATTGGAGTAGATGCTTGGTACATGAGATCGCAGGTGCAAGACCAAGTTGTTAGAATGATCTCGGGCATTTGGCTCAACGGCCAAATGCCCCATCGATCAGCATACGATCGGGCGCCCAAACAAATGGTCAGGGGCCCTGTCGCCGCCGCCATATAAAGAGGGTGGAGGCCGTGCACGCAACACAAGGTTCACCGTGCCGCCCGAAACCCTAACCCACAAGAACCCTAGACCGATCTAGAGGGAGGCGCTCCAGCGACGGGATCGACCACCGCCGCCTCTACACCAGTGAAACCGCCGCCGCCCGGGAGACGCCGCCGCCGGAAGATCCCTCTCCTTCTCCACCGACCGTCGCTGCCCTAGCGCAGATCTCACGGACGATCCGCGATGGCCAACCCTTCCTCCTCTACATCGGACGGTAGATCCGAAACCCTAATGATCTCTCTCTCTCTCTGTTTCTCTCATGAACCCGAAAAGAAAACCACCCAGATCTCCACTAGGGGATCCAAAGAAACTCTCAAACAATGGTATCAGAGCCAAAAAAAGGGGGACGACAAAGATCCAAAAGAAAAGAACAGAGAATCCCTAACCCTAGATCTGAAAGGCTGGGACTTACCTGGGCGTGAGGGAGGGTCGGGCGAGCCGTGGGCTCGCCGTCGTCGTCGTCGGCTGCGGTGAGATCGGCCGAGCCGTGGGCTCGCCGTCGCTCCAAAGCAGGCCACAGAGTGCGCCCGGCCCAGCGTGAAAGGGCGCCGACACGAGCCGCTGACGGCGACGCTCCTCTCGGGGAGCCCACGCCGGCGAGAGGCCCGCGGCGGCGCCGCTTTTTCTCCACTGTTTCTTCCGCCGCCGGGAGCGGCGGCGAGAGACGAGAAAGGGAGATCGCGAATGAGCTAGGGTTTTCACGGGCGCCGCGTTTGCGGTTTTGATCCGCCGCGGCGCCACCGCTCGATTCGAATCGACTACCGAGATCGTTCTGGCGGAGGCGAGGTCGCGCAAGAAGAATCACCGTCGGATGCCCATCCGACGGCTGAGATAGCGCGAGGCCGCCGATCCGCGCGGGTGCGACGCAGGCCGTGGGCCGCGACAGCACAGTAATGGGCCGAAGCCACGCTGAACGGGCCGAATGGCCAGTTTGAACAGTAACATGGCCGGTATTGTACAGTAACTCGGACGGTTTTGAACAGTAAATTCAAAAAATGATTTTTTAATCTTTTTCAGAAGTATTATTTGAATGAATTTGATAGAAAAAAAATTGAATAAAATCTCTGTAATTTTTGCACCAACATGTTATTTCCAGAGATTAAATGTGTAAAGTAATAATAATTCTGGAATAAATTATTTTTTGAATAATTTGATGTTTCCGCTGCAAAAGTTAATGTTGATTAATTCTTTTAATTAAATTCGAACCAACGGGAGAATTTAATTTTTTAAGAATTGTTGTGAATTATGATATTGTTATTTTCTGACCAACGTTGATAATGACAGTATTATAATTTTAATTGATGTTTTTTATGCATTATTTCTATTTCTGCCCAACGGTGATATAGAGTTAATGTATAAATAGAATTGTATGTTTTAATTTTAACCAACGTTGAAACTAAGGCATGCAGTTATTGTTATTATAAATGTTCTCACTATATATAGATTGTGTTTCAGGAGGATATTCTTTGATGGGCTACATCAGAGATATCCCGGTTCTCAAAGGAGACAATTACGGTGAATGAAAGAAAAAGATTGACCTGGCTTTCATTTTGGCTGAGGTGGACTGGGTAGTCACCACACCGTGTCCTCTGAGCTCAGGCACCGTGAGGAGGCAAATGAGGTCGATCTTTGCTTGGCACCAAACAGAGGGACTTTGCTCCCATAAAAATGTCATATGATCTTGATCATAAAAAGTGGGTCACTGCCAACAAGAAATGTTTGGCTGTGATAAAGAACACGATTGAGCCTGCAATTGTGGGCTCAATCGCAGAGTGTGACACATCACGAGTACCTTGAGAAAATAAAGAGTCGGTTCTTCGGCTCTTCAAAGACTTATGCTACACAGCTGATTAAGCAGCTTGTGACAGAGAGGTACTCTGGCGGTGGCAGTGGCATAAGAGAGCACATACTAAGGATGAGTAACTTGGCATCCAAGCTTAAACCAATGGATTTAGCTCTCAAGGATGAGTTCCTTATTCATTTGATTTTTGCTTCCTTGTTTAAAAGTTTGACACCTTTGTTGTCAACTACAATATGCAGCCCGAGAAATGGGATTTAGAAAAGTGCATAGCTATGTGTGTGCAAGAGGAGGAAAGATTTAAATCCTCATATGGTGGTTCTATCAACTATGTGAAGGACAACAAGAAAAGGAACTTCAACAAAGAATTCTCCTCAAAGAACAAGGGAAAAGCCTCATCTATCACCTCAACGAATAAATTTGCAGAGACAAAGATCGGTGTCTTCATCAGAAAAAGACAGACACTACAAGAAGAATCATTCCGATTACTTAAAGATGATAATGGCAAAGAAAGGTGAGAACATTATTACCTTTATAAATGAATCCTGATGTGCAATATTCAAATCTACTTGGTGGATTGATTCAGAGCAACTATTCATGTTGCTAATTCTTTCTGAGGATTCCGTTCGACGAGGAATACGCAAAGAAAAGAAAGATGCATTAAAGTCGCAAATGGAGTCCAAGCTGAAGTTGAAGCCGTTGGCGATCTTTCATTAGAGCTAGCTGATGGTTTCACTCTTTTACTTAGAGATGTTATTTATGTTCCCTCTTTACAGAGGAATTTGATTAGTGTTTCAAAATTGGACAATGATGGTTATGATTGTCATTTTGGAAATGGCAAGTGTGAAATAATATTTAATAAAGAATGTGTTGGTCTTGCCATCAAACAAGATGAGCTTTATTTATTGTCACTTCGTGAAAATGTGAATTCCGTATGTGATGTGAATGAGCGTATATCCTCGCCTGAGAATGCGAACAGAAAACGAAAGAGAACTCATAAGGCATCGTCGAAATTATGGCACTGTCGTTTAGGCCATATTTCGAGGGGGAGAATAGAAAGACTAGTTAAGAATGATATTCTTCCTCTATTAGAGTTCTCAGATTTAGAACAATGCAGAGAATGCATTAAAGGAAAATATGTAAAGAAAATTAAGAAAGACGCAAAAAGAAGCACATGAGTTCTACAAATTATACACACAGACATTTGTGGTCCTTTTCCTGTGAAAAGTGTGGATGGATATGGCTCATTCATAACATTCACGGATAATTACTCCCGTTATGGATATATTTATCCAATCAAAGAAAGAAATGAAGTATTGGATAAATTCAAGATATTTAAGGCTGAAGTTGAAAACCAACACGTTTTAAAGATTAAGATAGTTCGATCTGATCGTGGGGGGAGTACTACGATCGACATACCCCATATGGACAAGTTCCTGGACCCTTTGCAAGGTTTTTATAGGAAAATGGCATAGTGGCCCAGTATTCTACACCGGGCGAACCTCAGCAAAATGGAGTAGCTGAAAGACGCAACCGTACCCTGATGGATATGGAGCGAAGCATGATGAGCTACTCCACACTCCCATTGAGTTTATGGATGGAGGCGTTGAAAACCGCCATTCATATTCTCAATAGAGTGCCTAGTAAGTCGGTGCCCAAAACACCGCATGCGAATTGTGGATGTGGAAGAGCTCCTCACTAAACCACTTACGTGTGTGGGGAGTCCACTGAGGCTAAAGTATTTAACCCAAACCTTGGGAAGCTTGATCCCAAAATGAAAGTTGCCATTTCATTGGCTACCCCGAAAGTTAAAAGGTTTTCGCTTTCTCCGTCGCACAGATATACAAAGTTTGTAGAAACGAGACACTGCTGTCTTCTTAGAGGATGAAATGATGAGGGGAGCATGGTAGCTCGAGAGATTGATCTTGAAGAGAAGCGGGTATATGTGCCCACTCCGATGATTCAAGAGCCACTCTTCACACTACTGCTTTGTCACCAAGCCGACTACAAGACAACTGTGGTGCCAAGACTGCTATTGTTCCTCCCGTGGCAACAATGAATGAGAATGAGGAACCCGTTCTTCAGATCCTATAGAACCCATTGCCACAAATGAGGGGGAGCAACAAAGACCTCAAATGTAAGATGTACCAAATGAGGAGGCCCCAGGAGGTCTCAAAGAGTAAGAAGATCGCCTATTTCGATGATTATCGATTTATCATACAGAGGAATTTCAAATGGAGGATGATCCCACCTCATTTGAAGAAGCCATGAGAAGCGAAAATTCTTCAAAATGGCTTGAGGCCATGGAAGAGGAAATGAGGTCCATGAAGGCTAATAAAGTCTGGGACTTGGAAATTATTCCTAAAGGAGCCAAAATAGTAGGCTGTAAATGGGTCTACAAAACAAAGCTTGACTCCCAAGGGAATGTAGAAAGATACAAAGCACGACTTGTGGCAAAAGGCTTTACGCAAAGAGAAGGGATTGATTACAATGAGACCTTTTCTCCGGTCTCTGTAAGATTCCTCGTAATCATAATGGCATTAGTAGCACATTATGATTTAGAGTTACATCAGATGGATGTAAAGACGGTATTTCTTAATGGGGATTTGGAGGAAAATGTTTACATGGCACAACCGAAAGGTTTTGTCGTGGAAGGAAATGAAAGAATGGGATGCCGCCTAAAGAAATCGATTTATGGGTTAAAGCAAGCTTCAAGATAGTGGTACTTGAAGTTTGACAGTACAATAAGAAAATTTGGGTTTAAAGAGAATGTAGAGGACAAGCGTGTCTATACAAAGTTTAAAGATGGGAAGTTTATCTTCCTAATCACAGATGTGGATGATATCCTCTTGGCTAGTAGTGATGTCATCACATCGGAGACAAAGAAGTTTTTATCCTTAAACTTTGATATGAAAGATCTTGGTGAAGCTTCGTTCGTTCTAGGGATCAAATTCACCTAATAGAAACAAGGGTATGTTGGGATCACACAAAAGCATACATAGAGAAAGTATTAAAGAAATTTGGTATGCATAAATGTAGTCCTTCACCGCACCTATAGTCAAGGGCGATAGATATGGGGATTTTCAATGCCCCAGGAACCAGTACGAGCTCGATCAAATGAAATCGGTTCCATATGCTTCAATTCGGAAGCTTGCAAGATGCTCAAGTGTGTACACGCGACTTAGCGCTTGTTACCGGTTACTTGGCGATTCCAGAGCAATCTCGAATAGAACATTGGAAATTGATAAAGAAAGTCTTGCGTTATTTGCAAGGAACAAAAGGCCTCATGATGACATACGAAGATCGATTCACTCCATATAGTGGGGTATCTGATTCGATTTTGCGGAGATGATAGAAAGTCGACATCCGGATATGTGTTCACTCATTGGAGGAGTTATATCGTGGAAAAGCTCAAAGCAAACCGTCACTACATCGTCCACAATGTATGCCGAGTTTGTGGCATGTTATGAGGCTACGGGGTAGGTGAACTGACTAAAGAAGTTCATACCCGGTTTAAAAGTGGTTGACGACATCAATAGACCACTTAAGTTGTAATCGCGATAATGAACCCATGATAATGTATGCCCACAACAATAAGTCAAGTGGTGCCGCCAAACACATTGACATAAAGTACTATGTTGTGAAAGATAAAGTTCGGGATCAAATTATAAATCTTGAGCATATAAGTACCGCAAAGATGTTAGCGGATCCGCTTACTAAAGGCTTACCACCCAACGTGTTCAGAGAACATATAGCCGGCATGGGTTTAAGGGAAAGCCTATGATTCCTGGACTAAAAGATGGCCCAAAAAGGTTAAAGTAACTATTTCAGAACAAGGAGGTGTATTGTAGCTGTTGAATCTATCGGCGATTGACCGTGACGATGAGACATGTTCTATGCACAAATCTGTGATGGAATGAGTAAAGTCAAAAGTAATTTAAAGATAAAGCATAGATTGAGATCAAGGGGGAGAATGTTAGAATGATCTCGGGCATTTGGCTCAACGGCCAAATGCCCACCCCAATCGATCGCGATCGATCGGGGCCCACCAAATGGTCAGTGGGCCCTGTCATGCCGCCATATAAAAGAGGGGTGGGGGCCGGCGGCACGCAACACAAGGTTCACCGTGCCGCCCGAAACCCTAACCCACAAGAACCCTAGACCGATCTAGAGGGAGGCGCTCCAGCGACGGGATCGACCACCGCCGCCTCTACACCAGTGAAACCGCCGCCGCCCGGGAGACGCCGCCGCCGGGAGATCCCTCTCCTTCTCCACCGACCGTCGCTGCCCTAGCGCAGATCTCACGGACGATCCGCGATGGCCAACTCTTCCTCCTCTACATCGGACGGTAGATCCAAAACCCTAATGATCTCTCTCTCTCTCTCTCTCTGTGTGTTTCTCTCATGAACCCGAAAAGAAAACCACCCAGATCTCCACTAGGGGATCCAAAGAAACTCTCAAACACAAGTTATTGCTCTTCAATGTGTGCCTTTGTAGTTTCAATTAGCGGATTTCTTCACCGAGTCACAGACTAGAGTTCAACATAGTTTTTACCTCTCCAAACTCAGTGTTGTTGATTCACTATGAGTTTTAGGGGATGTTAGATGTTAGTTTATATCGAATTCTTGTTGCATATTTAGCTACACTGTAACTTGTATATTTGGCCATTGGCCTATTGGAATAGATTAAGTCTTATTCCATCAGTAAGACATTTGGAGGCTTAAATCTGTGCAGGTTCTTCTGTTTTATATTTACAATGGATGGTAATCCACAAAATTTCTTGTGCAGGCTGTTCCTGTACCATTGTCTAAGGAAGCTGGTGTTAAGAAGATATTTAATTTAGCAGCCCCAAGACTGGGATTTGAATTTTCTGTGGTGAATCCAGGTGTGGCTTTATGTAAATTTTTTTTTCTGTGGTCGACTAAATAAAAAGAAAAGACACCGTAAACAGTCACATTCTTCCAATATATTATTACCTAATAGTAAAAAATTCCAATTTTTAGAAAGGAAAAAGTCTTAATGACCTCCTGAACTTTGGGGGTACGTCTATTCCACCCACTGAACTTTAAAACCATCTAAATCTAAACTTTGCAATACCGTCTGTTTAACCCTCTCGAGTGGTTTTAAGGGCGGTTTTGTATAAGAGCTATTTGACGGGATGGCAATTGTGCCCGATTACCCGCGTGCCCGCCGGCGAATACCCTAATGGAGGCGGGTATGGGCGTCTTTCTTTGCCCACGGGTATGAAAACGGGCACAATTCCATACCCATCGGGTAAACGGGTATGGGCATGGGTAAGCTCCACCCGTACCCGCTTCACCCGATTACCCGTGATCTACCCACATGTGTAAGAAACTATGTCAATTTGTATTTGTATTTTATTTGTTAAACTTGATTAGTTGTCTTGTCGAACATGATATGTAAATTGTGATGAACTTTATTAGTTGTTGAATGCGTGATGCACTATTGATGTGTGAATTATGATGGGTAACGAGCATGTACGCGGGCAATGGGTACCCACGGGCGGTGATGCATTATTCGCGGGTAAACGGGTATGCCCGCGGGCGACGGGTACCCGCGGGCGACGGGTATGGGCGAGATTTTTCGCCCGTCGTCCTTCGCGGGTATACCCGTGGGGGGAATTCGGAGTCGCAGGTACGGGTATGGGCGATACCCGTACCCGCCGCGCCCAATTGCCATCCCGTGGATACTTAGCAACTGTAGCAGGTGACATGTCAGCGAAACTATCTCCTTCTCCTTCTCATCTTCCACTCTGACTCTCTTCTCTAAATTCAGCAAGGAGTCCACATGAAGGCCCAGCCAGTTGCCATGTCTCGCCGGAATGTGCGGCCGGTCGCCATGGCAGCAGGTCAAGAGAGAGAGAGAGAGAGAGAGAGAGAGAGAGAGAGAGGAGAGTATGGAGATGGGGCACGCCGGCGCCTACATTCCCAAGGATTTCCCAAATCCTCCCTCTATCTTGCCTTGTTCTCCAAAGATCCATGGCACACAACCACGTAGGCAAAACCACTCTAGGGGGTTAGGGGACGGACCCCCAAAGTTCAAGGGGTCACTTAGACTTTTTCCTTTTAGAAACGTATTGCTCTTCGCACATCAACATAGTTGTGCGGAATTTGCCTATTTTGATGCCGATATATCATTATGACATATGATGTTACTTCGAAATGCTTCATGTTCAGAGCTAACATTCCTGATAATTGTGAGTCAGGTCCAGTTTTTATGTTATCTATGTGTGACCAGTTGCCTGAAATTAATGTATGGCAAACAATTATGCTGTGGAAATGATTGAATGGCTATACCTTTTACCACCGGTAAATGATTGCTGTATTCGATTTCTGTTGATGTGCTTATATTCTATTTGCACTGAGCTCTTCTTTTGTTTTGACAGACGGTGGTGCTAATCAAGGTAGAGAATTGTTAAGATCGCAGTATGACAGCAAATCAAGTTTGTTTTATGTGGAGCTCCCAGAAGGTTCAGTGCTCTTTCATATAATTGAAAGTAACGAGAAGTTCCCTGCACAGTTTGGATGTGAGGTATGCCATATGATGATCATTATTCCATTCTTAGTTTGTACAGATAACCTACTTGAAGAGGGAAAGAAAACGGTGATATTGCAGTAATCTAGCTCTTGTCAATCTCAAGGCATGCCTTGCCTCGCGATGGTCTAAAATTCACGTTTGACCAATATACGTGGCTGATCCCATAGTTACAGCCGACAATCTTTGCTTGTAATTTCCACAGGTGCTGGCGGGACTGTTAAGCATGGCGGATCGTGCAGATCGGAGGAACTGTAAGCTTTCTATGGAAGCAGAAACCCAGATGGTGGATGATTTTAAACAAGGCTTCCGTGAGTTTGATCTTACCGAATGACATGCTCAAGCCGCCAATTTTTCAGAGTTTTTGATGCGCGCAAAGATTGAGATAGCGTCATGCTTCATGTTCATCAAGAAAGTAGCCGTTTCATGTATCTCTCTCGCTTCGTGCTTGCACGGCATTTTTTTTTAACCTTTTGTTCGATAGTATGGAAATGCAGGAGAGGGTTCTACGTCAGTTGGCAACTGTAGAAATGCACGTATTATCTGTTAAACTTGGATGGGAAAAACCAAAATAAGTATTTTTTTTTGGCAATTCGCTATATGCCATCGAATAACTTCGGATTGTCGTGTCTACATGTTAGTCTCGTAACGCATAATATATTGTGAATCATGTAGTTATTCAGTGATGTATTTTGAATTTTCTCAATATTTTCCGTTGTTTCAACAAATGTCCTGTGCAGTGTGTTGCATTGATAGAATGTTCTGTAGAAAAGATCGGACGGTTACGACTTTTCTCCATGTGCAGCAGCTAGCTCTTCCCAGGAATCGAGTTGGAGATATATACTGGCCGGGTTGATCTGCAATCTGTTTTTTTTTTGTTGCGACAAAGGGTTGATCGGTAATCTGCTGATGGTACCTAGAATCCAAACGAACATAATGAGTTGTGGACCTAGAGATCGTGCAAGGGATGCTAGTAGTGAAGTGATGAGTACATAGAGCCTCCGAGGACCGGAGTGAGAGAGGACAACATACAACTAGAAGTGGGTATTGGGTTGAGTTATGCCGGCACAGTCTAGACCCGTCATGCTTCGGATCGCGTCGTACCGTACCGGCTCGTCCCGGTCACCCTATCGTGCCGGCCCACCTCGTCTTCATCAGGCCCAGGCACGACCCAAAGCCCGTCGTACCGGGATCGTGCCGTGCCAGTCCTAAGTAACTATAGACGGCGGAGGCGGCGACCACGCCACCGTCATCTTCATCCCTCTCGTGCCCGCCTCATTAAAAACCTACTTAAAATTGAATTAATTGCATAAAAAACCTAGGCACATAAATATTTCAGGGAAAAAGTAATTTTTTCTTGATATTTTACAAATACAATGTTACTATCTCGTTAAAAACCTTACGCCTCAGAGTGGGGTTCCCCTAGTAAGAAAAAGAGTACAGTAACAACATGCGTACATACTAACTACTCATCAATGTCGAGATTGTTCATGCGTTCAAGGTCAGCGTACGCCTGCACGATCTCAACATCCTCTAGTTGATGTTGCTGCCGTTCTTTAGCCAATTCCCAGTCCTTGGCGCATGTGATTGCCTCCACCATCCTAGGCGTGGGGGATGATTTTCTTTCTTCAATTATTCTCCCTACTATGCTGAACGTTGCTTCTGAAGAGAAAGTGGACACCGGCACCAGCAGCACATCCTGTGCGAAATGTGACAGCATAGGAAATATCTGCTTGTTGTTCTTCCACCACTGGAGCAAGTCTATCTGTCCACAAGGGGGCTGCCTGAGACTGAGAGGACGAAGAACTGGACTTGCCCTTTAGCTTCTTCAACAAGTGGGATGTCAAGCTTTTCTTTCATTGTTGCGTCTGCTGTGAGGCCTCCGATCTCGCGCTGCTGCCGAATTTGTTATGATACATGCGGAAAACACGAAAAAACTCCTCTTTGATATGTGCGAAAACTTCCGAGTAATCAAGACCGAGGCATTCACCTATTCCCTCTATACCGATCTGCAAACCTGACAACTTTTTCGTAGGATCGAAAATAATAGCAAAGCAATACACGTGTGAAATAGAACTGAAATATTTAATAAATTTTTCCTCCATTAGTGCGACAGCATGACCTAAAAGGGGATCCTCCCTAGATTTGACAATCTTGTCTGTAATTAACCAAATAAATTCTATAACTAAGGAAGAGGTAGGGTAATAAACACCAGATAACATCTTTGTTGCTTTATAAAAAAAGTCTTAAAAACTCTAAAAAATGACTAGCAATCTACCAATCTGAATTAGTAACTACCAATTCATTGTTTTGAGAGTTAGCATTGACAAAAACGGATATGACATGTTCGTACCCTTGTAACTTCTTTAACATGATGTATGTCGAGTTCCACCTAACCTTCATGTTAAGATCGAATTTTCTTGGCTCCTTCCCATTGGCTGCGCAGTACTCCGTGAACCTAGCTGCCACATATGGGAGAATTTGTGAGGTAACAAATGGCGTCGCAGACACTGTTCAAATATCCACCAATCGCTTGCATACTGTCTTGAACAACAAGGTTTAAGATATGACATACGCATCTCTGATGGAGAACATAACCACCAATATACATCTACAATCTTGGGATGAGGATGTTCATAGCAGTCGTGTTCGCTGATGCGTTATCGAGAGTGTAGAAGTAATCTTATTATCTATCTTAAAATCATCAAGTACGTGTAGTATACGCTCGGCAATGGCATCTCCTGTGTGTGATTCGTTAATTACTTTAAACCATATGACTCTCTTATTTAGCTTATAATTGACGTCTAAATAATGTGCTACAACACTAAGTTAGGAAATTATCTGGTGTGATGATGTCTAAATGTCTGAAGTTATAGCAAAAGAGAACTGAACATGTAGGAATTGTTTTTTTAGCTCTGCTAGTTCCTTACGATACATCCGTAAAATATCAGATGTAGTGGTTCTCCTACTAACATGTTGGTACTGTAGACAAAAACCGCGTTGGAATATTCTTTCGAACGCGCGACTTTCACCCATTCTAATCGGTTGATCTTTCGCAACAATATATCTAGCAATTTCTTCACAGGTAGAAAGCGGGTTGTATACCTAAGTACTTACAGAGCCATCGGCCTCGAAGTTTAGCTGCGTTTGTACTCCTCCCCCTCGGCTCTACACCCCAATCTTACGCAGGCATGCTTTATAGTGCTGGTTCAAGTGCCCTGTCCCTGCAGCTGTACAACCAGATAATTTAGCTTGGCAATAATAACATGTTGCGATATCTACCGTTTGGCCGTCTTGGATTTCCTGGCTCCAGGTCATGTGCTTCCAGCAATTCGCCCTTCGTCCAGACCTGCCAATGTTGCCGTCCGTGGACGCGGGAGAGAACTCTGGAGTCCCCATTGGATCCGGACCGCCCTGGTACTCCTTGTTGCCCTCCGTACCGTCCATATGACGGTCATCCATACCGTAGTCTTCCATGCTTGGCGAGAACTGGCGAGCATCAACGGGAGTCGGAGCCGGAGGAGGACTAGGGGAGCGGAAGCGAGAGCTTACACTAAGTCGCCCTCATGTTCTTTTCATGCTACCACTCCTCGGTAGCATACCACTTGGGAGCTCCTTGGTGCTTCGACTCCTTGGTAGCATAATGGATGGATTGATGGTGAATAAATGGGGATAGTAGATGGATATTGAAGAAATGAGGAGAGTAAATGGATGATAAAGAAATGAGGTGAATAAATGGGGAGAGTAGATACTTCGTTTTGTAGGCACGGTCGCGCGGAGCTGTTGCTTCTCTATGCTTGCTCGTTGTCTCTCGCGATTGAAACTGTGCTTGCCATTTTGAAAGCAAAACCGATTTTAAAGAAAGCAAAACTCTTGTCCCAGAATTCCCTCTCCCTCCCTCTCTCTCCCCCCCGTCCCCATCGCCCCCCTCGGGCCTCAGCCCCTCCCCCTGTCTCTCTCTTTTTCCCAGCCCTTCCCCATCGCCCCCGTCCCTCTCTCTTTTTCCCCGTCGCCTCGCCCCCATCGCCCCCTCCCCGGGTCGTCCCCCTCCCCCGGTCACCCCCTCGTCCCCCTTGCTTGCCCTCTCCCTCGCTCGCCCCCATCGCCTCCCTCTGGTCCGACACACCCCATCACCCTCGCCCCATCACCCCTCGCCGCTCCTCCCGGTTGCCCCTCGCCCCATCGCCTCCCTCGCTCCGACGCGCCCCAATCGCCTCCTCACCCCATCACCCCTCGCTGCCCCCCCCCCGGTTGCCCCCGACCGGCCGGCGTGACTCGGTTCGACGCCACTCGGCCCACATGTTGACCCGGCTCCGGCTCTAGCTCGCCGTCACCCCGCCGTGCTCTGGCCCTTGGCACGGCTTGATGTGGCATGGCCCCGCGCTGGATCGGCTTCTGGAGTGACGCCGCGTCTGACCAGTGACACCGCGACTAGTCCTCCTCGGAGGCCTCCACAGTGTCCTCGTCCTCCAGGTGCTCGTCGTCGCCAGCAAGGATGTCGAGGATCTGTACTGGGTGGACGCCGACGTTGTGCTTGACGAGCTTCTGCGGGAGGCGGAGCGGCGAGAGGCAAGGAGGAGCGGCAGAGAGGCGAGGCGGCGGGAGGCGCGAGGAGGTGTGCCGGCCGTGGGAGGCTCCCCGAGGCCGGGCACCCCTGGTGCTCGCGCCTCTCCGGCTCGTCCGTGCTCCCTTTCCAAGCTCCCCGAGGCGGCCGTGCCCAAGCGTGCCGGCCGTGCCCGACTGTGCCGTGCCGCCCAACGGGCCGGTTTTCTAGGCCCAGTTCGGCCAACCGTTCGGGCCGTACCAGCCAGCCTAGTCTGCCACGTGTCGGGCCGGACCGTGTTTAGACCGTGCTGGATCAACCGGACCTCGGGTTGGTCCGAAAATACACGACCCGACTCCCAGCTCTACACACAACAGATGGTGGGTAGACCGGTGCTACATCACGGGCCCTGGGTCCGCCCCCCTGAATGTAACACATGCTTCGTGCGTGCGTGCACCATTTCAACCTCGCAAGCTTGGAACTGAAGACGCAACGGCGAGAGTAACAACCGAAACAAATCATGGAACGACGTTACGAAAAGCAAATCGAGGATTCGTTCCCTTTCAGCCACGAGTTTGTCGGACACGCACGACCAATTCCCAGTTCACCCATACCATACATGCAATGCACGCATCTAGTCTCCTCCTCCTCCTAGTTGGTTCGGCTACGTGCGACAACGAGCTTCTTTTAATAGCCACTAATCGCAGCGCAGAGTGAGGGAAGGCAAGCCTCCTCCTCCTCTCCTGTTCCTATTCCTACGACGACGCCGACGCCGAGGCCGAGCCCTCCGACCTCGCTGGCCACCACGCACAATGACCACCACCTCCTCCTCCTCCGTCTCCGCCGCCTCCTCCTCCAAGCCACCACACCTGCTCCACATCACCACCGCCACAAATCCGACCTCGTCCTCCTCCACCATCACCCAGACCTCCTCCCGCTCCCCGCGCGTCGGCGTAGGCACCGGCGGTGGCTTGGGCGGCGGAGGGCAGAACCAGGCGTGTGCTGCGTGCAAGTACCAACGGCGCAAGTGCAGCCCGGACTGCCCGCTCGCGCCCTACTTCCCCGCCGACCAGCAGCGCCGCTTCCTCAACGCGCACCGCCTCTTCGGCGTCAGCAACATCCAGAAGACGCTCCGCCGCACCGACCCAGAGCTCCGCCCGGACGCCATGCGCGCACTCGTCTTCCAGGCCGAGGCCCGCGCGCTCGACCCCGTCGGGGGATGCTTCCGCATCGTTGCCGAACTCGAGGCACAGCTCCACTTCGCAAACGACGAGCTCGACGGCGTCCTCCGCTACCTCGCGCTCTGCCGCCAGCAGGCCGCCGCTCTCGCGGACCCGCTCGCCGACCCGGCGATGCTCCTCGCCCCCGGCGCCGCGCCCGACCAGGACGACGTCGTCGTGGACTACGCCGATCAAGGAACCGCCGACCAGGCCGCGGTCGTCCAGGCCGGCGGCATCCAAGACCATTTTGTCCTCAAGGACGAGGAGCAACGGCCGCCGAACCAGCTCTACGATTACTTCTACTACGACGGGACGGCCGGCGACGAGTCGATCGGCCACGCCTGGAGCAACGTCGACAATGTGCAGCAGCATTACGGCCACGGCGACTCCGGCCTCAAGGCCAGGTTGCCGGTGGCGCTCGGTGAGCAGCTCGCGCAGCACTGCCAGATCGAGGCGCCGTTCGTTGACGCGTTCGACGTGAAGCAGGAGCTGCCGACGACGATGGAACACGACGGCAAAGCTGACGTCGATCAGCAGGAGGAGAAGGTGGTAGCATCGGCGAAGAGCGTCAACGTAGATCGCGAGGGGCCACAGATCGCGGAGTCGTCTTCGGCGGCGGCGGCGCATTGCCAGTTGGAGCTAGGGTTCTCTTCCTTCTAACGCATGGTAGATCCATCCATCCATGACCATGCAAAGGTTGGAACGGCGCATGCGCAAATTACTTAATTTCTTGCTTTTGATTAATTAGGATAAGAAATGTTTATTGCATTTCTCAATTTTCTTCCCGGCGATAGTTAATTCAGATAGCTAATAATCCTTAGATCAAACACACTAGCCTAGTTTTAATTTTGTCATCGATCTCCCTCACGATTCAGTCTGTGAAGAAACAAAGAGGTCTATATATGGTCGACAGGCCAGAGGCCATTAGCTGGTCGTCTTGAGGGATGATCATCGCAGTTTGCCCAGGTGGCTACCCCTTCTCAAAATGGTTCTTGTCGCCGGGCAATCCATGACGAGGTGCTCCGCAGTCTCAAGTTCTCTGCTGCAGAGAGGGCAGTGTTTAAGAGAACAGCATATTGATGTGCTTCTGACGAAGAAAAGTGCACGAAATGACGCAGAGTTAAACAGAGAGTTGTATACTATGCTCTTTCCAAAAGAAAATAACTGCAAAATTTGATTGAACGTTAACTACACTAACAACTAAAAACAAAAAGAAGCTAGCTATAGCTAGAATACACTCTCGTAAGCTAGACACCAATAATCTTTTTTTAAAATGTAATAGAAACTAGATAGAATACACTGTCGTAATATATAAAGAGATTTTTTTTTTGGTTAGGAAACAAAACTCTCTTAATTTATAACATCTGTCGATAAAAACTAATAGCGATGCCCATGTTTTAGCAAAAGCTACCTGTACTGATAAGCATCATGTCAGACCCGCACCCCCACCCCCCGGTTGTTGTGGAATATATTTTGTGTGTATCGTACTAGTCCCATGATCAGTATCTAGCACACACAATCACAACATTAGCATTCACATCCATACATTCACATGTACAAAGTAAAGTAGAATGATACTTAAGCGATAAAGTTATTACATCACAGGCCGTCCGGCCAAATATAAACAAGTATCAACAGAGTAAAAGTAGCAGCGAAAGTAGAAATAATAAAAGTAGATAATTTCCAGCGGCATGTCCATCCAGAACCCTCAGGCAACCAACAAGAGAAAAAGCCTAGATAGACCCGTCACCGAACCCTCCGGTTCCGGGTGCGAAGAAAATATTGTCCGACGTAGGCTCTTCCTCAAACTCTGAACAACAATGTAAGCAAGATTGAGTACAATGCGTACTCAACAAGACTTGTAGTGTATCACAGTTTATACAAATGAAAGGCTATCAAAGGAATGATGCTCTACTCTAAAAGTTATTTTACTTTAAGCCAGTTTTATTTGCAATAACAAAGAAATAGTATTTTGCAACGGAAGTTTAAAAATAGTTAAATAGATACATAACAGTAAGTAAGCAATTGAATGAATAATAGCAACAACAACTTGCAACCCTCCTCGGCCGCGAGCAACATTTTATTTTCAGCCATAAACATGGCAGACAACTCACATATAAATCATAAACCATTTCCCCATTTTCTAATAAGAAACGTTTTTACGAAAACTAAGACTATACCATTAAGTCTGTACTAAGCACACTCATGACCACAAGTACGGCTATTTAAATAGATTTACACTCTAGAGGTGTATAACTTTATCTACAACACACGAATTCTCTAGTTTGTTTGGTATCCGTCGATACCACTACTCAATACCTTAGGTAAGCGCCTAGAGTACGTGTCAAAGCCTTTACATCATCTAATCCTATCCTTGCACTAGCCCGGCGAATGTTTATCTTCACTTCACCAGGGGACACCATCGTCTCAGTGAGGCATTCAAAGTTGTGTCAGCAAGCTTTGTGCCCAACACCGTGGTGAAGGGAGGACCTTCGAACATGCTCATACCCGTCATGCCCGCACTACTACAGCCTACCTACGTGCAAAGCTAATTTTCAAGTGACTTAATTAGCTAATGCCATCCCATATCAAGATATGTGGTTGTACGCTTAGACTTAGATTGGAGTTCTTGGCATTTGGTCCTTAATTGACACAAGAGAATCTTCCCCTATCTACTTGTGAGACTCCTCTCTCACACTTCTCAGAATATAATATAACTCGTCCGCGTTGAAAACTAGATTTTCCATTTTATTTTTATACAAAATAATAGAGGTACAACCCTCTGGACATTTGTTATAAATCTCCTAAATTCATGTTTATCATATTATCATTTTATAACTTTTTAGGAAAAACTACCGCTCTATTAAGCATTTGTGCGATATTCGTACTCAAAACTCCCAACTTGACATTATATATTGTCTAACCCATAACCTAATGGCTACAACAGTAAGGGCATCAATATTTTAAGGGTGTTCATGCATCGAATAGGATTTACATCTACCGTTAACCCAAACTTAGCAATTTCATATGAACATACACGTATGCATAATAGATTTTGCAAAAAGAAATACAATAAGTAAAATAGTAGGATCAACATAATCAAAGGGGGTGCTTGCCTTGCTCTGGTTATTCTGAGTAGGAGGATGGATGATCATCGAAAATGTCATTCTAATAATCAACGTCTATTTAAAAAATAGCCAAAAATGAATTTAATAATGCAAAATAAATTCAACAGCAACCAAATTAAATATTTTTGCATATTGAAGTATAGCATGATTTTAGATGAATTTAGAAACAAGAATAATTCAATTTGGAGTCTTTATATAAAAGTTATTAAGGTTTCAGTTTGGGTTGGTTTGAAAATTCCAAGAAAAAGAAAAGGGAGAGAATTCTCTTTTTGACAGGTGGGACATGCTGCCTTTTCCTTGTCTTTTTGATTTATTTTCTATTCAGAGATACCTTAGAGATTGACAAGTGGGCCCTATGCATTTTCCTTTCTTTTCAATTATTTTCCTAAAGGAAAACATTTACTGATAAGTGGGGCCTAGATGTCATTGACCTGGCCTATGAAAATAGCGCATGGACCGAGGGTCCATGTGCACAGTGTCTCGGTCCACTGAAGAATTTATGCGCACTTAAAGGCGGTGGGACCCGCATGTCGGTGACTCTAAGAACAAATCATATTTTTAAATGGTCCTCATTAACTCGCTTAGGCCCACACGTCAGCGAAAACCCTAGCATTAAATAAACCGACAACTAACTAATACTTAAATGCTAAAGACGATGATTCTGTTTTAATGATGTGCTATAGTCGCTGTCGGCTTCAGACAAGCATAGGAGCTCCAGGGAGCTTCTCGGCCCGTGCTTGCCGCCGGCGAGCCGATCCACGGCAGTGTGGGGGCCCTGGATTAATTTCATAAAACCTATATCCTCCAGGCCATACAAAATTAAATATGGGTCTCCACGATCTGAAATTCCATTTAATCCATGTAAATATGAAGACCCGGTTGACAACAACTAGATAATCGACCCGCATACCACTTGATGGCGTATGCACCAAGCCGATATTCAGCAGTCCGAGTCCATACTTAAATGTATCAAATAGCATTTCAAATCTTTGGATATGTGTCTCGTGTTAGCTCCCAAGATCAGCGGCTAACACACACATATATTTATCAACATTGATCACAGTCATACACAAAGCATACATTGATATTACAAAGTGGCATCCAAAACTATGACTTATGTCCATAGCTTACACGAGTGGCCAACCGGCCAAATTTAACAACAACGAAAAGTACGCATTGGAAAACGAGTATTAGACACCAAGAATTCCAGCAAGGTGTGCCCAACTTCCAGAGGCAACCGAGTGGGGTTAGAAACAACGCTATTCATTAGCGTCGTCGAAATTGGTGCTAACGAATTGATCGAGAGAGTAATCTTCCTCACCTGAAATAAGTGGTCAATCCGATTGAGTACAAAAGGTACTCGCAAGTCTTACACAAAAATAAAATAAGTTATGTGTGCTAGAGACTGTAAAAAGAGTGGAATTTATACATGATAGAGGCTGATCAAAAGAGAGGTTGTAGTGGCTTGGTTTTGCATAAAATGTAACCGTTTACAGTCCTACACATACTAATTTGTAAATGCCATTTATCAAACACAATTTTATCAAAAAAGTGTAATTGACATAAACATAGACATAAATCAAGCAATACCAAAGTGGCAGTCCACTTTGGTAAACTAAAATGTATGACAAACCGGTCATGCTGATACCAAGTTGTTCCCATGTCAATTTTAATTATGAGTCTAACGATGATGCCATTCAAAACCAAATATCATCCGCAACAGTGGTGTAACACCCTAACCCAAAATCGGCTCAATGTCCATTGCCAGTGTATGGACCCGCCACACATAGCACCCACTTACACTTTCGTCCTCGCCGTGTAAAAGGGTTAACCCGGAGGTGCTATGTTTGGATCCAACATGCATTATATACTAGGACAACTCACTTAAGACAAGCAATGTGGGACTAATCCCACCACACAACTCCTCATGGGCCACATGGGCCACACTACGAGCAGGCCGGGGTATTACATTCACCCCCCTTAAGGGTGGCGCCCTCGGCAACATACCGCATACGCGTAAATGCCTGAACCACCCCTCGGTACACGCGTCCGTGCGTCCGGTCTTAGGCACATATGCCATGCCATGTGTCCACTCCGGCCAACATGTGCCATGCGCCATATGCCCGCGCTTCCATCCCGCACCGCCGTCTGTGAAGGTTGATGCTCGATACCATCTGTAACACCACGACCCAAAATCGGCTCAATGTCCATTGCACCGTATGGACCCGCCACACATAGCACCCCACTTACACTTTCGTCCTCGCTTCGTGTAAAAGGGTTAACCCGGAGGTGCTATGTTTGGATCCAACATGCATTATATACTAGGATAACTCACTTGAGACAAGCAATGTGGGACTAATCCCACCACACAACTCCTCATGGGCCACATGGGCCACACTACGAGCAGGCCAGTGTATTACACGTGGACACAACTATTCGAATATATTATAACCTTGCAGGGGAGTAAAACTTTACCCACACGACTCGATCAGCCCGTAAGCCTCCGGATAATGACACACTTCCTAAGGTATGCCGGCCGGGGAGATCAAGACTCGGTACTTTTTAGCAAGAAGACCCTATTGAGTGGAATCACCATTGCGAGTTGAACCCCAACTTAGTACAAGCTACTGATAGAACATGCTAAGTAGGCACACAAGTTATGTTGGAAATGCCGATACAATGTACAGAAATGAAAACAGTGCTCCCTTGCACATTATATAAAATTGTATCGGATCCTATGAACATATGATCAACACATACGTCCTCACACCATCTGTGACTCAACCCCATAAAACCCTCCCCGTACTTGACCAAGCCATCCCAATCCGGCGTGTGGATGTACAAGTGTTGCTTGGAATTGACAACCCAAAGTTCAGTCCTTACCGATCCGGACAAGTCTTTCCACTAAACCCGATTCTCGTGCACGAAAGCACCCACACTACTAGCCGCTTGTCCAGATCAAAATCAGTTTTAAATAACCGCATTTTGGACTCAAAAACCAGATTCGATGACCTGGACCAAACAAATAGTGGTAAATGGTTCAGTGTTTCCCACGATTGACGAAATAAGCCCGTCAACCGAACTAACGTATCTACTGACTTGCCGGGCTAAGCATTCATATAAAGAATAAATACCATAACATGATATCTAACTTAAGTATGACTATATGGAATGATTAAGGATAAACCACAAGGATTAGGACTTAACTAACTAGACTCGCAAATTATCAATATACCAAAATAGCATGTAAGTAAATATAATTGCATTTCAAAATATTAAATTAACCAAAATTAGGATCAATATGATGCAAGAGGAGGCTTGCTAGGATGATAATCCACTTGTTCAACCTTAGGAATCTCAGGCACGTATTCACTCGCTTCAGGCAATTCAGAATATAGAAATAACGATATCGAATAAACACTGAGAAAATTGAGAAAATTCAAAATACTAAAAATGCATGAAAAATACACAATAGTGATATTATGATTTGAAATGAATTTAGGTGGAAATTTTATTTTAATTGGAGTTCATTTTAATTATCTATGAATTTACCAATGTTAAAGACATAAGTGTACAATTAATTCTAATATCAAAATTTTCCGTGACAGTAACATTGTAACACCCCACCTAGAAATGCGGATGCAATGGATTTCCCAAACCCTACACATTGTGCACAGTGTGTCATTTTAATACTTTGTTTACCACAGACCTAAAGCCCACTCTGATACCAATTGTAACACCCTGGCTATTCGGAAGCCAAGATGTTACCTAAAGAACTATCATACAACCACATTGCGGAAGAATTTAAACTGTAACTCCTCTAAGTACATAAAGAGATCAACTTTAATAGTAGCATGACAGGAATAAAGACTAAATTCATCTGAGTATAATCAGAGAGTGAATAAAATAAACCACTAGCAACAATTAACAAAACATAACATAGAGAGAAATATCATGCAGTCTTAAATTTATTTATTACGATTAGGTAACACCCTGGCTATTCGGAAGCCAAGATGTCACGCAAATCTAACAAACACTAAGAATATACAACAATACCAGGTTAATCAGGCTCAATTAACAATATCTCATAAGGAACGACGATAAACGATTAACAGTTTCATGAGAAGGAATGGAAAACATTCATAATAAAGACGTACGGTAGGCATTACCAAAATTGGATTATTACAATTTGGAAATTTATCAAATAGTTGACATAACTGAAAGATAACACTAGTTATTATGGTTTGATAAAAGTGATGTGAGCGTGTTGGACTATCCCTCAAAAGGTCTTGCCTTCTTCCTCATTTACCTAAATAAACATACAAAGCAAGGATGAGCCAAAGACTCAGCAAGTACTTTAGCGAATAACAGAAACATTAAGCGAACAAAACAATCAAAATCCACTTATGAAAAACTTCTCTGAACATATATGGGAATGAATGGAATGGAATAATGCAATGAAGGAATGGACTGCTCACAACTTATATCGGTATAGTGAGTGACACACCCGTCGGTGTTCACTTAAGCTCGTACTTAACAAAGTCCGGGGATCCAATCACCGTATGAAGAATATTTCATACGAGTGTCCGAAGTTGCCCACATTGGATTGGTGGCCAACATTGCCCACATTGGAGTGGTGGGTCTTACATGCCTATACTGGAATTGATGGGACTTACAATTTTTTCCACGTCCGTGGACAACAAGAAACAAATGCATGAACGGAATAAACTTCATGCAATGAACTCTTATCACATCATAATGTAGAAATATACATAGCATACGAACATGAATAGCCATACTAACAATTCATCCACACCCAATCATCACCATTCATTAGGATAAGACAAGATACTTGCCTTCCGCGCTGTGACATGTTAGGAGGCAACGACGGTGTTTCTCCACTCACTGCCCTACCGCCTACACAAATATTTATTCGAAATAAGAATAACAAGAGATGACATGGCTACAAGTGTCATACCAAAACCCTCTAACTCCCCAACATAACCAAAGACTCAAAATGACGAATTAACTAATCAGCCCAATTTCATTTCTACGATCGCAATGACGAGAAAAATCGTAATTAAATATCTGTGAATCATAATAACTTGAAACCATTGCTCAAATACTCTTAACGTATTAGGCTATGAAACTCTAGTTGGTGGGGTTCTTTGATTCGGCCAAACCAGTGGCCTAAACAAGAGTTGAAAACAACCGATGGACATCCGTCTGCATTGCGTAACAAAGAAAGAAAGAAATTAATGTAACTTTCAATCTAATGATCCAATGGAGGTGATATTTATCAACTTGGAAATATTATTTAAAGGGCTACAATAACCTAGTTGGGTGGAAGTTCTGAATCTGACTCTATCTAGATCAGCGCGCGGTTAAAATTTCATAACTTTTGATTTCCAACTCTAAAAATTGTTTTCTTTATCAACTTGGAAAGCTTACTAAATTATCTACAATATTCATTTTGGGTAGCGTTTCTGATTCAGCCTCTAAATAATTGATAATGGCCAGACAAGCAAACTGCCAAATCCCGTCTGCTCTCGTGAACAGTCACACGAAAATGGTCATATCTCCTAAACCGTAACTCCAAATCATATGATCTCTGTGCCTAAAGAAAGCTAAGACCAAGGGGTACAACTTTCTAAGAGGTGGACAGATCAGAAAACGTACGGAACTTACCCAAATTGGATAAACAAATCTGGCGCAGGGGGAAGGAGAAGGTGGCGCACGACAGGGAGGAGGGTGGCGGCTCCAAGTGGGGGAAAGGGGAGGGGCGGGGGTGGGAGGGAGTCTCTAGGGTTTTGGGGGAGGAGACCCTCCCCCCTTGGTCGGCCCCCCTAATGAGCCTCCCACCTGGCGGCGGCCCAAACCCAGGTTGCCGGAGAAAAGCTAAAAACCCCCCGACCAAAAAGAAAATTCAGATTTTCCGATTAGCTCCCTCTCCCGAGACTTCTTGTAACACGCCGATTTACTTTTGGGGTATTACATTAGATGGTATCAGAGCATCAACCTTCGTTGCACGGGCGCGTGCGGGACAGGAGCGCGGGCATATGGTGCATGGCACATGTGGGCCCAGAGTGGACACATGGCATGGCATATGTCTTAAGACCGACGCACTGACGTGTACCGAGGGGTGGTTCTAGGCATTTGCCGCGTATGCGGTATGCTGTCGAGGGCGTCAGCCCTTGAGGGGGGGGGGGTGAATGTAATACCCCGGCCTGCTCGTAGTGTGGCCCATGTGGCGCATGAGGAGTTGTGTGGTGAGATTAGTCCCACGCTGCTTGTCTCAAGTGAATTGTAGTAGTATATAATGGCTGTTGGATCCAAACGTAGCACCTCCGGGTTAACCCTTTTACACGAAGCGATGACGAAAGTGTAAGTGAGGTGCTATGTGTGGCTCGGTCCACCCACGGTGAAATTTGGGCATTGGGCGATTTTGGTTCAGGGTGTTACACAAAGAGGGGGAGGGACAGTATATTTGTAGTAGTGGATCAATTTTCTAAAACGGCACATTTCATACCTTGTCACAAGAGCGATGATGCTACAAACATAGCTGATTTGTTTTTCAGGGAAATCGTTCGCTTACATGGAGTGCCCAATACTGTTGTCTCGGATCGCGATACAAAGTTTTTGAGCCACTTTTGGAGATCACTTTGGAACAAATTGGAGACAAAGCTACTATTTTCTACTACGTGCCATCCCCAAACTGATGGACAAACGGAGGTTGTCAACCACACGTTTCCACCATGTAGCGGGCTGTTTTAAAGAAGAATTTGAAGATGTGGGAAGAGTGTTTACCACATATTGAGTTTGCTTACAACAGGTCGGTACACTCTACCACCAAGGTAAGTCCGTTTCAGGTAGTGTATGGTTTTAACCCCCATGCTCCAATTGATTTACTACCTTTGCATACCTCTAAAAAAATTAATTTAGATGCTAAGAAGCGTGCTGAATTTGTTCTTAAGTTGCATGAAATAACTAAAGAGAATATAGAGCGTATGACTGAAAAGTATAGGGTTGCTGGAAGTAAAGGTAGAAAAGAAATAAAATTTGAACTAGGTGATTTAGTTTGAGTGCATTCGAGAAAGGATAGATTTTCAGAATTAAGAAAATCAAAGTTGATGCATAGAGCTGATGGACCATTTAAAATAATTAAGAAGTTCAATGACAATGCTTATCAATTGGAACTACCTGCCGATTTTGGGGTTAGCCCCACATTTAACATTTTAGATTTGAAGCCATACGTGGGGGAAGAAGATGACCTTGAGTCGAGGATGACTCCAATTCAAGAGGGGGAGGATGATGAGAACATCACTCCTTCGGATACACGCACTGCACAAAATCCTCCGTATCCTGCTAAACTACAAGGTCCTATGACAAGAGCTCGTGCACGTCACTTAAACTATGAGGTGAGCTAGTTTCTAGGTGCTAATAATTTATCTATGCAGAATGGTATGCTACCTAAAAATTGTGATCTTCTGTTACTTAGGAATGATGGAGAGGATCCAAACCTTCTACGACCAGTTCTCTGTGATCTGCAAGCTCTACGATTAGATCTGCCAGATCCACGACCAGGTCTCAAGCTCTATGACCAGTCCTACGACCAGGCTACCAGATCTACGACCAGGTTTCAAGTTCTACGACCAACCCTACGACCAGGCCCACGACCAGTGACGACCACGTTGGGAGTTAGTCAGAGACATTGAAATAAGTTGTTGTGTCTCTGTTTTGGGCCTAATAAGACCTTGTAAGCGTGGCGAGGTCAAAGCCCAGGATGTGTACGCCTCTCCACATGGCAGCACAACCATTGGTCGACCTCCTCATATTCTCCCCCCTATATATTGCATGTAGCCGCCACAGTTTAGGGTTGGGTTTTTTCTTAGATTATTCTGCCTTTGCAGTTTCGCCGTTTATGGTTTGAGAAACCCCACTTTGTGAACTTCATACAAATCCGCAATATATTTCAGATTGCATCTATCTTGTTCTTGTGAGTTGCTTCGATTGCTTGCAGGAACCATAACCTTCGTGGTAAGTCTAACATCCCAAATGTGGATTTGTGTTTCCAATGTAAGAAAACCAGGAGAAATTAAAACTTTTCTTGCATCTTAAAGCCCTTGGTCATTTCCGTAATTCTTTCAAAAAGAATTATGGAAAATCAAAATCCAATCCCCATTTGACTCCAATCAAAAACCTCCTTAGCATAGATGTAACACCCCAGCCCAACATTGAGCTTAGAATGCCGCTAAACTACTATAACCATCTAATTTACATCAACTTACTATAAAATTTCAGCAAGCATAACAACATTAAAACTCATCCACGGGTCGCATTAACACAAGCATAACACTATGACAATCATAGATAAATTAGACCTAAGAGCATAGCAAAATAATAAACCAAGATTAACATAAACCAAGCATCTATGGTTATTCAATACCATCATGTCCTAAATATAAATATTCATGTTATTCTAAAAGTTTCTCATGTCCAATGAATCAAATAATTGGGTGAAGTGCATGATTCCAAGTCGCTAGCCCTTCCGAGTAAAACGTCATCACCGGTCACCTAAAAACAACAATAAAGCAAGAATGAGTCCAAGACTCAGCAAATACATAATAAAGCCATAAACAATAGTTTATTAACCAAAATCAAAGTTATCATCATCATCCATTTAGTTAATGCCATTGTCATTCTCAAACAAACAAGCCATATTCCATATAGGTAAAGTTGCACAATTTAACAATTTACTTAGATATGCGAATGCACCAACATGCTCATGCTCATATGCATCTTATCACCGATACTCAGGTATAGCGGAGTGTTCACCGTCGATGACACACTCTATCCTTCACTCCTGTGAAGTCCCCACCAAAGTAGGATTTTATCTAGAGCTCTCCGGACTAGTCATGTATCGTTCTCACCGACCTCACCGGAATAGTTACATGACTTTCTCACCGACCTGGCTCATGCAACTCCTATCATGATGAATGTAAATGATGCGACATCTTTATTTATTCATCAACATAGTCCATCTCATTAACTCAATATCTCCTCCTCATTATCTCAATATCATAATCTCATTCACTCAAGGTCATCAATATCATGTATAAGAATAAGCTGAACGAAAGCATAATAAATAGCATGATAAGTAACATCAATGATCATAGTGAACAACCCATTGTTCACCACTCTACCATGTACTTGCCTTCCGCGCTGTGACGAGTTAGGAGGCAACGACGTAATTTCTCCACTCCCTGCCCCACCGCCTACACAAATATTTATTCGAAATAAGAATAACAATTCATGACGTGGCTACAAGCATTTTACCACAACCCTCTATCTAATCAACATAACCAAAAACTCGAAATGACGAATTAACTAATCAGCCAATATCGGCCCTTCTGATCAGCAGTACGAGAAAAATCATAATTAAATATATGTAACTCCGAATGACTTGAAACTAGTGCTAAAATACTCTTAACGTAACAGGCTATGAAACTCTAGTTGGTGGGGTTCTTTGATTCGGCCAAACCAGTGGTCTAAACAACCGTTGAAAACAATTGACAGACATCTGTCCAGAATACAGCACAGCAGTAAAGAACATGGCATAACTTTCACTCTACAGATCCAATTGAGATGATCTTTATCAACTTGGAAATATTATTAAAAGGTCTACAATAACCTAGTTGGGTGGAAGTTCTGAATCTGACTCTAACTAGATCAAAACCGAGGGGCAAACCGACAGTCCTCAAATCTCAGGCAGACATGACAACGCGCGATTAAAAATTCGTATCTCCTAAACCGTCGGGCGGAATCTCGTGATCTCGGTGCCCATGGAAATATAACAACCAGGGCTACAAGAATCTAAGAGGGATGAACCTCCAGATCGGCCTCTAAGGTGCCGAAAATGGGTGTGCAATATACTGGACAGAATAGATCTATTACTGACAGATTTCGATTCAAACAAATTCAATCAAATTCGCATCTACCAAATTGACCAATGACCAAGAACGGCGATTGTTACCCTTGATGATCCCAGAGAGGCGATGAACGAGCACTTGGTGAAGATGATTCCCCTTCTCCTCTTTCTTCCTCCTCCCTTTCTTCCTCTTCTTTTTCCTTCCTCTCCTTCCTTTCTCCTCTTCTCCTCATCTTGGTAGAGCAACATGGAGGGGGTGCTACATTGTCGTGCTACAGTGGCGGCGTATACTGTAGCTACAGTATTTTAGGATTTTCCCCCTCCTTTTATATGTGGCCGGCCCCTCATGGGCCGCCTGGGCCAAGGCCCAAGGCCCAAAGCTTAGAAAAACTCTGTAAATCCCTTTTCTTATGTCTAATTTCTCTTTTGAGTGCTTTCGTCCTTGTAATAAATCGGAGTATTACAATAGATCTCATGCCGAACCCTTGGAGATATTTCTCCTGAGTTTTAGGGAGGCTTGGCAACACCTCTGGATTATCTCATGAATTTTAGAAATTATTTGATGATTTTTAGAGGCGAGTCAAAATTGGTCAAACCCTATTTCTCCTCTCCTGGAATTTCTGGAGAAAAATTCAGTGCCTAAAAATCTCTGAAAATATTGTAGGAGGTTCCTCCTATTGTCAGCAAGCTCCAGTTAAAATTTCATAAATTATGGAGTTTGTTTGCTACCTTAAATAATTCCTCAAAAACCAGATGTTTAGGATTCAAATTCTAAACGAGTTTGCACTGTTCCTCGGGTTCGAAACGGACTCGTTCTCGAGCCACTGGACTCGGTCCAGTCAACTAATCGCACCGGCGCGGTCGACCGGGTGTGCAGGTCGTGAGCCGTTGGATCGGCATCAAACGGTCTTCGACCAGCCGAACGATGGAATCGTTTTGATCCACCCGATCCGACTCAGCCGTTGGATCGGCATCGGACGGTCTTCGACCAGTCGAACGATGGAGTCGTTTCAACCCACTCGGTCTAACTCAGCCTTTCGATTTCAATCCGACGATCGACGAGTCGTCTCCTTCCTCCGTCCGCGCGCGCGTGAGCCCAGACATGGCGTGCGCAGAGGAGAAAAGCCGCAGCGTGCTGTCCACTCTGTGGTCACCTTTAAACGGCTAGCTCTGCGCGCATTAAATGACTGTCGTGCTCCTCCCTCAGAAGGTCATGATGCAACTGCTCCCATCGCTCTCAAGTGCTCTCATGGCAGTGTTGACCCGACTGGAAAATCCGGCCGTTGATCTCTGCCATTGCTCTATTTAAACTCCATTGCTTCACCCTTAGCTTCCTTTAGCATCTCCGCGACTCCAGCTAGCACTCACCAGCTTGCTTGAGCTGCAGTTCCTCGCAATCCCCTCGACCACCATTGTTGAGTGTGGAGCTTCGGTGGAGGCGGTGCAGCAGGGGTTTTCTTCTTCAAGTCCTTGCCCCCTCTGCTCCCCTTTACTCTCTGGAGCTTGACCCTCACGCGGTTTGGTTCTCTCTTTGCTTAGGTCGCTGTGGCCTAGTGAGGACCTTACCGTCGCCGTTCGGTCGTTCGTCGCTGGAGCCACTCCGTGGGTCTCTGGTCGCTCTTCAGCCCAGGTATTTTCACATTACCCTATAGGAGCCTAGGTGTGTTTTCGTTGTTCTTTTGGTATTATCCGTTCGGAGAGTTCTCCCGAGTCATACCTACTCGGCCGCACTCCGTGGTCGTACCACCGTAGCAGCCATACTCCGACCAGTATTGGCCGCCGGTAGAACCATTAAACTTTTAGACCCTCATCCCTGCCTTTGGCTGGCGCCGCTGTGGTCGGAGACGCCGCCGAGCCCCTGGCAAAGCGTGCAGGGGGCGTTGCCTCGCGGTCGGATTTCCGACCAGTCACCGGAGCTTAGTCGTAAGTCTTACTACGACTATGCCATGGGCATAAGTCCTTCTACGACTAGTACCTAGTCGTAAGTTCTCCTACGACCCTTAACTGGTCGTAAGTTCTTCTACGACTTGAACTTAGTCGTAAGACTTGCTACGACTATGTCATAGTCGTAGGTTTTTCTACGACCACTACCTGGTCGTAAGACCTTCTTTCAGTCGTATCGGTGACATTAAGAATCCAAATCAATTGGTTCTTATTGCTAAATTCTTTTTAAAGTATGCTCTTGCTTCTGTAGAATTTTCAAAATTTTTGGAGAAAGTTTGCTGTTGAGTCTTTGCATTTTATTCGTTCTTATCTAATGCTTTTCGCCTTCTCGTTAGGATCCGAAGAGCACATCGACAATATTGTTGATCCTCAAAGAACATCCTCGACCCACAAAGCGAGGCAAAGCGGTTTGATCATGTTAATCCCATTATTTTTCAAGTTTACTATATTGATTTCAACTCATATGTATGCATTGCTATTTTGTTGTTGTCGGTGTATTAGAACCGATCTTACGTAAAGATTATTTGATTCGGGGGGTCTCCTAGGGATGAAATCACGCAGAGTAGTTGACACGGGATGTTTAGACAGGTTCAGGCCTTCTCCGGAGAGAATAATAACCCTAATCCTGTGTGGTGTGGTATTCTTAATGATCGAGTAAGAAGCTAAGACTATTACAGAGAATCGAACTCCCTCTCTACTCGCCCTTGATGCCCTTATATAGTCGTGAAGGAGTAGCCGTTTTACCCTGCGGAAGAGGCGCCTTAATTGAGCCAGTAATGGGCGTGTGATGGCAGTAATTACCGGCGCATTGGCTTCTCCACGCCGTCTGGCCATTATCATTCAAAGATAATGGGGTATTTAAGCACAATTACTACGCGGGATAGTAGTGCGTGCAGACCGTTCGGATTCCTTAATCAATTGGACCCACTCGCCTGTAGGTTTGATTATAAGGTGGTCGTAGTTTACCTGGTCGTAGAAGGACTTACGACCAGGTAGCAGTCGTAGAAGGACTTGCGACTATGTAGTGGTCGTAGAAAGACTTACGACCATGTAGTGGTCGTAGAAAGACTTACGACCATGATATAGTCGTAGCAAGACTTACGACTATAGGGGTGATTGTAGAAGATCTTACAATCACTTGGTAGGCCTCTCCCTTATAGATATAAGGGGTACTTCTGGGGACTATGTGACATCATATTTACCCATAATAAGGATTATAGATAAAAGATAAAATGAGGATTATTAGATCCTCGTCAGTTGTCAAATTACGGTTAGTATCCTGTAGTTGCATAATCTGTAGGACTTGTTTATCCTCTACTACCATGAGCTTAGGTTATTTGCTGTGGTCGGAGTCCGATGGATGGACTCTGGTCACTTAGTAGTTTTCGATTGGAAATTACTTAGAAATGCTTAGTTTCGGTAGTACTGGGCGATCATCGATTGTAGTCGATGATCTTGATCACGCACTTACGTATTATGCCATTACGACCAGCACTTGTGCTTTGTTATTTTGTAAAGTCAAAATCTGAAAATGGAAAACTGATTTGGACTTGGGCAAGTGGTCGGATGGTGGGTTATTGGGTTTGCGGATGTCTTGCCTAAGTCAACAAGGACCGAACATCTTGTTACACTAAACCAAGTATTTTTGCGTGCTAACCACGCGAGAGGGATATGGGACCTCTCTTGACTAAGTACTTTGGCGTGTGTTATCTCCGAGTCGTAGGAGGGGGTGGTGTGTGTTGTGTGAAACATGATATGTGGTCGTGTTCTTGTGTTGGGTGTGCGGTGGTGGAGATTCCGGGTAGGCTCTCCACCTCGAGGAGTGTCGTAGTTGCCCAAGGCTTTACCTGGGAAGGGTAGTTGACCGAGGCTTTACGATGACTCCGACACAACGTATGGATTTCTATCCATACAGGCGGCTCGAGTAATACACAATATCGGAAATGTCTCGTAGGACTTAGCCGTGCCGGCATACCTAAGGAAGTGTGCTTAATAGCTTGGCAAAAAGGCGGTCTGGCGTGTGGGTACAGTGGTACACCCCTGCAGGGATAAAACTATTCGAATAGCCTCGTCCTAGGTTATGGACACGCTTGGGGAGGTCTTCCAAGAGTTAGACTTCAACCTTTTAAATTAAAGTTTGACATGGGTGGTATGAATGGGTAATTCATGCTATTGTTGTGGTGACTAAGGGTTTAGTCACTTCCAGGATTGTTGTTGTTCCCTATCTACTGTTATATTGTTGTCTGTTGCGATTATTTGAACATTAAAAAAAACTGATTTGTTAACTTGCTTTTAAATGTACTACATTATTGCAAATAAAGATTGCTTTGTGATGAAAATGAAACATACAGCCTCCACTCAAAAAGCTTGCATATAGTTATGTACATGTCTGTTACTCTACACGTAAGTCTTGCGAGTACATTCAATGTACTCACCTGACTTTGCTGGTCTCTTTGTTGCAGGGGAGGAAGGTGAGCCCCAAGGGCCTCACTTTTGTGAAATATGCTGTGGATTCGACGACTAGCTTGGCGGTCCGGTCGGTTGCCTTGTGGGTTAAAGACACACTGATTGGCTCTTTTGTTTATGGTCATCTTATGGCACTTTTGCTTCCGCTGTTAAATTTTCTTTATGTATATGTCATTTGGCCGGTCGGCCTCTTTTTTGTAATAACTATCTTTTATTTATGTTATCTTACGTTGTTGCTTTGCTTGGTTCGTGTGAATGAATGGAATTGATGCATGAACTTTGTAAAGAGGTGTGTATCTTGCATTTAGGAAGTATACATGTCTCGAGTCTCGGATTATCGATTTGTGATGCTAGGACCAAGTGGATGGTTAAGCATTACAAGCCCGATAAACCGGGTCTCACAAGATAGGTCGATCGCGTGTGGCGTGGTTGATAACGATAGTTGTGCGGGTGTAGCGAATTGCGAGGTGAAGATCTGCGGGCGGAAGCCTCAAAGTGTCAACGTCCTCACGATTTAAACAAATCGAACCTATCGGAAGATCGGGCCCGTTTACTCATCATGCGAGTGATAAACTATTCGAATAGCCGTGCTCACGCTTATGGCGTGCTTAGTCTTTGCGATATGGCGAGCTTTGCCTTTCAAACTATTTTCTCACAAAAGATTGAGGTAATGATATGGGATTTTTACCTTGTTGAGTTAAATACTATTTCTATGGTGAAAATGAATATATTTTGCTTGCAACCTATTAGAATGCAGCGCATTGTTATTATTTTGATTCGGTTCCTTACTTACTATCCTGTACTTACTTTTCTTAAACTGCTCTTTTAAAATTTTGTTGTAAATTACTACTTATGAATATTGTAAATAAAAGATGCTTTGATCAAAACAACTTGTGGAGTAGAGCCATTTATTTGATAACCTTGCATCTAATATAATTTTTATGATACACTACAAGTCTTACTGAGTACATATTGTACTCAATCTTGCTATTATTGTTGGTTTAGAGTTTGCGGATGAGCGATGTCGGACGACGTGTTCTTTGCTCCTGACACGAGAGGGTTCGGTGACAGGTCTACCTAGGCTTTGTTCTTTATCGTTACCTGCGGGATCGGATGGGCATGACGCTGGAATTTTGCTACTATTACTATATCTTTCGCTGCTATCTATTTTGTTTACTCTGATGACTGCTTTTGTTTGGCCGGTCGGCCGTTGTTGTAATACTTGTTGTAATAGAATAAGTAGAATACTCTTTTGCTTTTTTTCAGTGCGTGTTTGTATGGATGTGATTGTCAAATATTATGAATGCGTGTTCTAGCCATTAACCGTGGGACTAGTACAGTATACATATAAAATCTTCGAGTATTCTACGTCCAGAGATCCGACAGTGAATTAAGCCGGGATTCCCCTCCAAGTCGTCACCCAAATACGCTAGCAGGTCGACCCTGGAAATGTGAGATTTCCCTAGGATTAGGCAGGAATCACGGCGGGTACTGGACCTCCCAAATAAGCCCTTCCCATGTAATTAATCAGAAACTAACACATGGAAATGAATGATCGATGACGCTACTTGACGGTCAAGTCTAGCTAGCTCCGAGTAACGCACAATTAATATAATCCCATGCGATCAACATCGACACATGCAGATATCCACACCCGGTCAGCCCAAAGAAAACTTAAAGGAAAAGAGTTTACATTTTGTGGGCAACCTACAAGCGTCCGACAGCATCATTGGCTGCAGGAACAAATCAAGAATTAAATGCACTCGTAGGATCAGCAGACAGGTCAGAGCCGTCAGCTAGTTAGTAACCTCGGTCAGCCTAAACAATCGTGTTGAAGTTAGTAGTAGTACTCCTTTCGATCAGAGAAGTGTGAAGTCATCGAGATGATACTTGGTCACTTAAAAAATATATAAAAGTGCAATGTTATATTATGAAAGTACCTTTTTACGATAAGTTTATCGTTATCATTTTCACGCATCCAAACCATAGAAGCTAGGTAATATCTTGGTGACGACCGGCGTCTGGACATTCGATGAGAAGCTTCCTATCGGACTGAGTTTTTTTAATCTATTTTTAAAAAATATTTTAAAAATAACATCTTCTTAACTTCATTTTCAATTCTAACCCATTTTATCACGCCATGACCCCGTAACGTGATAAAACTATGCTGCCACTCCACCGATCGTGACATGATCAAACCTGTCACGATAGCCTTCCGAGCCAACACGAGTCCATAGAGTAGTTGCGTGACAATACTCGTTTGCTATACCGAGATCCGTGGCATGACAACGTGCTTTTGACATGCCACGTGTTGTGGCATAACCAAATGGGTCGAAATTGGAAATAAAGTTAGGGAGATATTATCTTTAAAATATTTTTAAAAAATGAATTAAATAATAAAAAAGACTATATCGGACAATACCATATAGCATCTTTGCACATGCAACAAAAAAATTCAACATATACAATACAAGTACTTGGATATCGAAAAATGGTGGGGGATCTGTGAGGACCCAGGGAATTGAACTTGTAATACTTAACCATCTGATTGGTTCTAGCATTACAAATCAAAAATCTCGCCCTCGGTGTATTGTGTACCTCCCAAGAGCGGTACACATACACCTCACAAAACAATATCAAAAGTAAAGCCATACAACAATATTGCAATATCGTAGTCTGCAAAGATTACAACATAATCATCATACAACTTCGCCATATATCTGACGACCGGCCAAATAGGAATAATAAAATTTAAGTACGCAGTGGAATAATAAAAGCTATAAGATGGCACAAAAGAAAGCCGACCGGCTGCCCTTACCCACAAGGCAACCTGACCGGAAGCCCACCGAGTTAGTTGTCGTCCTCGTAGATAAGTCTCACGATGATTTACCCCTTGAGGATTAACCTCCTCAGAAATTTGCAGCAACCGAGTTGAGTATAAAGTTGTACTCACAAGACTTACAAGTAAAAGAATATTTAGATGCATTCATGTATCAAAGGAAGGATACTACACATAGCAATTTCAACAATAAAGTAATATTTCATTTGAAGTACAAGTAGTAGATTGAAAAGGCAAGTGAGTAAATATTTTTGATACTTTAAATAACAGTAAGTAAACAATATTAGACAACATCTAAACAACAACAGGTGGCTTCCCCGCAGCTCACAAACATAGCATGAGATCACTCTCAATGCCAACCGATCAAGTTTTAAAGTTAAAATTCCAAAACGTCAAGTCTAACTCCTGCAAGTCCTATCCCAAGCGTGTCTATAACCTAGGACGAGGCTATTCGAATAGTTTATACCCTACAAGGGTGTACCAATGTACCCACATGCCAGACCGCCTCTTTTGTCAAGCTATTTAGCATACTTCCTTAGCTATGCCGGCAAGACTAAGTCCTACGAAACGTTTTCAATATAATGTATTAACTACGGGTCGCCCATATGGATGAAAACCCATACGTTGTGTCGGAGTCATTGGCAAAGAGATAGCTTACCGATGCTCCTCATGGTAGGGGACCTAACCCAGAGCCCATCCCGCACGCCCATAACAACATAATATTTTTTTGACAGTACAACGACCACCATACGACCCGAAGCTAACACACGCCAAAGTACTAAGTCAAGAGAGGTCCCATATCCCTCTCATGTAATTAGCACATAATAATACTTGGTTTTGATGAAACAAGATGTTCGGTCTTTGTTGACCGAGGCAAGACATCCATACACCCAACAACACACCACCCAAAACCCTTAGGTTGATACTTCCTTCACCGAAAGACTTGGTCAAGAAAGTGATTTTGCTTGGAGGTGACAAAACTAACCTAACTTTTACGAGCATGCACGTGCGGGAATTGCAAGCGAATTTCACGGATCTGTTGATAAAACTGTTCGGCGATTGCAATCGTGAATGTTGCTTACGACTATTAGAAAGTCGTAAAAACCCCTACGACCATCTGGTGGTCGTAGTAGAAAATCGGAGAAAAAACTCTTAGATTGATACTTCCTTCGACCGGAAGGACTTGGTCAAGAATGTAATTTCGCTTGGGGTGACAATACGCACCTATTTTTCTCGAGCGGACCATCCGGGAATTGCAACCGCTCTCATAGACTTGTCCGATGAAGCGGTTCCAAACAGTACAACCATCTCCCATAGACCTATAGCAGAGCGGTTTCCGGCGGCGGAGATCGTCTTGATTATAAAACTTACCAGGAGGTAGACTTGGGTTTTACCTTTCCCCAAATCACTCCATTGTTCTTGAGCTCTTGCTTTCTCCGTCCTCGACTAGGTTTCATCTTCTCGCCGCCAACCCAATCAAAAACTTCTTACTTCGGCGAAATGGCCAAGAGAGTTTACGAATGGGAGGAATCGGAGATGGATGCGGCTAAGATCAAGATCTTGGTCGATCTGAGAAGATTCGAGAAGGCTCGGTGAAGTGGATTCGGCTATCGGGCGATCGCCATCGGGGAAAATGGGCAAATCCCGCCTTCCAAGCGTATTGTGAGTGCGGCCTTCGATTGCTGCCCACCCCTTTCTTCTGATGAGTACTCGAACACTTTGGGGTGGGCCGGTCAACAGGTCCCAATTCCATTACCATGTTGAGTGTGTTCGTGTATCAGGCGGGCGTACACAGGGATTCCGGCGGATCTCGAGCTGTTCCAATATTATTATGGGATGGCTCGACAAACCGGAATCGCGGAAGGCTGATCAAGCTCCACGACTCGAAGTCGAAGGAGTATATTCAGAGTTTCACCCGGTCTTCGTGGCCGGGCTGGAGGAAGAGGTGGTTCTACTGGAAGGTCACCTCTGAAGACAGCCTTTCTTTCGCGGGGAAGGCTGCCGAAAAGAAATCTTCATGGGACTCAACCCCTGAAGATATCAGCCGGATTAGCCCTTATATTCAAGCTATTAAGGACTTGAAGGAAGAAGGGCTGACTGGATGGCATGTGGTGAAGGATTTCATCACACGCCGAATTAGTCCTCTGAAGAAACGAGCATCTCCTATGTGGAGGTACTCGGGAAGAGGAGACCCCACCAGAGACTACGAGGAGGGTAAGTAATTGTCGACTTAGCTCTCGGTTTGGTCTTTCTCAACCTTGTCTAATATTCTTATCTGTTTACACAGATCTTTCACAGGCTGAGGTTGACTCCAGAGTCAGACTCATCTGCGAGAAGTCTCCGCCACTCCGAGGGGCGGTTCCTCAAGTCATTGCGGTTTTATCCGCAGATGAAAGGATAGAGCGCCTAAAGGTAATCAAAAATCTGATTCTTTCTTTAGGACTTTATAGTCGTAGAAGATACTTACGACTAATGGTGATCGTAGAATATCTTACGATCAAGAAAGAGTCGTAGAAAAACTTACGACTTGGCACTAGTCGTAGAAAAACTTACGACTAATTAGTCATTCTTCTTTTTCTGTTTTGCTTTACAGAAAGTAGGCATGGAAAATCGTCGGAGACTGACGAAGAAGTCGTCTTGATGACTATTAATGCTGGGTTGTCGAAGACAAAGGCTCGGCTCCTCCCTCCAAGAGGCGTCGACTTGTAAAATCTGCCGACAAGGGGAGCAAGCTCGAGCTCGGTCTTTCGACCGCATCCTCTAAAGGCTGCGGCGCACCGTAGTCATATCTGAAGCCGAGGCCGTAGCCTTCGAAGCCGAGGAGGTTGAGGCAGCTGAATCTCTTAAGCGCAAACCTCGCAAGGCTAAGGTACCCTTCATTATGACAAAGAATCTTTCGCGATTTACGCCACTCCTAGTTTTGTTAGGCAAGCGAAAAGGAGAATTGGAAAGATTTTGTGTCTTTTATGAAGGGCGATCTTTGCATCGGCACAACTGCAATGAGGCGCAAGGTTGCTCTTGGAATGGTCGAGGCCGATCTCGGCCATCCAGAGAATCGAGAAACGAGCTCGGTTCTGTCTAAACTCTGACGGGCGTGGTCGTAATCGAGCCGATTGTTGAACCTCGACCGGGCGTGGTCGTGGAGAAGAAGAGGTCCTCCGTTGGGAGGATTGCCCCAAAATTCTGGTTAAGACCGAGTGCAGGTATGTGAAATTTACTAAAGTGTAAGAACTACATTTACCTTTTTCTTTTCACAACTTTGATTTGCTTTTCTTTATTTCATCGACTTCTTGGTCCAGGAATGCTTCGCTGAGAAGTCCATTGCCATCCCTTCACTCTTGAGGAGGTGGCAATGGAGGTGGTCAACATCACCCTTGGCCCGGTGGTGATGAAGTCGAGACTCCTGAGTAACTCCACATCTGCGCCAAGTCGTAGCTCGACCCTTGAAGTAGCGGTATTCTTGTTGAGGTGACCGCTCTGATCGCAGAGGTTGTAGAAACAACAAGGCATTGTGGAAGCCTCTGGTCAAGGTGGTGACCAGCTTGTGCACCGCCTGGGAAGGAAATTGTAGGAGGCATTCCTTCCCTACCCAAAGAGAAGTTCTGAGAACCAAAGGAGAAAATTTCAACCACGTGGTGACTTCTTTGGGCTGCCTCCGTCGTAGGGTCCTCTGCTTCAGATCTCGTGACCGAGTCCCCATCCCAAAGATATTCCCAATACGGAGAATACTTTTGATAACGCGCCTCGAGAAGGTGTGGTGGGACAAAGTCGCGAGGATAGATAAGGCTGAGAACCCTGACCTTGTATATTCGATGTTTGCTAGGGCGACTATGAATGTAAGTATCTTCAAAATACTTATATATGTGACTTTCCTTCTCTTCTCACTGTTTTCTTTTTGCGAAAAGCTCTAGAGCAAATTCTCATTGTCGGTGAGTACCATCGACAACTTTTAGAGCTAAGACAGGAGAAAGAACTACTCTGTGAGAGGCGAGAGATGGTAAGTCACTTATCATTCATAATTGTTTTCGACTTAAATACTCGTATAATGTTTTACGAGAATAGTCATGGAAGAAACTCATGACAAAGTACTAGTCGTAAAAAGCTTACGACTACTTACAACTGTAGTGGTCGAGAAAGACTTACAACCATATCGTAGTCGTAGAAAAACTTACGACTAGGTCGAGAGTTGTAGAAGTACTTACAACCATTCGGTGATGTTTATCTTCGTTCTGTTCTTTTAGGTTAAACGGTGATACGAAGACCTTAGTGACTCACTCGACTATGAAAAGAAGAGTCGAGGAGGCTAAGGAACAATATTAGTCCTCTCGGATAGACTTGAGAGTCTGCTCATCTAAAAGATTGCGGAAAAAATAAACGATAAGTTCGAACTTAAGACGCTTTTGATCTTTAACCTTTACCCGACTCTCTTTTCTTCTCGGATAAAGAAAAAGAGATCGGAAGCTCGAATCAAGTTCAAGAAAAAGCTTTGGTCATTCGGAGTTTTCCGTATTACCACGAATAAGGATCAAGAACTTGAGGGTCTTAGAACTCGATTAACGAGTAAGTAATTCTTTACGATATCCTTTTGAGTATTTTCCTTTTCTAATGCCAATTTCTTGTTCGAAATTCTTGTCCAATTGAGAAGTCTCGAGGTGAAATCCAAGAAAAACCTTGATCTACAATGAGTCCATCCGCATCGCTAAGATGAATCAGAGGACATCGAGCATGGGAGAAAAAGCACATCTGAAACCATTGCTTCCCATCGAGAAGAGGTTAAGCTGGATTCTCAATTAGTAGGTAAGAAATGCATTTACCTATAATTATCTTTGTACTATCTTCCTCCGTAAGTTTATTTTCGTTTGACCGATTTTATTCTTTTCGAACAAGTGGTGAAAACAAGAAACTTGCGAGGCTTCGACTTGTACCCAACAGAGATGGAGTCGATGAAGACTAGTCTTCAAGGCAACATCACTCTCTGAACAATATGCTTAGTGAGCTACATTACGAGGAAAAACTCCTCGAGAAGATACCATAGCCGCTCACACAAGTACCATTGGGGAACAAGTCGAAAAATTGCAAGAAATGGTGACCACTCAAGACTAATCAAAATTTGAATCAATAAGGAGGCGATCGAAGCTGCGATAAGTTACGCTTTAGCGAAACTTAAAGCTCAAGACCCCGCCTTAATGTTAAACCAATCGAAGCCGACTTATCGTCACGAATCGAGGTAAGTCGTCGATTGAGGAAATCTGATCGATTGGCAAAAGGTGGCGGAGGAAATGCATTAGGCTCTCCCCTCGAGTAATCTTGTAACTACCTTGTAAGGCAGACAATTTCTGTTGATGAGTAATATATGATCCATCTTATTTCCTGAAAATCATCTTGTCGAGTAGTTAGTAACTCATAAGATAATAAACAAATGAAAGACCAAATATTAAAGTTAAACTAATAACTTTATCCTAGGCCATCTTGTTTCCTGAAAATCATCTTGTCGAGTAGTTAGTAACTCAAAAGATAATAAACGAATGAAAGACTAAGAATTGAAGTCAAATTAATAACTTTATCCTAGCCCCCGACTATTTGCTTAGATTGTTTAGACAATCTAAGTAAATAGTTTTGAAATGGGGTTTACGAAAACAAAGAGAGGTTTGTTTAACTTATAGTTTTTGTTATGGTTGTCAAGCACTTGGTGAAAGAGTAGAAGCGACTCGACACTAGGAAGTTCCTTCTAGTGGGCAAGACCACGTCTGAGAGAGAAAAAGCTTCGACTAGGTGATGTTACCATCTCAGACTAGTTTAATCAAACCAAGAACAACAACTTGAGTTAAGCAAGCGTCTAGAGGACTTTAATAATTCGTTAGCCCTTTTACGATGGATCCAATGGCAAAAAGTAGGAGGCGAGCGGCGCTAGGAAGTTCCTTCTAGTGGGCGGGACCACATGCGAGAGGAAAAACTTCGACTAGGTGTGTCTCTTCCTTGACCAATCCAAGCGAAGCGAGTACATCAAAGGTGGTCGAATAAATATATCAAGTGTACTCTACTTAGAATATTTTTGGAAATCATCAAAAATAAACTAAGATTGAGAGAGTTGGCTCGAGAACATTTCATTGGATAAAACCCGAGCTCTTTGTATTGGTGAAAAATGAGTAACGAGTCGATGCTAGGAAATTCCTTCTAGTGGGCGTAACCACATGCGAGATAGGAGAAGTTTCGACTAGATGATGTTACTTGTTTTTCGACCGGTGTAAAGAAAATCGTGTGTTTTGTATCATAGTCGAAAGATTAAAAAGCACTTCTCGAAAAATAAGGCAAGAGAAGTAGAAAGAACACGGACTTTTATTGCACGAGAAATTGGTCACACATAGAATTTACGTGAATCGAGTCGATGTTCCAAGAGTTTGAGAGAACATGTCCATCTTCCATCGCTAGTCGTCATCGACCACGGCCGGTTACTTCGACCATCGTGTGGACCTTCCCATTTGGGGAAAGTTTATTCGATTAGACTTGGATTGGCGAGCCTCAATACCAAGTCACCTACAAAGAAGGCTGCGAGGTTGGACCTTACGATCATAGTATCTGCGCGGGCTTGTTGGTAGACCGCGAACGGATTAAGGCTAGGTTTCTCCTTTCTTGAGTAGGTTAATGTCATCCGCTCGAAGTTGTTCTGATCCGAGTTGTTGAAAGTTTCAACTCGTGTCGACCGTAATTTTAGCTCGGAGGAAGCATGGCTTCGACTCGAACACTAGAAAAATGGTGTTTCTCCTGTTGCTCGATGGTGGTCGTCTGAACGCCCATAACACGGAGGATAATTCTTGTACCCAAGCCCCGAGCGCTTAACAAGTGGTCAAGACTCGGTTTTAATTCCTCGCATTATTTGGCCGTTTGCACGTTCGACCGCCCGTTGCTTTGGGGATGTGCAATGAAGCATAGCATAATTTGGTACCCAACTCGTCGCAAAATTCTGAAATTTTGCACTTGCAATTGTTTACCATTATGCGTAATTATCCGACTCGGAACTCCAAATCGGCTAATTACGCATCTCATCATGAACCTTTTCTTTGCTTCGATGTTATCGATTCTGAGTTCACTTCAATCCATTTTGTGAGCGTGTCAATAGCCACAAAAGGAATTGAAACCTCCTGGAGCTTTGGGAAGCGGTCCTAGGATATCGAGACCCAGTGCAAAAGGCCAAGAAAGAGGTATTATCTGTAATGCTTGAGCTGGTTGGTGTATTTGTCTACCATGGAATTGTACTGGACACACTTTTTAACCACCTCCTTAGCATCATACGAGTGTAGGCGAAGAAAAACCTTGTCGAAAGGCTTTACCAACCAAGGTTCTCAGGGAAGCATGTGTCCCACAGATGCCACTGTGTATATCGTGAAGGAGTGTTATTCCTTCATTTTGCGGAATGCATCGCATGAGTATCCCTTGGGTTCCTCGTTTGTAGAGGACTCCTTCGACCAAAGTATACATTTTGGCTTTTCGGGATAAACGATCTGCCTCAAGATCATCTTCGGGTACGGAACCCTTGCGAAGATACTCGTAGATGGGAGTCATCCAGGTATCCTCGTAGTCTAATGAGGCCATCTCAATAGGAGGTGTCTCTGGTTCTTCGACCAGAGACGGCTTTTGGAGTTGCTCCAAGAAAACTCCTTTTGGTATCGTAGATCGGGAAGAAGCCATCCGAGCAAGTTGGTCTGCGAGGAAATTATCCTTTCGAGGGATGAATTGTTCCTCGAAACCTAAAAAAATACTTTTCTAGCTTGCGAACTTCCGATAAGTTTTGAGACATTGTCGAGCTAGAGCACTGGTACTCTTTCCCGACTTGATTCACGACTAGTTGAGAGTCTCCTCTCACGAGTAGTCGGCCAATTGAGAGTGCTTTCGCACTCGTATGCCGACTAGCAAACCTTCGTACTCGCCACATTATTAGTGGCACGAAAGTTTAATTGTATGGCATACTTTAAGGTTTCTCCGTAGGAGATACCAGACCACCCGACCCCGAGCCACTTAAAGTAAGTGACCGTCAAAGTACATCATCCAGTGGTCGTGGGAATCGTCTTGGGGATCTGAGCAGTTCGAGATTTGTCCATTCGGCGACAAAGTCCGCCAAGATCACGGGATTTTATGGCCGTTCGGGACACGAAATGGAGGTCGAACTCCCAAGTTCGATGACCATTTTGCCATGCGTCCATTGTTTCCTTATTATGGAGGATTGCTCCCAAAGGAAACTCGAGCGGCATAGCTATTTTGTGCGCTTTGAAAATAATGCCGCAGATTTCCTCGAAGACATGAGGAGGGCATATAGAAGTTTTGGACACGAGGTAACGCTCCTTAGGCCCGTGTAAAACTTCGCTAACGTAGTAAACCGGTCGTTATGCGTTTTCACGTTCTCGACTAATCTCGCGCTTCTTTGCTGTGGCGTGGCGGCTAGGTAAATTAAGAGCGTCTCTTACGGCTTTGGAGAAACGAGCAGGGCACTCGAAAGATACCTCTTGACATCCTCAAAGGCGCGTTTGCCTCGTTCGACCACTCAAAACTTTCATGTCTCTGAGAAGTTTAAAGAAAGGTAGTCCTTTTTCTCCTAGTCGTGCGATGAAGCGACTTAAAGCCGCCATGCACCCAAAGAGTTTCGGACTTCCTTTTTGTGTTTGGAGGACGCATCGGAGGATGGCCTTTATTTTTTCAGATTTGCTTGATTCCTCGTTCGGATACTAGGAATCCAAGCAATTTTCTGAAGAAATTCCAAACACACACTTCTCTGGATTGAGTTTTAAGCGGTGCTTTACGAGGTTGTCGAATGTTTCTTGTAGGTCGATGATATGATTAAGTCTCTTAATGCTTTTACGACTAGATCATCAACATAGGCTTCCAAATTCGGCCTAATTGAGATGAAAAGTCGATTGCATTAGGCGTTGAAAAGAAGCACCGCATTCTTTAGACCAAATGGCATTTTGACATAGCAAAAGGTACCAAATGGAGTAATGAATGCGGTCTTTTCTTCATCGTTTAAACACATATTGATCCGGTGGTATCCGAATATGCATCTAAAAACTTAATATCTCACAACTGCGCAGAGAATCAACCACCGATCGACACGAGGTAAAGGGAAATCATCTTTTGGACAAGCTTTATTAAGTTCGAAAGTCCACGCACATCGCCATTTGCCGTTTGACTTTTTGACCATTACGGGTTAGCCAACCACTCGGGTGGTTGACTTCTCTTATAAAGCCCGCTTTAAGTAGCTTATCAACTCGATTTAATAGCATCTCGTCGATCGGGGCAAATCTCCGTAATTTTTGTTTCTGGTACTTTGCTCGGTAGTAAAGCTACCCCGTGCTCGATCACCTCCACAGGGACTCGGGCATGTCGGATGTTTGCCACGCAAAGACATCTGCGTTAGCTCGGAGGAAGGTAATGAGGCGTCTTCCTATTTGGGGTCGGAAGTCTCCCGTCTGAGCAGTCTTGAGGTTCTTCTGCGTCGGAGGAATCTCTTTGACTTGGTCGTTCGGCTTTGGTGCGACTTTGAGGCTTCGACTTGCTAGTCGAAGGTTGACTTTCATCTCGAGTTGGTATTTGACCAACCATCTCGAGGATCGACGGTCGCAGACTATCGCCATCTTTTGTCACATTGAATGGTGATCACTCCTTTGGGACTGGCATCTTAAGACATTGATACGTAATGGGTAGCCATTAAGAATTTTGCCAAAGTTGGTCGTCCGAGTATGGCGTTATATCTTGTCGAAATCGACCACATCAAAGGAGACTTTCTACGTCTGAAATTACTTGGTGAGCCAAATGTTAAAGGAAGAGAAACTTGGCCAATAGGTTTGGTGAAGACCGATGCGATTCCATGAAAGGAGTATCGTCGCCTTACCTTTGTCCCGGTACTTGCATCTCGTCCGGGGCATTAGTAAATAATATGTTCAAAGAATCGCCACCATCAACCAACACTCGATTGACCCGAAGCGGTTGTTGATGGTGGGTTCGACCACAATCGGATATCAACTGATCGACTCGTAGTGATTGGGCGTCATCCTTCTCAAAAGAGATGGTAACTTCCGACCACTTGGTAATTTATTGACGAGGAGTATGTATAGAATTTACCTCTCGTCCGTGACTTTAAGTTGTCGTTTGGAGTCGTATGTCGATGATCCTCCGTAGATGTGCTCAACGGTATGTTGCGGATCTTGGAGCGGCATCTCCTCATCATCCGAGCGACTTTTGGCCACTCGTATGTCCTACACCGCCGAGAGTAGGGAGTGGTGCTTTCTTGTTGTAGTAGTCCTCGAGCTTTCTTTGGAAAACTTCGGCGATTCTTGGAGGTCATGTCCTTCCTTTTTATGAAAAGGACACCACCTTGGTTTGTCATTTCTCGATCGGGCGCTTACCTTTGCCTTGATCGAGTGCGACTTAGGTGGTTTGGGGCTCTCCATCTTTCACGGCCAAAACCTCCTTGGAACCACCGGGTTTGTGGTTTTGACTTTTATTTTCTTCTTGGACTTTTTACTTTTTATCCTTACCAACTTCACGGCTCTCGAGGAGTATATGTTTCTCGATCGATAGTGTTGTTTCACTCATTGCCTCGAAGCGATTGCATATCGATCGGCCATCTCGAAGAGTTCTAACAACGATGTTGGGAGGATTCAAAGCAATGTCCTCCGTTATCCTTCTACTACGGACTCCTTGCTTAAAAGCCACGATCACGAGGAATCGAAATTTCCGAATTGAGTTCTGAACTGACTAAAGCGTTTGATGAATTGACGCAAAGTCTCGTTATTGTTCATTTTATCCGGTGCAAGTCGTCTTCTTTTCCAGGGCGGTTGTATGTGCCTTGGAAATTCGCCTGTAGAAGATCGCAGAGGTGTTGCCAAGAGTAGATCGACTCGAGTGGTTGGTTTAATAACCACGATCGAGCGGATCCTTCGAGCACAGTCGGAAGGTAATTCGCCATTACATGCTCTCCTCCTCCTGCTGCTCGGACAGCTGTTGTATAGATCTGAAGAAATTCGATGGGATTTTGAGATCCATCAAATTTCTCCATGTTCACTGGCCGAAAATGAGGTGGCGGTATAATGCGCGAAGGTCGGCGAAAATGCGGCATCCGGTAATCACTTCTTGACGCCTTCTTTGTAGGAAAGAAGGGTTAATGTCACCGGTGATCGTATCTGACGATACCCGTGACAGTGACTGCTACGTAGTAGGTCTTAGTTCTCGAGGAATACTCCTCGTACTCCACCGTTAGAATTTCTTTGTCGAAGTGGTGAATGATCACCTCTCAGGGGCTTCTTGATCTTGACCGATCGAAATGTATTTCTCGAATAGGGATCGATTCGACTTATGGCGTGTCGATTCCTCGTGAAAATATTCGATTGATCGGTAGCCGAGGAAGTCGTATTGCTCGACTACACAATGTTGTCGATGAGGTACCTCCGATCTTGTCATCACGTTCGAAGTCTTTGCGTAATCTCTTGACAAAGAGATCGTACTCAGTGTTCGAGCAAGCTCTTGGTCGGATTCTCGAGCAAGTCGTTGATGTCCCGGAGTTCTTGTACCTCCTCCGATCGATGTTGAATCTTGAGCGAGTTCTTACGGATGCAATTTTCTTTCTTCGACGACATCAAAATCCTCCTCATCGAGTCTTTGAGGCCTTCTTAGTGGAGTGCGAGAATGTCGAGGATTTCCCTCGCGTTCATCAGTGTTGGTTCTCTCGCCAACGGTTGTGCCCTTGCCATTACCACGGGGGCGCAGTGTGTGATCTTGGGAGTGTTCTTATCTCGGCCTCCATGAGGTGACCGATTTGGGGAAGGGCGAAGACCTCCGTTGATGATTCTCACTTGCGCTCGAGGCCTCCCGCTTGAGGAGTGCTCGAGACACCATCTGGCGACTTGGAGTAATCCCCTCCGGTAGGGGAACTCGGGTTATAATCGTCTCCGTTCGCAAATGAGATCTGCGGGAGGCGGTCGAATTTGAGAAAAGCATGCTTGATCCCACCCTCTCTGGAGTTACCCTGAGAGAAAGGATCACCAGATGCTGGTGGAGTCCTGGAATGGTGACTCCCAGAACTTGACTTACCAAGTCGGACCGCCTTAAGGGGACTTGAACACTTGGAGAAAAACTCTCGTCGTGTTGTGAGTCCTCACAGGAGCGGTCTGGTCGGATTGACCCTTGTCCTTTGAGGGAATTGGCTCCTCTGTTGGACGTATAGTTGTGGGGGATAAGGATCCCTCCTCAACTCCATTAATGGGATGGTTTCCTGGAGAATAATCTCCGGAGGCAACATCACCATCAGCGGATGCATCACTCGGCTCGTAGTCGAAACCGGCATCCATGTCGACGTCTGCGTAATCGCCAAGTCAAACCAGTTTTTCCTCGTTCCATTCTCCTGCCATGATTGCATGAGATTGGAAAAAGAGAGTATGTTGACAAGAGATTACCGGAAGATCCCCACGGTCGGCGCCAACTGTCGGTGTATTAGAACCGATCTTACGTAAAGATTATTTGATTCGGGGTCTCCTAGGGATGAAATCACGCAGAGTAGTTGACACGGATGTTTAGACGAGTTCAGCCTTCTCCGAGAGAATAATAACCCTAATCACGTGTGGTGTGGTATTCTTAATGATCGAGTAAGAAGCTAAGACTATTACAGAGAATCGAACTCCCTTCTCTACTCGCCCTTGATGCCCTTATATAGTCGTGAAGGAGTAGCCGTTTTGCCTGCGGAAGAGGCGCCTTAATTGAGCCAGTAATGGGCGTGTGATGGCAGTAATTACCGGCGCATTGGCTTCTCCACGCCGTCTGGCCATTATCATTCAAAGATAATGGGGTATTTAAGCACAATTACTACGCGGGATAGTAGTGCGTGCAGACCGTTCGGATTCCTTAATCAATTGGACCCACTACTTTGTAGGTTTGATTATAAGGTGGTGCGTAGTTTACAGTCGTAGAAGGACTTACGACTGGTGGCGATCGTAGAAGGACTTGCGACTATGTAGTGGTCGTAGAAAGACTTACGACCATGTAGTGGTCGTAGAAAGACTTACGACCATGATATAGTCGTAGCAAGACTTACGACTATAGGGGTGATTGTAGAAGATCTTACAATCACTTGGTAGGCCTCTCCCTTATAGATATAAGGGGTACTTACAGGGACTATGTGACATCATATTTACCCATAATAAGGATTATAGATAAAAGATAAAATGAGGATTATTAGATCCTCGCCGGGTTGTCAAATTACGGTTAGTATCCCGTAGTTGCATAATCTGTAGGACTTGTTTATCCTCTACTACCATGAGCTTAGGTTATTTGCTGTGGTCGGAGTCCGATGGATGGACTCTGGTCACTTAGTAGTTTTCGATTGGAAATTACTTAGAAATGCTTAGTTTCGGTAGTACTGTAGTCGATGATCTTGATCACGCACTTACGTATTATGCCATTACGACCAAAGACTTGTGCTTTGTTATTTTGTAAAGTCAAAATCTGAAAATGGAAAACTGATTTGGACTTGGGCAAGTGGTCGGATGGTGGGTTATTGGGTTTGCGGATGTCTTGCCTAAGTCAACAAGGACCGAACATCTTGTTACACTAAACCAAGTATTTTTGCGTGCTAACCACGCGAGAGGATATGGGACCTCTCTTGACTAAGTACTTTAGGCGTGTGTTATCTCCGAGTCGTAGGAGGGGTGGTGTGTGTTGTGTGAAACATGATATGTGGTCGTGTTCTTGTGTTGGGTGTGCGGTGGTGGAGATTCCGGGTAGGCTCTCCACCTCGAGGAGTGTCGTAGTTGCCCAAGGCTTTACCTGGGAAGGGTAGTTGACCGAGGCTTTACGATGACTCCGACACAACGTATGGGTTTCTATCCATACGGGCGGCTCGAGAGTAATACACAATATCGGAAATGTCTCGTAGGACTTAGCCGTGCCGGCATACCTAAGGAAGTGTGCTTAATAGCTTGGCAAAAGGCGATGCAGCGTGTGGGTGCAGTGGTACACCCTGCAGGATAAAACTATTCGAATAGCCTCGTCCTAGGTTATGGACACGCTTGGGAGGTCTTCCAAGAGTTAGACTTCAATCTTTTAAATTAAAATTTGACATGGGTGGTATGAATGGGTAATTCATGCTATTGTTGTGGTGACTAAGGGTTTAGTCACTTCGAGGATTGTTGTTGTTCCCTATCTACTGTTATATTGTTGTCTGTTGCGATTATTTGAACATTAAAAAAAACTGATTTGTTAACTTGCTTTTAAATGTACTACATTATTGCAAATAAAGATTGCTTTGTCTTGAAAATGAAACATCTGACCTCCACTCAAAAAACTTGCATATAGTTATGTACATATACATTTACTCTACACGTAAGTCTTGCGAGTACATTCAATGTACTCACCGACTTCTTTGGGCTCTTTGTTGCGGGGAGGAAGGTGAGCCCCAAGGGCCTCACTTTTGTGAAATATCTTTGTGGATTCGACGACTAGCTTGGCGGTCGGTCGGTTGCCTTGTGGGTTAAAGGCACACCGATTGGCTCTTTTGTTTATGGTCATCTTATGACACTTTTGCTTCCTCTGTTAAATTTTCTTTATGTATATGTCATTTGGCGGTCGGCCTCTTTTTTGTAATAACTATCTTTTATTTATGTTATCTTACGTTGTTGCTTTGCTTGGTTACGTGAATGAATGGAATTGATGCATGAACTTTGTAAAGAGGTGTGTATCTTGCATTTAGGAAGTATACATGTCTCGAGTCTCGGATTATCGATTTGTGATGCTAGGACCAAGTGGATGGTTAAGCATTACAAGCCCGATAAACCGGGTCTCCAAGATAGGTCGATCGCTGCGTGTGGCGTGGTTGATAACGATAGTTGTGCGGGTGTAGCGAATTGCGAGGTGAAGATCTGCGGGCGGAAGCCTCAAAGTGTCAACGTCCTCACGATTTAAACAAATCGAACCTATCGGAAGATCGGGCCGCCGTTTACTCATCATGCAGAGTGATAAACTATTCGAATAGCCGTGCTCACAGTTATGAGCGTGCTTAGTGCTGCTGATATGGCAGTAGCTTTGCCTTTCAAACTATTTTCTCACAAAAGATTGGGGTAATGATATGGGATTTTACCTTGTTGAGTTAAATACTATTTCTATGGTGAAAATGAATATATTTTTGCTTGCAACCTATTAGAATGCAGCGCATTGTTATTATTTTGATTCGGTTCCTTACTTACTATCCTGTACTTACTTTTCTTAAACTGCTCTTTTAAAATTTTGTTGTAAATTACTACTTATGAATATTGTAAATAAAAGATGCTTTGATCAAAACAACTTGTGGAGTAGAGCCATTTATTTGATAACCTTGCATCTAATATAATTTTTATGATACACTACAAGTCTTACTGAGTACATATTGTACTCAATCTTGCTATTATTGTTGGTTTAGAGTTTGCAGATGAGCCGATGTCGGACGACGTGTTCTTTGCTCCTGACACCAGAGGGTTCGGTGACAGGTCTACCTAGGCTTTGTTCTTTATCGTTACCTGCGGGATCGGATGGGCATGCCGCTGGAATTTTGCTACTATTACTATGTCTTTCGCTGCTATCTATTTTGTTTACTCTGATGACTGCTTTTGTTTGGCCGGTCGGCCGTTGTTGTAATACTTGTTGTAATAGAATAAGTAGAATACTCTTTTGCTTTTTTTCAGTGCGTGTTTGTATGGATGTGATTGTCAAATATTATGAATGCGTGTTCTAGCCATTAACCGTGGGACTAGTACAGTATACATATAAAATCTTCGAGTATTCTACGTCCAGAGATCCGACAGTGAATTAAGCCGGGATTCCCCTCCAAGTCGTCACCCAAATACGCTAGCAGGTCGACCCTGGAAATGTGAGATTTCCCTAGGATTAGGCAGGAATCACGGCGGGTACTGGACCTCCCAAATAAGCCCTTCCCATGTAATTAATCAGAAACTAACACATGGAAATGAATGATCGATGACGCTACTTGACGGTCAAGTCTAGCTAGCTCCGAGTAATGCACAATTAATAAAATCCCATGGGATCAACATCGACACATGCAGATATCCACACCTGGTCAGCCCAAAGAAAACTTAAAGGAAAAGAGTTTACATTTTGTGGGCAACCTACAAGCGTCCGACAGCATCATTGGCTGCAGGAACAAATCAAGAATTAAATGCACTCATAGGATCAGCAGACAGGTCAGAGCCGTCAGCTAGTTAGTAACCTCGGTCAGCCTAAACAATCGTGTTGAAGTTAGTAGTAGTAATCCTTTCGATCAGAGAAGTGTGAAGTCATCGAGATGATACTTGGTCACTTAAAAAATATATAAAAGTGCAATGTTATATTATGAAAGTACCTTTTTACGATAAGTTTATCGTTATCATTTTCACGTATCCAAACCATAGAAGCTAGGTAATATCTTGGTGACGACTGGCGTCTGGACATTCGATGAGAAGGTTCCTATCGGACTGAGTTTTTTTTAAATCTATTTTTAAAAAATATTTAAAAAATAAGATCTTCTTAACTTCATTTTCAATTCTAACCCATTTTATCACGCCATGACCCCGTAACGTGATAAAACTATGATGCCACTCCACCGATCGTGACATGACCAAACCTGTCACGATAGCCTTCCGAGCCAACACGAGTCCATAGAGTAGTTGCGTGACAATACTCGTTTGCTATACCGAGATCCGTGGCATGACAACGTGCTTTTGACATGCCACGTGTTGTGGCATAACCAAATGGGTCGAAATTGGAAATAAAGTTAGGGAGATATTATCTTTAAAATATTTTTAAAAAATGAATTAAATAATAAAAAAGACTATATCGGACAATACCATATAGCATCTTTGCACATGCAACAAAAAAATTCAACATATACAATACAAGTACTTGGATATCGAAAAATGGTGGGGGATCTGTGAGGACCCAGGGAATTGAACTTGTAATACTTAACCATCCGATTGGTTCTAGCATTACAAATCAAAAATCTCACCCTCGGTGTATTGTGTACCTCCCAAGAGCGGTACACATACACCTCACAAAACAATATCAAAAGTAAAGCCATACAACAATATTGCAATATCGTAGTCTGCAAAGATTACAACATAATCATCATACAACTTCAGTTTTCATATATACGGACGACCGGCCAAATAGGAATAATAAAATTTAAGTACGCAGTGGAATAATAAAAGCTATAAGATGGCACAAAAGAAAGCCGACCGGCTGCCCTTACCCACAAGGCAACTTTGTAGGAAGCCCACCGAGTTAGTTGTCGTCCTCGTGAATAACTCTCACGATGATTTACCCTTGAGGATTAACCTCCTCGAAAATTTGCAAAGAACCGAGTTGAGTATAAAGTTGTACTCACAAGACTTACAAGTAAAAGAATATTTAGATGCATTCATGTATCAAAGGAAGGATACTACACATAGTAATTTCAACAATAAAGTAATATTTCATTTGAAGTACAAGTAGTAGATTGAAAAGGCAAGTGAGTAAATATTTTTGATACTTTAAATAACAGTAAGTAAACAATATTAGACAACATCTAAACAACAACAGGTGGCTTCCCCGCAGCTCACAAACATAGCATGAGATCACTCTCAATGCCAACCGATCAAGTTTTGAAGTTAAAATTCCAAAACGTCAAGTCTAACTCCTGCAAGTCCTATCCCAAGCGTGTCTATAACCTAGGACGAGGCAATTCGAATAGTTTATACCCTACAAGGGTGTACCAATGTACCCACACGCCAGACCGCCTCTTTTGTCAAGCTATTTAGCACACTTCCTTAGCTATGCCGGCAAGACTAAGTCCTACGAAACGTTTTCAATATAATGTATTAACTACGGGTCGCCCATATGGATGAAAACCCATACGTTGTGTCGGAGTCATTGGCAAAGAGATAGCTTACCGATGCTCCTCATGGTAGGGGACCTAATCCAGAGCCCATCCCGCACGCCCATAACAACATAATATTTTTTTAACAGTACAACGACCACCATACGACCCGAAGCTAACACACGCCAAAGTACTAAGTCAAGAGAGGTCCCATATCCCTCTCATGTAATTAGCACATAATAATACTTGGTTTTGATGAAACAAGATGTTCGGTCTTTGTTGACCGAGGCAAGACATCCATACACCCAACAACACACCACCCAAAAACCCTTCCGGTTGATACTTCCTTCGACCAGAAAGACTTGGTCAAGAAAGTGATTTTGCTTGGAGGTGACAAAACTAACCTAACTTTCCTGAACAGACCGTCTGGGGAATTGCAAACGAATTCCACAGATCTGTTGATAAAACTGTTCCCGAAGCGATTGCAATCGTGAATGTTGCTTATGAATATTAGAAAGTTGTAAAAACCCCTACGACCATCTGGTGGTCGTAGTAGGGGAATCGGAGAAAAAAAACTCTTCCGATTGATACTTCCTTCGACCAGAAGGACTTGGTCAAGAATGTAATTTCGCTTGGGGTGACAATACGCACCTATTTTTTCTCGAATGGACCATCTGGGGAATTGCAACCGGCTCTCATAGACTTGTCCGATGAAGCGGTTCCCGAAGCGGTACAACCATCTCCCATAGACCTATAGCCGAGACGGTTTCCGAAGCGGCGGAGATCGTGCTCTTGCTTTCCCCCAAATCACTCCGCTGTTCTTCGAGCTCTTGCTTTCTCCGTCCTCGACTAGGTTTCATCTTCTCCGCCGCCAACCCAATCAAAAAACTTCTTGCTTCTGAGCGAAATGGCCAAGAGAGTTTCTGAATGGGAGGAATCAGAGATGGATGCGGCTAAGATCAAGATCTTGGTCGATGCCGAGAAGATTCCAGAGAAGGCTCTGGTGAAGTGGATTCGGCTATCGGCGACCTTGGACATCGGGGAAAATAGGCAAATCCGCCTTCCAAGCGTATTGTGAGTGCGGCCTTCGATTGCTCGCCCACCCCTTTCTTCTGATGAGTACTCGAACACTTTGGGGTGGGCCCGGTGAACTTAGGTCCCAATTCCATTACCATGTTGAGTGTGTTCGTGTATCTGTGCGAGCGTACACAGGGATTCCGCGGATCTCGAGTTGTTCCAATATTATTATGGGATGGCTCGACAAACCGAATCGCCGGAAGTCGCTGATCTCAAGCTCCACGACTCGAAGTCGAAGGAGTATATTGAGTTTCACCCGGTCTTCGTGGCGAGTTTGGAGGAAGAGGTGGTTCTCTTTGGAAGGTCACCTCTGAAGACGACCTTTCTTTCGCGGGGAAGGTCGCTGAAAAGAAATCTTCATGGGACTCAACCCCAAGATATCAGTAGGATTAGCCCTTATATTCAAGCTATTAAGGACTTGAAGGAAGAAGGGTGTTGGATGGCATGTGGTGAAGGATTTCATCACACGCCGAATTAGTCCTCTGAAGAAGCGAGCATCTCCTATGTGGAGGTACTCGGGAAGAGGAGACCCACCGAGACTACGAGGAGGGTAATTAATTGTCGACTTAGCTCTCGGTTTGGTCTTTCTCAACCTTGTCTAATATTCTTATCTGTTTACGGATCTTTCACAGGTGAGGTTGACTCAGTCGACTCATCTGCGAAAGTCTCCGCCACTCAGGGGCGGTTCCTCAAGTCATTGCGGTTTTATCCGCAGATGAAAGGATAGGCGCCTAAAGGTAATCAAAATCGATTCTTTCTTTAGGACTTTATAGTCGTAGAAGATACTTACGACTAATGGTGATCGTAGAATATCTTACGATCAAGAAAGAGTCGTAGAAAAACTTACGACTTGGCACTAGTCGTAGAAAAACTTACGACTAATTAGTCATTCTTCTTTTACATTTTGCTTTACGTAAAGTAGGCATGGAAAATCGTCGGAGACGACGAAGAAGTCGTCTTGATGACTATTGGCGCCGGGTTGTCGAAAGACAAAGGCTCGGCTCCTCCCTCCAAGAGACGTCGAATTGTAAAATCTGCCGAGCAAGGGGAGCAAGCTCGAGCTCGTCTTTCGACCGGATCTCTAAAGGGCTGCGGCACCGTGTAGTCAGATATCTGAAGCCGAGGCCGTAGCCTTGGAAGCCGAGGAGGTTGAGCCAGCTGAATCTCTTAAGCGCAAACCTCGCAAGGCTAAGGTACCCTTCTGTTATGACAAAGAATCTTTCGCGGTTTCTGCCACTCCTAGTTTTGTTAGGCAACTGGAAAAGGAGAATTGGAAAGATTTTGTGTCTTTTATGAAGGACGATCTTTGCATCGGCACAACTCGCAATCGAGAGGCGATCTTGCTCTTGGAATGGTCGAGGCGATCTCGGCCATCCAGAGAATCGAAACGAGCTCGGTTCTGTCTAAACTCTGACGAGCACGTGGTCGAATGGCGAGCCGATTGTTGAACCTCGACCAGACGTGGTCGTGGAGAAGAAGAGGTCCTCCGTTGGGAGGATTGCCCCAAAATTCTGGTTAAGACCGAGTGCGAGGTATGTGAAATTTACTAAAGTGTAAGAACTACATTTACCTTTTCTTTTCACAACTTTGATTTGCTTTTCTTTATTTGATCGACTTCTTGGGCCCAGGGAATGCTTCGCTGAGAAGTCCATTGCCATCCCTTGACTCTTGAGGAGGTGGCAATGGAGGTGGTCAAGCATCACCCTTGGCCTGTGGGTGATGAAGTCGAGACTCAGAGTAACTCCCACATCTGCCGAAGTCGTAGCTACGACCCTTGAAGTAGCGGCTGTTACTGTTGAGGTGACCGCTACGACTGCAGAGGTCGTAGAAACAACAAGGGCAGCTGTGGAAGCCTCTGGTCAAGGCGGTGACCAGCTTGTGCACCGCTCTGGGAAGGAAATTGTAGGAGACATTCCTTCCCCTACCCAAAGAGAAGTTCTGAGAACGGAAGGAGAAAATTTCAACCACGTGGTGACTTCTTTGGGCTGCCTCCGTCGTAGGGTCCTCTTACAGATCTCGTGACCGAGTCCCCATCCCAAAGATATTCCCAATCGGAGAATACTTTTTATAACGAGCGCCTCGAGAAGGTGTGGTGGGACAAAGTTGCGAGGATAGATAAGGCTGCAGAACCGGACCTTGTATATTCGATGTTTGCTAGGACGACTATGAATGTAAGTATCTTCAAAATACTTATATATGTGACTTTCCTTCTCTTCTCACTGTTTTCTTTTTGCAGAAAGCTCTAGAGCAAATTGCTGTTGTCGGTGAGTACCATCGACAACTTTTAGAGCTAAGACAGGAGAAAGAACTACTCTATGCAGAGGCAGAGAGATGGTAAGTCACTTATCATTCATAATTGTTTTCGACTTAAATACTCGTATAATGTTTTACGAGAATAGTCATGGAAGAAACTCATGACAAAGTACTAGTCGTAAAAAGCTTACGACTACTTACAACCAGGTAGTGGTCGTAGAAAGACTTACAACCATATCGTAGTCGTAGAAAAACTTACGACTAGGTCAGTAGTTGTAGAAGTACTTACAACCATTCGACTGATGTTTATCTTCGTTCCTGTTCTTTGTAGGTTAAACAGTGATACGAAGACCTTAGCTGACTCACTCGACTATGAAAAAGAAGAGTCGAGGAGGCTAAGGAACAATATTAGTCCTCTCGGATAGACTTGAGAGACTCTCTGCATCTAAAAGATTGCGGAAAAAATAAGCGATAAGTTCGAACTTAAGACGCTTTTGATCTTTAACCTTTACAGACTCTCTTTTCTTCTCGGATAAAGAAAAGAGATCGGAAGCTCGATCAAGTTCAAGAAAAGCTTTGGTCATTCAGAGTTTTCCGTATTACCACGAATAAGGATCAAGAACTTGAGGGTCTTAGAACTCGATTAACAGGTAAGTAATTCTTTACCTGTTATCCTTTTTGAGTATTTTCCTTTTCTAATGCCAATTTCTTGTTCAGAAATTGCTGTCCAATTGAGAAGCCTCGAGGCTGAAATCCAAGAAAAAACCTTGATCTACAATGAGTCCATCCGCATCGCTAAGATGAATCGCAGAGGACATCGAGCATGGGAGAAAAAGCACACTGAAACCATTGCTTCCCATCGAGAAGAGGTTAAGCTGGATTCTCAATTAGTAGGTAAGAAATGCTTTTACCTATAATTATCTTTGTACTATCTTCCTCCAGAAGTTTATTTTCGTTTGACCGATTTTATTCTTTTCAGAACAAGTGGTCGAAAACAAGAAACTTCGCGAGGCTTCGACTTGTACCCAACAGGAGATGGAGTCGATGAAGACTAGTCTTCAAGGCAACATCACTCTCTGAACAATGTGCTTAGTGAGCTACATTACGAGGAAAAACTCCTCGAGAAGATACCATAGTTGCTCACACAAGTACCATTGGGGAACAAGTCGGAAAATTGCAAGAAATGGTGACCACTCAAGACTAATCAAAATTTGAATCAATAAGGGAGGCAGTCGAAGCTGCAGTAAGTTACGCTTTGGCGAAACTTAAAGCTCAAGACCCCCGCCTTAATGTTAAACCAATCGAAGCCGACTTGATCGTCACGAATCGAGGCAAGTCGTCCGATTGAGGAAATGCGATCGATTGGCAAAAGGTGGCGGAGGAAATGCGGCTAGGCTCTCCCCTTGAGTAATCTTGTAACTACCTTGTAAAGCGGACAATTTCATTGATGAGTAATATATGATCCATCTTATTTCCTGAAAATCATCTTGTCGAGTAGTTAGTAACTCATAAGATAATAAACAAATGAAAGACCAAAGATTAAAGTTAAACTAATAACTTTATCCTAGGCCATCTTGTTTCCTGAAAATCATCTTGTCGAGTAGTTAGTAACTCAAAAGATAATAAGCGAATGAAAGACTAAGAATTGAAGTCAAATTAATAACTTTATCCTAGCCCCGATTATTTGCTTAGATTGTTTAGACAATCTAAGTAAATAGTATTTGAAATGGGGTTTACGAAAACAAAGAGAGGTTTGTTTAACTTATAGTTTTTGTTATGGTTGTCAAGCACTTGGTGAAAGAGTAGAAGCGACTCGACACTAGGAAGTTCCTTCTAGTGGGCAAGACCACGTCTGAGAGAGAAAAGGCTTCGACTAGGTGATGTTACCATCTCCGACTAGTTTAATCAAACCAAGAACGACAACTTGAGTTAAGCAAGCGTCTAGAGGACTTTAATAATTCGTTAGCCCTTTTACGATGGATCGATGAGCAAAAGTAGGAGGCTGAGCGGCGCTAGGAAGTTCCTTCTAGTGGGCGGGACCACATGCGAGAGAGGAAAAACTTCGACTAGGTGTGTCTCTTCCTTCGACCAATCCAAGCGAAGCGAGTACATCAAAGGTGGTCGAATAAATATATCAAGTGTACTCTACTTAGAATATTTTTGGAAATCATCAAAAAATAAACTAAGATTGAGAGAGTTGGCTCGAGAACATTTCATTTGGATAAAACCGAGCTCTTTGTATTGGTGAAAAATGAGTAGCAGTCGATGCTAGGAAATTCCTTCTAGTGGGCGAGAACCACATGCGAGATAGGAGAAGTTTCGACTAGATGATGTTACTTGTTTTTCGACCGGTGTAAAGAAAAGCGTGTGTTTTGTATCATAGTCGAAAGATTAAAAAGCACTTCTCAAAAAATAAGGCAAGAGAAGTAGAAAGAACACGGACTTTTATTGCACGAGAAATTGGTCACACATAGAATTTGCGTGGCGGGTCGATGTTCCAAGAGTTTGAGAGAACTCGTCCATCTTCCATCGCTAGTCGTCTCGAGCCACAGCCGGTTACCGACCATCGTGTAGGACCTTCCCATTTGGGGAAAGTTTATTCGATTAGACTTGGATTGGCGAGCCTCAATACCAAGTCACCTACAAAAAGGCGAGGTTGGACCTTCGATCATAGTATCTGCGAGGCTTGTTGGTAGACCGCCGAGCGGATTAAGGCTAGGTTTCTCCTTTCTTGAGTAGGTTAATGTCATCCGCTCGAAGTTGTTCTGTCCGAGTTGTTGAAAGTTTCAACTTGTGTCGATCGTAATTTTAGCTCGGAGGAAGCATGGCTTCGCTCAACACTAGAAAAATGGTGTTTCTCCTGTTGCTCGACTGGTGGTCGTACGAACTGCCCATAACACGGAGGATAATTCTTGTACCCAAGCCCCGAGCGCTTAACAAGTCGGTCAAGACTCGGGTTTTAATTCCTCGCATTATTTGGCCGTTTGCACGTTCGACCGCCCGTTGCTTTGGGGATGTGCAATGAAGCATAGCATAATTTGGTACCCAACTCGTCGCAAAATTCTGAAATTTTGCACTTGCGAATTGTTTACCATTATGCGTAATTATCCGACTTAACTCCAAATCGGCTAATTACGCATCTCATCATGAACCTTTTGTCGCTTTCGATGTTATCGATTCTGAGTTCACTTCAATCCATTTTGTGAGCGTGTCAATAGCCACAAAAGGAATTGAAACCTCCGGAGCTTTGGGAAGCGGTCCTAGGATATCGAGACCCAGTGCAAAAGGCCAAGAAAGAGGTATTATGCGTAATGCTTGAGCCGGTTGGTGTATTTGTCTACCATGGAATTGGCTTCGACACACTTTTTAACCACCTCCTTAGCATCATACAGGTGTAGGCGATAAAACCTTGTCGAAAGGCTTTACCAACCAAGGTTACTCAGAAGCATGTGTCCCACAGATGCCACTGTGTATATCGTGAAGGAGTGTTATTCCTTCGTTTTGCGGAATGCATCGCATGAGTATCCCTTAGGTTCCTCGTTTGTAGAGGACTCCTTCGACCAAAGTATACATTTTGGCTTTTCGGGATAAGCGATGCGCCTCAAGATCATCTTGGTCACGGAACCCTTGCGAAGATACTCGTAGATGGGAGTCATCCGTATCCTCGTAGTCTAATGAGGCCATCTCAATAGGAGGTGTCTCGGTTCTTCGACCGAGGCGGCTTTTGAGTTGCTCCAAGAAAACTCCTTTTGGTATCGTAGATCGGAAGAAGCCATCCGAGCAAGTTGGTCTGAGGAAATTATCCTTCGAGGGATGAATTGTACCTCGAAACCTAAAAATGCTTTTCTAGCTTGCGAACTTCCGATAAGTTTTGAGACATTGTCGAGCTAGAGCTTTGGTACTCTTTCCGACTTGATTCACGACTAGTTGAGAGTCTCCTCTCACGAGTAGTCGGCGAATTGAGAGTGCTTTCGCGGCTCGTATGCCGACTAGCAAACCTTCGTACTCGCCACATTATTAGTGGCACGAAAGTTTAATTGTATGGCATACTTTAAGGTTTCTCGGTAGGAGATACGGACCACCCGACCCGAGCCACTTAAAGTAAGTGACCGTCAAAGTACATCATCCATTGGTCGTGGGAATCGTCTTGGGATCTGAGCGAGTTCAGATTTGTCCATTCGGCGACAAAGTCCGCCAAGATCTGGGATTTTATGGCCGTTCGGGACACGAAATGGAGGTCGAACTCCCAAGTTCGACCGACCATTTTGCCATCGTCCTTTGTTTCCTTATTATGGAGGATTGCTCCCAAAGGAAACTCGGGCAACACAAACTATTTTGTGCGCTGAAAATAATGCCGCATTTCCTCGAAGACATGAGGAGGGCATATAGAAGTTTTGGACACGAGGGTAACGCTCCTTAGGCCGTGTAAAACTTCGCTAACGTAGTAAACCGGTCGTTATGCGTTTTCACGTTCTCGACTAATCTGCGCTTCTTTGCTGTGGCGTGGCGGCTAGGTAAATTAAGGCGTCTCTTACGGCTTTGGAGAAACGAGCAGAGCACTCGAAAGATACCTCTTGACATCCTCAAAGCGCGTTGCCTCGTTCGACCACTCAAAACCTTCATGTCTCCTGAGAAGTTTAAAGAAAGGTAGTCCTTTTTCTCCTAGTCGTGCGATGAAACGACTTAAAGCCGCCATGCACCCAGTGAGTTTCTGGACTTCCTTTTTTGTGTTTGGAGGACGCATCTGGAGGATGGCCTTTATTTTTTCAGATTTGCTTCGATTCCTCGTTTAGATACTAGGAATCCAAGCAATTTTCCTGAAGAAATTCCAAACACACACTTCTCTGGATTGAGTTTTAAGCGGTGCTTTCTGAGGTTGTCGAATGTTTCTTGTAGGTCGATGATATGATTAAGTCTCTTAATGCTTTTACGACTAGATCATCAACATAGGCTTCCAAATTCGGCCTAATTGAGATGAAAAATCGATTGCATTAGGCGTTGAAAAGAAGCACCGCATTCTTTAGACCAAATGGCATTTTGACATAGCAAAAGGTACCAAATGGAGTAATGAATGCGGTCTTTTCTTCATCGTTTAAACACATATTGATCTGGTGGTATCCAGAATATGCATCTAAAAAACTTAATATCTCACAACTGCGGAGAATCAACGGTGATCGATCACGAGGTAAAGGAAATCATCTTTTGGACAAGCTTTATTAAGATCGATAAAGTCCACGCACATCGCCATTTGCCGTTTGACTTTTGACCATTACAGGTTAGCCAACCACTCGGGTGGTTGACTTCTCTTATAAAGCACGCTTTAAGTAGCTTATCCAACTCGATTTAATAGCATCTCGTCGATCGGGGCAAATCTCCGTAATTTTTGTTTCTGGTACTTTATCGGTAGTAAAGCTAGCCTGTGCTCGATCACCTCCACAGGGACTCGGGCATGTCGGATGTTTGCCACGCAAAGACATCTGCGTTAGCTCGGAGGAAGGTAATGAGGCGTCTTCCTATTTGGGGTCGGAAGTCTCCCGTCGAGCAATCTTGAGGGTTCTTCTGCGTCGGAGGAATCTCTTTGACTTGGTCGTTCGGCTTTGGTGCGACTTTTAGGCTTCGACTTGCTAGTCGAAGGTGACTTTCATCTCGAGTTGGTATTTGACCAACCATCTCGAGGATCGACGGTCCATGACTATCGCCATCTTTTGTCACATCGAATGGTGATCACTCCTTTGGGACTGGCATCTTAAGACATTGATACCCGTAATGAGTAGCCATTAAGAATTTTGCCAAAGTTGGTCGTCCGAGTATGGCGTTATATCTTGATGTCGAAATCGACCACATCAAAGGAGACTTTCTACGTCACAAATTACTTGGTGAGCCAAATGTTAAAGGAAGAGAAACTTGGCCAATAGGTTTGGTGAAGACCCCTGATGCGATTCCATGAAAGGAGTATCGTCATCGCCTTACATTTGTCCCGGTACTTGCATCTCGTCCGTGGCATTACTAAATAATATGTTCAAAGAATCGCCACCATCAACCAACACTCGATTGACCCGACAGGTTGTTGATGGTGGGTTCACCACAATCGGATATCGACTGATCGACTCGTAGTGATTGGGCGATCATCCTTCTCAAAAGAGATGGTAACTTCCGACCACTTGGTAATTTATTGACGAGAGGAGTATGTATGGAATTTACCTCTCGTCCGTGACTTTAAGTTGTCGTTTGGAGTCGTATGTGCGATGATCCTCCGTAGATGTGCTCAACGGTATGTTGCGGATCTTGGAACGGCATCTCCTCATCATCCGACAACTTTTGGCCACTCGTATGTCCTACACGCCGAGTAGGGAGTGGTGCTTTGTCGTTGTAGTAGTCCCGAGCTTTCTTTGGAAAACTTCGGCGATTCTTGAGGTCATGTCCTTCCTTTTTATGAAAAGGACACCACCTTGGTTTGTCATTTCTCGATCGTATACTTACCTTTGCCTTGATCAGGGTACGACTTGGTGGTTTGGGGCTCTCCATCTTTCACGGCCAAAACCTCCTTGGAACCACTGGTTTGTGGTTTTTGACTTTTTATTTTCTTCTTGGACTTTTTTACTTTTTTATCCTTACCAACTTCACCTGGCTCTCGAGGAGTATATGTTTCTCGATCGATAGTGTTGTTCCACTCGACTGCCTCAGAAGCAGTTGCATATCGATCGGCCATCTCGAAGAGTTCGGCAACAGTGTTGGGAGGATTCAAAGCAATGTCCTCCGTTATCCTTCTACTACGGACTCCTTGCTTAAAAGCCCTGATCACAGAGGAATCAGAAATTTCCGGAATTGAGTTCTGAACGACTAAAGCGTTTGATGAATTGACGCAAAGTCTCGTTATTGTTCTGCTTTATCCGGTGCAAGTCGTCTTCTTTTCGAGGCGGTTGTATGTGCCTTGGAAATTACTGTAGAAGATCGCGAGGTGTTGCCAAGAGTAGATCGACTCGAGTGGTTGGTTTAATAACCACGATCGGCGGATCCTTCGAGCACGATCGGAAGGTAATTCGCCATTACATGCTCTCCTCCTCCTGCTTTGCTCGGACAATTTTGTATAGATCTGAAGAAATTCGATGGGATTTTGAGATCCATCAAATTTCTCCATGTTCACCGGCCGAAAATGAGGTGGCGGTGACCGCTCGAAGGTCGGCGAAAATGCGGCATCCGGTAATCACTTCTTGACGCCTTCTTTGTAGGAAAGAAGGGTTAATGTCACCATGTGATCGTATCGACGATACCCTGTGTGGTGACTGCTACGTAGTAGGTCTTAGTTCTCTGAGGGAATACTCCTCGTACTCCACCCGTTAGAATTTCTTTGTCGAGTGGTGAATGATCACCTCTCAGGGGCTTCTTGATCTTGACCGATCGAAATGTATTTCTCGAATAGGGATCGATTCGACTTATGGCCGTGTCGATTCCTCGTGAAAATATTCGATTGGTCGGTAGCTAAGGAAGTCGTATTGCTACGACTACCGAATGTTGTCGATGAGGTACCTCCGTCTTGTCATCACGATTCGAAGTCTTTGCGTAATCTCTTCAGCAAAGAGATCGTACCCTGGTGTTCGAGCAAGCTCTTGGCTGGGATTCTCGAGCAAGTCGTTGATGTCCTGGAGTTCTTGTACCTCCTCCGACTGATGTTGAATGCGCCCAGGCAGGTTCTTCTGGACTGCAATTTTCTTTCTTCTGACGACATCAAAATCCTCCTCATCAGGTCTTGGAGGCCTTCTTAGTGGAGTGCGAGAATGTCGAGGATTTCCCTCGCGTTCATCAGAGTGTTGGTTCTCTCTGCCAACGGTGGTGCCCTTGCCATTACCACGAGGGGGCGCAGTGTGTGATCTTCGGGGAGTGTTCTTATCTCGGCCTCCATGAGGCTGACCCTGATTTGGGGGAAGGACGAAGACCTCCCGTTGATGATTCTCACTTGCGCTCGAGGCCTCCCGCTTGAGGAGTGCTCGAGAGACACCATCTGGCGACTTGGAGTAATCCTCCGTAGGGGAACTCCGGGTTATAAGCGTCTCCGTTCGCAAATGAGATCTGCGGGAGGCGGTCGAATTTGCAGAAAAGCATGCTTGATCCCACCCTCTCCGAGTTACCACGAGAGAGGATCACTAGATCTTTGGTGGAGTCTGGAATGGTGACTCCCGAACTTGACTTACCAAGTCGGACCGCCTTAAGGGACTTGAACACTTGGAGAAAAAACTCTCGTCGTGTTGTGAGTCCTCCTGGGAGCGGTCCTGGTCGGATTGACCCTTGTCCTTTGAGGGAATTGGCTCCTCTGTTGGACGTATAGTTGTGGGGGATAAGAATCCCTCCTCAACTCCATTAATGGGATGGTTTCTGGAGAATAATCTCGGAGGCAACATCACCATCGTGGATGCATCACTCGGCTCGTAGTCGAAACCGGCATCCATGTCGGCGTCTGCGTGTCTGCCAAGTCAAACCAGTTCTCCTCGTTCCATTCTCCTGCCATGATTGCATGAGATTGGAAAAAGAGAGTATGTTGACTAGAGATTACCGGAAGATCCCCACGGTCGGCGCCAACTATCGGTGTATTAGAACCGATCTTACGTAAAGATTATTTGATTCGGGGGGTCTCCTAGGGATGAAATCACGCAGAGTAGTTGACACGGGATGTTTAGACAGGTTCAGGCCTTCTCCAGAGAGAATAATAACCCTAATCCTGTGTGGTGTGGTATTCTTAATGATCGAGTAAGAAGCTAAGACTATTACAGAGAATCGAACTCCCTTCTCTACTCGCCCTTGATGCCCTTATATAGTCGTGAAGGAGTAGCCGTTTTGCCCTGCGGAAGAGGCGCCTTAATTGAGCCAGTAATGGGCGTGTGATGGCAGTAATTACCGGCGCATTGGCTTCTCCACGCCGTCTGGCCATTATCATTCAAAGATAATGGGGTATTTAAGCACAATTACTACGCGGGATAGTAGTGCGTGCAGACCGTTCGGATTCCTTAATCAATTGGACCCACTCGCCTGTAGGTTTGATTATAAGGTGGTCGTAGTTTACTTGGTCGTAGAAGGACTTACGACCAGGTAGCAGTCGTAGAAGGACTTGCGACTATGTAGTGGTCGTAGAAAGACTTACGACCATGTAGTGGTCGTAGAAAGACTTACGACCATGATATAGTCGTAGCAAGACTTACGACTATAGGGGTGATTGTAGAAGATCTTACAATCACTTGGTAGGCCTCTCCTTATAGATATAAGGGTATACGGGACTATGTGACATCATATTTACCCATAATAAGGATTATAGATAAAAGATAAAATGAGGATTATTAGATCCTCGTCAGTTGTCAAATTACGGTTAGTATCCTGTAGTTGCATAATCTGTAGGACTTGTTTATCCTCTACTACCATGAGCTTAGGTTATTTGCTGTGGTCGGAGTCCGATGGATGGACTCTGGTCACTTAGTAGTTTTCGATTGGAAATTACTTAGAAATGCTTAGTTTCGGTAGTACTGGGCGATCATCGATTGTAGTCGATGATCTTGATCACGCACTTACGTATTATGCCATTACGACCAGCACTTGTGCTTTGTTATTTTGTAAAATCAAAATCAAAAATGGAAAACGATTTGGACTTGGGCAAGTGGTCGGATGGTGGGTTATTGGGTTTGCGGATGTCTTGCCTAAGTCAACAAGGACCGAACATCTTGTTACACTAAACCAAGCATTTTTGCGTGCTAACCACGCGAGAGGGATATGGGACCTCTCTTGACTAAGTACTTTGGCGTGTGTTATCTCCGAGTCGTAGGAGGGGGTGGTGTGTGTTGTGTGAAACATGATATGTGGTCGTGTTCTTGTGTTGGGTGTGCGGTGGTGGAGATTCCGGGTAGGCTCTCCACCTCGAGGAGTGTCGTAGTTGCCCAAGGCTTTACCTGGGAAGGGTAGTTGACCGAGGCTTTACGATGACTCCGACACAACGTATGGGTTTCTATCCATACGGGCGGCTCGAGAGTAATACACAATATCGGAAATGTCTCGTAGGACTTAGCCGTGCCGGCATACCTAAGGAAGTGTGCTTAATAGCTTGGCAAAAAGGCGGTCTGGCGTGTGGGTACAGTGGTACACCCCTGCAGGGATAAAACTATTCGAATAGCCTCGTCCTAGGTTATGGACACGCATGGGGAGGTCTTCCAAGAGTTAGACTTCAACCTTTTAAATTAAAATTTGACATGGGTGGTATGAATGGGTAATTCATGCTATTGTTGTGGTGACTAAGGGTTTAGTCACTTCCAGGATTGTTGTTGTTCCCTATCTACTGTTATATTGTTGTCTGTTGCGATTATTTGAACATTAAAAAAAACTGATTTGTTAACTTGCTTTTAAATGTACTACATTATTGCAAATAAAGATTGCTTTGTGCTGAAAATGAAACATACAGCATCCACTCAAAAAGCTTGCATATAGTTATGTACATGTCTGTTACTCTACACGTAAGTCTTGCGAGTACATTCAATGTACTCACCTGACTTTGCTGGGCTCTTTGTTGCAGGGGAGGAAGGTGAGCCCCAAGGGCCTCACTTTTGTGAAATATGCTGTGGATTCGACGACTAGCTTGGCGGTCCGGTCGGTTGCCTTGTGGGTTAAAGGCACACTGATTGGCTCTTTTGTTTATGGTCATCTTATGGCACTTTTGCTTCCGCTGTTAAATTTTCTTTATGTATATGTCATTTGGCCGGTCGGCCTCTTTTTTGTAATAACTATCTTTTATTTATGTTATCTTCTGGTTGTTGCTTTGCTTCGGTTCTGTGTGAATGAATGGAATTGATGCATGAACTTTGTAAAGAGGTGTGTATACTGCATTTCTGGGAAGTATACATGTCTCGAGTCTCGGATTATCTGATTTGTGATGCTAGGACCAAGTGGATGGTTAAGCATTACAAGCCCGATAAACCGGGGTCTCACAGTAAGGTCGATCGCGTGTGAGCGTGGTTGATAACGATAGTTGTGCGGGTGTAGCGAATTGCGAGGTGAAGATCTGCGGGCCGGAAGCCTCAAAGTGTCAACGTCCTCACGACGAAACAAATCGAACATATCGGAAGATCGGGCCGCCGTTTACTCATCATGCAGAGTGATAAACTATTCGAATAGCCGTGCTCACAGTTATGAGCGTGCTTAGTGCTGCTGATATGGCAGTAGCTTTGCCTTTCAAACTATTTTCTCACAAAAGATTGGGGTAATGATATGGGATTTTTACCTTGTTGAGTTAAATACTATTTCTATGGCTGAAAATGAATATATTTTTGCTTGCAACCTATTAGGGTACGCGCATTGTTATTATTTTGATTCGGTTCCTTACTTACTATCCTGTACTTACTTTTCTTAAACTGCTCTTTTAAAATTTTGTTGTAAATTACTACTTATGAATATTATAAATAAAAGATGCTTTGATCAAAACAACTTGTGGAGTAGAGCCATTTATTTGATAACCTTGCATCTAATATAATTTTATGATACACTACAAGTCTTCTTGAGTACATATTGTACTCAATCTTGCTATTATTGTTGGTTTAGAGTTTGCAGATGAGCCGATGTCGGACGACGTGTTCTTTGCTCCTGACACCAGAGGGTTCGGTGACAGGTCTACCTAGGCTTTGTTCTTTATCGTTACCTGCGGGATCGGATGGGCATGACGCTGGAATTTTGCTACTATTACTATATCTTCCGCTGCTATCTATTTTGTTTACTCGATGATCGCTTTTGTTTGGCCGGTCGGCCGTTGTTGTAATACTTGTTGTAATAGAATAAGTAGAATACTCTTTTGCTTTTTTTCAGTGCGTGTTTGTATGGATGTGATTGTCAAATATTATGAATGCGTGTTCTAGCCATTAACCGTGGAACTAGTACAGTATACATATAAAATCTTCGAGTATTCTACGTCCAGAGATCCGACAGTGAATTAAGCCGGGATTCCCCTCCAAGTCGTCACCCAAATACGCTAGCAGGTCGACCCTGGAAATGTGAGATTTCCCTAGGATTAGGCAGGAATCACGGCGGGTACTGGACCTCCCAAATAAGCCCTTCCCATGTAATTAATCAGAAACTAACACATGGAAATGAATGATCGATGACGCTACTTGACGGTCAAGTCTAGCTAGCTCCGAGTAATGCACAATTAATAAAATCCCATGGGATCAACATCGACACATGCAGATATCCACACCTGGTCAGCCCAAAGAAAACTTAAAGGAAAAGAGTTTACATTTTGTGGGAAACCTACAAGCGTCCGACAGCATCATTGGCTGCAGGAACAAATCAAGAATTAACCTCGGTCAGCCTAAACAATCGTGTTGAAGTTAGTAGTAGTACTCCTTTCGATCAGAGAAGTGTGAAGTCATCGAGATGATACTTGGTCACTTAAAAAATATATAAAAGTGCAATGTTATATTATGAAAGTACCTTTTTACGATAAGTTTATCGTTATCATTTTCACGCATCCAAACCATAGAAGCTAGGTAATATCTTGGTGACGACCGGCGTCTGGACATTCGATGAGAAGCTTCCTATCGGACTGAGTTTTTTTAATCTATTTTTAAAAAATATTTTAAAAATAACATCTTCTTAACTTCATTTTCAATTCTAACCCATTTTATCACGTCATGACCCCGTAACGTGATAAAACTATGCTGCCACTCCACCGATCGTGACATGATCAAACCTGTCACGATAGCCTTCCGAGCCAACACGAGTCCATAGAGTAGTTGCGTGACAATACTCGTTTGCTATACCGAGATCCGTGGCATGACAACGTGCTTTTGACATGCCACGTGTTGTGGCATAACCAAATGGGTCGAAATTGGAAATAAAGTTAGGGAGATATTATCTTTAAAATATTTTTAAAAAATGAATTAAATAATAAAAAAGACTATATCGGACAATACCATATAGCATCTTTGCACATGCAACAAAAAAATTCAACATATACAATACAAGTACTTGGATATCGAAAAATGGTGGGGGATCTGTGAGGACCCAGGGAATTGAACTTGTAATACTTAACCATCCGATTGGTTCTAGCATTACAAATCAAAAATCTCGCCCTCGGTGTATTGTGTACCTCCCAAGAGCAGTACACATACACCTCACAAAACAATATCAAAAGTAAAGCCATACAACAATATTGCAATATCGTAGTCTGCAAAGATTACAACATAATCATCATACAACTTCAGTTTTCATATATACGGACGACCGGCCAAATAGGAATAATAAAATTTAAGTACGCAGTGGAATAATAAAAGCTATAAGATGGCACAAAAGAAAGCCGACCGGCTGCCCTTACCCACAAGGCAACCTGACCGGAAGCCCACCGAGTTAGTTGTCGTCCTCGTAGATAACTCTCACGATGATTTACCCCTTGAGGATTAACCTCCTCAGAAATTTGCAGCAACCGAGTTGAGTATAAAGTTGTACTCACAAGACTTACAAGTAAAAGAATATTTAGATGCATTCATGTATCAAAGGAAGGATACTACACATAGTAATTTCAACAATAAAGTAATATTTCATTTGAAGTACAAGTAGTAGATTGAAAAGGCAAGTGAGTAAATATTTTTGATACTTTAAATAACAGTAAGTAAACAATATTAGACAACATCTAAACAACAACAGGTGGCTTCCCCGCAGCTCACAAACATAGCATGAGATCACTCTCAATGCCAACCGATCAAGTTTTGAAGTTAAAATTCCAAAACGTCAAGTCTAACTCCTGCAAGTCCTATCCCAAGCGTGTCTATAACCTAGGACGAGGCAATTCGAATAGTTTATACCCTACAAGGGTGTACCAATGTACCCACACGCCAGACCGCCTCTTTTGTCAAGCTATTTAGCACACTTCCTTAGCTATGCCGGCAAGACTAAGTCCTACGAAACTTTTTTAATATAATGTATTAACTACGGGTCGCCCATATAGATGAAAACCCATACGTTGTGTCGGAGTCATTGGCAAAGAGATAGCTTACCGATGCTCCTCATGGTAGGGGACCTAACCCAGAGCCCATCCCGCACGCCCATAACAACATAATATTTTTTTAACAGTACAACGACCACCATACGACCCGAAGTTAACACACGCCAAAGTACTAACTCAAGAGAGGTCACATATCCCTCTCATGTAATTAGCACATAATAATACTTGGTTTTGATGAAACAAGATGTTCGGTCTTTGTTGACCGAGCCAAGACATCCATACACCCAACAACACACCATCCAACCACTTGCCCAAGTCTAAATCATTTTATTTGCATTTTTAGTTTTGAAACTAACATAGCACATGGTAATGTACATAGCATAGTAAAATTATTTGTCGATAACCATCCAATTCTATCGGAATCTAAGCATGACTAAGTATTGATTAACATAAACATGTATAGACTTTATAATATCCACCGAGCACTAACATCAGCGAGGATAATAACTTAGGTCTAGCGGAAAGGGATAAACATTTTCTACAACTCATGCATCTAATAGGAATAACCACCTCTAACGAAAAATAGTTATTCAAGTAGAACAAGCATACATACAAGTTGTAAACAAGATATTTTGTAATGAAAGTAATAGAATCAATATGATCAAAAATGGGCTACTTGCCTTGTTGAAGATAACCTTCTTGCTACTGTTGAGGATCACAATAGAACTCGTTCGGATCTTCGTAAACTAACGTTCGAATATGAAAAGTCAATAAGAACATATAACATTGAATATATCCAAAAATTCAATGTTCTCCAAAATGTATGAAAATTTCACAGTAGGTAGATTATGATTTTAGATGAATTTAACAATAATTATTTTATTTGTAGTTTGTGTGTGGAAGTTATAGCCTTTGGAAGATCAAAGGGAAGAAAAATCAGAAAAAATACAATCTCTCATTATTCATCCGAAAATTATCTTTTTGGCAATGTTTTCCAGAAATGTGGTGAGGATAAAAATCACATGGCCTGATAGATAATAAAAATTTATAACCATAATAACTTGGTTTTCCTCATTTGGAGTTCATATGAATTTTTTAATTTAAAGCATTTTCTAGTGTAAAAAAAACCTATTCTGAGATTAATATTAAAAACTATATTTTTCCAAGACAGTAACATGTATAAAATTATACCATATTAAATTTCATTAAAAATAAAAATTACCAAAGTTGGTTTCACTAGATTTGGAGTTAAAATGAATTAGTTATGCATTTTTGAAGTTAATTGATTTTTGAATGTAACAATAATTCATTTTGAAAATTATAAATGCATTTAATACTTTTTGTACCGAGAGGAATCTGGCCAGAGTCTATGACGGGTGGGGTCCAGTGCATAGTATCATTTTCTATTTAATTTTCGATTAAAATGTGCACTGACATGTGGGACCCGCCTGTCATAGACTAGGTCCACATGCATAGTGCGTGGAACGAGGGTCCATGAGTCGGTCCACAGTGCAAAGGCAAAGTGCACAACACACTTAAGGGGCGGCCCATGTGTCAAAGGAACATTAGCCATAAATAGCGTCATCTACTGAACAATTAAGCCTAAACTGACAACGTTAAATGCTAATGACCGTGCTACAGTAATTACCGAAACATCCAACAACAGAGTCGTGGCAAAGCTGGCCGTTGCTGAGCTCGCCGGCGGCAAGACAGCGGTACACTAGGCCCAAAGTAGGCTAAAATGGAAAGCTGGTGCTCGAGGCTACCTTCCGATGTTGTCTTTGCCGGCGGAGGGGCACGGTGTCGGAGTTGAGCGGAGGAGGTGAGCACTGGTGCGACGGTAATTGATGAAGAGTCTTCTCTAATGTAAATTGATCTTTGGATATGGGCTCCGAGGCTCTTGTGACATCAAGGAGGGGCACGGGGACCAAGGGCCTTCATCTTCAGCTCCGGCGGCACCCGGGTGCTGCGACGATGGCACATGCACTGCGACGACTCCAAGTTAGGTGAAGAGCTTCAACAAAGGTGGTGAAAAACATTCATGGGAGCCTCGCGAAGCTCACTGTGCTCTTGATGGTGGTTTAGAGAGGCCGAGGCTGTCCGGCGACATCAGCTGAGGGTGGTGCGGTAGGGGTCCTTGTGGCGGTGACGCTTGGGTGATGTAGAGCTTCAACTAGGCCTTGGAGAAGGATGAGGGAGCCGAGGAGATGCTCCATAAACAAGGAACCGTTGTGGTTCTTACTGGGGATGGTGCGGCGGTGTGGGCGGCGCTTTTGGCCATGGTCGGGGAAGACAATGATGCCGGCGCGATCCCACAAAAGAAAGGTGGAATTAATAGGGGGAAGTGATGCCCATTCTCTAGAACGCGTGCTGACACATATAGAGGAGAAATGAGATCAATGGGTTGGGCGACAAGGTGATAGGTGACCTCAGCGGCACTCTTGTCAGAGCCGAGGACGACTCGCACGACCCGACTTCTACAGACGCTTTTACTAGCAGATCCCATGGGCAAAAATGTACGGCATGGTGAGGCAAATGCTACACTGGGCTTGTTGGTCAAGGAGCGGCAAAGGTGAGGCTCTCTCCTTCTCTCTCTCTTTCTCGGCAGAGAGCAAAATGGGACAGAGGGGGGCAGAAAGGGGGTTTAAGAGCATGCTAATGGCATGGACGACGATGGTGTGAGAAGGAGATGCTGTCGGGTAGGTCGCAGAGGGCGATGGGGCAACGATGTTAGCGGAGGCATGATAGAGCATGGATGCTGCGTGGAGCTCAGCTCCTGCGCCGCGCCATGATGAGCTTGACGACGGCGGTGTAAGCGTGGGCGGCGGTCACGCGACGGAAATAAACGATCAGTTGGATCGGTTGGAGTCCGATTCGAGTTCGAGGAACAGTGTATGGCTCGATTGGGTCAATAGTGCAAGTGTTGACTGATCTGAAATTCAAATCCTCACACTTTGACCAGCCTAGAAAATGTAGAAAATAAATTTAAAAAATTCTAAAAAAATTCGGGGAGGTTCCTGGGATGACCTAGTATCCATAGAAAATTTGAAACCTCACTGTCACATTTTGTTTGCTTGTTTTTAAGCCTTTAACTACATGGGGTTATTCAAATGAGTCTTGAATTATCTTATGGTTGAATCGGCTTCTGAAAATTTGGGAACAATTATATTTATTCATGATAAATATTATAAGAGTTAAATAAATTATTTCCCAAGGGTGATCATAAATTTTTATTTCTATTTTCCTTTGGAGCTTCAATTTGAGTTGTATGTTTTCTTTGATTTCAAAATTTTTAAATGCAAAATTTTATGCAAATGCTCCAGAAATCAAATGCATGTTCAAAAGTTTTAAAGTTTTCACCTTTTTATAAATTTTAAATACAAACTCAAGATTTGAGATATTACAGGATCCAAGTTTCTTATCAAAATTCACTTGAAAATTATAGATCTCGTTCGTATACATAGATATACTTGGAAAAGAGGAACATAAGATTGGGAGAAAATAATCGACAATTTCATTGCCTTTGCAACATTCTAAAAAAAACATATGCAACAATTTAGGGACACTAGCAACAAAATAAATTAGAGAAGGAACATAGCACCTAATGATTGCAACAAAAAAACATCTATTTGTAGGATAAAAATCTCAATGTTGCAACTGTTTTTTTTTGCTTATTGTTGCACATGTGAAATCAAAATATTGCAAAAAATACAACAATCGATAAACAAATCTACAACAAACGAAGAAATGGGCTGCATCATTGTTGAGAAATACATGCAACAACCTCACTGCAGGAAGCATGCGCACGAACGATAATGTGTAGCTGAGCTCACGAAGGGAGGAAGAAGACAGTCGCCCTCGTCGACGAGCAACCCGAATTTGGCGAGGCCTAGACTTGGCACTACATCTTTTAAGGTCGGGCCTTCGAGCCATCGGTTTTGCCAGAATAGTGTCATCTCTCCATTTCCAATGGTAATACTTGGTCCCAACTGACTAGATCCAACTACTGACTTAAGCGGTGTGATGCATCCTCCCATTGACATCATCGGCCCTTCCCATCCTGCAAGTCGAGCTACGATTCGATCGAGCAGAGTTTCCCGCAGTGATAATGGCAGGCCAAGGTACGGTATTTGCATGGGAATTGTTCGTGATAGCTTAGGCGCGGCGCTAGCATTTCCATGAATATTTTGGAGATGCCGCGGAGCAGGCTGATTGGTCTGTAATCACCTGCTGCTGCTGCAACTTGCTTCTTGGAGATTAGAGCAATGTGGGCATTGTTTAATCATTGCAAGTTGGTCTCGTTTAAACTGTACAGATGTTCCGTTACTGCAAATAGATCCTCACTGATTATCTCCCAGCACTTCTTGTAGAAGGCGCATGTGTAGCCATCAGGGAAAACATTACTGGTAAAAAAAAATTTATGGAAGGGTTGCGATAACACCGTTTTTCGTCGGTTACAGGAATTTTTGACAAAATTTCAGCCAATATTTTTTAATTGAAATTTGATTTTTTTCTCTCTCCCAGATGTAACTTGTTTCACCATAGCTCTGTCGGCATGCTCGTTGTAATCTCCTGTGAACGGTTCCTCCAGGCTGTGGACAAGTCCGTCGTAGGAAGCTACAAATGATCCCAGTTAATTGTTGGCCCTGCATGACCTACTGTCCCTAGTAGGTCAGTGAAACGGTCATGCAAGATCATATTCCTTTTCCGCATATAGGGTATGGGTACCCTGTGGCGTTGCCAACGATCTAATGAAGTTCTTCCTCCAACACGCATGTTAGAGGAAACCACACATGCGAAGCTGGCTCCATGTCATGGCCAGTCCACGCTTGACCATTCGCTCGCGATTGACATGACGCGCCTGGGCCCGTGAACAGGTCTACTTTCGCACAATAAAAATCAGTTAATTACGCTCTATATATACCCTCGTCTGTGCCCAAAGCATTCTCCAAGAAGCAGTCTGGTGGTATCCTCTCGAGCCTTCCGTTCGACAAGCCAAGCCGAGCCGAGCAGAGCAGAGCGGAGCAGCAGAGCAAGGCAAGAAGAAAACAAGCGCGCGCGCGGCAGAGAGGCGACCAAGGAGAAGCAGCCGCCTGTTCGGTCGATGGCGTCGGAGTGGTGGCTGCTGCCAGCGTGGTTGGGCTCCTGCGCGGCGTGGTTCGTTTTCCTGAACGTCGTCGTGGGCGCCATCGCGGTCCTGTCCTCGCGGGCGCGGCCGCCGTTGTCGCCTTCGCCCCGCCACGGCGGGATCTCGCGCAGGGCCTCGTCAGCGGTGCTGCAGCGCCTCCGGTCATTCTCCATCTTCTCCTTCCCGTCCGCGTGCTTTTACAACGCGCCGGACACGGCCACCGCCACCTTCCAAGAAACAGAGGAGCCAGGGACGGCCAGGAAGCGGCCGAGCGCGCTCGCACCACCAGCCGCGGCAGAGCCAGCTCGGGTGGCAGAGGAGGACGAGGACGAGCCGGGGGAGGATCCGAACTCGATGAGCATGGAGGAGGCGTACGCGCTGGTCCTGGCGGGACGGCGGCGGCCGGCGCCGACGGAGGAGGAAGTGCGCAGGTCGGAGGTGGACGCCAAGGCGGAGGAGTTCGTCCGAGAGTCCAAGGATGACCTGAGGCAGCAGCGACTCAACTCCATCTTCAACTACACCCAGATGCTCAAGAACCGCGCGCTGGCCGCCGGCCGTCGGCCGCCGGTAGCCGGGCCGGATACCCGCCGTTGATCGTTCCCCTGCTCGATTGACACACGTGCTTGTTCAAACTTCAATGTTCAGATCACACCACAATCCAGAGGCCAATTCAGCTTTGAGTTCTTCTCAAGTACGTAGCCGCGGGCTCGCCGCCGGCCGCCGGCAAGTTCAGCTTTGATTCACGTGTTCATTTGTTCAGAGGTCAGGATTCAGAGGAGACCAATTCATGTTTGAGTAGCTCTTGTGCATGTGTTAATGTACATAGTCAGATTACTTGTGCATTTTTTTGCTTGTATACATTTGAATGTTCTATTGTACACATTTCATTTATTCTTTTTCAAAAGAGGTCAGTATAATCATATGTGTGATTTTTGCAACCTGATAAATTCTGTATATTTTGAAAGAAAAGCTAGTATACTATTGTACAACTAACATTAGCATATCAAGTTGGAAGTAATGACCAACCACTAGCATTAGCAGCTACACTCTAGATGATCCATCTGTGGAATTTATGGGCCTTGAACCCAGATAAATAACTTGTTAGTAACCATGTTAGCCAAAATGAAAATACCATTTTCTATATGTTTTTAGACGAGAGGATCATTTATCTGTAACCAGAAAACGGTATTCTTTCCCCTCGAAGGGGAAAAAAAGAGAAAAAAAAATGGTATTCCTTTCACTGCATGCATGCTAGTGAATAACTTTGGACCTTTTAAGATATAACTAGTATCTCATGATATATATATATATATATATATATATATATACCCTAAAATCATAGGTGTGCCTCGTAATAAATAACATATTATGAATTACGCAGTTATACCACTAATTTTCTCAAAATTCTTCCCCACGATGCCAACTAGCCAAGTAGAGAAAGCGAGCGATGTCACGTCACGTCTATCTGCTAGCTTTCAGCCGAGGCCCATATAAGTCAAATCGTGTTACTTACGAAATCAGTAAAACCTAGCCTAATAAAGTCCAATTTAGCTCCATTTACATTTCACCAGGCCCATAAGGCCATACCAAAACAACTCTTATCAAACCCCCCCTACACCCACAGGCCACAGCGTCAGGTTCGACCTTACGTCGAACACCTCGTAGGCACCATGAAATCCTCCTCCCTCGTGTTGAGCACCTGACACGAAGCGGCGGCGCGGCAAGATGCTATCCCGCGCGCGGCGCATCCACCCCGCCCTCCGTCGCCTCCTCCTCCCAACCCCTGGTCCCTCCGCTCCTCCTCCTTTCCCACCGCACCACCCCACCTTCCAAACCCCTGAACCCTTCCCTCTCCTCCGCCGCCACCTCTCGTCGCCACCTCCGGCGCCGGTCTCTTCTGACCTCCCAGCCGTCAACGCCAATGGTATCTGCCCGGGTTGCGGCATCGCCATGCAGTCCGCCGACCCGTCCCTCCCGGGTTTCTTCTCCCTCCCATCCCTCAAGTCCCCCGACTACCGCGCGCTCCTCGCGCCCTTCACCGCCGACGACACCAGCATATCGGCCTCCCTCAAGTCCGGGCACCTCCGGGAGGGCCAAGAGACCTCGCGGGGGGACGAGGTGGCGGTGGCGGCGGCGGCCGCGGAGGGCAAGAAGGAGAGCAAGGTGGTGGTGTGCGCGCGGTGCCACTCGCTGCGCCACTACGGTCGCGTCAAGCGCCCCGACGCGGAGCACCTGCTCCCGGACTTCGACTTCGTCGCCGCAGTCGGCCCGCGCCTCGCGTCGCCCTCGGGAGCCAGGTCGCTCGTGCTGCTCCTCGCGGACGCATCGGACTTCGACGGCTCCTTCCCGCGCGCCGTGGCGAGCCTGGTCGCGGCCGCCGGCGAGGCCCACCGCTCAGACTGGAAGCTCGGGGCACCGGCTAACCTCCCTCGCGCACTGCTCGTGGTCACCAAGCTCGACCTGCTCCCGACGCCGTCGCTGTCCCCAGACGACGTGCACGCATGGGCGCACGCCCGCGCGCGGGCCGGCGCCGGTGGCGACCTGCGGCTCGCCGGGGTGCACCTCGTCAGCGCCGCGCGCGGGTGGGGCGTGCGCGACCTGCTCAACCACGTGAGCGAGCTTGCCGGGGCGCGCGGTAACGTCTGGGCCGTCGGCGCGCGGAATGTCGGCAAGTCGACGCTGCTCAATGCCATTGCCCGGTGCTCCGGGGTAGAGGGCGGGCCAACCTTGACTGAGGCGCCGGTTCCGGGAACAACCCTCCGGGTGATCCGCGTTGACGGCGTTCTTGGAGCACAGGCGAAGCTGTTTGACACACCAGGCCTGCTTCATGGGCACCAGCTCACGTCGAGACTGACTAGCGCGGAGCAGAAGCTGGTTCTAGTGAGCAAGGAGATGCGGCCAAGGACATACAGGATAAAGGTCTCATTTTTTTCCATCTTATGCACCCTTGACCAATGATGTTCGTGATTATGCCCAATAGGGATAATTGATGCTCATTTCCTCAAGCCCTTGGCCAATGATGTTTCTTGTGAACAACTCTAGCTTGTTCTAGCTCTGTGCGACAGAACTGAATCTGCTTTTGGTACAGCAATTGTGATTATGTGAGGACCTGTAGGGAAGATTGGAAGGTAAATAGTTGCTTTTTCAAGTAAAAAAGAAATTGTGGAACTGAAGTCGGCAAATGCTGATAATAAACTGGACTGGGAAATTGACACCTGTTGTACTTGTGAAGTTTCAGTTCTTAGACTATAATTGCATATCATGGCTGGTTCAATCTTGAATAACTTAAGAGTTCCTTTTGTTAAGGATCAATAGTGAGACATGATTCTTCACCTTGTTGTTTTGGCATGCCCTATGTTAAACTGTCCATGCTTATATCTACTTTGTCTCACAATCTTTACAGGCAGGGCAGTCTATACATATTGGAGGACTGGTGCGCCTGGACATTGAAGATTTAACTGTAGGATCAATCTATGTTACAGTATGGGCATCACCACTTGTTCCACTTCACATGGGGAAGACGGAAAATGCAACCGTTATGATAAAAGACCACTTTGGCTTGCAACTGCAGGTATCCTTCTCTGAATGGACTATTTTTGTTTCTTTTTCTCCTGATTTGTGTTATATTGCTTCACATTATGAAACAAGCTGCTGGTTGATTTGGTAACTGCAGCCTCCCATAGGCCAGGAAAGGGTGAAAGAGCTTGGTAAATGGGTAAGGAAACATTTCAAAGTTTCTGGGAATAGTTGGGATGCAAATTCTATGGATATAGCCATTGCCGGTCTTGGTTGGTTTGGAATCGGGCTGAAAGGAGAGGCGGTGTTAGGACTGTGGACATACAATGGCGTCGATGTTGTCTCCAGGAGCTCCCTTGTCCATGAGAGAGCATCCATTTTTGAGGAAGCCGGATTCACAGTTTCAAAGGTTGTCTCTCAGGCAGATAGCAAGGCAAATAAGCTGAAGAGCACTAAGAATACAAACAGGAAGGAGAGCAAAGCCAGTCCATCTCCCTCTGCAGCACCAGAGGAGAACAAGGCTAGTTCATCTCCCTCTGCAGCACCAGAACCTTCAGAACCTGCTGCGACTGTAGATGCTTGAGTGTTCATCATTCCATTCTGTGATAGTTTTGCACATGTGACTATGTGTTCTAAAATATTGGCATTTGGCCATATAAACTGTCAGTTGAGGTTTGAGGCATACAAAGGCATGGAGTGTGCAATGCATACTTGTTCAGAGAGGCCCTGGTGTTCGCAGAAGGTTTTTCTGGGAGCATGGATGTTTTATAGTCTTGTCGTGGTCTGGTAATAATAACCTGAATAGCAGTCAAATGAACCTTTGCTAGTTTGCTTGGATCGTACGTCCAATTTGGACAGTCAGCCAGCCAAGTCTGGAAAACTCCTTGTAAGATGTTCTCTCTGAACTTCTTTCAAAATCCACATATCACAGCTTGTTTTACTACATCAAAATGCAGATCCTGAGATAGTCAGCTTTACATTTGAGTCGTGTGACAAAGTTTTACATCTCATAATTTATTATCTTGTAAAGTTGTAATATCTGAATTTTGAGATAGATTCTATGGATTAGCTTGTTTCTCTTTCCAAGATTGCCTGAGACTATAAATTCAGTGGGCATCCTTCACAGAATCACATCTCATTTTGCTACAGAACTCCTTACTAAATTCTGTTGGATTCTGAGATAAGTCATTGAACCCTGTACCGCTAAAGCTTGCTTTCTTGCTAGACTGATTATATGGTTTGCGTTTACATTTTCACTGATTCTGTCTTCGTTTCTTAAAATTGTTGCATTGCCATGTACTTCTGGAACTGAGTCTTTTTTAATCGAAGAAGCTAGAAGAAATGTGCATGTGTACAATGCTCTCATAGAAGCACATACAGGGTGGGTGTCAATGAACAGGCTTTCCTTCCGGTTGATAGATGAACATCAGGGGAACATCTCTGAATGTGTTGAATGGGAACAGTGTCTGTAATTCTGAACAATATTTCCTTCTGGTTGAGAAGATGCATAAATGCACAACAACCCTGCACTGTAAATTACATTACTAGCATGGCACAGAGAAATCCCCTGCAAAATAAGCAGCTACAATTATATTGCATCTGGCAATGTGTTGGCACATGCATCTATCTCTGAACTAGATCTCTGCTTGCTTTATTGAGTGCTTATCTTTATAATCTTTACCTGGTTTGGTTTCTGCTTATCCATCATAAAGTACAAACTTCTTGCATTAATTAAACGGAAGCACCAATGTAATAGTTTTGTATCAAGGTCGGTAGTTAACGGCTATGCTTTCCCGGGATTAGCTTTTGATTTTGGACGGGAGCTTCTAAATAAATACTTCTAAGTTGCTCGATTCGGCTGATTCCCATTCAGAATGGTGGACTACTTGATGCTGAGCCAAATCAAATATCAACAACAAATTAACATCATCACGCCGTCTTTCTTCGATTTGAGATATGAAATTGTGCTAGGATTATTGGCACAGATGTTTGTAGGGTAACTGTTACGAATTTTGTGATTAGACGACTGATGAGTACTGTAATTTGTCAGGTCATAGATAACACTACATGAAAATTCTCCTAGATGAAGTTATTAAAAAAAAATACTAAATTTAACTAGATGTATCTAGAGTTGCTATTTTTCTCTCAGTTAGATCGTTAAACTTCTGTAACACCCTAGCTTGTCATGCGGGCCCAGAATGCTACCACTACACCTTATTCATTACAAACTTTGCGCAGCTAATTTAACAACCAGTCATAATACAGCAAAAGTGAATTATCTAGGGAGGATGGTTTGCATTTGTGACTACATGTGACGAGGATGTGCTATTCTCCCTTTCCAGTGCAGGTCATCTGCGGCGTTCACCTAAAAAAACGAAGTAAACAAGGGTGAGTCCGAAGACTCAGCAAGCACATAATACAAATGATAAACACTGCCATTCTGACATAAACATGACCATATCATCATTTCCATCATTAACATTCCATTAGTGCAAAACCTCATTAACCTACATACTCATTTCATTATCCATATATGCGAATGCACCATCATGCTCATGCTCATATGCATCTCATCAGCTGATACAGGTATCGCGGAGTGTTCACCCGTCGATGACACACTCTTCCCCCATCTTCGTTAGGATGGAGTCCTTACATTGTAGGACTTTATCTAGTCCATACAGATGTAAGACTTTATCTAGAGCACACCGGATTAGTCATGTAGCTTTCTCACCGACCGCACCAGAATAGTTACATAACTTTCTCACCGTCCTGGCTCATGCATTCTTTCCATGATGCAAATGCACATGTCCATTGTCATTAATATGATTTATCATTGTCAATATTAACAGAGTAGTCTCATTACTCACCTTATCCCAACATTATTGCCATCAACATATGAACATTATAATGTAAGCATCATCATGTAAACATATTTCATAGCATTCATAGGATATCGCTATACCATGCACTTGCCTATTAACCAAGCGGAGCGGAGTAATGTGTGGTTGACGTCGTTCCCGAACCTCCACCTGTATAGGCAGTTGACCAGACTCAAAACAGTACACATACGGATGACATGATCCTACGCGTAAAACGACACAAACAAACCCCTTTCAACGACACTGTCCTACTGACTCAGTGTCCGAAAATAATAATAATAATAAATAAATAAATATGGATTAGGGATCGCGTTGAAAACTTGCAAATAAAAATTTATCGGTGTACCCCAAAATTTCTTTCTTTTTTTCCCTCCTAGCCGAAGCCATCCACGCCGCGCCGCCTTATCCCCTCCTGCCGACTCTCTCCTCCTCCCCTTACCCCCTCCTCTCCGCCTCTCTATCTCTCACTCTCTCCCTCGCACCCTCTGCCGCCGCTGCCTCCACTCAGCCGGTCACACCTCCGGCTCCCTCTCGGCTCCCGGCGCACCCTGGCGCCGACTGCCGCGTCTGGTCGCCTCCGGCTCCCTCCTCCTGGACCTCTTCCCCCACGGTGCCGCCTCGCCTGGCCCCTTCTCTTCTTGGCCGCCGGCCCGCTCTGGCCCAGCGCCACCGTCGGCGTCGCCTCCTGCTCGGTTCGCACCCCTAGGTGCCACTCCCGTGCGTCGACCCCGCCAGGATGCACCTCGGTGCATCGCCTCCTCCCTCCGGCTTCCCCACCTCGGCTGTGGCTCCAGTGACGCCTCGCCACTGGCTCCTCCAGCGCGGCCCGACTCCCCCTTGCGCCCGGCTCGGCCTCCGGCCGCCGTACGCCTCCCCTTAGAGCCGCTGCCCCAAGCTCTACTCCAAGGAAGTTCTACTCTCCTCTCCTTTTCTTACTTTATGCATCCTAGAGTTAGGCCATGCTTGCTTGATCGAGATAGAGGGATAGAGTACCTACTTGGTTTGCCGGTTACGGGGTGGGGAGTGGCGACGATGTCATGCGTGGTTGCCGGAGCTGCTCCCTGGTGGTGCTTCTCTGGTGGGTGCTCTCCTCTGGTGGATGCTCTCCTCTGGTGGCTTATGGGGGAGAAGCTCTGACTGTGCTCTCTGTGGCTTGGTCTTATCCCTCGCTCCCTTTGCTCTCTCTCCCTCCTGTTGATTTTCTTACCGTGAGAAGGTAAATTGGTAAAATTTATTACCACTGTTTACTTTCACTCAATTGCAATTTCTAGTGGCATTACAACTTCAACGTTTCCCTCACGACTTAATCGTGCCAATCAGAACCATCTGTCGATGGAGTAACAGGGAAAACAACAACATGCAAGGGAACTGGTTGATATAACTAACCAAGCTCGAAGACCAAAATAAGTACTTCCTTCCGCCACAAAAACACGTCATTTTGTGATATGTGCAGTCTAATTTTTAGAATTTTAGTTATCAATATATTTTAAAATATTTAGATTAGATATATAAAAATCATATGTATATATTTGTCTCGAAAAGTACTTTCATAATATTATAATTTTATTAGGTTTTATAAGCAATAGAAATTAATTGGTCAAAATTGTTTGTAGTGCCCGATAGATACTATACATTAAAGAGGTTATATATACCATTATTTATAAGTGATGTGGAGGGTAAGTGGTATAACCAGTCAAGTTTGAGGCAATTCGCTCCAAACTAGATGTTGCGGGATGGCTACCTAAACTGACAAAGTGTTGTCTTTCACACAATGAATCACAACATCTAATAATACAACATCCGCACGTTGGCTTTTCTAATTTTCTATCATTCTATCATACAAGCTGCTACAAAAAAGATAATCTGTATATCACAAAATAATTAGAGATTGAACTATACTAAAGAATAGAGTAATGGAATACAAATCATGATTGTGAAGGATAACATTTTGAGGTCTTGTCTGGAGCATAGATAAAATGGTTTTAATTGGTCATGGATTAAGCTTTTCAACTCTATACAAACATGCAGATCATAACATAAGTTGATTGATAGGGACCAATGCTAAGCAAGTCTTACCCCTTAAACCAATTTCTAAACGAATTGCACGAATCAATAGGGTGCCAGCCCCTGCCTCAAGCCTTGCCCCTTAATTTTTAGTAAAGAAAAAAAAAGTGTCACTTTTGTCGAGTGCCTTCCGATTAATAATCCAATTCACTCACGCGTCGTCAATCATCCAAACCACTCACGCATGACGTTGCATCCGAAAGAACGGCTCCGTTAATTTCTCGACCAATCTCGCCTCGATCGCCAAATGATCGTGCGTGCGTGCGTGCTTGCGTGTACGTCAACTTGAAGACAACGGTGTGCACGTACTGTAGTCCATTGGCTCACTCGTGTGCTCGCCTGACCGTGCCTGTTCGACTCAGATTTTGGAAACCTTTGTAAAAAAAAAATAAACCCATCTAATGTGTGTTTAGTTGATGAACAGGTCTTTATCAAGATCATGGTTCCGATTACCGGCCGATTTTCGACCGATTTTTGGCAATTTCGGCTCTACTGATACCTCGATAAAAAAAACCCAAACCGGTCAAAATCAACCAATAAAAATAGGATTTGCTTGAATTTTATCTTTTCCATTTTATCATCGGAAAAGTCAAATATTGATTTGAATACTCAAAATTTTATGATTTTCGGCCATTTCGGTTCTACCGGTGACCCGGCGCGGTGCGGGGTGTTGCTTTGGTAAGCGCCCGATCAACACACGCATATGTATGCTGCAATTTACACATGCAGCTTTGGACATCCACAGTATATATATATATATATATATATATATATATATATATATATATATATATCTGTTCCATTCCTTATTGACTAAGGTTCCGCGGCACACATGAAGGAACGAAGGAAGAAGAAAGATTCGATTTTAGGCGCGCATCCAAAGCTAGCTGGGAGAAATGCGGAATCTTGAGCAAAATACATATGCATATATGGGGGACCAAGCGATTAATTTAGGTCAAACTCAAAGACAAAAAGGCTAGCTAGTCCATTAGCTAAGGACATGATTACATATTCTTCGGCCAATATCTTATGCCGTTGTCGTTTTGATTTGCCTGCCTGCCGGTACCGCTTTCGGGCCAAAGCTCCCTAAGAATCTTGTGAAGTTTAGTGCATGATAGCACCATGCACCACTCATGCATGTATATATATACTACTGACATACTATTCAACAAAACACAGTAACACAATAATATACAGCAAAAATTATTCAACAAAACACAGTAACACAATAATATACAGCAAAAATCAAGTAAATGTCTCTAGATATGACAGTAAATATCGAAGAGTGCAAAACACAGTAAATAGGGCTACAGCCATCGGTACAATGTTTACCGGCGACGTAGCCAAGATGTTCGTCGTTCCGCCGAGCATTGCAGTAAATGTCGGGGGAAATCTTCATGCGTTGAAGGAAAATCTGACCGACACTGGCAACGGAGAACGAGCACGGCCGAGTTGGTTTCCTCCACGCCAACGGGGTGGACGTCCAGTACTCATTGTAGTCGGAAGGGATCCGGGGGGCGATAATGACCAGGCGAACGTGGGGAGGTGGGGGCAGATCTTACGATCGGTTATGTGGGGAGCGCGTTTAGTGGGATACATGGGATCGCTTGCCTTTTTTAATTACTTTGCGCCACGTGAGAACATGTGGGAGTTTTTTTTTGTCCGAACAAACCGAGGATTGAGTAGTCATATCGATAAGTTTGTCTTATAGTAAAACTCATTTTGGTGTGAAGTAAACTAGCCAATATGTTCAATAATTAGATACACATCCAAGACAATAAAAATTCACGCACTTACAGTAATCCACCAGGGAAAAAACAGTAAACCTCGTTGAACACAGTAAACGGGTGAGAGTATAGTAAACAATAAGTGAGTCGGTAGTAAAATTAGCTAGGTACACATGAATCTACCGATAGTTTTGTTACAACCGTTCCAGTGCCACCCAGGAGTAGCTTTACTGTCAACTACAGTCTGATCCGTGGCGTACCAATGATTCTTTGGTTTTACCGTCGATTCTGGTAGTCGATTCTGGTACTAATAGTCTCTTTTACTGCCGATTTAGGTGACGTGCGATCTTCGTTTTACTATCGATTTTACCAGTATTCGCTTTGATATTGGGGTTTACTGTCATATTGGGTGACACTGAGACTTTTATCACTGATCCTCACGCGCACGCGGTTTTATTGCCGATCTCGAGTGGGAGGCGGGGCGCTGGCGCGCATGAGGTTTTTATTGCCGTTTTGACGCGCATGTGATGGTTTACTGCCGTTTTGGACACGCGCGTGAGGGTTTTACTGTCAATCTCGAGTGGGAGGTGGGGCGTTGGCTAATCGCACGTAGTATATATATATACACACACACATATGTGTGTATATACATATATATGTGTGTATATACATACATACATATATATATATACATATATACATATATATATATAGGGAACGTATCTAGTGCTAATGGGTAATTCAGTGCTAAGGTGCTAATACCAATCTTGACCGTTGGATCTGAATTGAACAACCAAGATTAATGCAGACTCCCACCTCTAAACCATTTAACCACTTTGCATGCTCCCACCTTCAATGCACCTTCATTAATGCGTCTTCATTAAACATTATCATGCATGCTCGTACCTCCAACGGTCAAGATCCAGATCCAACGGTCAAGATTGGTATTAGCACCTTAGCACTGAATTACCCATTAGCACTAGATACGTTCATATATATATATATATATATATATATATATATATATATATACTTATAAGTATATATATATATATATATATATCATGACGATTGTATTTAGAAACCGTTTGTGATGAGGCGTCTTCTATAACCTGTTTTGTAGTAGTGTCTTACCGGTGTAATAAAGGCTATCTTTTTTGGTGACCGTCATGTAGAACCAAATTTTTTTCCATGATGACCACGAAGACTTTGAGTACATATGGATGTACTCATCAGCCTTTCCATCTTGGAGGTGCAAGGTGCACTCTCTAGGAGTCCTCGCCGTTTTCCCCGACTTCGCCATCCTGTAGAAGTACTTGAAGAGTTCCAGATCTGCTACAATCCCCAAGTACGCTTCACAGAGATAGACGAAGATGCTGAGATTGACGATGACATTGGGAGCAAGGTTCACCAACTCAACGCCGTAGTGCTCCAAGATCTTAGGGAGGAATGAGTGAACCGGTTGTTTGAATCTGCATTCGATATATGCGAGGAAAATAGATATTTCCCCATCTTCATTGCCCGGAGAATGCCCCCTACCGCCGATCTCCAAGAGATCAGATCCTTGTTAGGAAGCATCCCGATCTTCTCCAGGCTCTTAAGTTTCTTCGCGCTTAGATCAGAAACTGACCAGTTGGTGATAGAATCCGACATGGTTAGATTTTGATGAAAGGAAGAAAGGGGGTCGGAGAATACTGTTGGCAAGAGGAGGTCGAAAGAAATTCTTTGCAAGAGAATGAAGAAAGACTGAAGGAAAATATGGAGGCATAAAAACCCTAAACCTGTATGCGGTAGGGATTTTATAGCCACACAAGCAGTAATTGCAATCGGGAGTTACCCAAAGTTCAACGAACAGAAAACCTATTCAGTTTCCCATACGGTTTCTCAACTTTAAAGTGAATACATACCGCCTCATTTGTCATGACATTAAATGAGGATATGCCCGACATGATTTTTATCGGAGGAAGGTTCACACGACCAATTCAATTAAATTTCAGGGGCTAGTTGACGAGAATTAAAATCTTTATGTATTACTTTAATACATAATGAAAGATCATATGTCTTCATGGTTGTAACTCCTAAGGCTAATGACCCAATGGTCGTAAGGATTCCAAAGGTTACATTATGGGTACCCTGGTCGTATGAGTTCCTGTGCCTTAATCCCAACCAGGTAGCTGCTCATATGAGCTTTGATTTGGTACTTAGATCCGATTCCAAGTATAATCCTTACCGTGTGATGAATAGAACACACATCATATTTAATTTGCTCTATACCACGCGATGTTTCATGATCATAAGTGTCGGTGTATTAGAACCGATCTTACGTAAAGATTATTTGATTCGGGGGGTCTCCTAGAGATGAAATCACGCAGAATGGTTGACACGGGATGTTTAGACAGGTTCAGGCCTTCTCCGGAGAGAATAACAACCCTACTCCTGTGTGTGTATGGTATTGACTGTCTTCTCGATGATCAAGCAAGAAACTAAGACTATTACAGAGAACAGTACTTGTGTTTCTCCTTCACTCGCTCTGTTTCTCCCTCCTTTGCACCCTCTGATTGATGACTTTATATAGTCGTGAAGAAGTAGCCGTTTTGTCCTGCGGAAGAGGCGCCTTAATTAAGCCAGTAATGGGCGCATGATGGCAGTAATTACCGGCGTATTGGCTTCTTCACGCCGTCTGGCAGTTATCATTCAGAGGTAATGGGGTATTTAAGCACTATTACTACGCAGAATAATAGTGCGTGCGGACCGTTCGGATTCCTTAATCAATTGGACCCACTCGCTGGTAGGTTTGATTATAAGGTGGTCGTGGTTTATTTGGTCGTAGTATGACTTATGTAACATCCCAATTCTGGAATTGAGTTTCAAGTGTAAGAAAATCAGGAGGAATTGAAACTTTTCGTGCATCTTGAAACCCCTGGTCATTTTTGTAATTCTTTTAAAAGAATTGTGGAAGATCAAATTCAAATCCTCATTCGACGCTAATCAAAAACCTCCTTGTCATAGACCTTGTGCCAAACCCTTGGAGATATTTCTCCTGAGTTCTAGGGAGGCTTGGCAACACCTCTGAATTATCTCATGACTTTTAGAAATTATTTGATGATTCTTGGAGGCGAGTCAAAGCTTGGTCAAACCCTAGCTTCCCCTCTTCCAGAATTTCTGGAGGAAAATTTAGTACATTAGAATCTCTGGAAATTTCATATGAGGTTCCTCCGGTCGTCGACAAACTCGATTAAAATTTCATAATTTTTGGAGCTTGCTTGCTACCTTAAATAATTCCTCAAAATCGATTATTCAAATCCAAACCCTAAGCGGTTTGCACTTGTTAAGTAGGTTCGAATCGGACTCGGGCTCGAGCCACCGACTCGGTCGATCCACTAGTCGTGCCAACTCGGTCGTTCGGGCGCTAGGGTCGTGAGTCGTTGGATCGGTATCGAGCGGTCTTGACCACCAACGCCGGAGTCGTTGTAAACCACCCGATCTAACTAAGCCGTTGGATCGGTATCGAGCGACCTTCGACGATCGAGCGGCGGGTCGTTTCAATCCGCTCGATCCAAATTTCAAATGTTCGATTTCAATCCGACGACCAACGCGAGTCGTCTCCTTCCCCTGTCGCGCGCGCGTGCGCTCGCCATGGCGTCGCAGGGGAAAAGCGATGGCGTCAGATCCACACTATGTCCACCTTTAAGCGGCTAGCTCGGCGCATTAAATGCTGTCGCGCTCATCTCTCGTGAGGCCATGACTCAAGCTGCTCCCATCGCTCTCAAGTGCTCTCATGGCGGTGTTGACCCGACCGGAAAAATCCGTGGCTGCTCTCTCGCCATTGCTCTATTTAAACCCCATTGCTTCACTCTTAGCTTCTTTTAGCACTTCGCAACTCCAGCTAGCACTCACCCTCTTGCTTGAGCCGCGGTCTCGCACTCTCTTCGACCGACATTGTTGAGTGTGGAGCTTGGTGGAGGCGGTGCGTGGGGTTTTCTTCTTCAAGTCTTCGCCCCTCTGCTCCCCTTTACTCTTTGGAGCTTAACTCTCACGCGGTTTGGTTCTCTCTGTGCCCGTGTCGGCTGTGGCCTAGCGAGAACCTTACCACCGCTGTTCGGATACTGTCGCGGAGCCACTCAGTGGGTCTCTGGTCGTTCTTCGGCTCAAGTAAGTCCGTAAATCCTGTAGGAGCTCAGCGTGTTTCGTTTTCTTTTGGTATTGTTCGTTCGGGAGTCCTCCCGAGCCATACCTTCTCGGCCACACTCAGTGGTCGTACCACCGCAGCTTGACTATACTCAGACCAAGATCGCCGGGTGGTGAACCCTTCAACTTTTGGGACACTCATCCCGCCCTTGGTCGGCGCGCCGTGGTCGGAGATCGCCGCCGAGCCACCGCAAAGCGTGGGGGGCGTTACCTAGTGGTCGGATTCGACCGGTTACCTAGCTTAGTCGTAAGCTCTACTACGATGTATAAATGGTCGTAGGTCTTATTACGACTATGCCGGGGCATGAGTCCTTCTACGACTAGTACCTAGTCGTAAGTTCCATTACGACTTGTACCTAGTCGTAAGTTCTTCTACGACCCTTAATCGGTCGTAAGTTCTTCCACGATGGAACTTAGTCGTAAGACTTGCTACGACTACGTCATCGTCGTAGGTTTCTTTTCGACCACTACCGGTCGTAAGACCTTCTTCGATCGTAGTTTTGGCATTAAGAATCCAAATCAATTGGTTCTTGTTGCTAAATTCTTTTTAAATCGATGTCTTGCTTGGTAAGATTTTGAATTTTTGGAAAAGTTTCTTTGTTGAGTCCTCGCATTTTATTCGTTCTTATTGATTGCTTTTAAGCTTTCGTTAGGATCCAAGAGCACATTGACAACATAAGTGATCCTAGCTACATCTTGACCCGACAAGCAAAAAAGCGGTTTGATCATGTTCATCCCATTATTTTCAAGTCTACTATATTGCTTTCAACTCGTATGTATGCATTGCTATTTTGTTGTTAAAATACGGTTAGTGTCATATAGTTGCACAATCTGTAGTACTTGTTTATCCTCTACTACCTTGAACTTAGGTTATTGGCTGTGGTCGGAGTTCGATGGATGGACTCTGGTCACTTAGTAGTTTTCGATCGGAAATTGCTTAGAAATGCTTAGTTCCGGTAGTACTGGGCGATCATCGATTTTTAGTCGATGATCTTGATCACACATTTAAGTATTATGTCGATCGACCAAAGACTTGTGCTTTGTTATTTTGTAAAGTCAAAATCTGAAAATGAAAACTAATTTGGACTTGGGCAAGTGGTCGGATGGTGGGTTATTGGGTTTGTGGATGTCTTGCCTAAGTCAACAAGGACCGAACATCTTGTGTCACACTCTCCAAGCATTTTTGCGTACTAACCACGCGAGAGGGATATGGGACCTCTCTTGACTTAGTACTTTGGCGTGGGTTATCTCAGTCGCGGAGGAGGGGTTGTGTGTGTTGTGTGAAACATGATATGTGGTCGTGTTCTTGTGTGGGTGTGCGGTGGTGGAGATTCCGGGTAGGCTCTCCACCTCGAGGAGCGTCGTAGTTGTCCAAGGCTTTACCCGGGAAGGGTAGTTGACCGAGGCTTTACGATGACTCCGACACAACGTATGGGTTTCTATCCATACGGGCGGCTCGTGAATAATTCACAATATTGGAAACGTCTCGTAAGACTTAGCCGTGCCGGCATACCTTCGGAAGTGTGCTTAATAGCTTGGCAAAAAGGCGGTCTGGCGTGTGGGAAAATTGGTACACCCTGCAGGGATAAAACTATTCGAATAGCCTCGTCCTAGGTTATGGACACGCTTGGTTAGGTTTTGCAAGAGTTAGACTACAACCTTTCAAATTAAAAATTGACAAGGGTGGCATGAATGGGTGATTCATGCTATTGTTGTGGTGGCTAACGGTTTAGTCACTTCCAGGATTGTTGCTGTTCCCTATCTACTGTTATATTGTTGTCTTTTGCGATTATTTGATCGTTAAAAACCGATTTGAATAACATTGCCTTCAATCTATTACATTATTGCAAATGGAAAATTGCTTTATGCTAAAACCAAAACATACAGCCTCCACTCCTATGAGCTTGCATGTAGCTTATGTACAGGTTTGTTTCTATGAGCTTGCATGTAGCTTATGTACAGGTTTGTTACACCATCTGTATGTCTTGCGAGTACATTCAAAGTACTCACCGGCTTTTGCCGGCTGCTTTTGTTTGCAGGGGAAGGAGGTGAGCCCCAAGGGCCTCACTTCTGTGAGATGTGCTTCGGGTTTGGCGACTAGCTTGGCGGTCCGGTCGGTTGCCTTGTGGGTTAAAGGCACACTGATTGACTCTTTTGTTGTAGCCATCTTATGGCACTTTTGCTTCCGCTGTTAAATTATTGTTGTCTCTTTTATTGTTGGCCGGTTGGCCTCTCTTTTGTAATGACTCCGTTTAATATTATTAATACTCCTATTCTGTTCGGTGTTTCGGTTCTATGTGGATGAATGGAATTGATACATAAATTTTGTGATGAGGTGTGTATACTGCATTTCTGGGAAGTATACATGTCTCGAGTCTCGGATTATCTGCTTTGTGATGTTAGGACCGAATGGATGGTTAAGCATTACAAGTCGGATAAACCGGGGTCTCACAACTTACGACTGGGTTTAAGTCGTAGTAGAGCTTCTGTTGGGCAATAGTCGTAGAAGGACTTCT